>JAMZAV010000006.1:0-1200000 GCA_024449915.1 Sweltsa coloradensis | reverse complement strand
AGTCTTCCGTCTTCAGAGACCTCTACAGTCTTCAAATCCTTAAATTAGAAGAGAATGTCATAGAAGTTATACCCGAAAACACCTTCGCATCCTTGACAAATCTACACACCCTGATCTTGTCAAACAACAAACTTTCCGTCATTGATCTTTCCACTTTCAACGGTCTCTACGTCCTTAGCCTCCTATCCTTGGACAACAACCTCATCGAAACTGTTCATCCTGAATCCCTGAAAAACTCCTCCAGGCTCCAAGATCTCCACCTAAACGGGAACAAACTAGTGGAAGTTCCCGCCGTCCTGGCCGACGTCCCCCTCTTGAAAACCCTTGACCTGGGAGAGAATCACATCTCCACGCTCACCAACACCACGTTCGAGAACATGCAGCACATCTACGGCCTCCGGCTAACAGAAAACAACATTGGCAACATCACAAAGGGAATCTTCGATAAAATGTCTTCGCTGAAGATTCTCAATTTGTCACGCAATAAAATACAGAAGGTGGAGGCAGGTGCTTTCGATACAAACACCAACCTCCAAGCAATCAGACTCGACGGTAACTATCTCTCGGATATTGGCGGGCTATTCACCAAACTTCCAAGTTTAATCTGGCTCAACATCTCAGACAATCAACTCGAATGGTTTGACTATGCACTGATACCGACCGGCCTACAGTGGTTGGACATCCATTCCAACCGCATTGCCGAGCTAGGTAATTACTTCGAGATTGAAAGTCAACTCCATCTCAGCACGTTTGATGCCAGCGCGAATAAACTGACTGAAATCACGGGTAGTGCTATTCCCGACAGCGTTGAGCTCCTCTTCCTAAACGACAACCTCATCTCCAAAGTCCAATCCTACACCTTCTTCAAGAAACCTAACCTAACCCGCGTCGATCTATTCGGCAACAAGATAACTAGCTTGAACCCAAACTCTTTGAGAATATCCGCCGTCCTTCCTCAGAAAACACTGCCAGAGTTCTACATAGGCGGCAATCCATATCAGTGCGACTGCACCATGGACTGGTTACAGAGGATAAACGTCGACAATCGGGCGCGCAATCAACCCAAGTTGATGGATCTCGACAGCATCTTCTGCAAACTGTTGTACAACCGCGGTCGCACGTACGTCCCCTTGGTGGAGGCGGCGCCACATCAGTTCCTCTGTCGCTACGAGTTCCACTGCTTTGCACTCTGTCACTGTTGCGACTTTGACGCGTGCGACTGCGAGATGACTTGCCCGACGAACTGTACGTGTTACCACGACCAGTCCTGGTCGGCCAATGTCGTTGACTGCGCAAACGCCGGTTATGTCAATCATCTTCCCGACCAGATCCCCATGGACGCGACGCAGCTGTACCTCGACGGGAACGACATCAGAACTGTGGGAAGTCACGCGTTTATCGGGCGAAAACGACTAAAAGTGCTATTTTTGAACTCATCAAACATCGAAATTATCCATAATAGAACATTCAACGGACTGAAAGAACTAGAACTATTACATGTTGAAGATAATAAATTACGTGAATTAAAGGGGTATGAGTTCGAGGGTCTTGAGAGTCTGCGGGAGCTGTATCTGCAGAGTAACCGCATAACTTCCATCCACAACAACACCTTCGTGGGGTTGAGAGAGTTGCGCATCCTACGGCTCGACCACAACCTTATCACGCACTTCGCCGTGTGGCACTTGTCGTCGGCGCTGACCGAGGTGTCGCTCGCCGCCAACCCGTGGACCTGCGACTGCGACTTCACGGAGCGCTTCAGGGACTGGCTCCAGCAGTCGAGCCACGCCGTCGCCGACCTCAGCTCCCTGCGATGCGTGTACAACAGAGCGCCGACGAACTCCACGGACTTGGCGACGATCGGCGGCGTCGAGGACACGACGGAGGAGACCGGCTTCTACCTGATGCACGACAACGCCTCCACGTGCGTCGAGACAAACTTCGTCAACAGCAGCTACGTCAAAGGAAACTTCTCTCTCACAAAGACAATCATTCAACGACAGGCGATCCAGGACTACCTTCCGTTACTAATCGCGACGTTGGGGGCGTTCATCGTCGTCATCGTCGCGACCCTTCTCGTCTTCATCTTCAGACACGAGATGCGCATCTGGTTCCACTCGCGTTTCGGTATTCGTTTGTTTTATCGGAGTTCGGACATTGATCGCGACGACCGCGAAAAGTTATTCGACGCGTTCGTGAGTTATAGTTCGAAAGACGAGGCGTTCGTTGCCGAGGAACTCGCGCCTATCCTCGAGCACGGTGACCCTCCCTATAAACTGTGTTTACACTACCGGGACTTCCCCGTAGGTGCGTTCATCGCGGACACTATAGTGCAGGCGGTGGAGTCCTCCCGGAGAACCATCATGGTGCTCTCGGAGAACTTTATTAAATCGGAATGGTGTCGGTTCGAGTTCAAATCCGCGCACCATCAGGTCCTACGGGACCGGAGGAGAAGACTGATCGTAGTGCTATTAGGCGAGGTGCCACAGAAAGACTTGGACCCCGACATAAGACTGTACCTAAAGACAAACACGTACCTACAATGGGGCGACAAGTTGTTCTGGGAGAAGCTACGCTTCGCTCTGCCCGACGTGCCCAACAATCAGCGGGCGAGGGGCAACGCGCAGAGAAACTCCAACAACAGCAATCACCACCACGTGGTCCATCATCACGTCCACCGACACAACAACCACAACCACAACCTCAACACAAACCCGGCACCCAGCAACACGCAGCCACAAGGACAAGCGAGGTCAGTCGCCATACACATCTAACACTAACATTCCGATACTAGCAACCGTCCTAAAGTCTGTGATTTATGTGTGTTTACGTGGGTGCCCCCCCCCCCCCCCCTCCCCCCAACATAGTAGGCCTAAATAGTGTTAACTTCAGTGAAAATATCAGCAATACTCAAAAAGTGAATCGTGTCAATGTACCCCCTGTAGATTACAGTCAGTTTCCCAGTGATTTTCCAATGATGGATTTACCCAGTGATGGCCGTGTAAACGTGTTCGGAGAACGTCTGGTGTAATTGTTGGTTGTGACCACACGTATGTCGGCCGTCCGGCCACTTTGTACATACCCTGTCTGTCATTAAACTCAATAGCGAGAAGAGACTGTGTACCAAACAATAATAATTAGGTGTAAATATCATGTGAATGAAAAGCTGTTTGTGAATATGAACGAAATCTTTATATAATTTATTTTAGTCATTTTCAGTGTATTTTTCTTCAAACGCGACTTGTTACAAACTGTATATTTTTGCTTGTGATTATGGTGCTATTCGGCTTCAAATTGTTGCGTCCATCTTCAATGTGTACATTACAAGGTAAACAAATATTTTATCTGTTAAGAAAATTTGAAGTAACTATCTTGCCATCCCTTATATATTTTTTACATAACAGAAAAACGCTTTTGACTAAGACTTACCGCGTATTTAATACGCATTATGTTTTGTGTACCATAAATACAGACAGGACCTAAACATGATATCCCGATAAATAAGTTTTTTACCTTTGAGAAGCTGATATTCGAATGGTTCATAGCCTACGAGTGAATATATAAAATGAAATGTTTATTGTAAATATTGACAAAATGCATTCCTACTATGGGATTAAACGACAATAAATCCCGTGATATAATTATTAATTTGTCGTTAATTAATTATTTCAACTGCTACAACACAGATTAGACTCCTACATCCTCATTTCCAGTTTGTCAACATGCATAATAGAGATTGCATTAGGGCTGAGTGATTTCCACACTTAGGGAAACATAGCAGACGCATTAAGAGAGACAGAACAGATAATAAATTGAAGTTGAAATTCATTCAGGGATTGCAATGGATGAAAGGAAGAAAAAAAACTGTCATGCCGAGTTCGTCGTTCATTAGTGCATTCGAGTCTCCACGTCTAACATGATCAGGCTGGGTTCATAAATAACTGCTAAACTAAACCACTTAGTTTTACATTTAAGTAATATCACTTTTATTAGAGGGCTAGTGCATGATAATAATGTACCAAAAGTACAAACACTCTTTTGTTTATCCTAGGTATGAAGTAAAGACAATATAATTGAGTTTTGTTTGACTAGAAACGAGTAACGACAAACAATAATTAACCATGAGTAACTATAATTTTAATTTGTAATCAAAACTTAGTTAAAGTGAGAAATCTCCTCTACCCATCTACTTTTACATATATTGATGCTTACTGATTGCCTATTTTGATGATGAATTATAGATGCCAATTAAACAAGTATAGGTGCATATTTTTCTCATTATTGAATGTTTATGTTAAGTTATTGATGTACATAATGGCAAAAACTAAGTGAATATTCAACAGGTAATAATATAAAATAGTAGGCGATTACAATAACAACGATAATTAAACAGGAAAGGAACGTAAAATTAATTATGTGTTAAGTAGGCCTACCTACCTAAAAAGAAAAACTATATGCCTATAGGCCTATTTGCTTTTAAATTATCACACAGACAATGAAGATCGTTTGGTAAATCAAGTATGTTGTAGAAATGATTGTTAGGCTTTAGAAATAACGCACTACACATGCACAAATTCCTACTTTGTTCAGTTTTGAAACAAATTCCAGTTTTCAAGTGAGCTGTATTTTTAAATACATTTTGAAAAGTCTTGCTTGCGATTTAAAAGTTTGAAATAAAAAATCCCATCAGTATAATTGTGTTTTGTCTACTCCCTCGTTGAAATCTTCCATAGGGGAATTAATCACGAAAACGACCGAAGAAAGAACATAATAAATCGATTGCCATTGATGAATTGCGTGTTGGGCGGGGCTAGAGAGGATGACGTGTGATTCAGCCGAAGAATCGGACGTTTTTAGGCGCCATCGGTTCACAATAGTCTAGAAAAACAAGGCTGTCTCGTGTCCACTGCCGCCTTGCTCGCTCAAGCGGCTACTCTCCGCAGACGACGCGGACACGACCATCAAATTCAAAACACAACCTCATTTCTATAAAATATACATTAAAAACGATGACATCTACAAACTCGGCGACTAAAAATGGTTTAAAACAATTATGGCAAAAGGGGAGATGTATTTTGTAAGCTTGTTATTTTCTCGGTGTGTTTTATTTTTTTAAATAACACTACAGTCTCTAAAATTTGTTAGTCAAATTACCAGACTTGTAATTTCTTTGTGCACGACAGTAAAGTGTCCTCAGATTAAATAGAAATCGTGATTCCGTAGAGGTCGTAAGGACACGATGAGCATAAAAACTAACGCTTTATTAAAGAAGTTGACATTAGGGTACAGGTAGAAGCACATGCGTAGGTAATAAACGTAAGGCTCGCAAAACAAAAAATAAAGCCTAACAGAACTGCAAATAAAGTGATTCAAAATTACATTTCTTTGAATAGGTAAAATGCCTATAATATAAAGAAACATTAAAAAACTAGTTCGTGACTCATGGATGAAGTGTCATGTCATTCAAGAGTGACATTTTTTAAGCATATTTCCTGACGAACAAAATGTCCATGCACGGTCGTACCCGTTGGTGCTAAATTTTAGTTATTTTGAGTTATTTTGACAAAATCCTAGCACTTGTTGGTGCTAAATTAGAGTTATTTTGATACCGACAGACTGTACGGTAAAAAGAATGTGGCAACAAAAACCAAAAATAAAATACAGCATCATACAGTCACATACACCTATGTTTTGTTTGTCTAAATTACCGTCTCCAACTTTGTAAAGTAGAAAATATAAAGCCTACGTCAACCGAGATCAATGTAAATTTCCTCTAAAAAAAAACTAACACAAACCAAACGTAAGTTATATCCATCGAATGACTGATGTGTACATGCTAACATAAGCATATCACATCTACACGCCATCCAAATCATTCACATTTAAATTAATTGCAGTAAGGACACCTCCTGAATGCATAATGCCAGAAGATTTTGGCACCGAATCCATTTGTAATTGTCACAGTCGTCTATCTCGTTTGCATGCTCTCGTCTCATCTAATTCCATCGCATGTGCACTTAGAAGTTTAGAGTTAGGTGGAGGCCTAATGACAACCGTGAAATATCCGATCAGTCTGGTCTAATGGGCTTCGTAGACGTAGAGGAGAGGTCAACACATGATCACCGCCACCCCATTCTGATCATCGGATCGGGCCAAACCTCTCGACCGTCCCACGTGGTCCGGCCGCCATTACTCTTCACTCCTAGATCTACGTGTACAGATACTCAACTCTCCGGCGAAACCTTGGTTCTTCACCGAACACGAACATTGTTTTTTATTAGTCTTCTCGTCTACTAAACCTATGTCCAGTTCGGTATTAAACTGTACGGGTAAAATTACTCGTTAACATAACTCAGTTCTATTCGGTTCGTGTAAGAAAACCGTTTAAAAAAATACATTTACAGTGAAAAATGTGGCGATTTCTTTGATGTATTTCTTGAATCTCGGGAAGGAAATCTTTAGAGTATGAACAAAAGTATGGCAGTAAATAAATGCCTAAAAATAACAATTTCGTAAGTCGAGTGTCTAAGAATTATACCACGGAGAATTCTAGAATGACATTATTATCTCGTTAGACCAAAGCCGAGGCAACAAAAAAGTGTACGTCGAACTTTTGGGTTTTAGAATGCGCAAAAAAGAAAAATGTAGAAAAAGTAAATAGCACGACAGAAAGTCAGATTTTAACAACCAGGTTCACGACGATGAACTTGTAGGTTGAAACAATATTTTTATGAATCAGTCGACGCAATTATTTAATTCTTCTCGGTAATGTTTAGTTTGCTGATTGTTTTATGTTGAGATGTTCATACGGTGCAAAGAGGGAATTGTGTGATGTGTAGATAGTTCTACACAAGAACATTCGATTTGAGTTACAGTCTGGGGTCTCATACGGTCATATACAAAACAAAGATTGCTTTGTTATCATGTATAACGCAAGTCACACTCGGCAAAGTCAGCTTGACTGTGTCTAATCCATAAAAAAAAATACGCAATTCATTCATATGTGAATGAATTCAAAACATTAGGAAGTAAATAAACCAAGATAAGTTTGGTCTGAACAATATTTATAAACAATGTGCTTCATTTAAAGATAAGAATGTATTTCTAAAACTGAACTATAATCTTGAATAATACGTCGTGCACATTTCCGGGTAGGCCTACCTAATATTTATTTAGATTTCTAGAAATATTTCTATAAATAATTTGAAATTTGACCAAATTTGAAATGCAACCAGGCAAGTATTTGCTATGTTGTATAGGCAGGTAAAAAAAAACTCACACAGTCTCAATACTGTGTAATGTAAGCTTCTCACTAGTGATAAACATAACTTATAGGCCCTAATACAAATTGTTTTAATTACAATAAAATACGAAACACTGGTGAGCACAAAGTAATTAAATTAATTAATTAAAATCGGACAGGGCCGTTTTCCCGATAGGTCGATGAATGATGAGTGATGTGATTTTATACTAAATTCGAAAATGACGCACCATAAGTTGAACTTTGCTTTCACAATAAAGGTCTCTCGAAAATGATTTAGGCCCACAAAATGTAGAAAATGGCAGCTCATTACGCAATAGACATATAGATGCGTGATGACAAATTCGATAATGTATTTCAAATGAGGGTTTGATATTGACGAGTTACGTATCAGATCACGAAGCGGTGCTTATGAACAGTATGAATACTTGAAATCTTGCAGGCCTACCGCAATCAACTGCTACACTGGCACTGCATGTTGCCCACATGACAGGAAAAACATGTATATGCGTGTATTTTGTATGTCATATTGTGGTTTAGAAATACCATTATACATAAAATAATTATTATCGTACATACACATTGTACTATTCCTTTATTCCTACACATCTGTTTGGCTAACCTGAATTTGCCTGTTGGAAAGACCAATTTAACCTAATTACACTTCTGTTCTTTATATTTGTTTTCTCTAAAATTCACAAAGAATATAATGTAGGCCTGCCGAGAAAACACTTAAACCCTGATTTTTTAGCGACATCCGAAAATATCGCGTGTTTTGATGAAGGCTAGCTGGTTATAAATATATCTGGCGAAACAAGGCCGTGACTGTCGATTTTTTACACGACTTAATCGATACCATATCTGTAATATGACGTAATTCTAGGAGATCATCTGTGATACATTTTCGTTTCGAGCAGCACAAAAACACAAACAAATCTTGTAATAAGTTTAGCAAGACGATTATTTAAAATTGGTTTATGTCACGTGGACACAGCGTATCATAGTAGGAAAAATAGGCAAACGTATCAGTTAAATTTATTTGAAACATTATTTCATTGATGCACTGATTGAAAGTGCCATTTCTGTAATTTAAACCTTGAAAATGTGATTCATATAAAAAATGTTCTGACTCTGAGCGCAGTCTTCATATTTTTTACACTGCAGCTCCGGAGATTGAATTCAGTGCAGACACATAATTAATAGGGAGATCACTCATAGTCATATGGATCTAAAAATAAGTTATGATTTAACTGCTGTTTATGGAGAGCGCAGCACTTTATTAAATGAGATATTTAACCCTCAGCAAGTATTTTTCGAGAAATGTACGTCAACAGTACTTTGCCACTACAAACACGTCCAACAATAATGATTGATCCAATTTTGCGCAGTGCTTAGAAAGTACCCTTACAAGTTAGTTGCAAGACAAATGGAACAATGTAGGGTGCCAAAACATTTCAATTGATCAAAAGTATAGTGTGCTGTTAGGTATACTATAGCAGCAACTGTTGATGGACAAATATAATTGTTAAAATGAGGCCTTCCGTACTTATTATTGAAAGTGAATAGGCCTACACAATACACATGTTTCAATTAATAATGATATTACTATATTGTGGAGCAAGATGACTTTTTCTTCGATTTAGAAATCCACACAAAACCACTAAAAACATACAAAACAAACAAAATAGGCAAAGCTGTTGTTATGTAGAGCCTAAATGTCTGTAGAATTCATCGCCAAAAGTAAATACAAAATATAATTAAAGGCATTCATGTTTACGCTTTTACAAATAAACTAAATCCAAGTTATAATATGGACGTACTAGTTGTTAAAAAGTCCTTTTGTGTATTACACTCACAACTTTATTTAAAATACCAAATTTATTCAATTATGTTTCTGCTTTATTTTGTATATGAAGATCACAGTGCAATTTAAAATGTAATTGCATTTCATACAAAGTATTATACATCATAATATCATAGAGATAGTATAGTGGTATGACTCTTATCATCCAAGAGTTGTTTGTGGCATTGCACCATGGCTAATCGCGACTTTGAGTTTCAAGCGTCCTCGTGGTTGCACGCCTCAAGAGAAGAGAGCCACCCGCAAGAAGACAAGACAAGAGAGTGTTTGGTGTTGGAAGAAGCGTGGCCCCTGGCATCTTCACGCCTCAATGGCCGCCGTCAGAGCGTACGCCCGTCAGAACATCTTAGAATCACTGGCTCAAGGTAAGACACTATCTACATTCGCAATGCATGCCGGGTGCAGGGTAAGGTATAACCACACTGGATTTGCTGTATAGTGCAATACAGCCTACCTAGGGCAAATTTCCCAAAATAAGGAATTTCGAAAATTTAAGTTAGTCTATAAAGGAACTATACGGTACGGTTTCGTTCCTCTTCAAAAAAAAAGGAATTTTCAAGGTCTTTGATAGAGACTGAGTTCTTTTATGTTCTTTTAATAAAAATCTTGTAAATTACTCAAAACAATTATTGTAAATGGGTAACTGTCCAAGTCGGAAAGGCAATTTTTAAAATTTGAATTTAGACAGTCCAATGTAAAAGTAGAAATGCATTTTAGTTCGTAGTTTTAGTCTTTACTTTGGATTCGGGGGATTATACGACAGCGTTATAAACTTTTCAATTAACGTTAACTTCGTTCCAAATTCGCACAAAATTGTAACCATTTCAAGTTCGTGGTGTTGGAACGGGAACTCATTCCTTCCCAAGACTGTTGTAGTATATAACTTTGTCTGACAGGCAGCAAAACTATATCGATTCAAAAATACTTTAAAGAATAATTCTTGATTTTATTAATAAATAACTTTTCGGGGAGTGAAAAGCTTCTAGCACTTTCATGTTATGAACAAACAAAAATATTACTATCAAAAACCTTCTTAAAAATATAAGACAAGTATTTGTTAATACAAATATGAACTCTTCTGGCAACAATACTGCTGTGTTAAAAATAACTATATTGATTCAAAAATACTTTGATGAATGACTCTAGATTTAATTAATAACTTTTCGGGGAGTAAAAAGCTTTTGCGCCTTCAGGTTATGAAAAAACAAATATATTATTAACAAAAACAATATTTGTTAATATAAAATATGAACTCTCCTAGCAACAATACTGTGTTAAAAATAGCTATATCGATTCAAAAACAATTTGATAAATAACTCTTGTTTTAATTAATAAATAACTTTTCGGGGAGTAAAAAGCTTATTGCGCCTTCAGGTTATGAAAAACATTTGTTAGTACATACAAATACATCTTAGCAACAATACTGATGTGTTAAAAATAGCTATATCGATTCAAACTCTTGATTTCATTAATAAACTACTTTTCGGGGAGTAAAAAGCTTCTTGCGCCTTTAATCCTGTCAAATAAGAATTTTTGGAGGAAATAATTGCGATGTCGCTGAATTTTTGCAGAGACCTTCCTTATATAATACTTATCAACATACTAAAACTCCCCTACAATCCATATTGGAAAATGGCGGCCAAAACGTGTTTGTTATCGAATAACTCCAAATTGGTTGAAGATAGACGAAATGTCTCAATGGCAAAAATATTCCCCATTCCATTCCCTACAAAAAGGAGTCTTCTATAGTTTTGGTAGGGGCAAAGATTACGTCACAAAATCACGGTTTATATGGTGCTTATTGGAGTACCAGCTAATTTCCTAATTTTCACGCCCAGCATCAAACTATGCCCGGTAAATCCGTAAAAAATCGATTTAAATACAAAAGGACTTTTATACGGGGTTCATGAAAGCTTTTATTAGTATTTTTTTTAAATCAGGTCTGTGAAATCGGATTTTGCATTTACCCGGAATTTGGGTTTTTTCTATTGTTGGCATTTCCTAAAAAAGGCCATATTTTACTGTCCATTATTAAGCACTAAATAGCATTGGAGGAAATATTCTTTCTACGCACATTGAAATGACTTTCATAATGATCCGATTACAACCAAAGTTTAAATCCAATATGGCTGCTAATTCCTAATATCCACAATATGAATACTGTTTTCATGCTGTTTTTACACTCTTTTTGTTACATAATTCACTTTGATGTTGTGGATATAAGAATTATCTTATCAGCCATATTGGATTTAAACTTTTGTTGTAATCGGATCATTATTTAAGTCATTTCAATGTGCGAAGAAAGAATGTTTCCTTCAATGCTATTTAGTGCTTAATAATGGACAGTCAAATATGGCATTTTTGAGGAAATGCCAACAATGGAAAAACCTAAATTTTGGGTACATGCAAAATCCGATTTTGCAGACCTGATTTTTTAAATACTAATGGAAGCTTTCATGAACCCCGTACAAAAGTTCTATTGTATTTTAATCGATTTCTTACGGATTTACTGGGCATTGTTTGATGCTGGGCGTGAAAATTAGGAAATTATCTGGTACTCCAATAAGCAACATATAAACCTCGATTTTGTGACGTAACCTTTGTCCCTACCAAAACAATAGAAGACTCCTAATGAAATGGGGAATATTTTTGCCATTGAGACATTTTGTCTATCGTCAACCAATTTGGAGTTATTCGATAACAAACACGTTTTGGCCGCCATTTTCCAATATGGCGGCCGAAGCTCCAGTCCGATTGTAGGGAGTTTTAGTATGTTAATTTGTATTATATTAGGAAGGTCTCTGCAAAAATTCAGCGACATCGCAATTTTTCCTCTTAACGTCAATATAAAGATCTTATTTGACAGGATTCCTTCAGGTTATGAAAATCAATTATTAACAAAAACCTTCTTAAAAATATACAGAGATAAGTATTTGTTAATATACAAATATGAACTCTCCTAGCAACAATACTGCTGTGCTAAAAATAACTATATCGATTCAAAAATACTTTGAAGAATAACTCTTGTTTTAATTAATAAATAACTTTTCGGGGAGTAAAAAGCTTATTGCGCCTTCAGGTTATGAAAAACAAAGATATTATTATCAAAAACCTATTTAAAAATATATATGTATGTAGACAAGTATTTGTTAATACAAATATGAACTCTCCTAGCAACAATACTGCTGTGCTAAAAATAACTATATCGATTCAAAAACAATTTGATAAATAACTCTTGTTTTAATTAATAAATAACTTTTCGGGGAGTAAAAAGCTTATTGCGCCTTCAGGTTATGAAAAACAAAGATATTATTATCAAAAACCTACTTAAAAATATATATGTAGACAAGTATTTGTGATACAAATATGAACTCTCCTAGCAACAATACTGCTGTGTTAAAAATAACGATATCGATTCAAAAATACTTTGATGAATAACTCTTTAAATACCTTTTCGGGGAGTAAAAAGCTTCTTGCGCCTTCAGGTTATGAAAAACAAATATATTATTATCAACAACCTACTTAAAAATTATGTAGACAAGTATTTGTTAATACATACAAATACATCCTAGCAACAATACTGATTTGTTAAAAATAACTGTATTGATTTAAACTCTTGATTTTATTAATAAACTACTTTTCGGGGAGTAAAAAGCTTCTTGCGCCTTCAGGTTATGAAAATCAATTATTATCAAAAACCCTACTTAAAAATATTGTCGACAAGTATTTGTTAATATACACAAATACATCCTAGCAACAATACTGACGTGTTAAAAATAACTATCGATTCAAACTCTTGATTTTACTATAAATTACTTTTCGGGAGTAAAAAGCTTCTTGCGCCTTCAGCTTATGAAAATCAATTAGTATTATTAGCAAAAACCTTCGTAAATATATATATATATCGAGAGAGAGATAAGTATTTGTTAATATACAAATATTAACTCGCCTAGCAACAATACTGCCGTGATAAAACAAAAGTTTTGACATATACTTGTAATTGTAAACTCAATAGAGATGCATACATGAGTTCCTTGAGGGCAGCTATTGATATGTGTAATTGTGTATAGCATTGACATGTTACTTTTATTCTGGAAAACATAGATTTGTCATACGTTTAAATTTGTATTGTAGGGACAAATCCACAACTCGAGTAAGACGAAATTGGGGCATAATAATACAAATGTTTCAAAAATTTATTATTCGTCCAATTGTATTTCCAAATCACAACTGTTGAATCGAATGTGTAAAAAGTGTATGAATTATAATTTAATTTTGTATTTGATCCAAGGGCCCAAAGTATTATTAGACTATGATAGGCCTAAGTAAATAAACGGAATGGACACCAAGAGATAATTTTTACTAGATGGTTTTAAAACAGGACGTACAATCGTGCATAGCTATACGCAGTATGTTTAAGTTAAACATGGCGTACATTGAAAGATAAGGAAGGGGGAGGTTTTTGCATAAGTATATTTGCAACTTTAGGCTAAAGAGGTAAAAGATACACCTCAAAGACATAAAGTTTGCAGAAATTGTAATGCAAATTTGTTTACTTTACAGCCTACGTTAGTGTAATTTGAATTGCGAAGGAAAAAGTACAATTAATAGGCTAACGCAGGTATAACGATAATTACAATTAAAAATTTAAAAGAATTCCCTTGGAAATATTGTTAACATTGTTAAAATGCCAGTGCGTAATGAACAGTATTCCAAAGAATGTACACTAACATAGGAGTTACCTTTGCAACAATCGTTAAAACATTTGTTTGGTCAAAAGAATGATAATAATTCAATTTACAATTGACATTGGAGTGACCCAGATGCGCAAACGAACTTAACTCTCAAATTACTAACATTGAATATTTTAGGCCTAGAAATAACTTATTTCGGATCCTAAAATGGCAAACGAAAAAAAATACATTGCAATAATAGATCATAACCATTTTAGAAGTTACAATATATAAATTAGTCCGTATTTTATTAATGTTTACACCCATTTATGGTATTTTATTTTACATAAAACGCTTCGCTGCGAATAAAAGGGATTTGAGTAGGTAGTGTCAACAACAATAGAGTAAAAACATAATAGCCGTGTATTACAAAGAGAACGGTGTTTTAGTCAATAACGATAATTTTAGAATGGTTGATTGTTTTAAACATCGAAAAATAAGATAATCAAATGGCGCAAAATAGTGCCTAAATTTAAACCGGCCCGCCAGCAAAACAATTCACATTAATCTGAATCTAAATTTAAACAAACCCGTTTATTTCAATTCGTAGGTTTAAGTTTAAATACGTTTAGTATAAAGTTTCATGTGATCCGTTGAACCAGCTAAAACGTCCGTAGTGAGAATTGAGTGATCGTGCAAGTATCCTGATGATGTCACGGCCTGTTGCCTGTCCACGGCTACAAGAACGCTCGGACGCCATCTTGGCCCAAGAGGGGCAATAAAACTCGAAACAAACATGGGCCGTGCGACGCTTACTGTACATGACTCGTCCAGTGTACCTTGCAGGACCCGGTTAAATTATTGGCTATCAAATTCACTATTTGGCCATAAAAGTTAGATGGGTTTTATATCATCCCTATAACTCGAGGATGTTTGATTAAGTAACTGTTTTACTAAGCTCATGTTACATGTTAAACTTCTATATTCGATAATTTATTGCCACCTTTTATGATGCATACCCATAATAATTTTGGGTGAGGAATTTCGTAACACAAACATAATATCAACTTACTAGCTCGTTGTAAATACTAATTATTGGAGATCTATACAATGAGATAACATAACGGACATTCATAACCCGAGTGTGATGTGAGCTCTCAAGCCCTAATTACTTACTAAAGAGATGAACCGAATTGCTAAGGGGCATCAGTAATTTCGTATAAAATAATATAAATATGAAATAAGTTTTAAAATAGTGGGGGTAAATATCTAGGCAATGATATTCCCAAATCTGATTTTGGTTTGTAGCTTAGAGACTTGCATCAATCTAGTAAAATTAACGATTTGTGAAAGTACAAAAACAAACCTGGTGCCAGCACCGTACTTATATGTTAAAAAATACGAAGGGAAAATGTTTATTTAAAAAACGAAAATAAAGTTATCTAATATAAAAAAAATGTAGTGTGATCAAAAGCAAAGAACAATACGTTCTCAATTATATTCCAACCCATTACGCAGACAAAAAAATAGTAAATACTTATTACTGTAAAAAAAATACAAAATACGGCATTTTAACATTGTTTAAAATATTACGACACGGACAGGGTGAATTAAAATAAACTAGGCGAAGTGGTTATTCGAAAAATAGCAATTAACAAATTTAGAACAGCATTCAAACTGTGAAGTATTCTGAATATCAATATAAAAAATGTTACGATGCATTTGAATCATATAAACCGCAAATATTTTTAGGCCTCTACTTGCGTTAAGTTGGGAATACACGTTTATAAAATATGAAATGAAATAACAAATATTAATCGATACTGCACACTCTTCTTAAATTACCAGCTCCAAAATATTATACTCTTCCATGCACTGTGGAATCTCATTAATCATTAGCGGACTGACGTTAACTCATGATGGACGCATGGTTAATGTAGAGAGACCGCCGAAAAATTGCGAGTAAGCAGTAGCCATGTTAGAAGTTAAATTAATTTTTTTGTATAATACGCCGAATAAAAGCTTACCTGTTATAGGGATTAGTTACACACAAAGGAGTAAAAACTTGAATTAATTTTAAACAGACATTGACATTTGAAAAATGAAAATAATATTATACATCTAGCCGAACATGGTAGTGGAAAATACACGGACATTCAAATTACTGACAGTAAATAGAAAATACGGATGAGCTAACAAATTCCAGTTGTTCAGTGGACTAAGTCGAGCAGAAATCGTGCGCAATCAGTGCTGGGACTGGAAGCGAAGTAAGAGTAGTATACAATCTGATGTGAATCCTTGCATCCATCGACTGCGGCAAGCGAATAGTTAATGTTTCTATCGAAACTTATCATATCACCTTTCTCCGATGAATGAATGAATGCCGCTTATCGAAATGTGCCATCGAAAATAATTATGTCCTGTGAACGGTGACATTTGAATGAGCCGTGTAGATATGATTTTAATTGGTTTCGTTATCAGATAAACCTATTTCTTAAGATCAGATTTAAAAACAATTTAAACAAAAGCATTGAGATATAATTATAAAACAATCTAGTAACCTAGTTCCATTGATTTTTTCAATTTAAATTACGACATCCCATGATTGCTGCAATTATTTCGTTATAATTACTGGTACTATTTAAAAGTAATTGATAAAATTAATTCTTTATCAGATCCGCAATTTAAAATGTATCCTATACTACGATCTACCGATACTCAGCCCTCTGTCTACAATACCTGCTCGAATCAATTTCATTATTTAATGTGGGGCTTTCATTGACCGGCGAGACTCGAATTAAATAGTTTCCAGCAGGTAGTGTCAACAACAAGAAAATGGCGACTCGCAAAAAGGAAACATAAACATTGGCTTAACACTTTTGCATAATTCAAAAGTAGTAGGAAAAATGTATTTGTAATCTCTACATAAATATTAAGCCATCGTGTCGCTAAAACAAAATAGTGAATAACTTTTTAAAATTTCAGTGTGATAGTTACTTTATAATATCGATATTTGTTTCAACAGTACTTTTGGATTAGTTTAGCAAAAATATTGCCCGTATATTACATAGTATTATGTTTTAATTGATAAAAGTTTGTATTCATTTATGTAACACCATATTCTACCGTAACCTATTTAAAAAAGTTTATTCTACAAAGTTATGTAAATAAGCGTAAGTACTCAGAATTTTTAAAGTAGAAGCAAATGCAAAATATCATAAAAATTTCGGCAGGTGCTACAAGAACATACAGTAGGTTAAATACTAAATTTAGCAAAGCCACGATTCTAGTTCATCAGTGGGAAAAGACATTTCGTGACTAAAATACGTTCAAGATCAATGAATTTATCATAGTAAATTCGAATGAACTGCTATCGATTTCTTGATTGATCGATGCAACTAACTGCATAACTCGAACGCTTATATTAAGTATTATAACTAGCTAAGGTTATAATTTTCATTAATCCACATGAACTTCAACCATGCGCACATCATCAGGCCTAAATAATTTGTGTGAACAGTTATCATAGAACAACCTCGTATGTTGACAAATATTTCGCGTAAACAAACATAATAAGGTTCATGTAGAGACTTGAAGAAGAGTCCTCCTGCGACCAATACTCACTAAAACTTAATTACGAGATCTAACCTATTACTTTTAAGAAATATCCATTTTCTCTACGCACAGCAATAATTTCGCATTGTTTCAAGTGAACACAGCTGTGCAAAGACTTACTAACGTTGAAACAGCATGGGTTTTCAATAATTTATCATTTAGAACTTAGCAGAGGTAACCACACCCACACATACAGCAACAGCAACATTAACAACTATAGAAATAAATATTAAAAATAATAAACAACAAAATTATAACAAAATGCTTTCACAGACCGAAATAATTGAGAAATTATAAAAATATATTAAGGATCATATTATATTAATAATTACTATCATTAGTGTTGTGTTATCACAGATTTTGACCAAGTTTATGTTATGTAAATGGAATAAAATAATATACATAATATATTAGAATAAGGCAAGATAATTAATTAAAAATTAATCAAGTAAGAACGATGGTGTTAAACGGTGGTAGGCCTATTCATAAATAGAAATCAGTATAGTTTTTTTGTCTACAGGAAATAAAATTACTTTTATCTGTAAAATCTGAGCTACGTAAATAAATACCAAACCTTAACTTCAATTCCATATGTATTCCAAAAAACTAAAAAGAACTTTGAAAAGTTAAGTTACTTCTACCAAAAAAGGAACTGAGACGTTCCTCGTTCCTTTAACGTTCCTTATACCATCAATGACTTAAATAATAATAAATGTGATAGGAGTTAATTTATTAAAGTGAGTCCAAGGCCATCTGACGAGGGTGGCGCCCTTTTCGAAAACACAAGATATTTTTCATACTGCAGTTTACGATTATCAAGTACTGGAATTCGACGGGATTACGACGGCGAAAGGAACTACTGATAAAGGAACGTTAAATTCGTCCTAAGTTCCCACGAAATAGTAACTTTTACGTTACAAGTTCCTGAACTAAGAAAAGGAACGCGTTCTCACAAATGAGAACGCGTCCCTCCCCAAGACTGTCACTATGAAACCTTCAACTACACGATAAATAATGTTGTTTATACACTAACCAAGTATTTCGTACGGTGTTTCGGACAATCCCATGATAAACTGCGTTGGTAAACCCGTGTACATGATCTTAACCACGCGACAAGACGAATTATTAACTAAGTTAAAAAATACTTTGCCCTCATGATCACTTAGTTTTTTTCATACTTTGCAAATTACTCCTATATTTACATCACAACTAGGCCTATAAATGTTCCTGTCTATATCTTTATCACGAGAAGGCGTAACGACATAGCGGATGGTACTGCAAGAAACATTAAATTACCATGATATTAGTAACGCGATTACTTTATTAATATAATACAATGACAAATTATAGTCGATGAGCTTACGTTCGGTTTACTACTGTGTTACCAAAGACTGGGTGTAAAATCTTAAACCAACGCTACTGCTATGTTTTGTCGAATGGAAAGTCTACGGAACGGCCTCCATATACTTTATTTTAATAGTGAATTATATTATAATCGCATATATTTTATGCCACTAAGTACTTGCTGTACTTGTAATATTTATTGGGATTGTAGTAACTGTAGGATATAATTCTTTATATAAATTCCAAACTTGCAAAACAACTATTTTAAATCCTTAAAGTGTCTCATTGTGTAATAAGAACATATCTAACTTACGGATTCTAGCATATTATACTCTCCTTGCCACGACGCAAATCACGTTTTCAAGTTAAGATTAGTTTACACAAATTACAAGTGAATTATTTATTTGTTATTTGTGTACTGACACAACATTTGTAATATAGGCTATTCACAACACTAATCTAACTAACTACTACAGCATACATAGAAAAACGTTCCTGTTTATAAATCTATAAAGAGGTATGAGAAGCTTCGTCGTATCACTAATTATTATAATACCAGTTTACCCAAGAGAAACGCGAGCGCCACATCCTACCCATGATTTTACCTCCCAACCGCGGCCGTTTGAAATAAAATCTAAAAACAATTTAAAAAAATTAAACCTGATAACTTTTCTAAACATGTGCTATTATAGACCCAGTCCAGTATAACAACGCCCATTTAGCTATGTATTCTTCGAATAACTTGTTTTAACCATGGCAACCATGTGATATTCTACAAGTAGGCTATTTACTTCCAATAACTTGCTTATTTGTTGCTAACTAGGATGATTTCATAATTCGTAGTTTCTTATTTTATTGTAAAAATAATAAGTATAGAGCTACATAAAACTGGACATACAGTAATTCTGTACTTTAAAATACGTATAAAGCCATCACTCGAATAATACTAATGTGTATTGAATGTTGTGTCTTCTTTGTTATTGTTGTTTTCCCTTCAATGTCTATGATATCGTTGTAGTCCATAAAACAAAAACAATTATTAATATCATTCAGATCAACATTTTGCGTGCGATTGTTCGTTCTGTAACCTCTCACTATTAAAACAATAAAACCTCACAATGGCCCATGGGTCAGGTGCTTGACCAGTGCTACATTTGCACATCGGCTATCAAAGCCGCGCCTAGCTAGCCTTGTGTTCAGAGTTGGAAGCCACTGGGGGTCTATCTCTCGGTCCATCGTTAAATCATCGTAACACTTCGCATATCACTGGCCCTCTATATACTCATCATAGGATCGTACTGGACACCGCAACAATCTAGATTACCAACTCAAACTTGAATCAAACAGGTGGTTATCGTTATAATAGCGGTATAATTTATTTTGATTTGTATTGTTCATCGGGTAAAAGAATTTGAAGTCCGATGACATATGAACAACAAAGAGAATGATATAATGGAGGAATAGAGATTTTGTATGCTAAAGCGTGGCATCCTTGATAAGGTCAGGATGAAGGTAGAGAATGGTATTGGCTCCATACCAAACGTATCAGACTCACACACACACACACACACGTGGCTAAGTGTTCAGTTTTGAATCTGTTGCGAGGTGAATTGTGTTGGCAAGCCTGTACCTTGATCGAATGAGCCGGCGCATATTTCTAGCCACGGCCAAGCTAACCAGCTTGTTAATGAAACAGAAGAAGAGTTAATAGTTGGCGGCACGCAACTCTAACTAGGTCCGGCCGGCAAGATACCGCGGGGATAACAGCGCGGAGGAAATATTTCACCGAGTGTTTACAAAGAACTCCATTCCATTCCATATCACGTCCATTTGATATTTCAGATTCGTAGTTTTGTTAGTAGGTAATTTTATTAAACGTTTTCTCACAATGTGTATTCAATATATTTTAAATTTACAAATTATCAAATGTATAAAGTAAATAACACGACAAACTAAAATGTTTCGAAGATTCTGAGGCCCTAAACGATTTTAATTTTGGGATAAATAAGTCACGGTTGAAATTTGATCAAATCAATTACGTAATAGTAATAATTGTTATTGATGACGGCGCACAGTCTTAAAAGTGTATATTAGCAATTATATATTTTTTTTAATATTAGCAATTATATATTGGTTTGCGGTTTACCACGTAGATTCTTTAGTTTATCTGATGTTTCTACTGGAAATTATTGAATTATTAGAATATGTTAACACATACAAAGAATCACGAAAATCTAAGAAATTCCATATATATATATATATATATGTGTATAATATTATATGTAACTCTATATAACAAAAAAATGTGTTAAAACATTTATTATTGCAATTGAAAATTATTTCAATAAAGTAAACACAACTAAAATAGTATTTAAAAAATTAAAAATATAAGAAATAGGTATTCAAGTTTAGAAAAAAAGGGAGTAAATAAGCGATGAAATAAATTCCCATGATCTAAACACATTTAAATATACATATAATATATTAACTAAAATAATAAATTTTATGCAAATGAGGCGCAATTATTTAAATTTTGAGCCAATAAATTGTGAACTAACAAATGCAAAATCCCAGGGTTAATAAAAGTAACAGTGGGTACATCCATCACTCTACGGGGGCTGGCTTACTATCAGTGTTATTATAGTTGCGTTTGCGTGTTGTTAATTAGAAAACTTTCATGATGATTTTCTTACCTTAAAAAACTAAATGTTTTGCTATTTTACAATTCTGTTAATTGCTTTCTTTATGACTGCATCGTACACTATTATACAACGCTGTACATACATTAGCATTTCAATTAGCATTTGATACGAATACATTGAAATTGGATATAATTATCCATGCAAACACATATATTAATAACTTAATAATAACAATTTCAAATTATAATTAGCTTTGTGTTGTACACAATACGTAGGCCTACACAATATAAATAACACTATTGGAAGATGGTTCTAACAAAAATACGAGACGGAACATTTTTGGACTTTTCAGTTAAAACATTTTTGGACTTTTTAGTTCAAATTTTATAAAAAGTCAAAATAGTATGTTTGTGAACCGGTAACCTCAAATTACTGTCTACTAAAAATGTAGATTAAAGCTGTTCACACAAAGCTTCGCTGACAACTATAACATCTGTGCAAGACTGTGAACATTTGTGAAGTTGTGCTCTTCTTGCCAGTAGCACGTTCGAAATGAGATTTCTCTACAAAGTTGTAAAATTCAATTGCCTTTGGTCTAACGTAAACATTTTACATGATTAATTTCGAATAATAGTGACAAGTATTAGCTTGTCATCTAAAAATGCATCAATACAATATTTATAAAATAAAGAATAGAATCACATAACAATCCAAAAAGACGATCATATCTTCATATTATTTCTATTGTGTGTACACTGTTGACAATCCACGCTGCAGCCTAAGAAAAGGTGCAGCGACTTCAACTGTGGCATAACATAAAGTGCAAACTCTGCGATAACTGCAGCGTCAAGAGTCGTGACTCTCCCATGAGGAGAACTTTTAACAAGTCCCATCATCTTCTAATGCTTGATAAAAACTTTATTTTTAATTCAGAACGGATTATACGATACGTTTCTAGTGTTATAAGCGGTTGGAGAGATATCCAAAGCTATTATTATGCATATGAAACAGATTGAAAGAGAAGGACAATAAAAGAATACGATTACATAAATGCAAAGAAAATAATAAACAATGATTAAAAATTAATAAAATCGATAACAAATGTCTAATAACACAATATCTACGATAACATCTAAAATATGTTTAAAATTGAATGAAAGAAATTAAAATGAATCAAACTATAAATTAATTAAATTATTATATCAAAAAAGGAAGAATGCGAATACGGGATAGTAAGGCGAATACGAAAAGAGAAGAGAAAGAAAAAAAATATAAGAAACGAAAAAAATCTGACATACGATTGTACTAAAAACAGTGTGAGGATAGCCAAAATGCAGAAACAATTCTGGCAGCTGGTGAGCTCTAACTAATCAGAGCCGCTAACAAGACCAGCAAGCACTGAGGTTGCCACATGGCAAGGGGCAGTGTAAGTCGAACGTCTTTAGCCCACTCCCACACTATAGCCACGCAGCCCGTCCCGTCTAGCCTGTGGCTTATTTCCACGAATATATCAGACGTAAACACACCTTGGCACTTGTTGGTGCAGAAATAATTGACACGAGACACCTTTGAGCCTTGCAGAAAATGCAACTCGGATGTTAAAAACAATGCGGAGAAAAACTCGTGTGTTTATGTTTCTTTGCTGTCCTACCCGCGCATTGAAATTCCCGTAACGCACTCGCGCAGTAAAACTTACACGATTACAAATGTTACTTATTACTACGATGAATAGAAATATGAAATGAAATGTGTTGCTTGAGTGCATATAAAGTCATTACACAGATAGACCTACTAGAAGAAACCTGTCCTTGACAAAATGCAATCAAGTTCTTTGACAGCAAGTGGAAACTTGAATCACTGTTATAGCAAAACACTCATTGCGAACATCATAATTTAATTAATGGCAGGGAATATGAAATCAGTGGTAAACACTTGTTAGACGTCCGTAAAATTAGCAAATTTTTTTATGACGGCGGCATTATGTAGACATTAGCGCTCTATCTGGCGATTGCGACAGAACATACTTCGCCCTGATTTAAATTTAAATTTTAACAGTGATGGACGAGGGTTACTGTTTCAATGTCAGTAATCGTCTGACTTCAAACCAAAGAAAGTTGTTATTGCCATATTTATATTACCATCGTTGACCGTCATTCTACGTGCCTAGAGCATAGGGGACATAGTATATCCGGAGTAGCCTTGCCAATGCTACCGTCATCGTCGGGTGAATCTGCGCCAATCATGCAGCGATAACTAAATTGGGGTCTGCTCAAAATTTAAACATTTCCATTTCCGATTGGCGATTACGTCATCACTGGCAATGTTGCATTGGAACAACTTTACTTTTGTGCAATATAAAATTAAAGTAAACTAGGGAAACGCATAAATCGTTGTTAAACGAGTGAGTGAGCCAAGTGTTGAGTACCCGGGAACATCCCCTTTCCTCCTCTATACCTAAGGCTGGATCTAGCCCAGTATGAGGAATGAGACCGGGTACTCAACACATGGCTCACTCACTCGTTTAACAACGACTTTGGCGTTTCCCTAGTTATTAAAAATTGAATATTTAAAATGCGAATCATGTTCAAAACGTATCAGCGTGAAACATTCAACAAATTTTCAAGATAAAACAAAATCACTGAATTTTTATTTCCCATTTAACACCCCTCAAAAATTATGTGTGTGTAAAAATATAAAAAAGTTCGAGCGAACGGGTATCGAACCCCAACCCTCCGTGCGGTAGGCTAAATACTTACCAATAAGCCATGCAAGCCACGAAGTTATCGTCTCGCTAGCTGCTACTAAACAAATGCCATTGATATTATTAAAAATCACATTTTTATTTATTGTAGGCTTAAATCGCAATGGATCAAGCTGATTTTGTTAACAGTTCTCAGTATACTCGTACCGGATGTCTGTTTAAAATTTCAGCCCAATCTGTTCAGCGGTTCGGCTGATTTTCGACGTACAGACAGACAGACAGACAGACAGACAGACAGACAGACAGACAGAATCACAGAATGAGAGCCGTTCGAGTTGAATGGAGACACTCGGTCGCTCCGCTCCCTCGTTTAATTACGAAAGCTACTAGGGAAACGCCAAAGTCGTTGTTAAACGAGTGAGTGAGTGAACCAAGTGTTGAGTACCCGGGAAC
Organism: Sweltsa coloradensis; assembly: GCA_024449915.1. NCBI lineage: Eukaryota > Metazoa > Arthropoda > Insecta > Plecoptera > Chloroperlidae > Sweltsa > Sweltsa coloradensis. Next base: position 1,175,453 of record JAMZAV010000006.1, on the reverse strand, counting down.
AGCCCCTTTCCTCCCCTATACCTATAGGATCTAGCCCAGTATGAGGAATAATACCGGGTACTCAACACATGGCTCACTCACTCGTTTAACAACGACTTAGGCGTTTCCCTAGTTATATAAATTGAACATTTGAAATGCGAATCGTATTCAAAACGTATTAGCGTGAAACATTAACAAATTTCCAAGATAAAACAAAATCACCTAAGTTTTATTTCCCATTTAACACCCCTCCAAAATATAATGTGGGTGTAAAAATATAAAAAAGTTCGAGCTAACGGGTATCGAACCCCAACCCTCAGTGCGGTAGACTAAATGCTTACCAATAGGCCATGCAAGCCACGTAGAAATTGTCCCGCTAGCTGCTACTAAACAAATGCTATCGATATTTTAAAAGTCACATTTTTATTTATTGTAGGATTAAATCGCAATGGATCTAGCTGATTTTGTTAGCAGTTCTCAGTACACGCGTACTGGATGTCTGTTTAAAATTTCAGCCCAATCTGTTCAGCGGTTCGGCTGATTTTCGACGTACAGACAGACAGACAGACAGAATCACAGAATGAGAGCCGTTCGAGTTGAATGGAGACACTCGGTCGCTCCGCTCCCTCGTTTAATATTTACTAGGGAAACGCCAAAGTCGTTGTTAAACGAGTGAGTTAGCCAAGTGTTTTGACTTCTAAAACCGGACCGTCTGGTCACCTTACAGGAACTCACTCTGCTTGCCACAATAATGATTTAAATTGAACATTCAAAATGCGAATCGTATTCAAAACGTATAAGCGTGATACATTAACAAATTTCCAAGATAAAACAAAATCATCTTATTTTTATTTCCCATTGAACACCCCTCAAAAATAATATGTGGGTGTAAAAATATAAAAAATGTTAGAACTGACGGGTATCGAACCCCATCCATCCGTGTGGTAGGCTAAATGGTTACCACTAGACCATGCAGGCCACGTCAACCTCGTCCCGCTAACTGCTACTAAACAAATGCCATCGATATTTTTAAAATCACATTTTTATTTATTGTAGGATTCAATCGCAATGGATCTAGCTGATTTTGTTAACAGTTCTTAGTAAACTCGTACCGGATGTCTGTTTAAAATTTCAGCCCAATCTGTTCAGCGGTACGGCTGATTTTCGACGTACAGACAGACAGACAGAATCACAGAATAAGAGCCGTTTGAGTTGAATGGAGACACTCAGTCGCTCCGCTCCCTCGTTTAACAACTAAAAAACAATCATGTAATTAAAGAAATTGAAAGTATGACTTAATCCGTGCAACATGCAACGTCAAATTACATGATTGTGGTTCCTTTAAATTTTAATCTTCTGTTGTAAACAACTTATTTAATGCCTATTCTATTTTAGTAATGAATAAATTTAACAATTAAAAGTTAAACTCAAAATTAGCTAAAATCACATAATGTAATAGGTAGGACAATGGTAATTACCGTACTGCGGCTAAGAACTTTGTATATAATAAATTAAAGGAAAATATCTACCAATAATTCCAAATTAATCATTACAATTCAACAAAAATAAGCATAACATCACTACACATGTATGACGGTACATATAACTGTATATTTGCATAGGTGTTTAAAATAGTTACATTAAAAAAAGTTAAGTTGGCAAATAACTTTTTAAATAACATATAATATTCAAGTAATTCATGTGTTTAACAGTAAATAATTACTAAACTCAACCCGAACAAAAATTACATGAAGTGACTTAGGGCTGCAGTACAGACTGGGGCCATGAACTTCGTATACGTTCTAGAGGCCATACAATATTGTAAGGCTTGTATTTGTTCGTTTTAAATGGTTTTCAGATTTCGCTCTCCTTCTCATTGTTTGTTTTCTATTTTATAATCATTTTTGAACACGTGGCTGTATCGAATTCCGTATCCGTCCGTCCGTGACCATTATGCAAAGACGTCTATGTATACAGCTACCGGCAACAGCAACGGGCAACGACCCCACAAGAAAATACCTAAAATCACTATATTCACAAACGGAAGATAAACACGCTCAGATGAAACGAGCAAGAAGAAGATCTAATAGTAGACTAATTTATAGCGATAGATTGGCTGAGTCGAGAAATACTTCCGTAAGGGTAATTGATGATATTGTTTAATTTCTGGATTGTATTAATATAATTTATAGTTTTATGTTTGGAAATCAACACGCATGTCTTATTACACATTGATATTATTGGATAACATCATTGCTAGACACATGGCTCTTGTCGTTTGAACAATTTTATGGCCAGGAAGTCAAAAATCATATCTAAGACTATGAAATTATTTGTCTAAATTTATGATTTAACCTATGTCCAAAGTGACAAAACAAAATATTACAAATTGTTATTGTTTATTATTTTTGGGTTAAAAGTTTGTTTTGAGATTAATAATCAATTGAAAATAATGCCTAGAATGTTTAAGTTGGTACTAAAAAGGAAACAAATGTAACGTAACAGGAACTAACTCTACTTTGGACTTGGGAACAGTTAGACGTCCAAACCCAAACTATGAGTGTAATTTACAAACCTCACGTAGTATATGCTACAAGGTAATCTTAACGGGGTTACCAAGACATGGCGTATTCCAATTCCAATCCGAGATGAGAAGAAACAAGAGCAAAGTAGTGCACATCGGCTTTGTTTGTTAAGACCGGTAAATTCTTTATTGGGGGTCTGGTTCGCTAGTAAATAATCAGAGATTCGGCTGATGAACATCGACTGCACGCAAACTCAAATCACTTGAGAGTTGAACGATGGCCACAGATAATCGTGTGGCGTGTATGTATAATGCTGCAGAGCGAAGGCTGTGTAGGAAGGTATATACCTATACCATGGCGTGGCACGCACATGCATGCCTTGCTTTCCAGACTGTAATATTAGTAAGTAGATAAGTGGCAGATGAAAAGGAGGTACGAATACGATGGCAGAGCTCAAAATTAGTTTCAGTGCAAAATTGAAAACGTCATAATGTAATAAACTTTATCATACAAAAAAAAATTACTCCAAAGAATACCCCAAATGTAAACAAGTTTCTCATGATACCGTAAATAACATTGATCGTTATAATATTAACCCATATTCGTAAAAGCACGTAACTTATTCTTTTACTCAAGCTCTAAAACACTATAGATAAAAGGAAACCTACATTCTAACATAAAATGCACCATTCGTTCTAAAAAATCTATATTTATGGTCTACCCACGAAGTCCTAACAGCTGGTTTTCAATGGGGGAGATACCATTATTATGATGACATTGCAATTTATTATGTGCATAGTTGCTGGCATAACACAAAAGCCACCGTTTATAAAAATATACGCTAACCTATCTCAAGTTCAAATTTATGGATTAAAATATTTTTGAAATTCAAAATCCTGCCCGAACTTAAATTTGAGTTTGAGCCTTCTGCTGGAATAGAAGCAGGAATTAGCCTACAGGACAAACACATAGGGGCGTTACCGCGTTTCCTAAGAAGGCTACTTAATTCTAGACCATCCTAATAAACACCATACGTTGATTTTTTAAATTGCCATTCTCATTTATCAACATCATAATAAGCTTTGATTCCTACCGTAAAATAACTGATCCACAATGTAAACACACAATTATTATTATTCAACTCTGCCCATGGCACTAAAACAAGAAATAAAATTAAGCACATTCATATTGTTAGTATTGAAAGATGTGTACATTGTGGACCCAGCCCATGCAGACTCCTTCAAATTCCATTCATCTTCTAGAAAACGAATTAATAATATTAGGTTGAACTAAAACTAAACTATATAGGCAAATATGCCCCCGAGGAAGTAGTCCAATTATGAAGGCCTTCCTCACACGCACACACACACAACACCGCGCGAATGCTAGCTAGCTCTATCGCCTGCTGAGGAGGAATTTCCGCCATGACTTTCACGCCATGAACAACTGGATCATTGATCAACACTTTTTACAATGATTTGTAAGCTATCATTGGATATTCTACGTTTACTGCCTGAATAATTTATATATATTATGTTATGTTACAAAGCGAAAATTAAGTGTTTTCTCTATGATCGGTACAAGCAAAGATGAACATAAAATATGCTTTAAAAGCGTGAAAATAATTTGTACACCCCTTAGTAGGGTTTCGAGATCGCTTTGGAGACCAACATGCAATGCAACCATATGGCCAGTAAGAAGTTTTCATATATAGTACAAATTAATTTATTAACTTTGATGAACAGTAGGAAATGATATACACGGAACAATCGGTGATATTTGCATATTAATTATGAATATTAGCATCGAAGTTGTGGTGTTGATCTAAGTTTCTTTGGAAATATGGTATTCAGCGAGGGTTAACTAAATACCAGTACATGTTTCATTTGTAAGTTCCCTCCATAGCAATTACTCTTCCTATTATAAGGTAGATAGTTTTCAGGATCAGTGCCAAGGCTGCATTAAGCTGACCTCGACCAGTTATCCAGTAGTAATACGTGAAGGCATTGCACATCTTGCATTTTCAAGTGCATTGAAGAGCATTGCATACAACTAGGATGCCCGTAAGAGAATTTGTTCCGTAGTGGAAACATATTGGTTTATTACTCTCTTGCCCAATTAATGTAAATTTCAAACACTTTGTCTTGTGGTTTTGGTTAGGAGCTATAAGCAGAGGCTCCTGAAATCTGCATTTAATTGGTTGAGTAAAAGATTACACTCTCGTTAGCATGGCGTCTGGTCGGCTGAATCCTCCACATGATTAGTTATTGGAAAACAAACCAAGACAGAAGGGGATCACATTGTAATAACTTGACAGTGGATTCAACTTTTTAACATGAAGTGAAAATATATAATTATAGTTTTTTTTATCTATGTTTAATTACATACATATCCGAAATGGATATTCATGCGTTTGCCGTTAAATACAAAATTTATTGTAGCAATTATTATAGCTAATCATTTATGGTTAGAGATTGTAGTATAAATGTCCACTTGTAATATTAGACGTAAACGAATTTGAATTTGTCGTCGTTATATCTTGGCAATACACTACTACTTGATTTCTACCTGTTCCCTTAATAAAATCACAGATTTTAAGACATACATTTAAGTAAGTCCAAAATCAAGTAAATACATGTGTGTGTAGTAATCCAGCTCGTCAGGTAGTACAAACACGAAGACTAATAATAGCATCAAGGTTGTCTTTGTTTTATCCTATGAGAGCTGTTGTTATTTTCTCAAATATGGACAATTACTAAAAAACGAAACATTTATATCATGTCTTTTAACAAGTTGTTTACAAGCAAAAAACACTCTCAAATGCCGTCACGACCTCTCTCTCTCACAAAACAAAAAAACAAAAACTCTGAGGTATAGCCTAGACATGTCAGTGCATGCGTGCCTTCAAAACTTAATCCCTCAACAAATATTTAATTATTAAATATACAGTCGAACAAAAAGATGATTGGGCGTCTAAGTAGATGTCAGTAGCCTTAATTTCAATTGTAGTTACAAAAAACTCACATTACGATAATTATTTCCAGGAGCGTGGAATGACGTTTTGGTTCGATAATGAAAAAAAGATAAGGTACTTATTATAACATTATTAAATGCATTTTTTAAACTTGTGATGACAGTCGAAGAGTTTTGATACAAATTTTGGATTTCCCCCATAGCATCTCTTCTTTAAGATCTAACTTTATCCAGATTTGATATCTACACGTTTGGTGAACGCTGACTTGACGGCAACTAAGAACCTACAAAGAAGGTATACATTTTTCTTTCCAAAATCACCCCGAGGCCTGCAATAAATTGAGGCAGTTGTTGATAGCCGGCAATCAAATGGACATGTGTGGATACCTTCTTGGCGAAAAAAATCAAGAATAATGAAGAGTCAACAGTTTTTTATTTACATTTAATACTTCCTCTCTTTCTAGTTTTGCAGATGACATTACGACGGGGTCGGCCACCGTTGAAAAGTGTTACCGAGTAAGTTAGGTCTGCGATGATGTCCGGCGAGGTAAGAAGGCGGCGATAGAAGAGAAGAGAGAACCTACAAAAAGTCGGCTGCAGTTACGGCGAATGTTTCCATGCGATGGGGCCTGAGGATACACCAGCAAGAAACATCGAAACGTGCCGTGATCGCGGTGTTGCCACGACTACCAGCGTGCACACGAATCAAGACAAGAACCTTTTTATCTCTTGCCAATAACCTGACTGCATTGCTTGCTATCGACGAGTTTGATGCTTTGTCTTCCACTCTTCGGCAGCTCTTCGACTTTCTTCACTCTTAGATCGTTGTTAGTTAAATCCAACTATTGTTTGTTTACGTTATGACTATAAAAACATTGATTTAATCTCAAAGGGGTCGAAAAATGGACAGCACTGTTCATAAAGCTTGATATAATAAAAATGTTGGAGTGCATTTGCATAACATAAAGTCATTGTACGGGAGTGTTTAGTGCTTCACTTCCTGCTATATAGCATGTTTGTATCTGTTTTCTTGACTGTCATCATGGCATAACTAATACCATTCGGTCGTGGAGGTAGATGGGAATGAAATGCTGGCGGGGTATTCGCTTTTTATGCCGTCATGCACTTAGAGACGGTAAGATATCATTAAACGCATTTACACACTACACTGTATATATTTTTCTACAAACGAATATGGTATCATATAATTGCGAAATCTGAGTTGCGATACACAATACCACCCGCATACAAGGGATTTTTTTAAATAACGAGAAAAGCAAAAACATTCAAGAGTATAAGTAAATTTAATGAAAACCATTTTGTTAATAGCGAAGCCTCTCAATTTGCTCGATTTTTATCAACACAAGGGACAATGTAGTGTTTCACCCTTTTAAGTATTACGTTATTCTTGCAATTTGTGTGCGTATATAATTTTCCACGATAAAAAAAAATCAGCATGCAGTAGATTATGTTTACGGGGGTTAATTATTCAATGTCTTAATCATCCCCAATTGACCATAAATAATATTTAATATTACTACATTTTCTGTTTGAAGAAAGCTTGCGATTCACGATAATTCATTAATTAACAGCGATGCAATCACAAATTTGCATCAAAATTTTTGTAAAAAGAAACAAAAAAACTGTGTTTTCTTCACTGCAATGCCACCTGCAAGGCTGCAATACATTGAAGCTCTTCAGTTTGCTAGTTAAAAGATATACGATCTGATGATTAATGTGGTACTAATTACAATACAAGTTTAAAACCACCTGTCGCATTGTTGTGTTTTGTTCGAATATTGAACAACATAAAAACCTGTGCAAAGTATTGCAAAAAATATTTTTCTACACGTTCAATACTGTTTTAATCGCTTTTATAATGTAAAACATAAACATCAAATAGTTTTCAGTTTCGTTATGAAGTATACAAGGGATATTGTGATGGTGTGGTTGGGGGTCAGTATACTAGACCCTCGAATACCGCAGTGTTGTATGACATTACCATAACAATGACAAATAATAATGTGTTGATGTTATTTGCTGACACACGGTAATAAATTAGTATAACTATGCGTCCTAGAAACTATCTCGTTAGATTTACCTTTGTTTATTCCCCAATCTGTTTCGAATTCACATCAAGTATAATGCATAATTAGCTTTTAGCACCATTACCTAAATGTGCGAGCAATCATGGGAGAGGTACCCTTCAGGTAATTTAACCCGCATACATTCAAATCAGAGTTGCAAATGTGCTTCGTTTATCATTCCTGTACAGTATTGTTATCACTCCAGTTTGGAGAAATATAGAAATTGTACGAATAAAGGTGCAATGATTTTAACTCAATGTACAATAATTTTATTTTTTTCATAAATTTTGCATTTTAAGTTACCATCATGATAATATAAAATAACTCGCTTACACCCATTAATTTTTTAACTTCTGTGACCTGTGTACCGATAATTTCAAAATTTTACCTTTAACCTAAGACCTTTAATTAAGGGTTCAAGAAATTTCGAATAAGAAATTCACTTAAACTTATCCAGATAAGAAAGAGCTTGTGAAAAGTGATTGGTCTTCGTTTTTCAATCTTACACCAAACTTTTTATTTGAGAATAGATTCACGACATTCAATTCAATTATACACATACACGCCATAGCACTATAATAATATAATACATGACTTTAGCGTTTAGCCTGAATACCTTAGAATTGGGAAATAAACACGATAAATCGAAGAGCGCCGATAAAGTGAAAGTTTCAATAAAAAGGCACGTTTTGTGTTGCTCTACAATTATGTTTGGCCTAGCCGACACGAACTCTGGCCTTCCCCGTACGACTGCCTAGCCGTACAACTCCTGGTTCCATGGCACTGTAAGAAACACAGATGATATACGCAAGAAAACATAATAAAAATCAATATTGTTTTAGATTAGACACAAACGTTTCCTATTTCGTGTGAAAACAATCTACAATTTCACGTTTCACTACCATAAATAACACTTTCTGCAATAAATAACAAAAATACATCTCTTAATATTTCACAATGTAGACATTCTCTCGGAAGATTCAATTTTAATTTGTTTTCTTAAAGTAAAACACGACATAGTTTTCATTGAATCGTTCTACGTAGCGAGTTTCTCCACCGAATCGCACAATTTGCAAGAGCTCCTGACAAAGACGAATGACTGAGACCATTGCATCGAGTAGGGCGAAGATCGTGCTTCGGGCGGCCAGAGAAGATAATTCAACAAGGTCGATACCGAAGTGTGACGGAAAAACGTAATGTTTCCAGAGTAATTACCGGATGTTAGTTTTTGTCTCTTATCTACCTTGCACACTTTAAACAGCACTAACTTATACTACAACGAAATATGCTTGGCACTTCATATATTGCTCTCGGACTAAACCTAATTGATCTGTGAAATCAAACACTTAAATTATAAAAATATATTCATAAAGTTTTAATGATCAATTAATTGGCACAGGTGAATTATATTAGGCGCGATGGGCGAGTCACCAATATAGGCGTGTTCGATCTTAGAAACATAACGGATATGACAGGTCCAAGGAAGAAAAGGTGTTCATATGAAATTCCCCGTCAAACTGCCGGATATGACATCAAGTCTAAGTTACGCCCAGGAAAAAAACTAGTGTGAACGTCCTATACAAGAAAGACGGGTACTAACAAATAGACCTAATAAGAATGTCGGTACAGAACTGAGGGCATTAGCTCAAGAATAAGGATGAAAACCCATATCAACTAATATGAATATGATATGCTCAATACAGCACCAGCACATACTAACCCTCACAAAACTGGGCGTCAATATATCAGTAAGACACCCACACAAACTGAACAGGGGACCTTTGGAGTGTATCCCATGGAAACGAAGATTGAAGATTTTTTTGAAGAAATTTAGTAAAGAGTTTCATAAAAAATAGTAAGAAAATGAAATTGTCGAGAATTATTTTGTATTTGGTAAAAATGTAAAAAAATTAAAAAATGCAAGTTTTTGGAATTTATTTTCTAACTATCAATAGTAACTTATGGTATTTATTTTGGTTGCTTGACAACCATGAAAAGTTACACATGGCTGCTATACAGAATGTTAAAATTATTGTCGTTACTATTAAATGAAAAAAAATATCTTAAACTTACCTAAGCCGCTGACTCTCATGTGAGAATATCTTATAGCAGTTAGTGAAAATGACCGTACATCACTATACGGAATATAATATCGCATTAATACCAGTAGCGACATATTCTTCTCTCTCTCTCTCTACTTTCAAGCATAACCACATCGTTATTAGCGGTGCTAATTGCATCCACCGCCTGAATGATCAGACCAGTGACAGATCGAGTGTTTGAACATCACAAGGGCTGTGGTTTGATGACGTCACGCGCAACATATATACAGACTCTGTGGTTTAGCGACTAAAAGACAAAGCTACACATCGGGTTCAGGGGTGGACATGAGGTAGTAGAGGTATTCTATTCAATTGTAGGTTGCTAGACACTAAATGTGAATGGATATATCTATGCCCTTTTCCACCAACCTAAAACGCATCAATGTGTTAAAACAGTAAAATAAAAAATAAAATAAAATGACTGTCTGAAAATATGTTTGACGACTCATACTCAGTCAACTTTTCTTACAATGTAAAACGTCTATTTAAAAATAGCTTCATTGTCAAATTCAGCGAATTTCACAAACATTTTGCAGCATTCTACAATTTATTTCTTTTTTCTTTTTTTTTGTAAATTTGTGTTTTTATCTTTTAAGCTATCTGTATAAGAATAAAATAAAATAAAAATTATATAAAACCTAAAAAAATGTTACATTGCAATGTAAAATCTAAATTTTGAAGAAAAAAAGTGACAAAAGTGACATTATTTCACTTTTTAACCTACAATTTCCAAGTAAAACATTGATTTTTTTTAGTTTGTTTATAAAGGATATGTGTGCACATGTCTCTATCAGACAACATTTAACATTTCATTTCTAAATAAATGTCAACTACGTAATCTTGGAAAATGACAACATTTTGTATCTTTTATGGCATATTTACGTCAGATTCTCAACAATAAGCAATAATAATATAAAGAAATACTCGTAAGAGATGCACATATTTTCTCTTAACTACATACATAAGTTTAAAATGGTGTGGGTGGAAAAATAGGGGTGAAAAAGTACTCCATACTAAACTTTTGCATTCTGCATTTATGCCTGGTTTCAGTGGTTTGCCCTAGCTTATCCATCAGAAGTCTAATACTAACCTTATGATTTGATTTGTTAATATGTAAGGAAAACTCGATTTGGTTAGTCGGGGAAACACTCCCGTAGGTGGAATTGTTAATACTTCATACAATTCAGAAATTGTAAAATCCATCCCGATCGGGGTTCGAACCCGAGTCTCCCACATTCCGGGCAGGCACCTTAGCCAACTAGACCACCGAGACGATAACTCTTTACGGAATGTGAGAGACTCGGGTTCGAACCCCGATCGGGATAAATTTTGTGATTTCTGAATTGTATTAAATATTAAAAAAACTATTTACTAATACTATTTAGCAAAGTTCATGGCGTTACTTAAATTGATACACCTTGAGGAAAGAAATCTGACAGTTCTAATAATGAATATCAGAGGTAAGTATTTGAGTTTCAATACAAGATGGCCCAGAGTGAATTAATTAAAAGAGTAGAGTATGCATATCATGGCTAAATAATAGAAACGATAATGAAACACTTACACATTAGGCCACACAGTATTATGTTAATGTCAATTTGTGGGAATTCGTAAACGGCTATCCAAACAGCGACTTAATCAGTTATCTAGTGATAAAACCATTTGAAACGAAAGTGCCATTAAATTCCAATTTAAAATACAACCGAACAGCTATGCGATTCAAAACTTGTTTCTTGCTATGTTATGTGTTAAGTGCGCTCAAATCAGGTAACAAGATTTTTCAATTTGGTCAGAGTCAGAAGTTTAATATATTTAATTAAATCCCGAGACAAAAGGTTCTTTTCTTTTTCAACTGTCTGCATCTTTCCATTGACTGGGGCAATAGAACAACCAACTTGATAGTTTGTAACGTTTACGGTTTATCCCATCAGAGAGTGTGTGAACCTTGGGAGACATTTTCTCAAACGGGTTGCATTTTTTTACTGTGCCCTAATGACCTGAAATGAACAAAATATAGATTTGTGTGAGATTTCGGAGAAACTAGCTGTTTACTAATTCAATTTTCAAATAAAAAGTTATAAAAAAGGAGAGAATACTTATTTATGATCACGCAGAGATACGCGACGTATGGCCCTAATCTTAAGTTGATGACTAGGCTGACAATTGTATACAATAAGCACACAACATTTACACACACATACAAGTACGCAGTTAATGTCTTTGCAATATATTATTTGTAATGTTGTGACTTGTGTAATTTTTGTAATGTTTTTTTATATTATGACTTGCAAGTGTTACTGTTAATTTTAAATATATTTACTGCTATGTATCGCGATGTATTTTGTATGTATACTATATGAAAATGGCAAGATTTGCTAACACACTATACTACTACTATCTGTTTACGTTGTTTGTGAGGTCTAAAAAACGTCCCATTAGAGAACGCCAAGGAACATTCACATTCAAAAATGAAAATTACTGTTTTGTTTCGGCATATAAACATGTAGCGCGTACTTTCATATAAATAAAAAAAAAGTCCATTCCATGGAACTGTAGGTATGTATAAACTTGGTGTGTTGAAAAATCCTATATTATTTTAACAAACCCCTATAGGTTGGATTAAAAAAAAAAAACTATACGCATTAAACGTCCTTTGAGAGCCGTTTCCAAAACAGGACGCAATTATTGTTTAGACTCGGTCTAAAGCATTACATAGAAAGCTATACAAATGTACAAGCTCCAAACACTATCCACCATACAAAGACCGGCCACAACCATACATGACGGTCAACCCACGCAAATTCTCTCCCAGTCGTATGCATAAAAGTAATTCCGATTCATGTCCGATATTCCAATTACAACCGTTTCCGTGACCACCATTGAAGTTGTGTTTGTTATATTTATTTTCATAATTTCGAGTCTCCTTTGACAGTAGCGTGTACAAACAAATAGCCCCTGTTAAATAAATGTATTGATTGTCAATACACTATATGTTCGTAACTATTTGTTAACGCGAGCGAGAGAGAGAGAGAGAGAGAGAGAGAGAGAGAGAGAGAGAGAGAGAGAGAGAAGAGAGAGAACTAAAACAAACCACGCGTGTCTTTGATGTCAAACCAATCAAAACGTCGAATATGTTTCGAGGGGACAGTAGCCCGACCTTCCACCATCTGCCTGTGGGACGTAGTTAACCAATGAGGTAATTCTTTTCAACGGTTTCCGAACACAATACCTATATTTAAAACATAATAATGCACGGTTGTCATTGTATTTGGGTAGGGGAGCGAAGCAACGGAGATAATGTAAAACGTTATAGCCGTTGACCATACACAAATATGGATTTCTCATTAAAAAGATTATATAAATATGTCTTTGACACTGTATTTAGACTAAAGCATCATCTGGAATGTTAAATTAAACTACCACGTATATATTGGTCACAACCATGCCCCCCCTGTGGATATGTGTGTATGTGGATAGGCCAAAAATAATGCACAAACTATGTAGCCAACAAAAACAGTAGCCCCTACCATAAAACAATTATTATCAAAACTATTAAGTATAGTATTCGCATGTGCCATTACGCGCGTAGCTAGTGCGAGTTTAATTATAAAGCGAGGATAAATAATATGATATTAAATGGATTATAAATAAAAGATAAAATGTTTTTATTTTTTTCTAAACTTGTTTGCATTTTGCGAAATTAGGTTCTATTCTATGACTAACGAGACAATCTTTTCAAACGATTTCCATCTAAAAAAATGAAAACGGTGCCACATCGATTAGTTGCGAGTCAGTCTCTTCCCAGTCTCACCCATGGAACGTAAATGTTATTTTTCTCGGTCCTGTGTAATTTACTTTTAACTTTTTTATTACCGACATCAAATTTTTGACAAACTACGAAGAGAATCGCAATTTGATGTGAATGCCACGACGTTTAGATTAATCGAGCATCAGCTTACCACCACTGTCTTGGTGTTACGACCTACGATGACTGATGATGAGACATTTCGTCTAGTCTAGCCCGTACACCTGTTCAATCTCTGTAGCACAAGCGCTGATGTCATAGCATTTAGTTGGCGGGTAGGACGTTCATCTCAAATATATTACCTTCGGTTTTGCATTTTATAATAATACAAACATACGTTAATAGTAAACAGTAGGCCCTAGCATTCCTTATAAGGGCAAGGTAAATCATAAGCACCTGTAATAACAATGTTTACAATACCTGGACCGCTGCTTTTAGAATAGACTTTTGTTACGTTTATTTTTTCTGTTTACTGAATATTGTGAGCAATACTAATAATATTATATTAAAAAAACAATTATACACAACAAAAGAAATTCTATAAATATCGTGTAGTCGATGTTGATCTATGATGTTTTTACGATATGTTAATATACAATTCTGCTATCGAAACTATACGTGAAATAGGCTACGTGTTGGTACATGAGGTTTGGATTGGACACAGTGGATGCATAAGTTAAAACATTGCATACAGTATAAATAACAGAAAAAATACTATCATAGACAAATTAGAAGAAGACAATTGTTGACTGAGAGCCATCCAAGATCATAAGACCAAGATCACAGTAAAATAGTAAATCTTATTGGAAACTTTAAACTTTTTCCGTCATTAATGTTTTGGCATCAGATACCAAAATACACGTTTAGATTGTTTGGTTTATCTTTATATCATCCGATTGAAATAGGAATTAAAATTAATTAAACATTAACACCTGGATTGCGATTCTGATTTTAATTACACAAAGATATACATCCCTAGTTCGTATTTTCAACATAAAAATAAAGAATACTATAATTTTTTTTCAAGTAATACTATAGTGCCAGCGGGTATCCATCCAGTTAACACCTGTTTTCCCACCCCTGGTATAGACAAACACTTTGTGGCCGCTACTACACCACACCGCACCGCGAACTGTCCCTCCCGACTCACTCCGCTTGCCACATAGCATTCTTGAGAAATTAGCGTACAAACTAGATTGTTTTTTCAATGTTCGTGGTTTGAAGATAGAAGAAGAAAAAAACTTCTACGTCGACGACTAAGAATTCGAGAGAGGAGTGCATAATTTTCATGGCTATCATTTCACCTAATTGGACCTTCCATAGCACACACCTCTTAGCTCACTACAAGACAAACCTGCTCGGAGGTATAAGAGATAATGACAGCCTTGATGGTGAAATGACTAGCTATTCGGTTTAACATACAATACAGCGCACTAGTGACAGCCAACCGTTATCAAACTAGATGCCGGAAACATTCGTATGCTTATCGGTAAATAGATAAGCTTACGCGTTATAATTATTAAATACATCTACAGTCTTAATGGGGTGCAAATTATTTCGAAAAAAAGTTAATCATAAGCTCATTATGCAAATTTGACGGATGTATTTAGAGAAGTTAATAAAACCAAGGTATATGTTCAAACTTGGTTGTATAAATAATGTTTGACTCGTCATTACGAAGTTATCGCCCTTTTAGTTTCCCCGGTTGCCATTGAAAGCAAGATACATGTTCTATAAAGTGGCATGGCTCAATAATTTCTAGTAAGACCAACAACAAACAATTTATATGGCATATAACTATATACTCAATGTAATTCAACTGAAAAGTGTGAGATGGCGTTATGATGGAAAAAGATTAAATCAAGGAGAGGTATAGAATCTTTGAAAATTGTATCAGTTGGTTACCTTTGTTCTTCAAACTAAAGTAACGAATGTTGAGGTAAATACTAAATACCATATGTATTTTATACAAAATCCTCATTCATCCTCATCGAAATAAATAAGGAAGTAATGAACTCTACTCTCTTTTGACCCAAAAATGGGCAGGAGCTATATCGTATAGGTTCATGATGTAATATCACAGTTTAATGCCTTAATGCCAAAGAGTAGGTCATTTTGTTATAGGGATAAGTAAGCATGCTGAGCATCATGCTCCAACTCGCTGTACTGTAAAGCTTTTTTTAAATTCATAATAGAACAACACGCAAAACCGTCACAAAGATGGAGAAGTTCTGTTTAGTACTTTAAAATTGACGTAAAAAAAGATGCGATCCCCATACAACAGTGGTCTAACAACAGCACCCTTAGGAACCACGTATTTCCTATTTGGACAATATAATACACATCTTTGATAATTATACGACTTCGTGCCAGGGATGAATGAATATTATGCAGTGTGAATACGAGAAAACCCGTAAATAGAATAATACCGGTGTTTATATGGTTAACATATTAGTCAGCAAATTCACAGAAGAAAACAGCAACTGGCATGGATTCGGATACGGCGCAGTATCGAATCGAAAGGGTGATTTCCGAAGAAGAGTCGATAATGAAAGGTTATCAAGGTGTGAGAGTGGGATTTGTCAAGGAAAAAAACCCTCGAGTTAACCGTGTGATTATGAGGGCAGGTTAGTAACGTGCGTGCTGTCTCGAAGCTTTTGTTCCTCGCTAGTCGCTGGCTAGATCTACACTCCGGTACGTGTCAAGAGGGGTATCAACACACGCGGTCTGGACCGTAGGATAGCCTCTAGTGTGGAGGCTGCTTATAAATCATAACATAACAACAAGCCTCTCTAGTCTCTCTAGCACGATGCGAGAAAAGCGTGATGCGAGTCCGTCCAGTCAAATGAAAAAACACACACTGTTTGGAACGAAACTGGCCGGCTTGTAATGGGCCAACCACCATCCTCGATCGACGAGGAGAAAATGAGCCGTCATTACGATATATCGCATCAAATGGTCGACCAGTGATACAATCGGTTGATTTGGTCCAGGGGTGAACAAAAGCAACAATGTACGGACAAACACGTTATATCTACGCGATTGAACCGACATGTTTACAAACGAGATGCACTAAAAGCTCGAGATCTTTAATAAGAGTGGCAATTAAGAATTACACGGCTTTTTCATTACCTTATCGGTTTTGACAAGGGCAACATTTTATAATAGAGATTACGCAACAATAAACATTGCAGGAATTTATTGCTCACATTTTGTCTTCGTTGCAATAACCGCTAATCTCATAAAACCCATGGGTTATTAATTTTTATCTTACTGTCTGTCATTCATAAAATTTTCGAAATTATGTTTGAATTTTTATCGGAAAAAATATTAATATCATACCAAAGATTTATTTCCACTATAAGGTGCATTGCATACTACTGAAAACTATCAGCAAGTGAAATATAATTTCACACATAAATGTGTACTGACATAATTATACGTTAGGGTTATTTCTACTAGGCTACATGGCCTACAAGTGCAAACAGTAAAACTGTAAAAGGAAATAAGTGTATTGCTCGCAACCAAACGTTATGATAAAAAGGCGACGTAAGGACAAAATATCAAGCAGTAAATTACACATTGGCATAATCCCATTGCCGAGTGTTGAAAAAATAATTCTAATATATGTAGCAAATAACAAGGCACTATTTCACCAAACCCCATGGGCCATGTTGTGAATGCAAAGTACAATACCAGCTAGCTACGAGGGGAATTATTACCATCGGTACTGTGTATAGTGTACCGTTGTTCTAGCAAACGAGCTATATGGACATTGACCAGGGGGCAAACTCTTTTTAAATTACACTTGAAGGCTGCTCATTCCAAAATCAAGGCGAAAACACGGTATACATAATACACATTGAAATTTAAAAAAATACGCCGACAGGCAGGCCTATAGAAATAAAAGCAAAGATATTAAAAGTAAAAGTAAATAAATAAATACGTATATGTCATAATCATAAATAATAAATATTTAAGACGGCTTCAGAGATGAGTGATGATAAATTTTGCGGAGAAACTCGGAAATACTCGGGCACGATACGCCACCCATCAATCAATCAATCAATATAACGCAAATTGTTTGGTGGTGTAAAGAAAGTTTGAACCTTTATTAATAAAAGGCTAGATCGTTTTTGTTGAATTTTTGGTGCCAAGTTTTTTGTGTTTTGCCAAAAGCAGTAATGAAAATGATTTAGAATTCGGTTTTAGCAATGAATTTTCGTTTTTTACCATAAATGTATGTATAGGCCTACCTCTGTATATTAAGGAATATCTCGGCAAGCACGCCTACACAATGTAAAACATTTCCTACGAACATTCATTAAATAAATAGATTTAAAATAATATTAGCAAGAAAAATATAGAAGATAGGTGCGTGAAAACGAGCAAACCCCTCACTAAAGTCAATTAGAAACTCAACAACCCGCGAGGATTTTGACAGCTGTTCAGCCCTGCCCGGTCCCACGGCAACGAGCGAAGAAGAGCGCGTCTCGCACAGTAAATAAGCCCATTGAAACGGTTGGGCCACGATTTCATGAAAGGTATGTAAATTGAGATAAATATCTTCAAATTGGATATGGTTAGTATTGCAGATCGCGGGTGAGAATTTGTACCCCAATGTTGTTTACACAGCGATCTATCATGGCGATGTTGCCTTTTATCAAGCGCTGTCAGCACTTATCATATAATGCCAAATACACTGGGCCTCGGACGTGCACCACTTGATAACGTGTTATTAAGTTAAATATCATTGTCAGGAACTAATTGTATCTTAAATCAGACTTGGTCGGTGTTATTATTGTGAATGGACGTGCATGTAATTTTTTTGAATGCACATACATGATGGAGAGCGGAGAATGTGGGTATTTCATTGAGTAACGAGCTGGACATATTGATACTTGCCCTGCCCCGTTTAACTTGTACTACCCATCAATAACTTATATCCCGGACCTCGATGTCAGGTTCGATATTATCCATAGAGACGCAACCCTGTAACTATTATTTTATAAGTTAGATAACGAGTTGAGTTTCCTGATTAGTTTAGGTGGTTGTCATAAGTTAAATGTGCATTTTATTTATGTATATTCGGTGTTTATTTGCACTTGTTTTAAGGCGTGAGATTCTGATTCGAGACGTCACGTGTCAAATCTCGCTACGTACAATCCTGACTGAAAATGCAAGATTGAGTCTTCTTAAACAGCCCTCGGACATTCCTAACACAATGACACCAAAACTCTTCCAACAATAACCTAAAATTAGTCACCTGAACATGGTCACATCGGATAAAACTGGTGTGTACCCTCAGTTCGCATCCTTACGAAAAAGTGTTTTAAAATGATTTTAGAAACAGGTGTATCAAGGTACTAGGTTGGTCATTGTCAAACCGGAGATTCTATGACTAATTTAATCATTATTAAATAATGTATATCCTCTTCAATTAGATAATGTTCTTTACAACAAAACAGAGCAACAAAGAGATATATAATTATGTTATAATATATTTAGTAAATATAAAACTTGCACTGACATGTACAAATAAGCAAACATAATAATAACAATAATAATATTGCAATCATGGATTAGGATGTGATTATTATAATGACTAAGTTGACATCCTGCATGCAGAACTTTGCAAAATTGTTCAAATTATCTGCAGTGCCAACAAAACATTAATATCGTACGCAATGCACTTTTTGTTTTGCAGGGTTGCCCGCTGTAGGGTACATACATATAAGTTTTACACGGTGTGGTCCTTGTCAGGTGACATACTTCATAAAAGTTTTTTTTTGTAACTATAAATTAATTACATTAAGAATATTATATTGAGAATTTTCAAGGTCTGTTCAGAGGTTTCAATCCCAGATCTCAAACCTTTAAAACAACTTTGAGTCATGATTTCCAGTGGTAGGACTCGAACCAGCGACCGCCCTTTCAGGTCTCAAACATTAGGAGTGAACCACATCTGTATACACAACGATAATGAGTCCTGTACACTCACTGAAATATACTACAAGGTACAACAACTTAAATATACTTTTTTGTTGTATACTTCAAACCATAGAGGCCAAGGCTTAATCGTAATTGGAAGATTAGCCACGGTATACTTATATGCCGTAATTTTATTTTTGTCTCGGAAATGTTTTCCCAGCCACTCAAAGTGTTTCAAGCGCTGTGCGTCGTGATCCACCTCCGTGTCTACGTCTGCATCGTTTCGATCTAGAACGAAAATTGGAGCAATTTCAAAATGAAATTACAAGACTGGGTCTGAAACCGATGATATACTGAAGCTATATTTTGTATTAATTATGTATCGTTTGTTAGTGGAGCGTACACCTAATGTTTATTCTGAAGAGCTTATCATGCGATAAGTGGGATAATTATTATTCGATGATGACGATGATGAAGGGAGGAGCATCAGTTAACACTCCTGCCAACTGTCAAGCAGTGATAACAGGACCACCAACATTGCGATATAGCGAAATTGTGATTCCTTCACCAACAGTTGACATGTTGACAGCAAACTTATGAACACATCAACAATAATTTGTTCCAATCTATCTTCTGAAAGTGGAAAATAGGCTGCTGAATTGAAATTGATACCGTTCGGTCTCTATACTCAGAGTAATAGTGTTTGCTTTTTTAATACATAATTTGAAAAGTGAACGAGTAAAACAGATTACATGCACTTGTATAAGAATTACACATTTGGTATAATTTATATTGACCAGTAGAAACGAATATTAAATGTTACAATTATTTGTATTTTCTTCGCACTTCACACGTTAAAATTGGTTCGAGCACACATTCTGCAATACTAACACGCGACTATTATTATTATAGCTAAGCGTAAAAAACAATATAAGCCACCAAAGCACGTGCCGTTCACATAAAGTTGAAGCTTATTACCTTCAAAACTTGCCCTTCAATTTGCGAATCATTACGCATTATTGAGACACACCTAACCTACATTCACGATACCAGACAAATTGGATTTTTCTCTGCATCTCCACTATTTTTTAAACAAGAATGTTTCTCCACAGTTCACCGCATCAAACTTTTACATGAATGCAATAAGAAAATAAAGGTAGATGACTTTTGGCAATTACCAGTTCGTTTCAAGAACTGCACCAGTGCAGAAAAACAAAAGATGACTGAAATACAGTTCCGTTCTTTGAAAACACTTTTTAAAATAATTATCATTGCCATTAGTTTAATTTACCCACGGAAACATGGTGGTGAAAATGAGTGTTAAAGTACTTTGGCTCCAGACGACTTGGTTCTAAGCAGACAGCCGAACTAGAATATATACTGGAAATTGTGTGCATTTCCTCGGACATGCCTTAAACATTATACTACCCTAAGCATTTTCACTGGGAGTAAGCTACTTTGAGTGCGTACACAAATTCCGAACTTATATATTTATAAATATTGGTAGACAATAAACAAATGTAAACCACAAGGTTGTATATTCACGAGATGGTTCACCAAAACATATTTCCAAAATATACATGAATCGATGATAACGATAATACAGTGCAAGTCTTTTGAGGATACCAAATTTAATTTGGGGGTTGACTCTCGCTATTGTAACTTTACTAAAGGTTTTGGGCTATACTTTTTTTTGCACTCTTACACCCAAAATCGTCCATAAAGTTAGCAATAGTGGGCGTATGAATCAATCAAGTTATGTGACTGAGTGGGTATAGACACTTAATTCGAATTTATTAATTAATAACAAAATATATAAAAATATAATTTAGTCTTCAAAGAAGACTATGACTAGCATTCTTCCGCTATAACCATGCTATAACTACTGTTATGCATATTTGAACTTTAAGAAGTCTTCATGACCGTTTGATACTTCCCGCTATTTATTGTGCGACTAGAGCAGCAAAGAGAATAATGGCCTAACTATTTTCATTCCAATATAATGTAAATCGAAGGAAGATAAAGTATATACAGTATTGTTATGATATTCTGACTCATACTCGCAGTTTATCTCTACGAATCCTTGGCCTATATTATTATGTAGCAACTTCAAATGTAAAAAAACATACATTTTACCCCGACGTCTCACAACTTAACATGCAAAGCAAAGCAAAAGAACATTACATAGACGACGAGTCATAATGTAAAGTGGAAGATAAGATCACGAGCGACAAGATGTCTTCTGTGTTTATGTTTCTGCTTGCTTTTTGCCATGCGAATTCACTGCAGACTGCAGCGATCGACTGCAGCCACATTGCAAAGAGGTCGCATCGCATCACTTAGCTGGAGAACACGACACCACAACTCTAAGGTAGATTGAGAAATAACAGAGCTGAATGCTTTCACAACATCTTGGATGATTTAAGCAAAAATATAAATTCGAACGTCAGATGAATTTTGAGTTCGAGAGTTCATTTTAATCGATGAATCTGAAGATGGACTATCGGATTTTAAACGTTGATCTTTCGATATTTCAAATAGTATCCGAAAACAAGAATGGATGGGTAACCTGGTCAAATGTGGGTTAGACCAAAAACTGATCGAAAAGGTATGTAAATTGAGATAAATATCTTCAAATTGGATATGGTTAGTATCGCAGACCGCGGGTGAGAATTTGTACCCCAATGTTGTTTACACAGCGATCTATCATGGCGATGTTGCCTTTCATCAATCTTGAATCTGTAGATGGACTCTCGGATTGTAAACGTGAATCTTTCGATATTTTAAATAGTATCCGAATACAAGGATGGATGGGTAACCTGGTTAAATGTGAGTTAAATGAAAAACTGTTTGGAACTTCTATTCAATACTAAAAATAAAGTGGAAGCCTTGAATACCAGAGAGTACAAAGTTTGGTAATTTAAATAACACATTTTCATAAAGAAGAAATCTTTTGAATGTAAATTTAAATGATTGTCAAACTAGGATATGAACACACGAGTATTACAAATTGTTGATAAGTAAACAATAAATAAAGTTAATATTCAAACTTTTAACCATCTTAATATTGAATCTGCTGCTCACAAACAACCCCACAGTGTGAGACAGTAGAATGCAGATGACGCAAACAACGTAAAGGGCTTTCTAAGATAGTTTCTGAAATATTCGAGTAAAATAGAGACAACGTGACTTTGCATCATACCACAAAGCATTACGATATTTTATTATTCTAAAACAGGTTTGTCATACAGTGATTAAACCAGATTAACGAGGGCACACTTAATAATTTTACAAATATTTACTTTAATAAATTAACGTTTGTGAAGAGAATGGACTAAACCATGGGAGTAAACGGCATTTAATAAAGTCAAACAAGCATGGAAGCTTACACATTTTATAAACTATTCAACGTTATTCCAGAGCGATGTTGCAACAGTTCCAGCATAAGCCTTGTAGTCAATGGTACACTCACGTTTTGAACGCAAATAATCCGATCATCATCTTCAGTGGTGGAAACGATAGACCGAGCTTATAATATACCAAGGCGCAATAGCTAAGTGACAGTTCGAGACCAGTATAATACCAACGCTAGCACGGCAGCAACTCCAGATTCTCCGCACGCACAAACAGTCACCTTCTCACGTACAACTATACCATGTCTCGGCAAACTTGTGGAAATTTAAACAAAGGCAGGGTATCCAATCGTTTCGCAACGTTACACTTTAATTGATTCAGTTTTTACGGTTGCATTGCACCATACAACTTCCGACAATTAGATCAATCTCGTTCGAAATTACATACCTTATGTAGCAGCTGAATGGAACTTGTACTTTCTAAAATCCAATTTTAATTTAAAACAACTTGTATTCGAAACTGGAAGTAATATAATTACTATGGAGATAGTATGATAATGAAATGACCAATCTTTTGGAAAATGTATTCGGTGATGAAAGTACACTGAAATAGCGTCACAACTGGTAGTTAGTGATTTTAATTTGGATAAAAAGGTAACGGTGATTGAATTTTGAAATTGATCTTTTGAAAGAATCTATCGAGACACGCACATCGCCAAAATTGCGTAGTTTACTCTCCTTTTGAACCATCTCATCGTAAGAGTGTGTTGCTAAAATTACTTTTTTGCTTTGTTTTCATCTAGTTAAGGTAACGTACATTTATATTTAATGATAACATACTATTTGTATTATGCGAAACCGCGTCACCTAGTTTTGCCCAAACCGAGCCAAAGTGGTCGTCTCAAAAGAGATACTAATTGATTTTTGTTTCTATTGTTGATGTTAGCTGATATCAAGTATCAATCCACCAGGAAACTAAACGAAAATATTTTCGTTTGCTTATGTACGCAATCAAAAATGTGAACAAATAAAATTCAACATAACACGCAATAATAATATACACACGATGGAAAAGTAAGAATTGTATAGCATTATGGTTTATTGAGCGAGCGAAGCGAGCGTCTCCACTTGACTCTTATGGCTCGAATGTCTGTTTTTTTTTTTTTCTGTTACTGCTTCGATACAGGTCGCACCGTTTCTCTGATCGACCTGAAATTTTGCACACGTGTACATACCACCTAGGCGGGTTGCTGTATAGTTTTGTGGCAAAATCGTTCAAAAAGTTAAAAAGTTACATTAAAGTTAATCGAAAGTTTTTTTTTCAAACTAAACGGCGACAAAATCTGAGGTGGCCAAATCATTTAGAATGTCCGTCCGATCACGAATATGTTATTTTTATTTTGATCCGATAAGTAGTGTAGATGGAAATTACATTATAACAAAGTCCCGTTACCATGGCAACGGAAAGTCGCACAGCTTTTTTGGCTCATGATAGCGGTCAAACGGAGGCTCGGATCGAGTTGAAATTTTGACCATCCGCAAGTTTCGTTCCCGATTGAATGCCATTAGTTTTGTGGCAAAATCGTTTAAAAAGTTATAAAGTTACATTAAAGTTAATCGAAAGTTTTTTTTTTTTAAACTAAACGGCGACAAAATCTGAGGTAGCCAAATCATTTAGAATGTCCGTCCGGTCACGAATATGTTAATTTTATTTTGATCCGATAAGTAGTGTAGATAGAAATTACATTTTAACAAAAGTAACGTTACCATGGCAACGAAAAGTCGCACAAGAATTCTGGTCACTATGTACTGCCACCTAGAAGAAATCAAGAGTAAACTAGTTTTCCCAAAGAAATGATGTCAAGGTCCTCTAGATGGCGGTGGATTTTATCCATTCTCTCCTATTTTACAAATTTTCAGCTTAATTGGTCAAGACCTTAAAGACTTATTGGTATGTAACATTATGGGCATGTCGTACTCGGGTCGTGTTGCACGTACCGGTGCTCGCTCAACAACGCGTCCAACTGAGCGTTTTCCTAGTATAAGTAAGCATGGCACAAAGGAGTGTGTTTGAACTCTAAAGATGCTCATCGTACAGCGGAGTTTTCAAAGCTGTGTTGTAAAATATGTACGTTCAAACAGTATGATGGTTATACTCAAGAATGTCTCAACGTACTCATTACAATTTGCACCAGGTTGCAAATGAATGATTTACCTAAACAACATGCGATAAATAATATACTAGATGGATAAACACGCTACCATATCGAGTGTACACATGTACTGACAAGACTGAAGACATTGACCCAGAAGCCTAGCTCGCTCCAGATCCGCGACCAACCTGATCGACGAGAAGTGTATTGATGTTTCATCAGTAGACGGTGTTGCGGTTAGGAGCAATTGCAAAACTAAAGTAGTTATTTTTAAGCATGATTATTCCTTGATCAACGAGTTCTTGTTCGAATCATAAGAACCTCAATATAATGTGCATACGAAACCAAGTATTTGAATCTCATTATAAACTGTATTATGTATGTGACCCAAATGTTTTTTGGTAATCATACTTTAATTACATATCACTACAGCCTAGCAATGTCCAGTTAACTATTTATTCTCAAATACAGTAACAATTCCAATCAAAACAGTTGAAATCTAATCTTACGGACATACTATTTGATACAAATAAGATCCCAGTTTGTCGGTTGTTATAACGGCCCAAGTACAGCTATATGTATAAGCCACAGGATACGCATTTATGTACTGATAAATCAAACACCAGATTTTTATTGAAGTCTTAAGTCGAATAAAAGTAGTTTATTGTTACAACTAAGGATGTTCATTTAGGTCCAGTTCATACAAAGTGACAAGGAATTGTGTAATAACAATAATAAATCCAAACACTTGTGATTGTGACAATTGTGACTTGTGATTGGTCCGTCACTATCGTGATAGGGATTTTGTTATTGTACAGACATATAACACTTTCTAATGACTATTTCAAGAACAAACTAAAACTCAAGTCCAGTCCCCTATGTCTATTTCAATTCTTTGTGACGCTGTGGGAACTGGAGTAATCGTTTCTCAACAAAAAAGTATATAATGATTAACAACGTTTCCTACATGAACTAATCTGTTAGGCAGACTAGAAAATGCAAACGTGACCAATTTATACGTTTAAAAACCACACTCCTCCATCATTCTCGACAAACGCTGCCTGTAAGCCGTAAATACGAGCTAAGAATTACGCTGGGGAAGCGTTTACTTAATCTGCTGCATGCTAGTTATTAGGATAATTGAGTTGCTCGGTAATACTCGTAGTACATACCTCTCTCTAGATATCCCCCACATAAAATAAGACGAGATTCACTGCCCGGTAGGTTAAACAGCACTGCTCTTCATCATATAAATCACCACGATGAGAAATTACTCGGCTTCCTTCGTTACATTGCTTAGTTATTGTTTGAAAGTGCAGATTATTTGCATCAGGCACTTTGAAATGATGCACCTTGAGTCAATACGTTTTCTATATACTAACAGCCTTCGAGTAGCACTATTATTTCCCGAGTTTATTGTATAGCTGTTTGTAAGCCGATACATAGAGAGTGAAGATCAGCTTGGCAGAAAGAATGCACATGCAACAAACTCAGATAATTATTGTGCATAGTCATCGTATGTACGTTTATATGTAACCAGTAAGAGAAATATGTTTTAGCGGGAATGGTATTAAAGCAAGTGTTAAGTGCTCTGCCCAACCCCAGATGAGTTTATTATGTATTTCGAATGGAGAGGTTTTCTTGAACGTAAAGAACAAAACCTACATCGCAATTACCAACTCAGGTGTATCAGTGATGATTGCATGCCTATTCACATTGACATACACATAACTTTTTGCAGTTATTAAGTGTGTACTTGTACTGCAAGATATTATATATTTTTTTAAATGCAATAAACTTTTAACTAATATCACTTTTACACCGTTGACAAGATGATAAGGGCAAGGTACGGTTAATATTGTAGCCTTGTGTGGCATTTCTCGAAACATGGAATTTGTTACTTTAGAAATAATGACTACAGCTGATAAAGGTTGCTGTTCAGATGAAATACGTACCAAAAACTGACACCAATTTCGACTATTATCAGTATAATTAATAAGTTGGGTTAATAAATAATAAACTCGAAACTAAAAGGTTTTCATTTAGCGCTGACAAATAGATGAATAAAAAGGCAATCACGCATAATACTTATTACTGGAAACGAATTATCTTTCTCAACAAGAATCATTATCCCATAAATGTAAATAATTTTAAGGTTTGGAAGGTATAATTTCATCTCAAAATTGAATCAAGCCGGTACTTGACATGCGTCTGGCGAGGCGTTGCCCGGTAAGGTTGCAACCTTTTTATAAAATCATGCAATTACGGCCTTATTACGAAGTCCTGACTATGATTAATGATGTTATAACACATGGATATTTTTTACTCGAGGAACCATAATTAGTGAAAACTAAGTGTACACATTTCCATTTTCAATCACCAATCAATTCACCCTAAACTCCGTTAAAAGAATATCACTCACCGCGGGTTTTCTCGTCATTTTGATGCAGTTTTCGATCGCAAATTAAATTAAATATTTGCTGGATTCTTACCTGTAACAAGGAAAAACACACAAAATTAAAACTTTAAAATAACAAGTTGATAGCATAATACCATTTTATGAGAAGAATTACCAAACAAATATAATTAGCATTATAAGCTATCAGCATTCAATCTGAAAACACTGAGAAACAAACTCATAATACGTGGTATTGGATCCACAAACAGCGTGATAATATATAGACCAACGTGAATATAGCTGTGAAGAGTGTTTGCACTTTAGTTATCAGCATTCACAGTTCATCTCAGATGTAGAATTGACTATAATAGTTCAAACAATTAATGATTATACATTGAATCGATTATAATTATTTAAATAAAATAATTAATTATAATCGCACCTAAGAACTACTAATGATTTTCTGCGAGTAAAATGTTAGTAAATTAATAGTTTTTATATATGTTTCCATATGCATAACGTGATAGTTACCTTTGTTGTACATGTTAAACTAGATAAGCAGTATCTTAATAATGATCATTAACTCAGACTTTAAAAAGTTAAAAATAAAATAATCTACTAATATAACACTAATGATAATGTTAGGGCTATGTACTTCATTCACGATCTACCCCTGGTAAAGGCTGGTATGCATGGTTTTCTGTATTTATTTTATTTTATTATGTATCTGAAGAAACAATCTCTTCAGAGTCTCAGAACCGATTTTCAGTGGGGAACTTTAAACCGGATTAAGCCAGCCTGACCGCACATACACCATTAATGAGCGAATAATGGAAAACCAAAGAGGTATTAGAATTAGGAAATAGTGATCAGATAGTTGGGCACGACTCGCGATTTAAATGTAAATCATACCAAGTAATTCCTGTTTGCTAAACAAGAGATATTTAAAAAATATTCACCCCCGCAGCAGTGAATAACCAACCATATCTACCTCATTATGGTTTTTATGACTGACCTTTGAGTTATTCGTAGATGACAGCTAAGCATCGCTGTTTATTACTAGAGATGTAACATTATTACATGCAACGCACACTCACAGGTATGTAAAGTTACCGTTAAGTAGTAAAAACTAAGTTACACAAAATATAATAAAATACACTCGTGGTTTTATGGTTCTCATGTTCAAAGTAAATATAATAACCTGTTTTGGATGGAAATAACTAAATTCTACTATTAAGAGTATATGGAAACGATAAATCATTGATTCACATTCTTCTAGCACATAAACACACACAAAGATACACAATAAGAAATAGCGTTTGAGTAGCCTATAGATACAAATAGTAATTAAATAATACTTAACACTAGTATATAATAATATTATAATAAGTAATAGTAATAATTAATAAGTAGATGCAATCAATCCTATTATAGTAAATACATATTGATATCAACATTTTTATATACTGATTATACAATAATTCATCACTATCAGTATTAGTACACATGTCGTAGCCCTGATATTGTTCTATTATCCCACACGGAAAAATAAGTGTTATAAATACATTACCCAAAATCAAATGCATTACAAAATATATTATGAGAAATACATGATTCACAAAATGCTTACAATATATATTTCTAAATACATTTTGCATAATGTATTTCCAGAAAATTTGGAAGCATTTTGTATAACATTAAATAATGTATTTTGCTGCATTTCTTAAATGGCATATTGGAATTCATTTCCTAAAATATATTTTTTAAAGTTTTTTTGAAACCTATTTTATTTAGTGGCTGGCATAATACATTCTGCAATATGGTTTGCAGTTAGTATTTCTGAAAACACAATCTAAAATGTGTTTTTTAAAGGCATTAAACAAATGCATTGAATATATATTTTGATTTAAGTTATTAAATTATACATTCCTCTTAATACTTTAATAATGAAATACAAAAATAGTATTTATAACATGTTTTGTAAAATGAATTAAAAATTTGTACGATATAAAACAGTTTAGCAATACATTTTGATGATAGTCATAAATAAATATTCTGGAAATCAGGTTGTTCAAGTTGTTAACATATTTTGAATGTCCGTCAGCTAATGCGGGTAAAAGTTTTGGTTCGCAGAATGTGATTGGAGTAATTATTTGCAACTATATTATTGTGAAGTATATAATAATAAACATATAGCAATAAAGAATAAAGGTAAAAGTACGCCCTACCCCTGCTCAAAGGTAGTATTCGTATAACTACATACCAGCAAAAATAATAAGTACTGTTTTAGTATAGGAACAGTTGGAAGCATTGTATAAACCACTTGAAATAATGCATTTTTGCTGTATTTCTTAAATGGCAAATCAAAATTTATTTCCTTAAATATATTTATAAAAGTTTTTTTGAAACCTATTTTAGTTTGTGGCTGGCACAATACATTCTGCAATATGGTTTGCAGTTAGTATTTCTGAAAACACAATTTAAAATGTGTTTTTATAAGGCATTTAATAAATGCATTCAATTTATATTTCGATTTAAACAATTAAACTATACATTTCTCTAAATACTTATTGAAATTAAATCAAGAAACATTTTTTATAACTAGTTTCGTAAAGTAAATTTGTTTTTGTGATACATAAACTTTTACCAATACTTTTGGTGGATAGTCATAAATATACAGCATGCAATTTTCTTTATCGAGTTTTGCTATAACTAAATTATTTCGTTTAGCTATATCAAAAGTAATTTTTTTTTACATAATTAATTGTCATATGATAAGACATTTTTATGATATTTTTTTCTGCTCTTATGGGGTTTTTGTTTTATTTCAATTTTTTATTCTTGTGATTTCGTAATATTTTATTTGAGGGATTTTTATTAAATTTATTTTTGGGTGATTTTGTTACTCCTCTAGGCCTATGCTTTTATTCATCATTGTTATTGTAATTTAAAAAATATGTTTTAAATTTTAATACATATTTTACATTTTCAAAAGTATACACTGATATTATATTTTATAGTAGCTGTCATTCTATTTTCGTTAATAATAATAATAATAATAATAATAATAATAATAATAATAATAATAATAATTTGCTGTAATTTTCCATTGTATAATACATTTTTAGGCCTAAGCCTACCACAAATTCAAGATAATTTACTAATAAATAGAAACCGTCTAACAATTTATTAATCACTTCTCACACTTAACATAATTGAGGTAGGCTTTCTTAAAACTCCTGGCCTTTAACCTTAGTTATTATTTCATAGGGCAGATTGTTAAATTGTCTCACTCAAGTAGAATACAGATTTCAGTCCATTTGCCTTATTTCCATTCTCTAAATACCATGAATCAGCCTTTCTTGTGCCATGGACATAGGCCCTAATTTATTGTAGGAAGCCCTAATTCTAAGTCTTTCGACATTCTTCATTTGGCACATAAGAATCATCACTTGATAAGTAAGCCATTCATTAATTCACAACCAATCTAAAACCAACAACATATTTTCCACTGAAGTATAGCGATACAATTCAGGATACAACGCATAGCCCTATTTTGACATAAGTTTGCAGTGAATATTTACATTTTTACTGTTCTTAGTAATTGTACAAGAAAGTATTATCAGCTATTCATATGAGTAACATATTTTTACAATTCGTATTTTGTTTTTTTAAGACAATTATTTCATTCAAATAATTTTATAATAAATTCAGCAAAGATTTTCAACCTTGAAACCGTTGAGTGATTCACTCAACGTTGAAACCATACGTTCGTATATTGATTTGATGTGGCAGTAATTTTAATGTAAAATAAGAAAGCATTGACAATCTCCTAACTCGCTAGCCATAAACTCACAGTAAATAAATAAATAAATAAATAAATAAATAAATAAATAAATAAAATAAGTTTGTATTAAGAATCTATCTACACAGTCACAGAACTGATTTTCAGTGATTAAAATGTCCCCCACTGAGAATGACATTAAATTTATAGCCGACCTAGCCAACCCTGCAGGCGCCGACACCACAAGACGAATACGTATGAATGTATATTTTATAGTAAAGCAATCCTATATTAGAAGATCCTAATTTTAAATACCTTTATATTTTAAACTTATATAATTAATATCCACCCATCAATCGGCATCGAATTCTTATTTGAGTTTCCCTCAAATATCCTCGTTTGTCAGTAGCTTAGTCAAAATGACGCATTGCTATCATTAGAAATTCAACTGTATTTATGAAGCAAGTTAACATGTTATAATCACAATAATTTAAAATGTCTCAAATTATGAAAAAATTATTACAATTAATGTGTTCAACACATGCTTTACAAGTAAAGTGATCGACTTTTAGTTTTCCAAAATTAATGCAACATAAAAAGTCACTTGACGGCGGTAGTCGTTTCCGTTACTGTGAGTGAGCCTGCAGCTGTTGAACCACCACGACCACGATGGATTGAAACAAGCAATACCACGGAAGATATTGAAAGGTACGTCAAAAATTTAAATAAACGGTTTCAATTAATAAGTTGAACATGCCATGCATGTAGCTAGGTCACAAATAGCTCTGAGGCCCTTCCCTAGGGCCTGGGAGGCGTATGTAAATAACATAGTAGACAACTCTAACCTTACTTGTGGCATTTTTATTTCATGTTTCAACATGGTTTATTTATTTATTTATTTATTTATTTATTTATTTCAAGCATACAACAAAAAACCCATAAGTCTGCATAGCAGACGTCAGGTTTTCAACAGGTCTCAGGCCTACTATTTATTTACATACGCCTAGGGTTTGAACTTGGGGCGTACTTAGCCTTAGACATAACTAGGCCTAATAACTGGCTTCAGGGCCAGAGCCTACCTAGGCCCTAGCATAGTCCTAGGCCTAGGAGGTCAAATGAATGCAAACTGCTCATAGGGCCTAGGCCTAGGCTAGCCCTCGTCTCTCTCATCCACTCACACACAAGGCCTATGCACTGCAGCCTAGGCCTAAGCCTACTCCATGGTCTAACTTGTAAAGCCCACAATGGCCAAGGCTAGGCCTATGATGTCCTAGGCCTAGTAGGCTATTCATAGATATTTAACCCTTTAAACCCAACTACCCTGGGCCAATAGTGCCTAGGGGTCTAGGCCTACATACCTAAAACATTCGTTTACATTTTAAAACCGAGTAAAGTTAACCCCGAGTACATTGGTAGTTGGTACGTTGGGTCTCAACCATCTCAACCAATGGCGCTTCGCGCCTGCCACCCCCCTAACCCCGCGCTTTGCGCGATACCCCAAGGCCGCGTTCACATAACTTTGGTTTATTTGGTTGTTATGTAATAAGAAATCCGATATCCTGAATGGGTAGTTATGTTTCAGTGGCATGTCATAATGAAGTTACTCCTTTTCATTGGTCGTCGTATAAATAACAACACGTCTGATTGGTCCGTTGTAAGAATTTTGTTTTTGTTATAACAATTTCTTATGACTAAAACGTAAACAATTTAAAACGTATTTCCTATCCCCTTATAACTAAACCAATTCGTGTGAACGCGGCCTAACCTAGCCGCGTATACTAGGGTGTCCCAAAAAAAAACTTTTTTGAAAAATAAAAGTCTCACCATTCAAAAAGTTTAATAATACCATCAAATTAACACTTGTAAAATTTAAGCTAATTTGGTTGAAGTTTAGAGGTCCCCCAAGGCTTCCAAAGTGGCGTTATTTGGCCAAAAAGCTTCAAACCATACACAATTAACACGGTGCCATATTGATAGCATACAATGATATTTAATATTATTGGAGAGGTCTTGAAAGGTACTTTCTATAAATATCTACCAAATTAATATTTATGAGTTTGGCTTAGAAGTTAATGTATTTAAAAATTGGAGGAAAACCATAAGTTACAGACTTTTGTCTAGATTTGCGACATTATAACAGTATCTACTATCTACGTTCTTTGTCATACAAAGGCTACATGTGAATTAGTTCATCACAATTGCATGTGGCAAACTTTTTTCGTTGCAGTTCAACTATTTGAAGCAAAAACTGCTTCTGTGGCTCGTTCTTAGTTGTTGCGTTAAAGTCTTGTATGAGAGCAACACCCAACATGCAGGCCAAGTGAGTGACGAGGATTGCAGCATCCTTAAAGGACTGCGTTTCTGGCCAGGCTTCAACGGGATAGTCAAGGAAACTATCGCCGTTTAGAGACTCTAAGTAGTCGTCCCTTGGGTGTAACATCAAGAGCTGTTCAGTTAAGAATATCTTTACTGTGTCTTGATGCCACTATAAGTGGGACTTGTCGTTCTAAAGGTTCATGTGTATTGAGCGTAGACTAGTTTTCCTTGTAGGCCTACTTCTTAAAAAATAACATTTCTGGTCCAGTTGATGTTTTAAGACAAAGATTGAATGCATCTGCCAGTAGAACTTCAAAGTTCAAACATATGATTTTGACAGGCTAACCAAAGCAAATCTCTACCAATTTCATTTTCTAGTAGCGTACAAGTTCCATTGAACTTGCCAGTATTGAAGCAGTTGCGTCAAAACACATACCTATTACATGTGAATCACAGTTCCATGACTGAATGTGTTCAAGAACAGATACAACTGCATCTTTGCATGTCCCAGAAACCCAGATGCTAGCTTTGTAACGCCAAGAAGTTTTGTTGAGCCGTCCACAAGTGAGGAAACTAAAACCGGTAACCGTTCAACAAGACCAGTCTCGACAACGGTGACATCCGTAAAAGCTTACCATCCCAGTGTAGGGCGTACAACACATTTAGTAGCACAATATTCCATCTTAATTCGCTCTGCAGTTTCACGGCGACGAAGTTGACGCTGTCGGTGGACTGTACTTTAAGATAGCACTGTGGTGGAAGTTTAAGATCCTACTATATTGAGAACAGAATCCATGATCATGGTAGACTTCCAAATGCTGATGTTTGTACTGTCCAATACAGCAGAAACTTTGGGGGAAAAGACACATTTATGGCGTTTGCGACTACTTCGTGTGCTAGGCCTTTCAGATTCAGATTCAGATTCAGATTTTATTAACCAACTAGACAGGTACATGGCACACTGTATGGGCATTGTCAATAAATAATATAGCCTATGTAGTATGTAGTATGTAGTTTTGAAAGTTCTTGAAGTTCCTTGTGTTCGGTGTGGAAGTTATCGCAGATACATGATCCCTTCCAGAATTTTCTTCTTGGGTTCATTGGGAGCAGAATTTGCTGAAGTAGATATTACTGGAGACTTGTTTGCTACAGCTGCTGTATGCATGGGTTTGGCTACCTGCTCCCTTCGTTCGGCAGATCGTGTCGCTAGGGCTGCGAGGTTTCTGTCAACAGGCCCAATGAATCCTGTGCTGGAATCTTGTTGTAGCTTCAGGAACTGTCGGTCTTCTTCATTCTTAAAGCTAGCTGATCATCATTGGCATGACTGATATCAAATAGCTTGTCCATTTTTTAACTGTACTCTGACTGATGTAGTTGGTCCATTTTGTAACTCTTACTACGATGTTTCATTAAAGCAACTTGTTTGCCATAGAGATCTTTGATCATCTTGACTATGTGATGTTTTTGTCTAATTGGTGAACGTGACTTCAGCCAGTATGGTACTGCTTGATTATGTACTCGTGCACTTTTGCCCAGTGTAAGTTTTTGTACCCGGTGGTAAAAAACAAAGTTCCCAATCACATCTCGAACCGAAATAAATAAACATAGGCCGAAATCAAAATGTAAATACAATAATAAAAATATATACTTGTATGGTGTAGGGTACAACATAATATAAATCGGATAAATTCAATGAGAATCCCCACTAACTCCGACTCGTTTGTAAAGTGCAATTAATCGACAGAAATCACGCTTTCTTTGAGTAACGAATCCATATGGTGTTGTCTACAGTTCTGCGTCTCCGGACTGAAAATGGTTATATTTTGTATGATTTCACCACATGGGTAGGCCTAGTGCAAAGACTAAGGTGTAGGTACTTGATACTACCTTCACTTAGCATGTCCACTAACCCAAAAAATTAAAATTCCCTGCAAAACAGCTAAAAATACAAAATCCGGTAAATGCATGTTTTACCGGCATATATGAGGATTTGGGAGCCCCTGGGGGACCTCTAAACTTACTCCGAATGGGCTATAATTTTATTAGTGCAAATAAAAAGTCTAAAGGAAACTTTTTTGGGGGTGAGACTTACTATTTTTAATTTTTAATTTTTTTTGTGGCATTTTGGACACCCTAGCGTATACAACTAATGAATATACTCCGTAAAGTTAATAGTTTCCCGCTTCTTTTATTGGATAGTGTTAAATCCTTCGGAGTGTAACCCTATAGGCCTAGTCGTACGGTCATCGACGATAGAGGCTAACCACCTAACACAGGCTAATAGCACCAAAAACCCAGGGAGCGTGTTTGAGTTCTATGCGAAACGACGTTTCAAATCTTCATTTGGTCATATTTTTTTAACCATTCCTTTTAGGAGTAGGCCTATGTTTTTCTTCAAATGATTTCATTACATTCGGCTTCGTCGCAGACGCAATTCTACGCCAGAGAAAAGTGCTAGGCCTACCGTTTAGATATGAAGAGAATCCCAAGGGAAACTTGTTTGGTTGGGGGATGGTCCAACGTTTGTTAGAAGAGTTTAACATGACACTTCTTTTCGTTTGAAAGGCCTTTCGGTTGAAATTAAAAGTTTTGTAGGCCTACCTATTTTTTACTTTTAATTTTTTTCACATCACTGTAGGCCTAGGCCTTCCACTTTCATCAGTGACGATTGACGATCGTACGGAACTATTGTTATGGCAAGCCTGGAGCCAATCAAATCTTTGACCGTAGGCCTACGAATAATTTTGCATTATTATTACGGCTGACCGTACGAATATCCACAGACTAAAAAGGCCATAGGCCTAGGCCTACATCTAGGTTTGGAAGGTGCTTTGCTAAGAGTAGGCCTAGGCCTAGTCCTACCTAGACCTAGTCCTACCTAGACCTTAGTGACAAAACGTTGCAAATTTATTAAATATTTTGTTTATTTTATCAGTAGGCCTCTAGGCTTCTTAGACCTATAGACTGGGTTCGCTAACGACAAGTACCTACTTAGTAGGCCTAGGCCAAAGTAGTTTTATTTCGGTAGGCCTAAATAGTTGTATAGAATATTACCTAAAACGGCAAGGTTCAATCTTTTAAGTCAAGATCTATCTTATAATGCCTGTTTATCACGCAAGCCAAGTCTAGACTGGCCCCATGCGGACTGGATTTGCAGTCTCAGTTCATGTTCATTAATGTAGGTCTATTGGTAGCTTATAGTGCCTACAAGCTTTTTTTCTGGACTGGTATGGCACCAGCGCAGTCCTTACTGGAATCACCGGCTGTGATTAAATGATTAACAACTTAATAAGATGTCCGCAAGTAGGCCTTGTCGTAAGTTGAAATCGAGCTTGCTTGCTTGAACTTATAACTCATGTTTCAGCCCATACGTAGTGAGATGGATTGGCTCCTCAACTGAACTGAACTCAGTCTAGATTGAGTTATTCATCTGGCAAGTCTAGTGTGGGCTCAGTTCAATTCATATAGGCCTAGTAGGCCATTACGGTACTGACTCTGCTTGCGTGATAAACGCCGATTGAATACGGAACCCAACTAATTGAATTTATTTCTAGATTCCATTAGTTGGAACCACACAGTTAAGATGGATTTATAATTTTTTTTAGGCCTATATCAAAAATGAATTAGGCCTACATTATTTTGTAATGGATAATGTAAAAACACTCTTTGCTTATGTTTCCAAGGGATCAAGTAGGCCTACCTAGAATTAAATTAAATTAGGGGAATAGTTGTTATTTAATTAGCTGGCCTACTAGCCTATGATAGGTAGGCTTTCTATTGACAAAGGCTAGCCCCTAATAGGCCTATATACAATTTGAAACTACTCTTTAAGGCCTAGGCCAACCATTTTATGTTGTACAGCCTAGGCGGGCTAGGCTAGAGATGGCACTTTGAGTGGTCAATTAATTAAAATTTGGCAATTGATGACCGTAGGCCTACAATTGACCAAAAGACAGTCAAACATAACAAAGGTACCTATACTATTTTGCTAAGTAGGGTATATTACTTACTATAGGCCCATAGTACTTACGAAACATTTGTGCAACTTCGT
This sequence comes from Sweltsa coloradensis, assembly GCA_024449915.1. Classification (NCBI taxonomy): domain Eukaryota; kingdom Metazoa; phylum Arthropoda; class Insecta; order Plecoptera; family Chloroperlidae; genus Sweltsa; species Sweltsa coloradensis. The sequence goes on along the minus strand of JAMZAV010000006.1, from coordinate 1,137,996 downwards.
TACCTAATCCATTATGATGAACGCGTTCAACGGTAATTATAATTATTGATAAAAATTGAGTGAATGGGATACCATTTACTTGCACTTTGTCTGCTCCTATCAAAAAGTATCCAACAACAGCAAAGTGTTAATTTAAAATTTTCAAGAATGAGCAATGCCAACGAGTAAACAACATACTGTGACCAATTATTTGACTGGTCAATTGACCGGCTTGCTATCCATGTATTAAATTTACTTAAATTTTTATTCAGCACTTATAGTTGGTACCTGTAGGCTAATGGAATGAGATAGTTTCTTGGTTCTAGGATATGGTTAGTAGTGAAGTCAAGAGATTTGACATAAAAACATGTTTAGGCCTTCAAGCAAAAGAATATTTAAAGCATAGGCCTAGGGTAGTCCTAGACTTAACCAGTCATATTTTGTAATTTGTCTGTATAGACCTACACATTTTAAAAACTTGCAACCGGTCATTCAAGACATCTTCTAATAAAATTACTCCCAGTTCAAAGAAAATGTTAAGAATAATAAAAATAAAAATAAATTGTGGACTGAATTTTTCAACTCTTAACTTTGTCTAGGCATAGCCCTCCCTACCATATTTATTTATGGTTTTAAAAATGTACACCATCTGGGCTTTCTGGCTGTCCCATTCTTTGAATAAAAGTGTTCTAAAGTTCACTAATTAAGCAGTGTTATTTATTAGTAGGCTGCAGGTAGGCCCTAACATATAATTTCCTTGCTGTAATATATTTTATTTTATCCAACATATTATCCTGGTTTAAAAATAAATGCCATGTGCCAGGCTCATATATAGGCTAATAAGTACCATAACCTGACAACCTCATGCTATACGGCAGGGAGTTTTTTTACATGGCGTGCCATGTTTTGTTTAGTGAGCTTGTAACAACGATATACCGTAAGTAAATTATTAAGGTGATTGTTGTTATTGTAGAACAACGGTAGATGTTTTAAAAATTATTAACAAATGGTTGTGCAACAATAATTAATAACTAACAAATTATCAATGTAGTGGATTGTTAGAAAATAAAGTCCTAAAAGTTTGAGGCCTGAAGCAAAATATCTTATCATGTAACTACCCCTAAAAGAAAAATGGGGGATCTTGTTACGTATGAATCAAGAGGTTTTCAGACAGAATAGAAAGTAGGGCTGACACGTGTAAACGCTCTTAGTGGTTTAAAACGTTCACTAATTTCATTTGTGACTAAAATTAAACGTACCTGCTGTGCCAATACACTTGCAAAAAACTGTTATTTCCCCTTCCACCCTCGATATCAAAGCACACCAACAAACAATGCTGTGTCCCAGTGTCATTTAACCCATTCAGTGTGGTTGTGGACTCTTTAAATATGTTCATCACTGGACTAGGCCTACCTGTCTCAAAGTCAACCACTGAAAGGGGGAAATATTTAGGAATAATTCAAAATGGTTGGTATTTCCATTTGTAGAAGGGTACACGTTTAAATGTGGTTAGTAAAGTTGTTTAAACGTTAAGTGAATTTAAGAAATATGGGCAGCCCTAATAGAAAGTGTTAGGCCTATAATGTTTACCGATGTAGTTCTAAAGAAGGCGTGGAAATTAACAAAACCATGCAATTTTAGTATCGGGTCTTATGTCCCAGTAGCTTTTGTTCTATTCATGGCCCTGTTGTGGTTGTAGGGGCCTAGGCCCCTATTGGAACAAAAACCATGTAGGCTACCATAGCCTTGGGCCATTGGCTAATGTAGAAGTATTGAAGTAAGCTAGAATTTTGTTCCTGTTTCAGCATTCAACAAGACTGCCTGATTGCCTGAAATACTGCACCTGATCAACATGGGAGTCAGACTTGGCTGCTGAATACTACCCCCAGCCCAGAGAGAAGACAAGTGTTGAATCAGTGTATTTGTTTCAGTGAATGTGCAATTTTCATAGCTCATGCAATCAGTGATTCTGGCAAAGAAACTTTATTCTTGTTGGGATGAGAATAAAATTGAATCTGTCCATAAGTGTTTGTTAGTAGGCCTAACTTAAATTGCATTTTTTAATATCCTATCTCTTGGGTAGCCTACTTATTTATTGAATTGATTGTGAATTTTTATATTAATGAACAATCCAAATCGCACAAATAAATAATTCGATAATATTGTGCTCCCCTATTGAATATTAATTGCTTAAAGTAACGTTTTCATGGGGGCGAGCAAATAGGTTCTAGGGCTATCAAAATGCAATGCTAAGAGCACGCGAAAGGCGCGACCAACGTTAATATAATTGAAACATGTTGTCATTCGCAAGGCACCATTTGCTCGTCTACATGAAAATGAGGCTTTGCTGAAGGTCTGGTTCTGCTCTCAATCCTAATCCTACTTTAAACTAGCTTTTCCGAGAAATTTTGGGTGAACCCGTCAATATTAGTTGGCCTAGAGGCCTATATATTTTTTAATGTTGTGCTTTCTTGATCTTTTCATTGTTGTGTAATTGTTGTCATGTTGACTAGTTTGCCATCTTCTAATATTGTAACTTTCCTTTCCTCCAAATTGTAATAATAATAATTTAGGCTTACTTGTAGGCCTACCCAATTCGAAGTAACAAGCAATTATTTTCAGCAAGGCCTTGGCTGGCCCCTGGCCTTACTGTCACTGCCGGAGAGATGGGTGCTAGGCAGCAAGGTGTTTCTGTAAAGTCCGTGTTAAACAGATGGATAGATAGGCCTAACTCTGCCACCGCTAAAAATGAAATTAAAAATTAAATACGGCGGTGTTACATTTATTTCAATTTCCGTAGTTAGGTATAGCCCGTATGGCTTTTCATTATTTTTTTTTCCTGAAGCCTAGTTGTTTCTGTGCGGTAGTGTTTTAAAAATTGGTACAAATTTACTAACTCCTAAAACAACAAGTTAATTTTCAAAGTTTTGTTGTTGTAGTAGTTATTCCGTGGTTGTTTTTCATAAGGTATTTTTTATTATTGGTATAAAAATAAGTTAGTAGCCTCCTTAACATAAATTGCATTACATTTGTGCATTAGGTATTGTATTATTTAGTTTAATAGGCCAGTGCAACCAGTAATTGTTTTTATAGGTTCCAAGAATAGAATGCTGATGGTTTGTAGGCCTTTTATCTCTGTCAAATAACTGTGTGTTCATAAAAATTCAAATTCAGAACGGTTATTGTTTAAATTTAAATCTAATTGTCTAAAATTATCCACTACATATTCATGAAAATTTGCACAGGCCTAGCTTACCAATCTTTCGACCAATTCCAAAATATATTATCCTTTAGCCTACATTAGTAAATATTATATCCTCATCCTAATGTCCCTAATATATTATAAAAATATTGAGTAATAATAGATTAAAAATAAGTTAACCATAATATATTTTCTGTGCATTGGTAAAAATGGATAAAATATGCATTATACAAAATGTTTTATAAATATGGTTTTTACTATATATTAATAATGCATTGTTAACAATGTATTATTAATACATGCAATGACAACTATTTCATAATATATTATTTGCCTTATCAATAATGCATTATTAATAGTTTTTAAAATGCATTAAAAAACATATTTCAAAATATAAGAAATTGGGTCAATTTGGAGACTAATGAAAAGTATTTTAAAATGCATTTTCAAAATACATTTAAGAAACGAAATGTATTTTTGAAAACATATTATAAATGCATTTATTTCCATGTGGGATCAACGAGCACTTTTGGTGAAGGTGCCTAGTACACAAATGAGGTTGGCCCCCTTACCCTAAGTGTCACCAAATCATGTGTATTATTCTTCTGAAGGGCAATGTAAAAAATCGCACGTCGATCGGAGGACGGTCGTTTTTTTATCGTGATACATATATGTTATGTATTATATATTATGTTTTAAGTATCTTTACGGTAAATAATCACGCACAGTATTATAGAAAATAACTTTTAATCCCAACGTTTCAGAAAAACTGTGTTTCTTATACATATATATATTATACATAGTTATGCATATAAGGTAGGTTTGTTCACTAATTGGATGAGCGAAGCGAAGACTTCAATTACTTCAATTTCACTGACCCCCAACAAAATTAGCTCGGGTGTTGTTTGTTTGTTTTTTTTTGTATTTTTGTCTGTTTGTTTGCTCTCTACCGGGCAAACGGCATATGCGATCTTGATGAAAATTGGAGGGGACCTTCGAAATCTCTGAACTTAGAGCTGCCACGTTTTTGGGTACAATCGAAGAAATATTTCTCATGAATATCGTACTTTTACGATTTTTTTCGATTTTTAGTGCTATATTTTCGTGACATTTGGGACGATTCTGACCAAACGGCCGTGGGGCTTCAACGTTCATATTTTACATGGACATTAAAGTTCTAGTGATGTAGTACCTTGTGAAAAAAAAAGTTGAACAAGTTAGCCAGAATCCATAGAATAAAAGTTTTAATATGAATTTTTTGAGGAATAACAATTAACAAGTAACAATAGAAACTTGACAACAATCACCTACAATGCGTTCAAAAAACACTTGCAAAAGTAAAGAGATCCCACGCAAACTAAAAACTTACAAAAAAGCTCATCCATCAACGAGAATAAAAAAAGCGTTTGCGAAGCTTCCTAGTTATAAATAACATATTTTGTTAATTGTCATCATGACGAACGCAAATAAAAGTGTACATGTTTCAAAAATCTCAATTCCATCTCGACATGCGGTGCTGAGTGTAAAATATGTTTGTCTGTGTGGCACTACAGGTAAAGACACCAGGTTCACACACCTTCTGTTTCGAGTCAGGCTACTCTTCTTAGAACTGCTCGTGTCCTTGAACGTTCAGCCATGTACTTGGGGCCACTACATGGTGCTTTTCAACTACTATAATAACTAGAACAAATTGTGTTTCTATAGAAATTAGAATGGGAACCAGTAAAGGATTGACAGCAAAAAAACTCGAAAAAGTTCATCGCATCGTTTCTTGTCTACAAAATTATTTTCAAATTTCAATTAAATTTAGATTTGAAGGAAAACTATGGCCTCCGCGGGGGGAGGTAGGGGAGAGGTGGTGGAGAGAAGAATGTCATTGTACGATGATTGGAAGGGTGTGAGAGGGGGTATAATTAACTGCAAGCGCTTCACCTGCAGACCCAAAAGAGTTACGAGCTGCCATTCGAATGATAGGGGCTATCTCAAAGTAGCAATATATTAAGCAAGTCCAAAATTAAAACAAATAAGGGTACAGTTACTTTTATAAATTGTAGTGCTGAATATAGTAATTGTGATCTCGCCAATTCTGATACTAATACATTATAATACACAAGGGAAGGCTAGCAGATAAGAATGGCAGCTGTCTTAATTAATATAAAGTCACCAAATGTGACACGAAAAGATCACAATCGATCCAAAGTATTTTCAAAATAAGTATAGGTTTGAACATTAATAATTGTAGAGGAAACAAGCTTTGTTCGATTTTGTTGGTTGATTCAAGTCATTCCACCCGCGTTTCGCCAAACTTAAAAGGCAGCTGAATTTAGTTGTCGTATTGACAGGGGAAGTGATAATTACCATCCCAGCACCCATTCTTATTTATTATCCACAGCTACGTGTGTCACAGAGGTAATTATTTATGTCGCTGTCATTACGTGACACTTACATAACTGAAATATACATTTATTTACTAACATTATTAAGTGCAACAATCACACACCGTTAATTTCAATATCTATGAAGCCAAAGTTTGTGTTGATAGCCTTAATTCAGTAAAATGTCCACGTCAAGGAGCGACAAAGATAGATCATGCGTAACGCGTGAGACATATATTCTGGAGCACGCAGGTTCGATCCTGCAACCGGCAATCCTAACCGAAATATTTTCCGAGATTTTCTTCAGTAAATAACGCGACGAATGCTGGGATTCCGATTAAGTAGTCTTAAAGAGCCTTTGATCATTCCCTTCAAAATAGCCTAAAATTGCCACCGGTCACTGATCCACAAGACCACTGATTCTACAGAGGATATTAAAATAAATACTAAAATCGTCAAGGAATATTTTGAATTATATTGTGCACTAGTAATAATAATATTATACTGTTTGTTAATGTCTTGTCAAAAAAGCAAAAAAAAAACCCTGAAGATAACAAAGAATTCTATCAACCATCGACAAAGTAATGTTGCAAATTTCAAATATAGTATAGAAAAATGCAATAGTTTCGAAAGAGAAAGTGCATGCAAATGGGTGCACTTGTTGCGTCAGTGGCCTCACGGCGCTCCTCGGCGTCGTGACGCAGCCCGACACGACCGACTGATGGCTCTCGGTAGGAGGTAGCCGCGTCGCGTCCAGCAGGTGACTAGGAATGCTGACTACACTTTCTCAACAAACACTTTTGCTTGATGGTAATCCACAGAAACAATGGACATTGCCTATCCCCTAGGGAAAATATATACACAGCCGAGGTGTGTGCTACTAAGGGGTGTACCCGAAGCGTGTTGGCTCGTGCATATCCTTATAGCGACTTACGTATTCCTGAAAATGAACGGGATAAGGGAGGACTCCATTTGAGATAAAATCATTATCATATTACAAATAAATCCATGCAAATATATCACATTTTACAAAATAACTAGGTCTCGGCGTGTTTCGTTAAATTTACATTACAATATTAGTTTTACTAATATATCCACCGCACACCCATGTGGCTGCAAATGGGACACATACACTTGACATTTCGCAAATAACTATTCGTTCGGCTAGCAAAGCAACCTTCCGACGTAATTGTGAAACTGTGAATAGTGTGAAACAGCTCTACAGTCGTAGATTATCTTTCAAAATGTGTTGTTATTAATTAGCTAGAGACGATCTATGAAAATGGTCGATTTTGGACTTTCAAAGAAGATTTATATTTTTAGAAAAGTGTGCTTATACAGATAAGACCCTTCATTCCAGCTTCCCTAACAACTGTGCAGTTTCGAACAATTGTGACGTTGCTCGTACGAGCGGTCACGAATTTGATTTAAAAACAGGTCCTATGCTTTTAAAAAAATATATGAAAACATAAGTATGTTTTTTAGCCTCAGTTTTGAAAGAAAATTGCAGTAAATAGTTTAATTAAGTGGAATCGCAGTATAGACCTACAGATGGAAGTGGACTCTTAGTAAGTAATCACATGATAAAAACAATGCAAATACACACTCTTGCCCAAGAATTACGAGGTTTTGTGTTAATTAATAATTAATCAAATCATATTACATACAACTCATTTGTAAGATAAAATATACACAAATTACAATTTATAAAGATTTTCGATTTGACTTTCATTAACATTAAATTATAAATTGGTGAATATACAAAGAAAACAAACAATGCGCAGCCAATGTTGATGTAAATGTGGACTTTTTCTCCCTGAGCAACAACCGTTTTCATTACAATTGTTCTATGGGGAAGGTATATCCACCACATCACATCGTCGCGTTACCCATTGTTCCAGCTGAGCTTCAACACGACCGTTTCCAATAGGTAAGTCCCCTTTGTTTGCAAATAATCCGTAAATAATACAGTTTATATAAGAAGTACGAGCCATACTAGGCAGGCAGGACGCTCAACCAGCTAAGAACTATCCGCGGATAATTTGCATAGGGCAATCTCAACGATTATATTTAGTGCAAGAGCATTATGTCGGCGTGTACAAATATCCACAGAACAAACCGACTGTATAAATAATAGAGTGGGACAGCGACATAACCGTAGGTGACGACTTCTCACTTCGCGGTGACAACTACACAATTTGAACAATTTGTTTAGCCAACAATACCTTTATGACATAACGCATACATCAAACAATACGCGTGTTGATATAGAGTTGCAGAGATGGGTGCGTGGACGGGAGTTGAACCCATGGCCCCCGCCGTGGGAGGGGAGGGGGGGGGGAGAATCTGGACCACCTGTGGAAGGAATCTGACTTCTCGCTTCAGTGCATAGTTGCATAGACGCAACAGAGGAAAGAAACAATGTCTTGCAGGTTGAACTGGCCACTGCATCATTGCCAGGCTTGAGCAAGATAAATTAGGTAAATACTCTTGCGTAGAATATGTAAGACATACCGACCTAAGAATTGTTAGAATCCTGGGGTCGACTACGGAATTCATGTCTGCAAAACACGGTTGGTGTTTAATAAGTTGGTGGTGTCTGCAAACGCGGTTGGTGTTTAATAGGTTGGTGGTGGGGGGGGGGGGTAATTATTTTTAATTTTCTACGTAATCAATGTCACAGTATATCGGAAAATGGTTTAAATCGACGATCGAGAATGTAAAAATACGAGGCTTTGGGATCCCAAGTAATTTGACGAATTTCGCTTCTGTATTTTTAACTTTTTACTATATAATAAATAATAAATAAATAAATTTTATTTAGAGTCTGCCCACTCAGTTATATAACTGATTTTCAGTGGGTCAGATTAGTTGAGATCTTGAAATTCTCTGAATATTTAGGTTGGTATGCCAAATTTTGTCACTCCAACGTAGTAGATGGCCGGAAAGGAAGGGGTATGTGTATATAAGCCCGTGCTGGATAGATCCATGCAGCCATAGCCGAGCGAAAAGGATAAGGTTCCATCCAGTCCAGTGTGATAAGAGTGAACAATTAAAAAAAAAACTTTTGAGATCAAACATACAACAGCTATCAATCGAAAATCCGTGTCATGAAAGGGTATGTATAAGCCCGTGCTAGATAGATCCAGCCATAGGCGAGCGTGAAGGGATAAGGATCCAGTGTGATAAGAGTGAAAATTTTGATATAATCGCTTTTGAGATCCAACATTCAACAGCTCTCCATCGAAAATCCGTGTCAACCACCAAAATACGGACACTCACTCATCCTCCCTTGACAATTAAAGTGAAACGCGTGAATGGTTACAGGGAGTGGAGGATTGTTTTCCCACGAGAGATGGTCAAAGCTGAACTAGTCTTAATTATTCACCCGGGCACGTAAAAACACCAGCGTAGTTTGATTGGTAATGGAGACTTAATCTCACGCACTGTAAACAAAGGTAAGACTCCACGCAGCCCTACCGAGCTTGGATACCCGTTCTACTGTCATGAACACAAAAAAATGTGCGTCTAGTCGGCATTTAAAAAGGAGATAATTTTCCAATTGAGTCATCTTCATGGTTGAACTAGAATCATCCTTTGGGTTTACACCCCAGAACGAAATTGCTACTGTTTCAATCAAGCTGGCGGTAACGTAGCTTGCTTCAGTCAATGCGCAACTCCATGTAGAATTGGTACGTGTTGCAGGCTGTAAAAAGCGCATCTGCGCAGGCGTTGTGCGCACATGGCGACAAACAAATTACCCGGCATTCGTTTCGCGTTTCTTGCGCCGGCGTAGTCGACACCCCAACGACAAATTCTTCACTTGAAGCGCGCTTTTTTGCTGACGTCATGCCCACGACGATGACGGTGTGAAAGAAACTCAATGATGATGGTGATGATGATGATGAGCTCAGAACCATGAACAACATATTTCAAATCTTTCTACAAAAGGGGAATAGTTTTCTTTATCTCGGTCATCTTTAAAGAAATCAAGTTACATGCACTATTAGCCGACATTTCTAACTTTTCTCGGTTGAGATTAATTATTTTTTCAAATGAATAAATCGTATTTTCTTATTTTGTTCTACAATAACATAACAATTTAACTGCCCGAACAATAAAGTAGGCATACACCAATCAAACTGACCGGTGCACTCATGATAGAAATATACCATGGTATAATTATGTTAGTTACGACTTACGGCTCGCACTTGCAACCATGTCCAATGATAATGTGCTAGTGAGGAATGAGGATGTAAAGGTGAAAGGATCGAGATATACTTATAAGATGAGCTGAGGAAGATGACTGGTTTAATTCTGGAAGAAATAAGTGTGTGAACAGAAGTGCAAATGCAAATGTATGAGCACAGATTTAATTATTTATTTATAAGGAATTTTTATCAATGTGCATCCTCGTCAGAAAAGCAAAAACAAAAACATTTACACATTACATGATAATGGCAATCACAAGCGTAGTCTCTATTCACTATCCGTCCACAGCAAGAATTGTTTAGTTTGTGGCCAAATGACGCTTTTGGCAGCATGTTGAAAACTTTTTGCGTTCAGAAGAAACATTTTACTCATGAAAACATGTTCATAGTTACTATCAAAAGAAAGACAAATGTAACAAGTACACTCAACATAATTAAGGTCTTTGGTTTACTGTCCCCCACTGAAAATCAGTTGTATGACTAAGTGGGTAGACTCTAATTAATACAAATTTATTTATTTATAACTAATCAAATCTCGAATTTGACCACACATTTGACATCTGAAAATCAATCTAACTTAACTATGTTTTATTGTGTTTCGAGGCCAATTTGTTTTAAACAAAAAAATACCATACCATTAATCGACTCCACAGTAACTACGTAAAATGGCAGTGTCCTTGTCATAATCAGAGCTGCTTACCCCATACTCAACCGAAAGTTTAAACTGTTATAAGATTGATGTCATTTTGTTACGAACATGTTTAAACAACATGTTTAAAAAACATTGAGATGTAATACATAAAGATGTATTCTTAAATATGCGTTTTGTAAATTTTTACTCTTTACGGAAAACAAAAGGAGAAACTGAAGAAAAGTCGGTGTAACTTTTGATCTTTTGAACTCTGATCATATAAAAGGAAAAAAATGTGGTCTTCACTTTGTAAAAAAGAAAAATAAATAAATTTGACAATCACTTTAGTTAGTTACATTTGAATCATGAACAGATTGCACTATAGCTAGCTGCCTGTAGCGCCTCAATCCTATAATGGTTACACAATCAGCGCGAATTAGTTACCTAACGAAGGCGCCCCCGCGCGCACCGCATCTCATTGTTGTCTGGTGTGGGTATCGAACCCGCGACCTTGTCCTCCAAGTCTCTTGCTGAGTCATTCCCACGTCACGTCACGGGACGAACTTGAACTACTGACCGAACCGAAGTAGCAACACCGCGAGGCACGCAATGGTATATACTTATCCGGCCATCTTCTAAGTTCTAACATTTGTTTGCGATTTCATAACTCTGCACTCTATCACTTTCACACCTGGAGCAAGAAATATAAACTATAGTACCGAGAACTTGTTGGCCAGTGGTGCACGCACAATACTTCATTAGCAGATCCATCATATTGAATTCACACAATGCAAGTATCTAAAGTAAAAGAAAGTGATCACAATAAATTATACTGTGGGTTTGTTTGAAGCTTTCTCGGCTGTTTTGTTGTCTAATTGAGTAATTGCCATTTGAGAATCTTCCACGCATAGAGTGACAACGAACTTTTACTTTTTTGGTGCGGTAACGAGGTTAATTTTAGTATGATCATTGAAGTCCTGGATAGTGTTTCAAGTTAGTTACCAATCAGTACTTGTCCTTAGGCTTTGTTTGCAAAAAGAAGTTAATTGAGTTGAGTTTGTGTAAAATTCAATAATTTATAAGTATTTATTTGGTGTACCGGTATTTTATTATTATATTTCGAATTTTCTTATAATTTAAATTTATGGTTTTCATTTATGGTGTCCCTCTATGAAGACAATAGGCATATGCATTTTACAATAATGTGTACAATTGTTAGATTATTTTCGTATATTTTCAGAATAATGATCAGAATGAGTCTGAACATAATACAAATTGTCGACCCTAAACGGTCTTCGGAAAAGAAGTAAAATGTTAATGGCAAAGTTTGGAATGCTCCTGTGTAATGTGTATGTTTCGTTGGGGAAAACAGTATATTATAGTGAAATGTAAATGTTATTAAAATAATGCCATCCGCCAGGTTTAATTATGTATCAAAGAATAAAACCAGGAATCGAGCCCAGGAAACAGTAAGAATGTGTGTATACACGTCTAACTATATACACATACCTATAACTAGCTGTGACCTCTAACCGCTGTCAACTAGTACGCTTACACCTTACAGGAAACCAAAACAAATTAAAACAAAATTTAGAACGATTTGGTTTTCAGCTTCTAAGAAAAAAGAACAAAAACTCCAGCATTTAAACGAAAAACGGAAACACGAATGCTTGTCAACGACAATTATATAAGTAGGTCGTGTTTTGTGGCACGATTCACGTGACTTCTGTGATGACGTTATTATGTTGTTTCCTGATACTTAGAGACACCTCCGATTGAGCTGAAAATTAGGTAATTCACCACATGAAGTGGGTATAATTTAATGGGTCACGGGTTTGATTCTAGCTACCGGCGTTCTCGGCAGTGTTCTTGGTTTACAAAATGCCTAATCTTGTCATTATAGTCATTTGGTAATTCAAACTCTAGAGTTTTTGGTGTATTAGTTTGAATCGCATACAATTATTAGAGATGTAGATTACTATAACGCGACAATTTTTAGACACCGATTTTCGTCACTGAAATCAATTTAAATCGAGTGTAAGCGAAACATTTAAATGAAACAATTAAAATCAATATTTTAATTCAATTTTAATTTCTCTCCTATTTCTTATTCAGAATGTGGATAAATGCATGGGAACAAAACCGCGAGGGGGGGGGGTGATATTGTAGCGATTGTACAGTCATCATTCGACACAGTGAATTTTAAAACAGGGGTATTGACCCGATATTTGCAATAATACTCAACATTTTGCAGTGTAGGTAGGTACCCAGAAATACAACTCTTCGCATTTTCTGTCTCAGCCAATAAGGGGCATCGTTAGATTACCATAGAACACAACTTTGCACTGCAGAGATCGTCCAAACAAACAAAAACAATGCCAGGTCGAGATGTTTGGAAGGTAGTTTCAAACGGGAAGACGTGTACCGGAAGAGTGCAAGACCAATACGTGGGTCCTGTTCGTCGGTATCCTCTGAGCGTAGCGTGTAACGCGTCGTGGCAGTGTAGGCCTCCAAGTCATCGTCTCAGTATCTGTGCCTTCATTAGGGCGGTCGTTAGGGGTGAAGTTACGAGGACAATAACATGATAAGGTGCAGGTGAATATCCTACACAAGCCTTGTGAGTTAATTACCAAGGAACCTCAACATTTTTAAAGCACGATCTTCAAAAGCTACACTTTAATATCACTTAACATCTAAGAACTTTTTATGACAAGCCATTTTTTCTAAAAGTCGAAATTCGAAAACGGGGTATACAAAATTATACAAACCTTACAGTTAACTATATGAATAATTGATGACAAATTGGTTTGGTGAAGGAATTAAGTAAAATTATTTTCCATGAGTATTATGTCATGTTCACCACTGAATGGTGCATGTTAATGTTTTAAAGGTAAATGTGTGTGTGATATATCAAAGAAGAATATAATATATGATTATGTAAATCTGGTTTACTTTAGTTTATAGGACTATGCACTGATCTTATTTAATTTAATAAAATAAGAAATAAATTGAAATATATGATAACATTAAAAATAAATAAGAGCAGTAAATAGTCTTGTACACAAGTTATATATTATTAATGTGCTATTTCAATTGCAATAAAAAATATTTTGGAGAGAGTGAGGGTATATTTTCAATGAGTATATAGAAGCTCTAAAGTATATACAGGGAATCACAAAACTAAAAGCGCAAAATTAAGTCGCAAACCTAGTTAACCTCCAATCAACATAGACCGTATAACACGAACAATTCGTGCACCATATAAGTTTACCAATATACCCTAGTAAGCCATTTGAGAAGGTTGTCAAAAAAATAACACACATACATCACCAATTGATTCACTTACACGCACACCTTATTTGGTCCGTAATTAAATAACAATACAAAAAACGTATCGATTGCAATGCAACGCATGGGAATAAACGAGACTGGATCAAGTGACAGTTTTTACAGCACGTTACCTACTGGCCATGAGCCGCAACTGCTGCCAGCCTAGTCGGATAAGATTCCTTGACCAAAGAAGGTGGTGGACATTGAACAACATGATTTACTATGCTACATACGCCATAACACTGCAAACAACGAGAAATTAAATTACCCAACCCGACACTTAAATACGATATCGAATTATCGGTTGTGTATATTATGGGTTGGCGAACGACATTGATATTCTATTATAAACTTGGTGTAGTTTTTATAAATCCTCTTATGGAGGAAGCAATGTACGTTTTATTCTTGCAATGTTTGATGACGAGCTATATTGTGAAGTACACAATTGTTGGTATATGACAACAGTCAACCATCATTTGCGATATTACAAAAAATAGAGGCGTTGAATACATGTTTACAAATTTGGAATTATAGGTTGTTTATAAACACTCAACATGCAAATCGTACAAATAAGAGGCCATTCATTTCATAAACGATAGATTCACCTACGCGTATTGATCATTACAGTCACAAGCATATCTTGTTACATAAATTAGGACCAATAACTGTAAAGATAAGATTTTGAAACATTGCATATAAAGCGTGACAACTATTTCAATCGATATGTTTAAAACAAAAGTTATATTTATAATGTATGTTGCGTAGGATTAAACCAAACTGAAACTGATTTCATATTATTAATCGCGGACAAAAATGTTATTTCATAACAATTTTTGCCACAAACACAATGTACCCTAGAATTCTAAGTTTAAACGAGATGTGGAACATTTTGGACTTTTCTCTATTTTGCATAAATTTAAAAAAATGTTATGAGTTGCCGTTCATAGTTGTGCGAAACATTTTGTGAAACTTAAACTTCAATTTAAATTATTATTTTAAGACCTTCCAAGTTCCAATCAAAGAATTATGATTTCAATTTTCAAAAACCTAGACGAACACAATGCTGTCGTTTTCGGCGAAAACGTCACTGAGTAACGGGACATTGCCCTTAAACTAGAGGGTCATATTCAAACAAAGGGACATTGTTGACATCTTGTAGGGAAAACCTCTTGTTACTACGCTACTTGCGTGACCATTCAAAATCAATTACATTTATTACACTCAACAAAATGTGTATTAAATGCATTGTATATCCACTTAATTGCGGCAATGGATGTTGTATAGATAGGGGGCATCCTGTAATTTAACTACGTGCATCGTTGCCAGTGCAGTTACACTGTTGCACTGATGTTATTATAGCTTTACATTTGAGATGTAGGGTGTAACGGAACAAAGTCTCGAGCTGATTCGATTAAAGATATCGAGACTAGATCATGATCCACCTGATCGCCATTTTATATTATTACGGTTGTTGAGCATGATTTCTAATGCGTGCATAATTAAATGTAAAGGCATCAAATTGAAGAATGAAATCAGTGAAACGACATAAATTTGCAATCGGTTTGTTGAACACTCCCGATGATTGAATTTGTCCTTAGTAATAATGATATAAAAGTCTTGCATCTCGCTCAAAGTACTTTTATCCTCAACATGCACGGGTATTTGAGTAAACAAAAATAAGCACTCTGATGATGATGATTTTGTTGCTCTTATTGAACTGGTGTTATTCGAGACGGTAAGTGGTGAAGGACGATTACAAAAACAATGCCTTATGCGGGATTCGAACCCGCGGCCACTTCCTCGTAGAGCCATACGTTTTGGACCAAGCGCCCTAAACGTATGTGCTACAGCGGGAGGCGATATTCGAAAATTAGCTTTAATTAACGACACATAATAGATCGTTTGTTCAAGCTTTTAACCTATATTGGTGGAGGTGCCGAGTATATATTCACAACTTTCTGGGAGCTAGTCCCCACCACCTTATACCCCCCAGAATCATTGAAAAATCAGTATCGTCCTTTTTGAAGAGTGATGTAGACCAAAAAATGTAAATCAAAGGTGATATTCGGATTTTATCGTGACGTAACTCACGCTCAGATGGACAGAAAAGAGTTGCATAGCATTATTCGTTCGTTCGTTCCCAATTTTTTTCATAAAATACATCAGGAGATCTAACATATGAAATGACCACGTCACAACTTGCAGAATACAGCTGATTGTCTTATAGAGTGACTCCTGGACATCGACCGGCTTTACCCAGTGTCTGCTACACATAGCGCAAACAGGATATAACCACGGCCTTGCAGGGAGTGAACTAACTGCAAGACAAGCTGACATTTACCCCGCCAACAAAGTTGAGAATACGCATAAATAAATAATTACGATGGTTCTATAAGCCTGGTGTCACTGGCATGCAGCGTTGTATGCAGAAGTCAGCAACAAAGTTTTAAACACACATAAGTGAACTTGGTATAACATTTACATGTGTCGCGAACACTTGTATGTTATTATAATAGTGTATTCAAATATTTGCTAATGTTAGTTTCCATTAAAGTTTAGCTATGCAGAACACGCATACTCTCAGAGTGTGTGAAGGCGGATGTCATCACCACTTGGAGATGCGAATTCCTTTGTAAACAAACTAAATACACTTTTTAAATTCGCACGTGCACAAAGTCGGAAGAACCAAGTAATGCGCGTGATATGCGCTCATACCGATTAAAATTTTAGTGTGTATGTAGATAGATATAAGTGATACACACAAGGGGGAGCGAAGCTACTTAATCAACATTTACCCGTTGATTTATCCGCAAAACTTCTGATTGGACTTAAGTCCATCAGTTCTTGTCTAAGGAATTTGTAAACGGTGACTCTGGAGCAGTCCTAGCAACGAGGCACATAATAAATTTTAAGAAGATTGTTCTGAATCGGCGTTGTTGATTTTGGCGTTGATCCACGGGTGTTCGCACTGTCTATACCACTGATTACTGTATTTCCTATTAAAAAAATATCGATCTTTGGTTGGTTATCGCTCACTTGTCGATTGCGTCGGGGCCTACAGGGTTGGCTTGGTCGCTTTGGTTTACTGTCCCCCGCTGAAAATCAGTTCTATAACTGAGTGGGTAGACTCTAAATATAATGTTTTTATATTTATTTTTATATAACAGACCGTCCGAAGGAAAATACTAAAAAAATCCATACTTTCTTTCCAGCTGCTCAGTATTCAAATCCCGTAAGTGGTGTAAGGTGGAGAATATTTATATGCCAATTTTGGCAACGGAAGGGGCTACCCACCAGGGTCTCCATAAACATTCTGTATCATTCATTGTTAAAAGCAATGTCAACAAAAAGCAGCATGTCAATCGGAGGACACGTTCGGTTTCTATCGTGAGACGTGACACACGCACAGACGGACGGACGGACAGCAAAGTAAATACAAACATCTAATTTCTAAGTAGCGGATTATTCTTTTGTAGTTTTGGGGTTAATTTGGTAGACACGTGATCATATTCATACACATTTCATGAATATTGGTATAGCAAATTAGCAACAGTACTGTCAGTAAAACTTAAAACTAGTATACCCAATTATACTGTTCAAATTTATTTAATTAAGATATTTCTAGGGAAATATTTATGCAAATTATTGAATGCACACATAAATAAATCGTGGTTTCTGGTGTATTATTTGGGAAAAAAGAAACGAGAAATATTAAAAACTTGTGTGTGAAATAATATGAGCATAGCATCCGCAAGAGTTCGTGTATGCAGTCACTGCAAATGATTTATAAAACAAAACGAACGCTGTTTTACCTGCTAACATTCCATAACATGATAAGAAGTGGTTCTATTTCTTATGTGTGTTTTTCCAGAGATGTTTCAACCCATAAATAATTACTCAATTAATCTAAACATACATACGTTTTTAATCTCAAACCAGTCGGTAAAGAGATGTAAAAGTAATTAAATGTAATAACAATTAAATAACAACTTTTCTCGTGGTTTCAGAAGCTACAAACACAAGAAAAACATTCAATTCGTATTTTGAATCTCATCCTGGATATTACACAAAAAATTGTTTGTATCACATGTGATATAAACAAAACTAACCAGCCCTAAAGGGCAGGTAAAAATTGCAATAAATAAACCATGTCATGCAATGAAGACTCGCAAAAAAATCAAACGAAATACATGTTGGAAGCACAATTAGCAGAACATTCATTGTCACATTAATAAAACAACAAATACGGTCGAAAATTAGTGACTGATGATGTTTGTAGATTTTGTTAAAAATTATCAAATAATGGACTAACATATCCATTTATTTATGTATGTATTTATTTATTAATTTTTATGGTGACGTAGGGAAATTAATTTTTCTGGTTATACATGTAGGCAAAGTTAGATTCCTTTCTACAAAAATACTGTTTGTTAGTTAGGACCTAACGTTTCAAATTTCAGCAACCAAGTTAATCGAAACATTTAGGGACTTAGGTCCTATAGGAGGATGAAAAAAACGAGAAGTGACATTTAACGAAACCAAGCTCCGAACCAGAAACAAAACCTAATAAAGATACCGTCCGAGTTGTGTGATGAAAGTTTTGATCGAGTTTGTAACTCAAGACCCCCCCCCCCACTTCACCATACAAACAAGATATTACTTAATATGCACTATACGATCAAAGTGCGTTGACTCGCGGGTACCCTCGAATGTTAATTACCATCTTTAGAGCACGGCGGTCCAAGCTTCTGTATATTAACACATTAGCCTGGCAATGATTGGCTGGCATGAGGAGACGCCTTCGCCACTCTGTCCACTTAACAATAGCGCGACAACAATGCCTGGAGCCTGATTACCTCGATATAGACGTTCCTGGAACACTCGACCCTCGGCAGGGGTACACAATGTGTGTGCGTGTGCGTGAGTGGAATTGCCTCGAAAAATTCACAAAATTTAATATAACAAAGAAAAACTCCAAAGCTTTCTTTAATATTTCTCAATTTAATTAATAGGGAAACACTCCCGTAGGTGTAATAATTTCTTGTTAGAATTCTATTTTATAAAACAAACTTCCTTTAAATATATAGATTACGTCTTGCATTGATTATGTGAGGTTGCAAGACGTTAGTTTGTTGTTAAATTAAGTTTAAGCCTTTAATATAGCAAATATATTTTAGTAAGAAGATTAAATCTAAGTTATTTTGTCATATTTCGTGCAGCGGTTGTCTAGCAATGATATATAAGTGTTGACAGATAGGCATCAGTTGTGGAATAGACAAAAAATACTTAAATTTACAGGTAGCACATTAAAATACTAAATACAAAGGCAACTAAATGATTTTTTAACCCTTTAAATAAATTCATTGTTGTGTCCTCAAAGTTTATTTATAATATATGTGATGTGTGATGTCAGTCATGTGGTGGAAACAGGATTTAAATATCTTTGGCATTGCCGTCTCTAGTGGCGCTTAAACTAATGGAGTGTAATCACTTATCAGTGTTATACTGACAACACTTTTATTCCAGTCAAATGTTGTGGTACCAGCTCTTGAGTTATTTACCAGAAAGAAAGAAAATATATACGATGAACGACCTTCCACAAAAGACGAATGGGTGCTATACGAAATGCACGGAGTTAGTGATGGTAACATTTATTTGTTTGAACTGTTATTTCGAGTCACCAATTTAAATTAAATGTTATAATTAAGAAGAGTCGCATTTAAATTTGTTTTACCAGATTGTGTAAAGTTATAACATTTTGAAACACAAATCTCACGACACAATTAAGTAACTTAGCAGCATTTCTTTTGTTCACTAACCTAATACGGGCCCATACGAATTCACAACGACTTACTTTTGAGGGTCCGTTTGTTTTGAAATTGTTGTTTTTTTGTCATCAGTAATATTTATAGATAATTGCTATGTTTACATTCGAGCTGGAGAAGCATTTGTACGATTGAAGATGTAGTGTAATTATGTTGATTATAGCAATTAGTGTAGACTGAGTGACCACAGCCTGTAGAAGCATTAAGTACTTAGCACTTACTGCAAGAGAGTCGTTAGAAGTAAGTAGTGCCCAACAAGTAATGATTCCTTTCTAGGGCGTGGGTTTTGTTGTACACCCCTGCATGAGAAGTGTGCATACTTCAGTGTCCACTGTGTGGTTACCCCTGGCCCCCTCAGGCTAAAGCTTCACTCAAGAGATTCACAATCAAATTATCTAATTTGTATGATGAATTGGTTAAACACTCAACAGTAACAAGGTTTCGATAACACACAATAGGCTCGTTTTGTGTTTGATTAAAATAGTCTGCATAAGAGAGAATGGCCTTATCGATGATTTGTTCCACCAATAAAAAGATATTTGCTTGTTGAAAACGATTAGGTAGTTTCTTATTATTGAACAGATTGGTTAGTGTGGAGTAGAGGATGACTTGCTAGAATCGATTGTACAATCTAGCTTATTACACATTCATCTTCACTCAATTAGCCCATTGAAATGTCATAGAGGCAGAGAGTTGATGTGGGAGTTGCAACAGTTGGGACGCTCGGCGCAAAACGAGTCGATATTATGCAAAAAGGAATCGTGAGAAACATGTATCAGGTTATAAAAGGCATGGATGGACACACCTTAGAAAGTCAATTTGTTGGGTACGAAACGCGGCAGGAAAAACGTCGACGCTGCCGCATTCTGTCGAGTCACCACCTTTACTTTGTGTGATGCACGTCGTATAAGCCGAGGCAGAAATTCTTCACTATTATAATGTTTTGTTGCTTTTTATTTTCAGTGTTCCCTTGTCGATGTTCAAGAAGGATTACGTTTTGTGTTGTAATATTGCAAGTCTGTAAGTCTAGCTTCTAATAATACGTAAAGTCAAGCGCCTAGTTCGCTTGTCAGTCATCCCATGAATGAAGGCAACACCAATGACAGAGCTGAAGCTTCAATATTAGCCACAAAACCAAGCTGGAAAAAGAAACCATCGCAATTTATGTGTATAAATACATCAAGATTGCATGTGGCTAGCGAGAATTGCGCTGCACATCCGCCGCTCAAAAAATCATAATTACGTGTGTACACAGACATTAAAAGATCAAGATGATTAAAACCTTCAAAAGCTATTTTCGAGAAGGAGAATTTCACAGCCATAAAAATTCTTTGCCACCTGTTATGGCATCAGTTCTTGGAAGTGACGAACGTTTTGTCTGTCGGTTCAGTACCAGAATCAGGGCACGGTTTAACACTTCTCTGTGAGATTAGGGACAAGTTGTGATTTTCTAGATAGAATGCTCATGACCATGCACCAGCCTCCACTGTAAGATATTCTGATATAACATGCATATCACACATGAGAGTTCATACATACAACCTGAAATTAATTTGAAATTTAACAGATGAACACTAATTCGGACTAAATACAGGTAAAAAGTACAAATTAATATAATATACATATAATCATGTTACTTTCTGTCAATTTTACTTTACTAGAGAATAAATTATATGTATTTAACCATAAATATTTTGTTCGTTTAATGACGATCTATTTTCACTAATTATCTAAGGAAATTTAAAAACGCCATTTGCGGGAAACGGTAACCGAAGTGAGAAGCCCGTCTAGACAGATGTAGTGTAATTATTGGTGCCTGTTGCTGATTACCAAAACATTTATTCTGTTTTTAGACTAAACGTGAGAAGGCACAAGAACAATATTTACCTGACAACGTGACTTCTAAGTACTGAGCAATGAGCTTCAACCACGTATTACATTAGTGCCTTCACTAGTGAAACGCTGGGCAGCGTGAACTATACATTATACTATAAAGCCTCATTCACAATGAAGAAAGTACAAAAATTAACTCGTGAAAATTGCAGAAATTAGATGATCATTCAGAGCCAATACAAAAGTTCCTGCATCATCCATACACTTGTTGTATTTTGTTTATGGATTGGATTTGCTCATTCCGTAAATTAGTCTTTAATACAAAAATACGGGGGGGGGGGGGGTCAATGAAAGCACACAGACAAGATACGAAAATTCAACAACAATGTATAATATTATTCAAAACTTAATAGTGAGACTGAATCGTGTACTAATCAGTGCTCGATTGTCCACTGTCTGTACCACACATTGAGCCCATGCAACGTCAATACTTGTTGACCCCATACTATGGCTGCTCAACCAGATAACTTCAATAGGTTAATTGAGCGAGTCATTGTACTCGAGTATGTGTGTGTCCCTCTCGAGTCAATTTAATCAAATTTGATTCCGCAAGTGCACTCGGCGCAGAGCGGCGACAGGTTGACAACGAGAGAGGAGAGCTGTACCAACAACACGTGGCAATGTCGGGCAAAATGTCTATAGACATACGAAACATTTTCATAAGGCAAAAACATGTAAATGTTAGTTTTAGTTTTTATTAAGTTTGCTTCCAGCAAATATGCTCCCAAGTTTATAGTGTCGAAAATAATATCAGCGTACGAGAATTAAAAAGAAAAATGCTTATTATTAGATAACGATTTTAAACTAGTTAACATGATTCATACTTCATATTTCATCAAACACATTAAGCCTACTAATATTTATGTTGAAACACAAGTTGTGTGTAATATTTGTAACTGCCTAGCAATTTATCTTCGCTAACCGAGACGATTTATGAGGGGGTGATGTGTGATCTGAATGATGACGAACAACTGGATGAAACCATGCACACAATGTAAAAAGGTCCGTGCTGTACAGATCCAGCCACAGTCGACACGAGATGTAGATCCGAGCATCCAAGTTGTGTGCCGAGAAATTATGGAAGGGATGTGGGAAGGAACGACCGAACAATTAATTTCTCATCCCTAACTTTGAGGGATCTAATTTACGATCAAAGTCAACTTGGGCGTCAACTTGGTGTCAACTTCAACTTGAAAGCTGACTGTAAAATAGGCTCTACTCCACTGATACTAGAGAGAGTAAGAGTCGAACCTACGCTCATGTACGGATCAAGCCACGAATCCTCGCTATGATGTTGTCAACGTGTCACCCCGGGCACAGGTCTGATGAAACTTATTAACAAGTGGCAAGACCCTTCAACACAACGAGCGCCTACCTTAATTACACTGCGGGCTCTATCCAGCCCGTCTTCACTCGGCGCCCGCGATAATTCGCCAACAATTAAACGAGCAAACAAACATACACACGCTGAGTTTACATGGGAAATAATTAGATAGTTGGGAAACTACCTAGGTTCTTTAATGCTCGGTTATAAACTACACAACACTGCAATCTATAAACCCTACTTGTCATAAAAAGTCCCAAGGTCATATAATAAATAAACGGTCGCAGTGCAAAAAGTCCCTACCCATCTACTTTGCACGACACCGATTTTACTTTCAGCATGCAATGCAATGCAAGGCGCAATTACTATATATTTATGTTATTATAATACTGTTTTATTAAATTACACCAAAGATCATATACTTTAATTGGCACATGTGATTTTAAATTATTTTAAGTACACGGTATGGGAAACACCTAACTATATGGGCACAACGAAAAATATTCATCCATTTCAAGTGTAAACGGAAATGGAATCCAAATCATTATATAGTTTTTGAAGAGGGATGCATTTATCAATTCACTACAAACAAACCACTTATTCTAAAATTGCGAAACGTGTGCAAATGATAAATTTTATAGTTAAAGCACTGATAAGTTGTTGTAGCCCCCCTGTAGGATGCCCCCCCCCCCATCCTAGCTTAGCCACCAATCAACTATTCATTTTTGGTGAACATGATTTTCTTCTTGTATATAGGTTAACATCTAATTCGCTCCGGTCTTTAATACATAATAATATGGTTTATCTTTCAGTGTAGACTTGGTTCATAAAACTACAAATCACGTAATTCGTCATATTTATGACATATGAATTTGTTAGCAAAATTGTTGTGTTTAAATGCATCGTTGTTGTAATGCTTATATTTCAAATATGTACTTAAATGTAGTTTATTGTAGTTTCTGCATCTATGTTATTAGATTTATTTAGTTGTCCTCCTTGGTAAATCAGTTTTTATAACTGAATAGGATAGACGTTAAATAAATAATAAATAAATAAAATAAATAAATAAATTAATATATTGATAAAGTAGTCCAAACTATAAGTAAAAAGTTGTTGGCAACTCAGCAACATGTAAGTACACCCTCAATGCTAGGTACTTCATTGACGTACACGAACGACGTTCCATGCACGTGGCCTGGTCTATAAAACAGCGAATGGAGATAAATATCTACCTAATGACATTGATAATCACGACAACCGTCATAAGTTAATTAGCAAAATAAAATATTCCATATTTAATTGTCTCGTAAATTAAACAGATTTTAAGAGTAATTGAGCTTAAGTAATTGTATGACTTACAGTTACTAGTAAAGTAATAAGCTGATAATATCAACTGAAATTTATCAGGTAAAAACAATTGCTAACAACAACGAAGACTGGTGTGGCATTTCAGCGTCGTTAAACCAAAATAAAAATGAACGGAAATAAAACAAAATGTATGAAATTAAATAAGGTAGGGATGCCGACGCCGGAACGAACCGAATATTCACGAGCGAGGTCGATAACGGTAGGTATCTTCCAGAACCCTGGGTTTAGTTCTGATGCCGGATGTTCATCTAAATTTATCAACACCGCAAAAAAAGCCATGGCCAAAACGAGCGAGAACAAATAGGATTGAATGCATGTGATTGAACGTATGCGCGAGTAGCGCAAGTGATCGGGAGAGGTAATTGAAAGTGCGGGGCGGCGAGGTCACATCGATCCCGCAGCCACAAGCTTATTGGGGCGGTGTTTCTCACAGCTGCCGACGCCGTTCTTTGACACCCCTAAAACAGAGAACTAACTCGTCCCGTAGTCGCGCGCACGGCGCGGGCCACAGTGGCGTCAACACGAAACAAAACGGTACCCATCGCGCGAAGTGCGGGGCGGCGAGGTCATACCGATCCCGCAGCCACAAGCTTATTGGGGCGGTGTTTCTCACAGCTTCCGATGCCGTTCCTACACATGACACCCTAAAACAGAGAACTAACTCGTCCCGTAGTCGCGCGCACGGCGCGGGCCACAGTGGCGTCAACACCAAACAAAACGGTACCATCGCGCTGGTCCGTGCAACACAAGGACGGATATAGTTAACATATAATATACGAGTGTGGGCCGAGGATTAATCTGCTCAGCGGGTCGTTGACAAGTGCTCAATAACGCAGAGCCAGCCGCGGGTTCCAGCTCCGACACCTCCGTACTCCGCCCGCCTGGATTTATTACACGGCATTGACACCCCTCCAAGGCGGGAATGCAACGATGCAGCCAACAATGCCATCTACCATTCAGATGTGTTAATTAACAACCTCAACAGGTAGGAAAGATGGCGTTCAAAGTCAAGTAGAAACGTTTTTTGGTAACCTATTTTTTGTGTTTCTTTCGCTTAGAAATGACCACGGTGCAAAAACAGGTTCAATCTATCCCTTGTTTAAAAGCGGTGATTCAGGTACCCCAAGGCAATAATCGTCAAAACTATACTTAAAATAATCCATTACCCAGGAGCCGAGACAGTGTAAAATGACCTAATTATTTCCTCCGCATGTACGATATAAGCTTTCAACATGGTTATTAATATGAGTGTGTTCAACGCTTTATAGAATCTATCAAGCTCAGTGGCAAGCTTTTTATATGATGGTTTTTTTCATATTGCTAAAAGGAAGCACATGTCGTAAAACTGGTATACTCGTCGTAACCTAACAACATTGCAGGACGGAGATGTGTCCGCCCCCCTATCCCCGTATAGGTAATCATAACACCAAGGCATAAGAAAAGTTGTGTGGAAGATAATACCCCCCTTTCAACCCCACCCACCCACCCTCACTCGCTAATAGATTACTAGTATAATTAATGCATACCTATTTCAATTTAATTGAAAAATGTTGTTTATTTATACCCAGTACGCTTATTGTTTAATTTGCATTCGCAGGGATAAGTGTCGCATTTAGGCATATTTGCCAAAGTTGACAATTTACAAAAAAACAATAATAATCCATTTTGTCACGTTATTGTGATATTTGTAACAGTATAATATGAGTGCATAATATTTAACGAAGCAAAATGCAAAGGGGTTTGTCACCTATACCCTATCATTGGTCTGAAAAATCTCAATTAAGTAATACAAGCATCGGTAAAACAATTTGAATTACTTAACTAACAGATCGTCGAAAATAAAAACATTCACCGTGCGTTGATTATTTTAAAGGCGGCCATTAATTAACATTTCTTTTCCTTTTGCCTCGAATTCAAGGTAATGGTGGAGGTGGCGGGTTATGAATGATCAAACGTTTAGATTAATATTTTCTTGTTGCCTCGAATTCAAGGTAATGGTGGAGGTGCCGGGTTATGAATGTTCAAACTTTCAGATTAATTAACATTTCTTTTCTTTTTGACTCGAATTCAAGGTAATGGTGGAGGTGCCGGGTTATGAATGTTCAAACTTTCAGATTAATTAACATTTCTTTTCTTTTTGACCTCGAATTCAAGGTAATGGTGGAGGTGCCGGGTTATGAATGTTCCAACTTTCGGATGGCTAAGCGGCTAGCTTACTCTCTCCTTACTCTAGACCCAGTTACTAAAATAATTCGTTCGATTTATAAGTGACGGGCGGCTGATAACATGCCGTCATTTGACAACAACTTTTAAAACTGAATATTGCTTTATTTGCTTCATGTGTTCCAAGTACACGCACTGAATGACACAAGCGTATGTGAATAGAACTCCAGTATAATTCTCGTTGAGTGATCGCCTCCAACCAGTAGTGATCTCTCAATTGGTTCGATCTGGTCTCGATGTTTATAAGCCAGGGTGTTGTGCTTTGTAATCCATGTACACACGAGTATGTGGGCGCATCTACACCATGCACACAACACCTCACTTCCCTATACAACAAGTTAATTACGATATCAGTGCCTCATTGCAGGGGTGAAGAACGTGTAGTTGCCAACTTCCATGGACTTATGCAAATCCCACACTGTTGACGAGTCTGCCAAGGAACTTACCATGGAAACGAGATAAAGTACACAAACCAGAAATAAAATATTTCAAGTTGGTATGGTATGGTAAGTTGGTATGTTGCATTGCTAGAAATAGTACAACAACAACAACAACATACTACAAAGTACGAATCTCCTGCTTTTAAACTGACCATTCACACTACCCCATATATGTGAATAAATTATGAATACAAGTACAAATTGGAACATGATTAGGAGGCCTAATGTATGTCACATTTACTATGTACAATGTACGATAATGAAATAAATGGCAAAATGTTTTTTTTTAGAATATTGGCATGTAAAATTAAAGATGCTCTAAATTCGGAGTACAGTTACATTATACTTGTGTTTTACTGAAAGACAAACAAACAACAATGATTTGTTTGTATAGAATTCCATCTAATTATATTTTATTAAACTTACAATGGAGAATGAATCTTGTTTAAACTATAAATATTAGTTTGTTACATGTGATGGTTACTGAATTTTAAAAAGTTATTGAAGTAAATTACAAGCGTCAGATGCGGCAAATATATAGTCAATTTACATAGTGAGAAGCCCATCTATACAAGTGTAATGGGAATGGCACTTTGTTGCTGATTTGATTCGGGTTTTAGACAAAACGTGTGAAGGCTCAACAATATTTACCTAATTGACAACATGATTCCTGCATATTGAGCATTTACTACACTCACTACTAAACGCAAGTCGCATGAACATAGTGAAATTAGCGCACGCACACTAAATCACACGCTGTCGGTTGCTGAAATATGATAGCAGTGCTAATAACAGTGAAATATATAGTAAATCGAGTTTCCCTACCCCTGCATCGTACAAAGCAATAGACAGCATGCAAACTGGCTAGCTGCACATAGCTGCAGTACGCCCTGTTATAATGTACTAGATCAACAACAACTACTGAAAAATGTCTATGATGTAGAAGGCAAGCCTTCCATTACTCCGGCGTGGCGCAAGGGGATACCTACGTCCGTCATCGTTCACCACAACATCATCCGTCTCCAGTAACTGACCATAAGTGCAGTTTATACGACTCAAAGTGAAGCCGTATATACTCGCATGAATAAGAGATAAACGGCATAAACCATATCTCGGCTGGCTACTGTACGGCACAGGGGAGATAGAGGTATATGGCTATATTATAAAACATCTGCTTCTTTATATCACGCATTATTTATAATCAGGACTAAACGCGATCACATCTTGAACGGTAACTGGAAGATGTGGCCAAAATGTTTAGCAGGGTAAGTTTCCAAACTCCTACTAAATCACAGAATGCAGAGACTCTTTTCACAATATGTGGAACATTGTCAATGTTTAGTGTGACAGTTTAGTACATGGAATATTGGCCTACAAAATGTTTTCATTTGTAAGTATAAATCTTGCTTATTAACCTGTTTTACAGTGTTATGCAATAAATAATGGAGCAAGGCACTGGAGTTAATAATTTTTACAATCATTATTGAATTTTATCCTGTATTTACTAATTATGTTTTGACTGATACATAACAAGACTTGATGAATGAATCGTTAGGAAGACATTGTTTTGAAGAAAAAGATAGGCCCGCAAATCATGGTATAGGACAGAATAACCGCAAAGGAAAAACGTACCTAAAATTACTTCCAATATCGTGATTTGATTTTGTATTTTTACAAATCATACAATAAAAGAAAATGCAAAATGTGTTATTAATACTCCATGTTATAATTACGTTAGTAATAATTTGTGTTTTATATAGGCCTGGCCATATAGATATAAATTAATAAGTTCAAATACATACATAACATTTCGGAATAGAGAATACATCGCAAATACTTGTTCTTTCTCGTATCGCATTTAAATTTAATAGTATAATGAAGGGTCAAAAACCTGCTAATAATGTAGAATATTCGTCAAAACCCAAGACAGAATATACTTTGGAGTTCGATTGTAGATATTAGTTCAAATTACAACCCTGTTCTATTTATACATAAGTTCGTCACGCAACAGATGCAAATGGACAGTAAAAAAAAATATATTACACATAACTTTTATTAACGGTAGGAAATAGAGGTAGCAGAATTATTTCTCATTACACACCCATAATATCACCATTGTATTGACAGCGCAATATCCAAGTAAATGCATTGCTCTAGAATATCGTAATTACAATCTGCGTTTAAACAAAACGCCCCAACTCAGCTACTTTGATTTATACGTGTGTTATAAAGTTGAACGTAGTTACGAGCTCTACTACACATGGAATTTACAATCGGTATCATATAAAAAATTATATTCTTTTAGTGCTTCCTCGCATCTGTCATTGAGTCACGAACATGAATAAGTCTTAGCGGAATTCACGGTTGTAAAAAATGCATCACACACACAGCACTAATAATGTCATTATAATTTTAATTGTGTACAATTAACACGCACAACTGTACCCAACCGAAAAAAACAATGTATATTATCCTTAGATGTAACATGCACAATTGTGTGCATTACTCAAGGAAAGTTACACGAGAAACAAGCTAGAGTTGGAGCAGTGCGCATGAACAAATCTTGAGCTGGTGGACTGTGTGATAAGAACACCTTCAATTAGAAAACATGCGATCTTTGAAGGAATTCTATGTTCGTATGAGGAAACAAATACACCGGTACAAATCGTGGCAATTAACTCAGCGAAATACACAAATTGCATTTCCTTACACACTAGAGCTTGAGAAAAATGTAAGGGAAACGAATAAAAAACTCACGGTTCTTCCATTTAGACATTATAACACATTTTTACTGGAAGAAGTATACATTTGTGTGCTCCTAGCCTCCTATAAGTCTCCGCGTGTGTGATTATATTTTACATTATGCAATTTATTTAGTAACTACACGACTATACGTTTGGACTTTAACATAATTATAATGTTGATTAGGCAAACGTAATTTATTGACGACACAAATTTGTTTCATATCGAATCCACACTCGTCTGCATTCAAAGCATACAATACGTAAGTGTATTAACCAAAAATTTTCACTTTTCTGTCCAATTACGAAGGAACGTACACAATAATTATACCAGAATGAAATAACCGAAATTCTGGTTCATCATCAAACATCTTACAAAAAGTTGAGATCAGTATAGACGTTATCACACAACTCGAGGTGATTGATGTAGATGTATGCATAATTTTGTATGCATGTGTGTGTTTGTATGATTAAAACGGCGCGTATTTAAAAAAAAAATCAATACAACTTGACAAAACGTCCCTGGAAAAAAACAACCTAAAACTACAGGTTCGAAGAATGTATATTATACAATGTTCTCAGACAATAAAAACTTGGCCATGCATGCGCCCGACATGTATCCCAGGAAGAATACACTAGTTTTTATGAAACATATTGCGTGGCAACAATTAACGGGACACTTGGCACTCTCATCTACACCTTTACCACCAATAGAACAAATAATTGCTAGGCGGATATGAAAATAAAAGAACCACGAATGGTAAAACTTAGAAGCTGGGACACAACTTCCTACATATTTCGTAATATATTTTATATTGTAATATATTTCTACCTTAAAAACTATAACAGTTAGGCCTTTTATAAGAAAAAAATAATTCAATAATTTAGAGTCTCCTCACTCAGAGACAGAAATGTCGCCTCTTATAGAAGTAGAACCAACCCTATCGACGGCGACGCCACCTACGAGCGAATTCTGGCGCAAAGGTGATCGATATTTAAAAAAAGGCCGCTCGTTGACCACAATTCAACCACGGATGACGCCATCATCGACAAGTCAATAATTCAGAACAACTTTATATGAAATATATGCAGTCTACCCACTCGGTAACAAAAAATATATCTTTTCAGTGGGGGACATTATTAATACCATTTATTATATATGCGCTTGGTTCTATAATGTTGGACGGACTGGTGATCTCAGACGAGACTAGTGTGAACCCACTCAGATCAAGAGGCCCCATGTGAACCTCGCTCGAATCATTGCCCATCAAACCTGGAGTCAGCTTCGCACCAGGGGGTGGAGAGAACACCACCAAAATACAAACGAGTATTGCCAAAAAATCAACATTGTTCCTCTGGACGCCCAAACTGGCTTCTAACCAGCCATTCCGTATGTTAATATGAGATTCGTGTATGGTAATACTGCGGTAACAATAATTAAGGTAATATATGACTTCGCAGAGCTAGACTGACTGTGCTGGGTATTGAAGAAGCCATGCACCAAAAGAAAAGAAATACCTACCGTATTGCTGAAATGTTCCACTAACCATAGTGTTCAGGATGAAGACGAACCTCCCAGGACATTGTGTTATTAATAACATTCCATACCATCCGAGGTGAATGCATATATTTGTATTGGGAGGGGGGGGGGGGGGGGGTAAACCATTGTTTGCCTATCACTGTGTACACACGTATAAATAACTCTGAGATCGAATTGCTGAATCAGTTAAGTTACAATTCGAGACTGTAATTTGCTTGACTATTGCAAAGTAGCATCTGTTAATATACACAGAACATAATCTAGTTCTAGGATTATAAACATCTAAATAACAAAGTAGCATTAACGTAGCCTAAATCAAACTGTTACATATGTTGATTAAAATTCAACAACACTCATCCACCAACGTTATTTAAGTAAAACGATTATCTAAGTTCATAAAAAATGAATTAATCTTACTTTATTATCACGTTTACTTTTACTTTTTTATTAAACACTCAAAAGAGAAGTGACTTTTAAGAGTTTTCATAAAAACTAACAGGTCTAACTCCCTCCCCTAAGAGTCAACATTCTTTGTTTGTAAACATTCCGTCGTTCGTCGGACGTGCTAGGCTTGTCCACAATGTCCAGCCCAGGTTTATATTGTTGATCCCAGTTTGATTGGTGCCGCGCCCACTGGCAGCACGACGTACACTCTTAACCTGCATACATTATTATACTCAAACACAGGACAAACACTCTTTAACATTAATGGTGGGCAGTTTATTAACAGTGACAAGGACTATGTCACACTTATAAAAAAAATACCGTTAAAAATATAAGAATCATTTAATTTAATTGTCCAATTAAAGTAGGTAGAGGAGGATTTGGTTTTTTATTATCGTCGAGATTCAATAACTGAAGATGATATTTTTATCGGGAGTAAAAGTTAAATGGGGTATTTTAGATTCCGTGATAATAAGGAGATGATTATTTTGAAGGTAATGAAGCCAAACTGATACACATTCTCGAGCAAAATATAAATAAAAACAAGAGATTTAGATGAAACAAAAAACAAACAACATTTTTAGTACGCAAGAAATACGTTTTACAAAAAATATATATGAAAGTGAAAATGATCACATCAATAAAGCAACTGATCATGACGTCAGTAAAACAAGGAATAGTTGGTACGCTAATTGTTCCACGTACGTATCTATGTACTATTGACGATAAGGATTGGCAGAGCTCGGAGCTGAGATTTGTATTTATAGATTTATGATTTAATATTTATAGATTTATGATTTAAGTTGATTCACACTTTTAGGTGTTTTCTTAACCGTCCGTAATATACCAACAGAAAATGGTTAATGTTGATGACTATTAATTTTTATACTACTTTTAATGCTTATGTTAATTTAAATTGCTTTCGTTTATCATTTGATGAGAATTGTATCAATCTTCAGATATGGCCGATGTTCCCTGAAAGCAGATCATACATTACTCTTGGGGCGAGAAACATTCTTTGCAATCTATTATATAATAAATAAAGATAAGATTCACGGAACGTCTGTGTCGTGATTTTGAAACCGATTCGTCAGTTAGAATTTTTTAGGTATATAGTTCTATTTTTTGTATCCCGGTATTTCTGTGAGAATCTTTTAAAAAGACCAACGAAAAATATCCTAATTAAAACCGCTACACAATAAATACTGACGGAGCGAGTAATTCTATGTTTTGACTTTCGAAAGAGCGGAGGGCATTCATTCATGTCGCCTCCTTCAAATTGGAAGCAATTTACATCAAACTAAAGTTGAACGCTGAAGTAGTTCCAGGAAGCACTTGATATCAAAGACTAGACACTTGTCTACGAGGCCACAGAACGCGTTCAGAAAGAAGGATGGAATTGCGTCCCATCAGATCACCAGCTAATTCAGAATAACAAGGTAACAACACACAGAGAATGCAACACTCGACACCAATTTACATAAATATTTGCCAGGCGAAACTCTTCAACTGTAAATAAGAAGTCAAGGTGGAGTGTGCATTCAGTTATTCGTTTATTATTACTTGTTGTAATTTACGATTATAATGGGACATAGTTAGCTCTCACCTCACCTGCAGGAGGGGACAAATG
The DNA here is from genome assembly GCA_024449915.1 of Sweltsa coloradensis. NCBI lineage: Eukaryota > Metazoa > Arthropoda > Insecta > Plecoptera > Chloroperlidae > Sweltsa > Sweltsa coloradensis. The sequence continues at coordinate 1,104,840 of JAMZAV010000006.1, read as the reverse complement.
TCACACATTATTCGGCACACGGTGCAATATAAAACGAATCCAAATGTCCAGTTATTTATGTATTGGGAGGAGCACACAATAAATTTACTACAGGTGATTGTAATTTTATACGAACAGAGTAGAGAAAAATTAGCAAAATTATACTGTAGGCATAAAAGTTATCAAATAATATTTATAGAAATGTTATAGATTATTTATTGGACCTTTTATATTGATAATGTACAATGATAGCATAATATGTGTCTGTAAGAGATAAATAGCAAGAGGCGTTTGCATATGAAGTAAATATATTATTAGTTTTATAAGGGCTAGGCTGAAAATACCTGCAAGTGTATTTGAAAAAGTGTACGGACTTCCAATAAAGATGATTGAAAATGAATATAACGATTCATTGAATGAATTAAGGCCTATTAGGTCTTCTTTCGCATCAAATTTAATACATAATATAATGACAAAATGTAAGTCAAGAAATCTTTGATTAGCAATCACACGAGTAAAATGCATTTTAATAGATAATTATTTAATGATACGTGTACAGTTTAGTTAAGAGAATGGTGAGAAGAGAGAAAAATAAAATAATGGCGAATTTTAAAACGTTAATACGTAATAAAATATCGACCAAGTTATTGTGAAAGAAGCGCTGCGCAAAAGAAGAAGTGGTCAGCAGGAAAGAAGGGGGATAAGGAAAAGAGAGGATGGCAGACATTAGAACGATGATAGTAAATAAGAAAGAGAAGCAGAGAAAATGAAAACAATGACGAAGGCGATATGAATAACGAACGAAGGCGATGAAAGAAGCAAACCGATGAAAGAAAGAGATTGAGCCTGGGAGAGCTCGATGCGCGAACAGGCTAGTTCTCAACGTACGAAATATAAATATGAATGAACGTTTAATTTAAACCTCCTTTATCAATACTGCTCGACTTATCTAACTAATTTCCATGAGTTCCATATATTCTCATCCGGCTCACCATGGTCTATTGCTTCTAACGAATACAGCAGCCCGACACATTACCTTTCACAAGGCACACTTGATAGATAACCGATTTAAAAATTACCAACATCCTGCATTAAAAATACGAGAATTCACCCTAAAACCAACAGGCAGCAACTGGCGCCCAACCAGACAAAATTAAACGACGCCATTTTAATTAGAATTGTACACTGAAGTCTGGTTAATGAGGTGGTATCGTGTTACACCTAGTTGGGTGGAATAAGAGTAGAGGCCAGCCCATGTGACAATGGTAAGCACTCCCGACTCGGACATATAATTTACAATTCTCTTCGACGTTTGTTTTGCCAATGAGGATAGAGAGGTATCGGGTAAATTGGTCGGAGAAAAAAGTTGAGGACAATAATTACAAAGCATGACAACACGATTGTCAATATATACCATTTAAAAAACCTCTACGAACGAAGTAGGGTTACGTTTAGGAACATACTTTTCAAATAATGCATTTGTTACCGTTGTGGTTACGTATAGGGATGAACTGAACAAGTGTGCTTTAAAAAATAAGTTCCAGATACAAATTAAAAACAACGTCGTAATTGTAATGCAAGAAAGTAACATTTTCTACTATCTTTCAGAATGTCATGAAGTTCTGTATTCCTGAGTGGGTAGATGTGAACACGCATATTATATTTGAATTTGCATTTATTGTGACATAGAGAAATTTTAAATCTTTTACATACTATTTGTATATATCATCAGAAATTGTTGTCTTATTGTTGTTATATTAATTTATGATTAAACATGTGCTTAACTATAGAGTTCACTCTACCTTTGTAAAAACCCTTGTTGTAATTACCATAGGGAAACCTAAGTTTTGAAGGCGGGAAGGAAATTGGTTCTCTCTGGTCTCAGCGCCCATAAGAATTAGCATGGTACGAAAATGTAACTCGCCGTATCTTTTGACTCGCGCAAAAGAAATCTAAACAATAACATCACAAGATGCATAATTCTGAGAAGAAGATGATGGCATTCTACTTTGCTCGATGACGCTTCCTAAATTCAAACTATTATGGAATGGACCCATGTTTGCGCGCTGTCGCAAATGTACTCTGACTGAGCGGCAACCTAAGCGAGACGCAGCCACGTTGTGTGCAGCGGTGGCATCCTCGCATACCACGCGCCTGTCCATGGTTGCTAAATGTACTTTTCATTCAAGATTTTGTTGGCACATTAAAGGATATTTTATTAGTAATGTATATTCTAGTACAACCCAGTGACCTCACAGTAGCCACAAAGCAAGTCGGATACCAAATGTTATGCTGATGCCACGGACAAAATGTTTTTACGTGCTTTTTCATGAGCAGTTTGGAAGGTTTGGCAACAGTGTAAATGTAGAGTTCACTTCGACTCAAAACAAATGTCATTAATATTTGTGATAGAGCAGAGTTATGTATATCCACGCAAAGAGGAAAGATTATATTTTCTTACAGTATGAATATTATTCCGGTCCGTGGTCGGGTTCTCGCGCAATCGCTTACGAAACATTTAGCACGGGTTAATCGCCTATACCACGCTGACCGGAGAGAACCAGACAACGCCCACTTAGGTTCCCTATTGTAAAAACTATTTACCTACCACAGACATGGAAATAAAATCTATATCTGTTCGAACGAAGAATACGCATAACGACGAGGAACACAACAACAACAACAACAACTGGTGTAGAACGGTACAGTTGTACGCCCGCTTCTCCCCGCGGCGTGTCTCTCTGGTGTCAGCTGGTCACGCATGGGCTGCACAGTTTCCGGCATGCGTGCGCCGAGATCGGGCGCAGATGAGCGCAGCGAACCGAGCCGTAGACGCCGAACGGAAAAACAAATTGATTTCGAGCGTAATAACAATACACAATTTTACCCCCATTGTATGTTTTTCAACGCGGCGGCGAGACACCCCCGTGTGTGTGTTTACAGACAGGATGTGCACAAGTATAGGGTGAAAACGTCTGGAAACCACATCATGCACGAAGATGCGGAGGTAATCGTTGTTAATAGATGCGCATGTTAAGATGTGCACAGGGTTAACGAGGGGACGAGCGATTAGCAACTAGTTGAAATAATAAAATGACAGGTAAATAACATATCTTCACCAGGAGAAGACGTGGAAGCGTGTTACTGCGCGCCACCCAGAAACTAGGAGACGAGACAAGAACGGAAGGGTGAAGTTCGTTATACGTTAGGGGCCATCAACTAGCATCACTCACGTATAAAGGGGTTTAAACTTTAAAGTTAGGTGATCGAAATGCTAGTTTTTCTTTTAAATCCTACAATAACGAACATTATTGACGTTACATAACGCCGTTTCAAAAATGCATGTGTATTTCTTATTTATAGTCATCTACGAAAACTATGGCATTGAACATTGTCATTGATAATGCGAGCATATTGTACCAATTAATCATATATTATTATGCAGTTTCTGAGATATGTTTGTAGCATGCAATGCTTTTAGGAATGCTGTCACATTTAAAAAATTATACATTTTGAAAGTGACATGAAGCGTTTTATGTTAATTAGTCCAACTCCAACCACAATAATAAAACCAATTTTACATAATAATTTACAACGGTTCCGAGTTATTATTTATTCAAACACGGTCAAAGAATAATTATCAAAGATAGTTAAAATTTGTAGATGAATTCGTTATGCACAAACTTAGACAACGGTAATTATGCATTTGTTTTAGAAAGACAAATAAGTTCCTCTGGCAGCAGTAGTGGCAGCTTACACTTATACCTCAACCCTCAACATTACAATTATAACCCTCATATAGTCGAACTTGCACACACGGAAACATTATATCCTTTGTGAACTATAGGTCTATATTTTTAATATTATGCATGGCTGATTAATTAAATAACAACAAATTCAATTTTCGGATGCATATTCATGTATTTTAAATCGGTAAAATGTTAAATTAAGGTGGATGATTATACAAAGCTTTATGAATATGCCATGCTTTCTTTTCTAAATTAAAACGAAAAAAATATTTAGGGACCGAAAACTAAGCTTTAGATAACCACTCTGTAATATTTTACAAAAGCCATCAAAGTATTGAAGTATATAAACCATTCAGGCGACAGTTTGTTCAGTAAATTCACTAAGTGATAAAACTGTTAGAACAAGGTACATACTATAGGTACCCACTCAAGCAGCTGTGTCAACTTGTAACCTATGTCAATTGTCACAGTACAAACAATACGCCAGTTAAGTAGCCTATGTGGATAAAGTACAAATAAATACACGCCTAAAACGGATGTATACTCCCTTAGGCGAAAACCACGTGATAAGACGGAATTTTAAGAACGCATCAAAAATCAAAATTAATTACTATAAAATGCATAACACGCAGCATTTAACGCTATGTTACGATTAGACCCACAATGCATATAATGTACATTATATAAACAGGCACATTTATGAATAGTGTATCTTTTGTTATGTCGGTCTGCAAAAGTCGACTAATGACGACAATAATTATAAAATAACAACAATAATGATGATTAATGATGCATTTTGAAATGTGCATGTTATAACAAAATTACGTAAAATAATTATGAACATAATGACGATTATAATAATGAATATGGAGATAGCCGTCCGCGGTGGCTTGTATGGTTGAGGCCAAGGCCCGAAGAATGACTCCATTGCCAATGAATATGGCATCGAGTCCCGCATAGGCATGACTTTAAAAATAATCCTTAATTCCCATCGATCAGAACGTATAGTCTTAACATCTACAATAAGTAAAACTGCATTAATTTAATAGAGAAGTTAATCTCAAATAGTATTACAATAATGTTTTAACTTTGAAAGTAGCGTCAAAAAAGAAAAGAAGAATTAAGTGCTAGAATGAAGGATTCGATTACAATGATCATCATATTCATATTCAATCTATTTACTACTCGTGCTCATATTAATAATAATCTAAAATAATTATCTTACACTTGTTGTACACTAAATCATTCGAGGACAGACGGTTCTTCATTACAGCATTATTTCTAACATGAAGCCTTACAACTAAAAACTTCTACAAAAAAAGAGGAAGGACTACCGCCAATATTAAAACTACGCGAAATCACCAGATTTTAGTAATATTTCACATACCGTAAAATAGAAAAAGTTGCTTATAAGACATACGCATTGTTTCGTTATAACTCTATGCCCTGCATTATTTGTATCAAAAATATTGTAACCAGAAAAGTGATTTAAATACGGATTAAATTAAATTAAAAACAGCACCGATTATATATTTGGATATGTTTTCATGCACTTTTTCGATTTTGAGCAGCGTTTTGTGAGATATTACTAAAATCAGGTAATCTCGCGTGGTTTTAATATTGGCGGTAGTCATTAGTTCCTCTTATGGGTTGTCAAAGAATTGTCACTCAATCTAATGCTTCATCCTTCATGTTGACGAAGGTATCTTCTCTATCGTCCTCGATATTGCATTCAGCGATCACATCACAGAGTACAGTATGCGGGGGTCAGGGTCAAATCCCTCTAGTTAACCTATGAGAGCCGGGGGGCGAGTGTGGGCGAGTTGGGTTGTCGCTCACTGCCCGCACACACGCACACACACACGCGCACGCACGTACCAGATACACCGGGCTCGTCCATCACAGCTGTCAGCGGTCGGAGCTAGGCCCAAGCAAGGTCTGCTGGATCTCCGCCTAGCGGAGGATCGTCTAACTCTCTAGGTTAGGTCGTCGCAGCAGCGAATTAGAAGCCATCTTGGTGCCTAATTCTAGAGCGGGAATGTAGTAACTAGTACATATTCACGCACTTTGCATACTAGTGAGTTCATTACCTAAAACACTGAAGGCCGTCAACGACTTTCAATACCACGTTAGTAATCAGGATGAATGCCACTATAACGTCATATAGTGGTTATGTTTGGACATGTCGTCGTTTTCCTTTAAAACTCGCATTCTCCGGCGACATAGTAATTTTTCACACGCCACCTTGAAAAATACCGTCATTTACTAGTGTTTTTATGATTATGTGTAGACACTATTATTATCACATGTGTTGCTTTGGGCACAAGGCATGTTGGTAATGAACTAGGAAGCTTCGCAAACGCTTTTTCAGGCGCGTTGTTGGATGAGCGTAATTGTTTAAGGGGTTATTTCACTGAAAATGTATGAAAAACCAGCAATTTTGCATTATTATTGTTTTCATTGCTTTTAAGTTTACTTTTTTATTTAATGAATACATAATTTGTTTATGCTGATATAATGCTAAAAGCATAAAATAATTTTTTTTCTTGAGCACTGTATGCTATTTTACATGGGAAAATGGCTTACCAGTACTGATATTTGGCCTAATCTAGGGCTGTATAGAGTGTTATTCATAACATTTTTAGTCAATTTTAAAGAAGCCTAGATTAGCAGGTTATAAAGGCCCAGTGAATTCATGTAAAAATAAACTAACTGAACCTTTAGGCTATGTTTTACTCAAATTTACCAAAAAAAAACAACATAAATAAACTTTTAATGCTATTATCAAAAACTTTTATTCTAGCATTTTTTTCCCTACTTTAGTAATTTAGTTTAGTATAATTTCTTTTTTGATATGCTCACAAGTCTTATTCTGAAAAATTTATTAGACAAATTTTTGATGAGATTTATAGTTTTTTAATTAAAATATGGGAAATATAGATTTGTTACAAAAAACATACATTTTCCAACAATGCAAAGGAAAAAAATCATATTTATCAAACAAAACGAAAATTATAAAATCCGTCTAGTGAATGTTTAGATGAATTGTTTTTTTAATCTAAAACACCTTTCACTTTAAAAAATAAATGAAAATTATAAAAGCCTTAGCATTTTTATCAAAACGCTGTTTAAATCGTAAAATTGCAATTATTATGAGAAATAATTGTTTGATTGCGATCAAATTTCACACGAATACATAAGTCTATAAAATTAAGGTTCTGTGAAAAATTATTACAATCAAATAAAGCATGTAGGTGTTATATGTCAAAGAATGTTAAAAAATAAAAATAAAAAACATAAATTTGCGATTTTCATAAGAAATAATTTTTCGATTGCGCTCAAATTTCACACGAATATATTAATTCATAAAATTAAGGTTCTGTGAAAAAATCATTTCCATCGGATAAAGCATGTAGGTGTTTTAAGTCGAAGAAAGTTTTTAAAAATCGAAAAAATCGTAAAATTGCGATTTTCATGAGAAAAAAATTTCGATTGCGCTCAAAAACGTGGCAGTTCTAAGTTCAGAGATTTCGAAGGCCTCCATTAATTTCAGCACAATTGGAGTATCGGTTTAGCCGGAATCGTGTTAGTTGACAGACAAAAATACGAAAAAAATGAAAAAAAAATCCGGATTTTTTTCTCCTGTGTAGTGAAATGAAATCCGCTTCGCTCGCTACGCTCATCCAATTATCAGAAACAGGCTTTTAGAAATAAATTTTCAAAATCGTAAGAAAAATTGCTCATGGATATCCTACACATCACACTATAACCGTAACAAACCCAAAGCTATAACATAGGGTATTTAATATTATTTAATCTTATTAATTACATTACAACAAATTACTAGCTTCATTTTTATTGGGTTGTCAATTTTATTATCTCGAAATGCACGCGATTCTTTTCTGGCCTCTATGTAGGTGTTTTAAGTCGAAGAAAGTTTTTAAAAATCGAAACAATCTTAAAATTGCGATTTTCATGAGAAAAAAAAATCGATTGCGCTCAAAAACGTGGCAGTTCTAAGTTCAGAGATTTCGAAGGCCTCCATTAATTTCAGCACAATTGGAGTATCGGTTTAGCCGGAATCGTGTTAGTTGATAGACAAAAATACGAAAAAAATGAAAAAAAAATCTGGATTTTTTCTCCTGTGTAGTGAAATGAAATCCGCTTCGCTCGCTACGCTCATCCAATTATCAGAAACAGGCTTTTAGAAATAAATTTTCAAAATCGTAAGAAAAATTGCTCATGGATATCCTACACATCACACTATAACCGTAACAAACCCAAAGCTATAACATAGGGTATTTAATATTATTTAATCTTATTAATTACATTACAACAAATTACTAGCTTCATTTTTATTGGGTTGTCAATTTTATTATCTCGAAATGCACGCGATTCTTTTCTGGCCTCTACATCGTCATTTTGTGGTCAAGTTTTAGGGCGCGCGTTCACTTTGATTTTTTAAATTCCCTCTATTTCTCGTGCATGTCACCAATATGGCTGCTATACATTGTGGAACGGGTTGCGACGACCTAACCTAGTGGTCACACGAGCGAGTTAGACGAGCCTCCGCCAGGTGGCGGAGATCTAGAGGACCTTGGGCCCAAGGGGCTCGACCCCACGGACACCGGGGTAATACACCGCCACAATGCAGCGCGGTGGCGCAGTGGCGGCTCGTCACAGAGGCGTGAGGGCCGTAATATCACAATACATTTAGGAAATAACTAGTTAATTAAATGGTTCTAAGCATAAACCCATCATGGAAACAACAATCACAGTAATGAGGGTTTATCTTATGATGCCTCCGATAGCTCAACTGGCAAGAGCATCGGTAACTCGAGCCGGAGGTTCTGGGTTCGAGTTGTAGTCAAGACACATTTTTCTACAATTGTTATTAATCAACAAATAACTATAACAACTCAAGATTCGTGAAAATAGCGTTTTGTGCTAGTTGCCGTATGAATTATTCTATATATTTGCCAAGTTGTCAACGTTGATCGATAAGTTGTCACATATTCTATTTATTAAGTTGTCTCAAAGGTGTCTCAATGTCGATCGATCGACATGTTGTTGTATTAGTTTGTTGACAAAGTTGTCGCTGTCGATCGACAAGTTTACGTAAAATGATTATATTTACTAAGGTTGCCATTGTCAATCGACAAGTAGTCGTATGAGTAATTCTATTTGCTAAGTAGTTGCCACTGTCGATAGACCAGTTGTACATAAGTACACCCCCGGTACGGTTTTCGTCTATTTTAACCGAGGCTAAACTGAGTGAGATCATCGAAGCGTATCCCGAAACCGGAACCCGACTCCTTGCTACCTAAACACCAGTGTATGTTTATAATGCACGAGATATGCCATTCATCAGCAACACTCACCTCACATACAGTTGGTTGGCTTCCGTGACGACTTCAGGAAATGATAACTCGTCGTTAAGATGTAATGTATGTAATTTGTTTACAGTCACATTTTTTGCAATGTACTTTTTTTGCATAAAACAAAAACACTAAGACCAGTATTTCCACGAATATACACAGTTAGATTTTAAAAACCATACTTCTTTGTCTTTAAAATTCGTATTTGACGTTTTTGGCCTAGATTTGGCTAGCTCCAGTGAATCCAGCCAATATATTTTTATCTTTGGAGCCGGCCATAATTATAATTGTTTGCAATTCTACAAAAACTTCGTATAGCGATGGGTTTGGGTCGGAGTCTCTGACATCAGAGGAGAAAACATCCCAGATATTTTCAGATTGTGTGGAAAACATTTATAATGTATAATTATTTTGCAATTAATGTTCGAGTGTTGGTTAATATAATGATTTTTATATATATACACTCAGTGTTGCTTTTAGTATCCTAGCTAACAACCATCGAAATTTTAAGGTTCCCCTTTGGGTCCGCCATTGGTCACTCTCACTACCCTTAATGTTAAAAGGTAAACAAACCCACATAAATAATAAATAAATAAATAAATAAATTGTGTTTAGAGTCTACCTACTCAGTTATATAACTGATTTTCAGTGGGGGACAGTAAATCAAAGCGACCAATCCAACCCTGCAGGCCCTGACGCAATCGAAGAGTGAGCGATAACCAACCAAAGATCGATATTTGTAATAGGTAATATAGCAATCAGTGGTATGGACAGTGCGGGCGGACACCCGCGGTTCAACGCCAGAATCAACAAGGCCGATTCAGAACAACTTTGAATTTATTATGTGCCTCGTTGCTAGGACGGCTCCAAAGTCACCGTTTTCAAACTCCCAAGACACGAACTGATGGACTTAAGTCCAAATCAGAAGTTTTAAAAACTTCAGACTTTGGCGGGAATCGAACCCCGGACCTTCTGCAGTGGAAGCAGACACGCTAACAACAAGACCAACGAGCCTCACACACACAAAGCAGAATTGAGAGTACGATTGATCGTTTAGGGTTAAAAATGAAACATCTTAAAAAGGGAATAAAACAAAATGTGTTTTTGATTATATTAAAAACTAGAGCTCAATCCCAAATGCATCGAATACTAGCTGCATGCGCGCAACACATGCGTCTTGCTGTTGTTCAGTAGCGCGTCTGTTCCGCTAGGTCGCCTTGGCTACCGGAGGTAGCTTCACGCTCTCGCCGCGGGGAGCGCCACTACACGCACAATAATGACTCGGCCAAAGCTCTCGACTAACCAAAACCCTCAGCAGGAAAGCCAAGCACAACGTTTGATTCCGTGATATTCTGGGAAGACTTACAAAATAAGACACAAACTGTCAAAAGGTGATCAGTGCTTCATGACTGTTTTCTAAACGATATTACGCATAGGTATGATTTGATGTACAATTGGGATTATTGTAGGCTTTGATTTGGAACATTCAACACCTAACTCTAGCAACAAATAATTTTAATGAAGTGGCATATCATGAATCTACTTTAACATGCATACCTAAGAGTACCTAGGAAAGGACTTTAGCCTTTAAAATCACTATATACTCGTGCTATAAATTTATTTATTTTTCTTTCGACATGCACAATATAACTCATAATACTTCAAACTAACCTATATGTTTATCCACATTATATCATAGATATAAAACAGTATAGGTTGTAACTTTCAGCCGGTACCTATACTTATCACAAGTAATCTATATTTTGTTTCATAAGTATTCTATATCGTGCTTTATGATTATTCACTAATGTAAACATAAAACGTGTATCTTATGAGATAATGGTTGTCATTATAAATACATTTTCGATAGGATTTGTTATGGTATGCCCAATCGTCACCCATGAACATTAGTAAACTAATTAACAAATACATTTGTGTCCGAAAGTCAACCCTCCTTTGTCCATAATCCACACGGCATACAAGTTAATTGACTTTAGAGAAGTTGAATTACATTTTACTGTAGCCATCTGACAATAGTAATAAAGTTAACTAAAACGTATTAAGAATTATGATGGTATAGTATACGCGCCCACATATAACCATCTGCTTGTGAGATCGCAACCCTCCATTAACAATATCTTAGCAGTGACACCTTCTATACTCCATGGTGACACGAAGGGGTTGGTGGTTTCTGTGAATGGTACTATTCCTTGGGTAGATAATGGTGACATACGATGAACTGTCGCAATTAGGCTAATTGACAGGGAAAATAATATATATAGGTATAAATTATGAAAGACAGCTGCAGGGTAGTTCTTGAAAACACATTAAGGCGCCAAGAACGACATAAATAACATTATTGAACGAAAAGTGTAAGGAAAATTGTACGAGATCGAAATTGAAAAGATAATATGATCAACTATTATGGATTATTTTTCCTTATTTTTAGGGAAATTAATAAAAGGCAAAGGTGCAGAAAAAAATTAAGAACAAGTATCAAAACTATTCTACAAGATGAAATAACCATGTGCATAGCATAGCATTGGATTTGATCATCGGAATAACAATAACACCTTCGCAATGTGTGGGACTCTTGATCGCATGTAAATAGTTGGAGGGGGGGCAGACAAACTCGCACACAATCCCAAACACAATAAATCGTGCATTGTGTTGATGCCGTTTCATGTGCCTAACGCTATTATGCACAGACAGCGCAAGGCAACAGTCCATTCAACTCGAAACACCACGAACAAAACAAAAAAAAAATACGCAATTCACATTTAACACTATACAAGTGACTAGCCTTTTTCTCTACAGGAACTCTGAAGAAATTAACAATTGCCAATTATTTCTCAATTCACGTTTTGAATTTCAATTAGTAAAACATTTGCATGTATATTGTTTAGGGTGTATTGGAGTAGGGCTACGAACATTCTGATCGTGTAAAATATTAATCATCTTGCATCTTGATAGCACGAGCGTTAATGTATTAATTGTATGAGAAGTATTTCAGTTTGGAATGTATTAATAACATAGGCACGTGAACTTTAAAAAACAATGCCAAGAATGTAATTGATTTTTAGATTTTTGATTGTATTATAAGTACAAGAATACTGAACACATTTGATTTTTGAGTCGATCGAATGAACTATGACTTATTTATAATCTATGCGGTATGGTGATGTGAGAGTGTAAATATATTATTGATTGGCAACCATACCATGCATCATATCAATCAAATATCTTACTGGATTCATTATATGCACACAAAATAATAAAAATAGAAATATATAATGAAAAGAGGATTATCCACTCGTTTATAAAAACGAGTATTCAAAATTAAGTTTTAATATACAAAACAAAGAACCATATTTTATTTTATTTTGAAAACAGATTGTAACACGCAAAATCGCAACACAAGTGCAATTTACCTAACAAACAAAACATTTTTTTGTGTGTTAACTATAATTATTTGTCTCTATGACAAATATGAAAATACATAAAAATAAAATATGACAAAGATCCCTGCAGTCACCGACCTGGTAACTGTTGGGTTCCCTCTCTCTCTCCACACCCCCATTTTAACAGTATCTAGCCGTTTGGCCTCCCCTATCTATCACCAAATTAACATGAACCGTTAGATACATCTTTAAAAAATATATCATTTGGAAATTCTTACTTTAGACTTTGTCAGATAATGTATTAAAAGGGGGATAAACTGAAAATGTAGCTTGACACATTCCAGTGGGCCACAAAGCGGCGTTTTGGTAGACACGCACCAAAAGATGTCCCGTTAGCCCCGCGAAACGTGCGTAAGGTCCCGCGTGCAGTGCACCACACAAGGTGGCAGACGCATATGTCATACTTTGTCTCCTTAGCGTGTAACTGTAATCAATTCTACCACGACTAATTCCCGAATTAATGACGGCTAACATTTGTCACCGCGTATTACGCGTGCGCAGGTCTTCTTCGTGACTGGGATTTCAATCTCCCACTTGTTTGAAATACACGATTTGTGAATGTCCCATGCACAGATGGTTAGTTGACTCTGGACCCTCTGGAGCCAGCAGAGGATGATGATGATGCACAAAACCAAGGTTGACAATACACAAAGAAATTCAGAAGCAACAGAGCATGAACAATTTTTTTAATCGTGTTATAATTAATTACTCTAGTTTGACAAAAAAAAACTTTTGTAGTTGGTGTGTTCGGAAAATTGAATTTCGCCACCAACGACGGAAACCCGAAAGGAAACTGAAACGTATTGGACCCAACTTTGCAGCTATAATTCATCAGATTAGACTTCTTAGATAAAACATCAGCGTCATGGGGATCCTCTTTCGGTAAACTAATCTTCAACTCTGTAGAAAAGTTGTTTATAATTATATAATTTTGTTTATTTGAGAGTAACCATTAAATAAATTGTATTTAGAGTTTACCCACTCAGTTATATAACTGATTTTCAGTGGGGGACAGTAAATCAAAGCGACCAAGCCAACCCTATAGCCCCCGACGCAATCGACGAGTGAGCGATAACCAACCAAAGATCGATACATTGTAATGGAATTTATAGATTTTATATAAACAAAATTTACTTTCCGTTGATATATTTGTTTTTACATGTATGTGCTAAGAAATAACCTCTTGCTAAATTTGTGATATACCAAAGATAGGCCTACTGACAAAATGTACACATTAAATGGATTACAAAATGTGTTCCCCTAGTACATTATTCTACTCAAAAAAAAAATATATATATTGTTTATAAATACTAACAAAATTTTACAAAGATTTTTCACAGTTGGTATACAACATACATATCTGCAAGTCTGCGAAATATAAAAATACAAAAATGTGGGTATTAGGCGGATAGTTTCACCGTTGAGTGACTGAACGGTTTCACCATATCGGAAATGATGCAATATATAAAATGTCGCAATCTTTTTGCAGCATTTTCTAACATAGATCGTAAATTTTTCTAAAAATAAGCTGGCAACTATAGGTAAAAGCACGTATATCATTGCTACAGATCTGACCACCCAGAACTCATTGTCGCTGGATTTAGCTTTCGAAACTAAAATACCAGTATCCTGTATGATAGCCTTATAGATAAACTATTATATTCAATTAATTAATTGCATTATATAGTAGCAGAATTATGAGTTAGACTGACATAACTAGTTTACGGGCGTTAACCTAGAAATAATTACATAATACAATATATTTATATACCGTGAATGAATGAAGCATTTATATAACAACATTATTATTGAGTATTCGTTAAAATAAAACATATGCTCAAGTAGTCAAATATAGAAGTGCAACCACAAAAAAATCCCCAAAATTGCATAAAACATACATAAATTCATGTTTGCAGTAGTTTCATTACAACAGTACCATCCAAAGGTACCACGGTAATTCGATGTCAATAAAGCAGAAGTTGTAGCCGGGTTCGATTTCAAGTGTGAATATAGATCTGCTCTGCTGATGTTTTATCGCACGTATCCCACACAAGATCGAATTTCATATTGGTATAATAAACACTTCAAATAACGCGCGTTAATACAACTGGATCTTTGACGATTTCATTAGTATTAGTAGTTTTAGGGCACTTTAACAGCAAAGATTGAGATAAATCAAGACTAGAAGATGAATGTTACATATTTTATTACATAGACTACTGCGCATCATTTATTTATCACACCAAGATGGGATAGATAAGATCAAACAGTCACAGATATAATCGAAATTATCTATTTCCACCAAACACACGACATTTCGATAACAGCTGTTTCCAAAACAGTCTGCAGACTTTTTAAAACATCTTAATTGCCACATTTGTATCCCAAGTCGGCATTTAAATGTCGTTTACGCTACGAACGAAGATGCTGAATTCTCACGCTTCCAAACCGAAATGTTATGATCACTTTTCACACCGTTGTGAAAAGGGATAACTAAGGAACCAATTAGAAACATCCACGATTCATAAATTATGTTGTCCCGAATTTGTATTGATTTAAATATTAAATAAATGCGTAGGAGAACCACATTTGTGTCTTGAAAGGAAGCCGCCCAGCATAGCATATTGGCTAAGTGCTTGACCGCTACATCCGAAGGGAATGGGTATGAATCCCACGTAAGACACGGATTTCCTTGTTTGTCAGGCATCAGCCATCAATCAACACCAACCAATTCCACGACGACAGACAACAACGCCAATGAGCTCAACCAATTAGGGAGTTCAATGTGTGGAGATGAGATGAACAACTGTCAAGATTTGAGTGTTTTCAAAAGAGAACTACAATTCTGAAATTATTTGTCGGTAGACATTTTGTTAGTGGTTTCTAACAATAGTGAAAGAAAATGTTGATGCAATATGGAATTGAAAATGTTAGATTTCATATAGATGCAACACATACTGCATGGTTTAATTTAAAAAAAATACATTTTAGCCATGCAACATTCTAAAAGTTGATTTTGATTGGTAGGCCTATTTCCATACAAACGTAAAAATACTGTAATGCCAACAATGTTGTCCTCCTTTGTAAAAGTTGTCCTCCTTTGTAAATTGTTGTCCTACTTTGTAAATCAGTTTTTTAACTGTATAGGATAGACGTTAAATAAATAAATAAAAATAAAAAAAATGATTCCATCCATATTTGCACAACCGATTAACTTAATTAAAAGTTGTCCTCCTTTGTAAATCATTAAATAAATAAATAAATAAATAAAACAATAATAAAAAATAAAAAAACTTTTGCTCAGATTTTATTCCAACGCAGATAAGTCTTCTTCAATGGAACTTTTTGAATAAGATGTAATAAGTTATAGCAAAAAATATACGTAATTATTAATTTACTGTGTTATTTAAAAATAAAACATTTTGTTAAAATCAACAAAAACGTCAAATTTGTGTCATAGCTTCTGCGTATAAAATGCTTTTGATAATAAGTGTGTGCATATCCTTGATTGACAGCCAGAAAAATTTCCATATCAATCATATGCTACTGGCTACACAGGAAATGCTCTCGAAAATGCAATATGAGTTCAGTTCAGATCCCTTTACCTAAGCCAATAACAATTCGATTAATTCCCGTTTAGTTCGCCCCTCAATATTAAATAACAAACCTCACCTTATTATATCCGGGTTACAAAACGTTTTGAATTAATTGACATGATCGTAATCGCGTTGTGCGCTAACTAGCCGGTCGACTCTGGCACCTGGGTCCACTCGCCATATACATGTCACAAATGAAATTTCTCTTTGTCGATCGTTATTACGCAACAGATCATTAACATGGGGTTGGAACTGGAGCAGGCAGCAGCAGCCAGTCATCAGGCGAAAGTCCCAGCAGGCCCTGCGGCTGCCGGGTAAGTTACATATAATGGGCAGTTTATCCGGTTTGTTGCCCGATGTATACTCGGTCGCAAGCCAACAGAGTGCATGTCAGGACCATCTGCATTTAGATTAGTTTATAGTTGGGACAGGATATGTATGAGATACGTTGATTGACAATTTATTTTAATTGAATTATTTATGTATATTCTGTTCAGGTTTAGAACTGATTTGCAAAGGAGGACAATAAATGCAAATAACGTAGAAGATAATAAACACAGTCGGTTAAAATTGGTACACATTATCTAGAAAGTTTACCTAGCTAAATACTGTTCATATAATTAAGTACGTAATTCTTATTTAATTAATGTATTAAAAGAAATAATTAAATAATTAATTTACTATTTTAATTATATGTCCACACGTAAGAAAACATGTATTGAATGGGGAATGTTTAGCATTTACGATGTTTCTGGGCATATGTAGCATTTTGATATAATGTATTGCACCCCAAAATAATTTAAGTGGTAAAAATCAAACATGAGGTACAGTAAAACAAATTTAAAACTAACTTTGTTCTAAGAAGAAGAGAAGTAAGACATGGTCCACTTGACATGGTGACAATAGCAGTGGGAAATCCTTGGAAATGTTAGCCAAGAACAGTCATCATACAAGAGTACTTCCAAGTGGCAGGACTTTTAGGAATATTGCCTTCCAAAAATTACAAGGCAGGCAAACAATTGTTCAGCAAATATAAATACTAAATTATAAAACAATGAGTGTGTGATTGTCGTCGATGTAATATTGAGATGGTATTCTATCCCACGTGTCTTGGTCTTCTCGTCTTCTCTGGAACTAGTACAGGATGGTTTTGATGAGTCGTCTTGGTGCATCGCAGTCATGGTCGTGCTACATGTCTGATCCAGGCGATGAGCGTAAGATTCATTAACAATAATGATTAATAGAGTAGATCAGCACGTGGCCAGTCTTGTGAGAAGCTGAGAGCTGTGTCCGACAGAACGTTGCGTGGACTGGATATAGATTCCTCTACCACCCAGAACTCTAGCACAGCCAGAGAGAATCCAATAGCACCACTCGTACCAATAATGGTCAACCGACCAAACATGGAATGTTCAAGGTACAACTATCCACGAAGTCGATGGTGTTGAGAGATTACAAGTAGTTTCATCAAAAAAAGATTTTGTAAAAACCAAAATTTGAGTGTCATTTAAGAAACTGAATTCTGTAACTAAATTGCTACTTGTCTTAATTTGAATAAGGAAAATCTTGCATTATCTATGCGTACCATTGTTTATATAAATTCGATTTATAATGATTTTGATTTTGATCCACTGTCACTGACATCACACACAACAGAAGCATGAAAGAAGACGGCTAAATATAATTAATATGAATGACACGATAACCACATCACACGTTGAGTAACGTATCCTGCATAGCTTCAACAATGGCTCCATTTCAAATCATAACTACATATTATAATAATTATATCTGACACATAGTTTCCTCTCGACGACTGTCTAATTACGTTCTCAATAGAAATTATGTTATACGAACAAAACAGATTTATTTGAATATAATATATTATTATAACGCAAATAAATGTAACACATAATACAATCATGCATCACACCTAGGGGAAAAATGGCAACAAGCCAGCAGCCAAATATGTATACACTTCCAAAACCCAAACCTTCAATTTTTTGTATTTCTTACCACAGGTAAACATGTGTTAAAGCTAAAACTCAGCCAAAGTGTCATTGCAGCACCGGTCACCCCATATTGATGGTGTATGTCTCGACTACTTTGTGACTGGTACGAGTACGTTGTCTTCTCGGGTACCAAGTTGCGTTGCACCAGAGTATACGACCAGGCTTAAGACAACAGTATTTAGTGTGTGGCGTATATAACACAGGTAAGGGCGAGGCTTGGTGAGAACAAAATTTATCTATTCATTTAAAAAACAAAATTTATTCTGTCATAGACAAGAAGAAACGGGGGGCAGACGACTAATTTGTAAATCTTTATGTTGTTGTTAGTCTTCAACGTAGCCCAAATGATTTGGTTACGACTTATTGTGTTACCGTTATGGACGGACAAGAGGACCAATGAACTTGGACCGAAATATCGACCTGGACGTCAGTTTTAAGGCGGGGTGAACTACGCGGCGTGTTCCGAACACAGAGGAGCAGCTTGCGTAGTGGGAGTCGTAGTCGGGCGAATAAATAACATCCAGGTTCATATGTTATGTTATGTTATTCGCGCCGGTGAAATAACACTTTCTCGGCCGATGAATAATGACAATGTGTAGCACAGACATTCAATTTCCACTACGGTAGTTAAATTTAATTGGAATTCTGTCAAACCACAATACTTCAAATACTTCATAAACTTGCTTGTAGCTGAATGAAAAATGTCGAACATAAAATATGCAATTGTGGAGATTCGTTCCCTATCAGCAATCGCCAATATGCATTTTAAAATAATCTTGTTTAATTTTATTTTGTCAGCTGACTGTAAAATAATACAAACCAAAATTACATTTTAATCCTCGGAAAAAGGATTTCGATCTAAACACATGCTATAAAATATAAATTCCGTTAATGACTGCACATTTGTGTATACTAAATAGTTTTTTTTTACTATGTGCAACCTAATTGGATTAGTTTAAAACAATGCACAAATAACACATTTGATCAAACGTCTCAACAGAAATATGACGGTAAAATCATGTGGCCCACATTGGAATTCGGGAGCTCACGAGTTCGATTCACATCAAAACCTCTCATTACTGTGTAGTGTAATACACAAAACCTCACAATTCCCTGGTTGATTGGAACTCCAACCCATTCCATACAGGGCAAGAGCCTTCCTAGCCCACCTGGCCTTGGTCTGTCTTATGCAACAAAACATCTGCGATGACAAACAAAGGGCACATGTTTTAATGCACTAAATGACCGAGATTTAGTTACAATTCCAGATGGTTGGCAACCATGTAATATAAGAAGGGCCTGGGTTCGAGCTATGAGTCAAAAACTAGTTTATTTGTGAACTTGTTATTTCACCAAGTGTGATTATTCCTTTATCTCATGTTCATAAACATGTTAATCGAGATAAGTGGGTAGGCTAGTACATAGAGGTAAATAGAAACGGTACATGATATCCAATATCATCACAGAGTTGAAACTAAAACCCAGTCTGAAGACGTGTTTTGAAAGAGCACCTGTGTGGTTCAGAACTTCAGAAATATGACATCTGCATTCTGCAACTAACCTGCTACCACCGAAATAAAACTATACCCGCACCATCCAGCCCACTGTTCTCAAAATGCAACCCGCAACTGCAACCGAATAAAAAGCTGAAATTGGTTCTAAATTTCAAAATTTGAGCCAACAAATTTCAACATAAAAGTGTCAAAGTGTTACACTCTTCTGATATTAGACGCAAATTTTGGATTTGAAAATTGTAAAAAGTTTCCCTGAGTAGATTGCAGAAAAAAGTAAAACACAACAGGATTATCAGAATCAGAATCAAAATTACTTAATTTATTTGAGTCAACACATTTCAACATAAAAGTGTCAAAGTGTTACACTTCTGCTGATATTAGACGAGAATTTTGGATGTGATAATTGTCAAAAGATGCCCTGAGTAGCTTGCAGAAAAAGTAGAACACAACAGGATTTTCAGGATCAAAATCAAAATCACTCAATTTAAATGGTAAAGGAGAGAACAATCACGAAGATTGGTGGCAAATATGTAGAAATTTAGGTCAAAATACATAATAACAGAAGACTACAAGAAACTAACTAAATGAAGTTTCTGAATAAATAGTAATTTCAAAATAGTCCCTATAATGTGAAACGCAACGTCAGATGGTGGCAAATATGTAAAATTCAGGTCAAAACACATAATAACTAAGAAACTACAAGAAACTATCAACAAGAAGTTTCTGAATAATTAGTACCTTTTTTCAAAATAACCCTATAATGTGAAATCGAACAAGAAATATAATTGTATATGCACTTTGAAAAAACCCCACCCGCCAAGTGGTCGGCCTGCATCGCAACCCGGCAGTTGGTAGCGGGTACCCGCTGTGATGCATGTATCTCCATATCCGGTCGCGTGACACGAAACCGAGGCAGATTCAAATCAGAAACTACACTTTCCTCTCCTCTTCGATCTCGCCGCTTTGCAATAAAATACAATATTCTTTCAAACGACTACGTCAAACGGCTGCAGCTTACAAACGGGTATACATACATGTCACCAAGTGCAATGTACGACCTAGGCGTATGACAATGTGCACTTATAAAGAATGTAATCAACCCACAAAGTGTCCCAATGCACACCGACAACGCCTAGCGTGTCTGTCTCCGAACCTAGCCCCACCTCACTCACTCTCACTCACTCTCTGCGAAAACTCACAATGGCTGTGTCTTTCACTTTCGTTTTCTCTCTCTCGCTCTCCCTCGCACTCGCGGTCGTGATCCAAATAGGTCGCGAATGCAGCTCGTTTGTTCGTCCGTCCTCTAGTTGTTACACCACTAAGCGGTTAACCGCACTCACACGATTCACACTTTTGTAATGCTAATCTTAAGCGTTAGTCCAGTTATGAATACCACTGAGAGAATATATTACTTGAAACCAAAACGCACGACGTTACTTGCGCAGTAGCACTTAACACTAAACAGGAGAACACAATTAATTATTTACTTTGATAAAACGTGAGGAAAATTAGGACATTCAACGGACTAGCACATGCAGTAAAAATAATCATCTACTAAGTGGCAACTGATTTTCGGTGGGAGAAAAAATATATTTAATGTTTTGTATAATATACACCTGCCATTTTATAAATAAAATATATTGTATATGAGGTATTATAATAATATCATGGATTTTGTCCAGCCCGAAAACCCAACTTCCCGGAAAACCGATAAAAGCAGGGGCTGTGTGCAGTAAAACTCACCGTGAAAATAAAAAATATATACTAGTATTTATATACTAATTTATAATATATTCTCTGAAACCATGCCGTATATTTTCGTTTTTTCTAATTACCCAGAGTTTTTTTTTAAATAATGTAATATATTACAAATTAAAATGTGACTAGTCTATACAGGGAATCGAACCCTGAGCCATATACATAGAAAACAAAAGTAAGCCGATACGAGTATAGTTTATGTGAACCGAATCGTCGTCGGAGGATGAGGAGATTTATGTACACCCTCGATCAGAAGTACCTAAATCAGGGGTTCTACTTGTATCTACTATACCAAGGCCTTGATTTACTTCTGGTCGCCGGTGTACATAGTTCCCATACATCGCACGATATACACGACGCACGCACGTGGTGTACAAGATAACTAGGTTCGGAAATGAGATGAAATTATGTAAGAAAAATTACGCAATCATCATGAAATACTTCGTGCATGCATGACGAGTAGCCAGACAAAGTTAACACGGTAGGACTGTCGCTCTTACTTACGATTGTCGAGAGAAAGAAATATGGAAACTGCTGATGGATGAAAAGTTTTGAATAGTAATAACAATCACATTACAAATACAAAATAAACCAATACATGGAAGTGAACACGTAATATAATAATTTAAATTGTAAAAGTACTAATGTAAGGGAGGAAAACCATTAAAAAAAAAAAATAAAAAAAGTACATATACGGAAGAAACATTATAAAATGTAATCAATTCACAAATCACTACAATGTAAAAAGGGCACCAAACAAAATAAATCATTAGAAAGTTTAAATAGTTTGTAATATGCATGAAATAAACTTGGTACCATCCAACAATATCATGAATTAGTTTAGTTTATGCTGTAAAGCTCTTATCGCTAAGGTGGCAAGTTAATAATATTCAACGCTATTAAATTAACAAAACGCCACACAATGAGAAACTAACATAATGTTTAAATTATTACTGAGAATCTGCCAACTCATGACATAAGAAGTTAACCTCAACATTACGAACCATCGTTGAGATACTGAAACCTATTAAACGTCATATTATGTATAATGGCTATACATACTATAACTTAACTTATCGAAAAATTGAAATATTACTATCAGCCTATTATTATAGGGAGCGTATCTGTCCTTTCGTCCGTCCGTCTGTCTGTGTGTGTCAACGTCTCACGATAAAAACAGAACATGACCTCCGATTGATTGATTGATTTTTGTTGACATATTGCTCTTCAAAAAGGATGATACTAAATGTTTTTGGTGTTGGGGGCTGGGGGCTGGGATAGCCTGCGAGGATATCTACATACTCGGCACCACCAACAATAGGAGTTGAACGCTAGTA
The DNA here is from genome assembly GCA_024449915.1 of Sweltsa coloradensis. Lineage (NCBI taxonomy): Eukaryota > Metazoa > Arthropoda > Insecta > Plecoptera > Chloroperlidae > Sweltsa > Sweltsa coloradensis. The sequence goes on along the minus strand of JAMZAV010000006.1, from coordinate 1,082,056 downwards.
GCATAATTCCGGTACTTCGACCCATATCTTGGGGGCCCCTAACATGTGCTTGAATTTTTATTGTTATGTTAATAAGGTACATATTAATAGAAACATTAAAATTTGACCATGCAAGTACCATCGTGAGATTTAGTTCAAACTATCCCTTTGTATCTCTCAACAAGACACTGACACATGCTCTCCCTTGACAGCACGGGTTAATGACTACTTTAACTACCATCTACAACTACAAATCGTAATCAAAACAGACAAGTAATTAATGGCTAATCCCACGCTGAAAACTGTCTCAATTTATCAAATGTTGGTGCCAGTATAGTGCACTCCACAGCACACAACAGTTGGCCTGACATATTAAACAAATATATTTATTTTAACGTCCGAGATATAATTTATGTCCCCTAATTAAACCGGGTATGAGAGAAAAGCTGTTCGTAAAGAAACGGATGACGACTTCGGAAACAATTATTCAGTCATTTTAATTGGAGATCTTCTTCAAACAAAACTACCTCTCCGGCACAGACGTAAAATTATTGACTTCCTTAAAATTTATTACGAATTCCACCTGATTCATCAGCGGTTAGGAGCCTCGAGAGATAAGTGGTACCTGGTTAAAGAAGCCGTCCGTTTCTTATGGGTGTAATCCCTCAAGTTGGGTGGAGGATGGTGGTTGTGTAAACTTTAAATACCACGTTGTTTAGATTCATAGAAAGGAAACTGAGGGAACTAGGTTAGAGCTAATAAGAACTCATATATACAGTAGACACCTTAATGACTCGGCACTATCGGAAACAAGTGTATATTGTTCTAGTAGCCACCGAGAGAACTGGCCGGATTCACCTGCAACGAACGGTTTCATATCGGAGATACCAACGCCCGAACACGGCATGACCCGCTTTAATAACTTATAATTGGGTGTAGTAGTGATTACACAACCATTACTCAGTAGTAAGAATGCAAGTACATTGTTAGCCACCCAGGGGATTATTCTCACACAATTATGTAGAGTACTTACAGAAGCATTGGCGATGTAATGGAACTAAAACTTTGCATGAGTGTGCGATTGTAGAATTTCACATAGTATTTAGAATAATATGTAACAATTGGTTATGAAATTGCACGGGGCACATTTCTTAATTTCACTTTCAACTGAAGGCAAGCACTTCGAAAGAAATGCGTTATCATGGGCATTTCACTTTCACGGATTGAGTTTGTAATACTAATTATAGAGCACAATGTACTTCAAAACTATGATTTATAATGAGATAGTTGTGATGAAAAAAATCATTCGTTCATATAATTCAAAGTTGAAACGACATAGAAATATATTGTTTCTAAATCATTTGTTCTTATAGCGAGCAGGATAATAAATGGTAATTGTGAAGCTGATGTTGAAAATATTCTTGTCATCGCTGTTGTCAACAAAATTTAAAAAAAAAATACATAATAATATGTAAATATGTGAGCAGCAATTGAGTTTCAATACTAATGAAAGTCACAAAAAGTATTTGACGGAAAGTAAAATGTAATGATAATGGATGAAAACTCCTTTTTTTCACTTTCAATAACGTTGATACGAAACTAAAGCAAGTAGCAATGAAATGCGTGGACATTCCACTGTGTCAATCTAAATGTAAAATACGCAAGGTCGGTTACTTTAAGTAATTGCAAATAAATTCATCCATCTTGAACTACAAGCCGAGTGAGTTGAGAGATGTCAGAGTAATTGTCACAATTAGCAAGTACGTCTCCCGCACGTGCGGTCGCTGTCGCTGTCATGTGGTGACATGGCTCATTAGTGCGTCACATGAGAACAGAGTTTATACCGCAACCAGGTCGGAAGAAACCTAGTACATGTATACGTTCACATCATTCACTTGTTGCACAACAGAAACGAGACGAAACGTTCACATATCGACATTTGGTGTGGAAGCTAAACTTAAAGATTTAAACTTTAAATTACAATTGCGAACAACCATTTTTTAAATTTTGGCACTATTTTTAACATGAACAGTGATGAAGATAACTATGGGTACATTGAAAAAATATGTGTATGTCAATGACACTTAAACTGTCTGCCGCTGTCACTATTCATTCATCAATACATCGACAATAACCTCTATGCATGCTCATCTAATCGAAGATAGCCTAATACATTTACATCAGCGGCGATCAAGTCACTATAAATTGGAATCGAACCAATACCTTTCATCATAGATTCAAGATACACTGAAGATCTAAAAAAAAAAAAAAACTCAATCCAGTTTATATAAACTTGAGTTACGCAAATCCCAACTCTACACAATCCCATGCTAAGTCAGTCGTTGCTCTCGGCTCAGCATAATCTCTTTTAAATAGATGCCAAGTTAGCTTATCATGGGAATAACTGCATCAAACAACGTACAAACCTCGTACTTGGTCTTCAACATGCACAGCGCCTAGACCAGACGAGACTCGGTGTCAAGATCATTTACAGAAGATAACTGGTCGACTGATGCGGCGGTTCCATCATCAATCACCCATTTTTATATGAATACGACGGCGATAGGATCAAAAAGTCATTCACAGCGGTCAAACGTATAGAACTGCTCTTGGCAATATGTTGCAATAGGGCGGCGAGACACTAGAGAAAAATCACTGACCTTAGTTATTATTATTATAGTAAGAAACTATAGCTAAGAAAAAAGTCACAACGTTGCAGATTGGATCGATGGATATGTATTGAGCGAGTTTTTGTACAGTTTGATGGTACTGAGGATAGCAAATAATGTTGGTGATGGGGATCTGAGGTAAACTCACGAATTGAGCGGGGTGTCACGAGGTGAGGTTATGATCTAAAGGTGTTGACGGCGGCATTGTTTCGAGAAACACCATTCACGACGACGCCTCGTCATCCCAATAGGCTCGAAACTAGACTTTCACAACTATTATGAAATGATTTAATAAATTAAAAGTTCGTGTGAACTACTTTGTGTATCTTTTAAATTAATGCAATGAGGCCATACTTTCTCAGGATGAGTGGTTATAGATAAGAATATGACAAATAATTAGTATATATCGGTGCTTAATACGGAATTCAAACCCACGTCCATTAGATTCATAATCTTCGGAAACACCGCAAATCGCAATCGTCAGAGTAACCGTGGAAAGGTACAAAGGAACCTATGTATCCATATTTCATATGTATTCCATAAAGTAATAACTAAAAATGCAAACAAATAGCACCACAATTTATAATATTTTGCATTTGTATTTTAAATTTCAGCTATTGCATCGTTGAGAAGTATTTTTTTTCCTTCCATCAAACCCCTTAGGGCCTTAATGTGAGTTTTATTTTGAACACAATACGAAATGATGTCAAAGATACAATGCACCTAATAAAATCCAAGCTGTTGTCCATATAAAACCTGTTTATAGTAACATTTTGTAAGTGTTTTAAAAATGTGATGTGTTCATAGATAAATAGCATTTTAACTCAAAATTATTATTTTACGTAAACATATAGTCAAACATATTTGGTTTTAGGCAAAGATGTAACCCTAGCGTTAATTTCGAACACGTTTTTCGCACATTGAATTGAATTCAAGTGTTAGACACACTTTTTATGTCGTGCAACAATTCAATTGGTTGTACACATTTTCATGTATACTAGCTTTTAGAGGTATTACACATTTAGAAAAGAAAATTCTCTATTCTCGACTTGGTTGTTTGCTATGATAAAACTCGGCCATCGAATTGGAAAGCAAGATAAAATCAACACCATGTTAGCAAATCGAAATAGGCTTCTCTATTGGCAAAGTAGAAAAACATTTTGAAAATAGAATTTAAAAAAAGGCAATGTAAATGTAAACATTAATTAACTTTGACAACTCGGCAAGTGTGCACAGTACCGTATAGTGTGGTAAACCATCCCCTATAACGTCCCAACACGTATGTACATTGTGCAGCGTATTATTTAGCAAGTTAGTTTATTCGACTTCCATCTAGTAAAGAGACCACATTCGTCGCCAAGCGTCAAGGTTTAATCATAATGAATAAATCGAGTTTCCAGCAGAGAGTATACCGTATCACCGCACCAGTATTTACCTTGTGGCCATGGACGCCGGCCGGCAAGGGTTGTTGAATTAAATGCGGGCCCAATGTTTATTCAAACAATCATCTGTCGCGGCGGTCATTGCGCCTGGAATCTGTTTGCGCAGACCACTCAGTTGGTTCTCGGACGTATTTACACAAGTCGGTAATGGGTTTCCGCTTTAAATAATTGAAACGACGTCCTAGTTTTTTTTAGGGATGACATTCCCACCTGCTGTAAAGAGGAGGGTGGAAAGAGAGAGAGGGGGAGAGAGATGACGCTCATTCATTAGAGTTTAGACTACCCGGGCATTAGGAGGATGGTCAACACAACGTCGATGACTACGCCAGCGACGACGATGCGTCTGAAGTAATATAGGCTATGAAATCAAAACGAATTACAATTTAAAAATATCGACTGCGATTAATTGTAGGACTATAATAAACTGTGTTTATTTGGAGTAGTAGAATGTATAGTCCCACAAATCTTTTCATTATCTTAATATCTAAAAATTTTATATGCAAGTGTTTTAATAATGATATTATGTTACAAAATAAAAGCGATATTCCTTATTTGAATGTGGAGGTAACAATAATAGAAAATATTAAGATAAATAACATGTAACATAATTATAATTATTTTTTTCCCGTTTTCCAAATAGCGACAAACATGCATGGATCACACTGTATCACAGAGTAGGCCGACTATAAAGTTCGAGTATACCAACGTTAAAGTAATTAAGTAATGCTAAATTGAGATAATTTTTGACGAAAGTCTATAAATATGTAACTTATTTTGCTATTTTACAAGTCAAAGGGAATCGTAAATGGCATATTAATCGGGCCCGTGCATTAGGCTGTTAATCCCGAAAATCCACAGTACTTAGGTTTTGCAAACGGAATATTTAAGTCTACTCCAAACCATGACAGTTTGTACGTAGCATGGCATTTAACTTGTCGCTTAATTGTTTTATTCATGTTTCAAATGTGGCAACAGGGGGATGAGAGATGCACACATCAAAGCGAACGGCAACGTCGCAATGGAATATGTTGGGTTAAGAAGTTAAAAGGGATGAAATTGTGGGGGACGTGTAGAGATGATGAATGGTAGTAGAACACAAGGAATTTATAACTCAAATGCTCAGGAAATTTGCAAGACGAAATAAGTAACTTTCACAGGGGTATCGAAACGATCCCACGATCGTCTCTGCTACATTTTACAGAAAATGGGTTACGGAAAATGGGGTACGTTCAAAACATCCACAATGCCACACGATCGAATAGAGCACACTATTTATTACCTCCGAAAGTAGACTAGTTACTTCCTTGAAAATATACTAGTTCAACATGATAAATTTAACCATAGGGTTGTAAAAATCAGTAAATATATTAACGTTTTTCTAGGTGTATTCAGATTGTAAATATAAGCCTAAATGTTTTAAAGCTGAATCAGTGCTTGAATGCGCTACAAAATAAAAACTTATACAAATGTAATTATTGGGGAAATAAAGAATAATATGCATATAACGTTACATCTTAGCCAGACACCCACCACATTTTAAAAGTGGCAGTTAAAAATGAAAATCTATCTGTCTTCCAAGTTGACTGCATTTTATTAAAAAGCAGGTGTTGATTGCATTTCCTTGACACTCTTGTACATGAGCCCTAATGGAATTGGTATAGATAGCGAGTCCTAAGATCCCAGAAAACCCCTACGGAACGAGACAACAAATTAACAATTATAATTAAAACACAGTTCTGAGATATGTTACACCTTTTCTCGTCGAAGTGAAGAAACCCAAGATACGTATCAATACGGTGCATTTAATCATTTTGGGACCCTTCTGGGAAAACCACGAATAATGCTATTCCGATCTACATTTTGACCAGTCAAGAAGGAATGAATAAACAAAATGAATGCATATACACACTATGACTTTAGCGGTCAAATAATGTGAAATAAACATACAAATAAATATAACGTGTACAATTTATAAATATTACTAACCAAGGATTAATAATAAGACAACGAGGTTACTTATATTAACGGGTTAGAATTTGTTACCTCATATTTGTTTTTACAAATGAAGATTGTTTTTTTACTTATATATAAAACTATACAATACGGCTTTCCAAAATCAATATAACTTGCATTCGTAAACATTATTCAATATCATTGACATTATCGCATTCAATTTTTGTATGCATTTATTAATATTAATTATAATTTTATGTAAAAGTGCCAAAATCTATACCAATTTGCATTAATTAAGTGTTAAATAAAAAATATAACAATAAAAACAATATAACAAGTTCGAGATAAATCTTGAAACAGAAAACATTCACTTTCCTTCCTATAGATATATCAAAAGCGTGATGCGCACATCATCACGAACATACGAAGGAGAATGAGGAAGTACGTCATGGAAGCGATTAAACATATGCAGAGAAGAGAAGAGAGGAGAAAGAGAATGGGAAGATAAGCTAAAGAGCGCGGTGAGAAATGCGCGGATCGCGTGCCTCACATGCTAATGGGAGGGGCAGGGCCTATTATTTCAGATGTGACCCGTCTTGTGCCAGCCGAGGAAACACAGGAGACGCAACAATTATTACAATCATTAACAGACGAGAAACTGTTTTAAATACAAACATGTAATCATCATCATCAACATCATTATCATGACGGTTATTATTATTATTATTATTGTTGTTGGTATTATTGGGAAAACGGTGTGGACATCATTAGTTCTAAAATGAAAGATTATGAAATATATAGGAAAAATATATAAATAATTGGACATTTACACATATGTTTGATTTTTTCAGGATATCGTAATATGTATTTCAAAAACGATGAAGTTCACTTTATTAAACAATGACGTTACAAAATACACAAAAAAGACAAGAAAACAATACTACTCTATCTAGGATGACTGTTTATTATTGGTGGTTGGTAACCCAACATATATCACAGCCGTTCCATCTTAGAGTTATGCTAGTAATATGCCATTATTTGATAATGAGAACTGAATAGTTTTCGAAATATTGCGCTTCCTTGATTAGAAAAAAAATAAAATAACAGTGTGAAATATCCAAAGATTAATATTTTCCAATCCTTAGTTCTAATTTTAGTTCCAATAAGAAAAATGTGGTATTTAGGATTAATTCTCCAAAGCATGGGAAGGACATGTGGGCATTACAAGAGACAGTGAGACATTCCTTACAGTTTAGTGAGTAAGGTAATAACAATTAAGTAACACGATGGCAATAATCATATCCATTGGTTAACATAGGTATCGAACAAGATTTTTTGAAAACCAAAACATCGCAGCAAATAAAAAGCACAAAAGAATAATTTTGTGTTTTCCAATTTTAAAACGAATATATTGTATATTTAATACAAGCCAGAAATTTAAAATTTAACCCGATCGAGATTTGAGCCTGGGCTGTCCGGGGCATTCCAGATGGGCACCTTCCCCAAATGAATTGTTGGTGGATTATAATATATCTTACTGGATGAGGAACATATTATAGTGAATGCTTTGATATTAACTAATTTATGTTGCGAGGGATAATAGTTGGCCCATATATGTATAGTATATTAACATTGGTTCCGGGTTTGCTGATATGTGAAACCGGAAACTATTGGTTCACGAACATCCATCTATCTAAACCAACATGTTAGTTATGTGGTGCTAAGTGAAAGCGTGAGAAATCAACAGAGGCCATGTGTTATCGCTGGCACATCAAAAGCCCAATTAAATATTGAAAACGTGAGCAGATATTAATACATGATAAGTGTATTGTAAATATTAACAATACGGTGTGTATTCTACCTGACAACTTTGATTAGTCAAGTCAGGTTATGGGTTTCACTATGACGTAATACAAGTTTCGCATTTAAAACAATACGTACAACAAAAGTAGATCGTGTGACAGTTTTAGGATATACAGATCAGTATTACATTTAACACAGAATATAATATTCTCTTCTGAACAAAACAAGGGAAAAGTTAATATAACATCATTATGTAACATTTGGTCACTCAAAATTGTCTAAAGTAGTCTAAAGAAAATTGGTTATCACTTTATAATTCGTTTTGCAATAACTCAATGAAATACCGTTCTTTGAGAGAATCATAGTTTATATTCCATCCGGCTATTAACTTTATTTAGGCGAGCATATTTGCAGCTGCCTCTAAGAAAAAAACGTTAAACTTTTACGAAGATTGTTACTAATATAATTTTATAACTCTACTTTATAAATGACCCGTTTGGGATTAGCCTTTTCAATCGTTGACCATGTTTACATTGATCGAATGCCATGGATTTAGAACAATAGTGGTACAGGTTGACGTTTGTTAAACATTTAAACATTATGTTTTTAATATTTAATACAATCCAGAAAATACAAAATCCATCCCGATCGTTTTTTTCCGTTTTTTTTTGTAATTTCTGGATTGCATTAAATATTAACAATTCCACCTACGGGAGTGTTTCCCGACTATCAAAATCGAGAAATGGGAGTGTTTCCCGATCAACCAAATCGAGAAATTTTATGTTTTATTTAGTAATTTTCCACTATATACCCAATCTCCATGCATGAAAAGAGTCAAGGCAAGTTCCAACTGTATTTAAATGTAAATATTGTAATTGTATTGTATTGACAGAATATGGTATCAACAACAACAAAAACATCTAGAATCCCGATAATTACGTTGTCATGAGAAATGTTATAAATTACAACAGCTAAAACCGATCCCCATCTATGACATTTAGTGGCAGCCAGCCCGGAGTGACCCGTTAGCATCCGACGACAGGATATTCCCAGTGAGCTCAACAACGGCGACTCCAAACAGTCTTGTCCGCATGCGCAAGCTATATCTACCTGAAGAAACCGCGCGTTCTTTACGAGCTTGTGAACTGCCATAAAATATCCACATAATAAGCCCACCTTACAGTCGGCATCCAGGCAAACCTAAGCAGGCTTAACTCAAGTGTGGTTTTCACTCCGGCCCGGCCAGCCACGATCTTAACGTATGACTTATGACCACGAGGATAAAGCCTAGTCGCTTTCAATTTAAAACAAAGTTCATCACTAAATAATTAATATTATCACCTCCACTTACAGATATTACAAGGGGAAATTAGCTGGGTAGGTACCGGTATACCCAAACCTTGTGTGTTCTCAGTGTAATAAATAACAGCAACGGTTTTCTGCCACTAGATTCAATTAAAACACTGATTAGTACAAGAATTTGTAAACGTTTTAACTTTCAAAAACATCAATTTAATAAACACGGTTTTTAAACGTGTGGAGTCAATCGATATTAAACATATAATTCGTATTAAATGACGATTAAAAGGCTAATTAGCAGACCACACTTTCTAACTGTATTCACTAGCAAGTTCCCAGATTTTAATCATAAGGACACGGTTTCGAGGACTCATTTGTTACAGTTTGGATGTAGTTAATTAAAAACATCAATAAGAGAACTGACAACGGAACAAATAAAATCATAAATCAAACCAGTTTCAAGTGTGATTTTGGGACATGTACATCATATTACATTTTACGAATACACTTTTATAATTATTTGATAATTTATAACTTAAAACACCACGTATTGTCAGTTTAATGAAAACATCCGTGCATGATATATTATTGATCGATGTAATTCGTACAGAAAGTAAAATATTATACAAAATGAGTCAGGTCAGTCAGGTCAGGTCAGTCATTCACCGCGGTGATCTTGTCCATTCCAATATTATGAAAAACGCAAATATTTTAGTATTTTGTGGCAGTCTTATCATTTGACCTAGTTTGGGATAAAATGTATGTAATAAAACATTGGGGGTGATTGTACAATGTAGGCCTACAGCCTAAAATTCGAGACAAACTTTTATTCTTAATTGGATTTTGACTAGCTTAATTTAATTATTATATTATATTGTTATTGTGTTATTTGTTATATGTAATACAATTAACTTACGGTAAGGGGGTCACCAAGTGGATGCTATTATTTCAAGCAGGCCTACTTCGGTTTCATTGGGATAGTAACAAAATGCACACATGCTGGTAAATTATTTAACAACCCCAACAACAGCTACGTTGTGCAGTCAAAAATATATTTAAATTCCAAAGTGCAAGTTGTGTCTGTGCCTAAAGGCTCCAATCCCAAATCTATAAATCTGTCATTATTCTCGTTAGCAGAGCTAAGCGTCCTAGGGCCACATGCACAAGAAGCTAGTTACGAAGCCATGCAAATAGCCCGTAGGACATATTAGGCTGAATTCATTAACGATTGTGATAATACTATGGACACTTTTATGATTCTAGATTGCATACAGCACGGACGCGAAGTAAATTCTAGAGCACATAGCAATAAATAAATTTATTTGTTTTATAAAAAAGTTGCTCGTGCAAATACCAGGTTAATAATCACACCATAATCACACATAGGAATCACTGAATAACATTAAGATATTGTTTGTCTAGCTGATTTTGCGACAGAAGCATTCATTTTGATAATACATACTGTATACATCATTGACACATGTTTGGTATTAAATTGCATTTCTTAGTTGCAACAATAAAGACGTATAGCTCCCAAAATGTATGTTTTACTAGATAAAAGAAACTAGTAGAACAGGTATTTATTCATTAAATAAGTGTTCATCGGAAATAACATAACACTGCTATTTACCAGCTTGTGATATCTACTTCTTGTAATTTTCTCATTTTCACCAACTTTTGTGATCTTGTGCATACGGTGTATTTTATTTTTGTCATATTTTTATTTTATTTCCATAAATTATGTTGGCAGGTAAGTTTCATTGTCATTTTGTTTATAATTTCTTCTTTTGTATGGATTGTTGTTAATTTTCCTTTGTAAACCTTCAGTTTGAAAAATATTTTTGAATAAAAGTCGAAATATCAAAAACAAATATTTATAAAGAGCAGTGTTATGTCCAATAAACACTTATTTATAGTGTTTTATTGCTGACTGATATTGACCAGAATTCGCATTGTAACCAGTTGACTGAGAATTCAATTTCCGAGACGGGCAAAGTGAAGCTTACTTACATTTGACACTAAGGTTGCTAATAAAAGATTGGCAAACGTATAAAATAAATTTATAGGCTGTCGAACGTCGAAAAGCTACGACCCCATGGGAGCTGCAACCTATTTGAGTCGTGTACTTTGAAGTTGAAACAAAGTGTCTGCAATTATTTGTCCTCGCGGTCTTAGTTCATCGTGCACCACCCCCTCGCTCCTCTGGCCACTCTATCACACTATGGGTGTGTGTCTGTCGTGTACTCTTCGCACTCACCCCGGGGACCCATGCAGATCTCCTGGTCGTCATAACTCACTCACGGACGCCCACCCCTCAAGCCTTCACTGAACAACAAAGTGTCACACTTCGTGGGGGTCAAGTTACATTCATGGGGGGTACGATCCCCCGACAAATATGTACGAATTTTACATTTTTCAAATTCGAGATAGCTGTTGGCCCACCGTTGCAACCCTGCCTTCCATAGGAAAAAAATATCATATAAAATGCTCACAGATTCTTCTGAAATATTTTCATATTTTACATTGTCAGTAAGTAAACTTAGGTAGGCCCCACACCATTAATTAATAATGAAATATTGTGTGTAACAAATACCATATTTCAAATTTATCCATTTTGACACTTAAACATTTCTTGTCATCACACCTCTTAATGGCAAAGGGTAATCCTGTATGTAAATTATTTTAATTATTTATATTTAATTTAATTTACATGAAGGTCCTTGACTTTTATTAAACTTAACTCGGTAGGTATTTAACTGCACGTAACATTAATGATATGCAAGGGTACATATAAGACAACATACTGATTCGCACAAATGAAGATATATTCTTTCAGAGTACGATACCGTAAAAATACATAAATTGTTAATTGGTAGAATCGACCACTATCCTCCACACCATGTCTGAGTAAGTCTGTTGAATATTCAACTTGTAAATGACCTATGAATGTGATGTGCAGAAAATCAAACTAATCATTACGTATTTCAAATAGCACTTTACCAACATAATGATTATGGAGCAAAATGTGTCACCCATCTAATTGACACTTCGCTTGGCTGACGTTGATATGTGTTCACTATAGCGGCCAATGTCTATGAAACGAAACGTACCTGCGGCGCAGAATTAACAGTCGTAGAAGTAATTGGCACATTACACAGTCTCATCTGTTTTCAACGAACACATTTCTAATCTAAATCGATCCTTTTATAGGATACCGGTTGGCAGGTGTTTGAAATGGTTGAGTTGTAATTGCGGTATTATGTTACACAAGTTAGTGAATATCGTTGGTGCATTTTGGAGACCAACGCCTTCCGTTCACAATGTGACGCGAGAATTTAACATCGTTAACAACTTTCAAGGCTGCAGATTTCTCATATGCGAACTGATATACTAAACCATTTTATTTTCATATAAGGGCCGAAAACAATAAAAAGAAAGAGCTAACACTACACTTTTATTGATAGGTATGACCGTATGAAGGGAAAGGCGGAATTCATAACTGGGGCGTTTCTAATTTGCATAAGGTATTTAATGATTTGACGAACCATCAGTCCAGGAATCTAGAAAGTGCTTTATAGTTTAAACAACAAGGGATACAATATCATGTACGTCGTGCCAATATAATATATAGATAAAAATGTGTAGAGGAAAGGAACTGTAGGAATTTTTATAACGTGTAGCTTGCGGATGGGTAACACAATGTATTAATTAATGTTTGTACTTTTACCTTTACCCCATGCTATTACGGATGAAATGAAAGGTTATGGTTTATGAACTCTTTAGCCTTACACAATTTGAATTTGCTTGTAAGAAGCTTTAAATATTTATTTCTACACCCGAAATATATTTAGAGTCTACCCACTCAGTTATGTAACTGATTTTCAGTGGGGGACATTAAACCAAAGCGACCAAGCAAACCCTGTAATTTATATGCAATTTTTTTATTTTACAATTTAACTTTTCACGTTTCAATAGAAATTGGCAAAGCCTATCGCCATTCGCCAGTAGTGATTAAATACGTAATATGAGTAAAATATGTTGAATGAAAGTATTATAAACTTATGAACGTCTAGAACAAACGTATAAAATTACGCAAAGGTTTTGCTGGAGATTTGACTAGAGTGTGTTAATACAAAGTAATCATAAAAAGTCATACATACAAAATAACATGTTTCTATTACCACATTAGGAATCGAAAGTGCACATTAGTGCATTTGATGTCGAAACTCAACAATCGTTATCAATATTGGAAAATGTTACAACAAGCAATAATCAATATGGTCAACCCCTCCCCCCCCCCTCCCCAAGCTCAACCCTACATACACGCATAAGAAACAAGCTTTGATTCATATAAGGCCAGTTTCTATAATTGCTATAGTAAACAGTGTAATATATCTAGCTATAGTAATAACTCCACACGTATTTAAAAAAGGTAAGTAATCATAGTGAACGAATCCATAATCAGCAGTTAGTTTATATTCCAATGATGGCAATGTGCATAGGTACTGCATTGCATGTTAAATAATTTAAAAAAAACTAGATTATTCCTGGCAGGATAATATAAGTTTCTTGCGATGGCGTTCATAATAACATAACAGTAGCCGATTATTAACCCGCATCGAGTGCATAAAACGTGTTAACATACGGGCTTGTTAGCTTTCGCTGATCACTGTTTGTCTTTGGCAACCTGTTTGCACGGAACCTGCCGGAAAACGGCGCGACTTTGCCGCGGGCGACTGAACCGACGAGATTGCGGGGACGCCATTTTGACGAGAGGTGCCCAACCTACGGCCCGCGACCGCTTATCGATAAGCCCTTTACACAAAATTAGTTTTTGATAAACACTATAATGAAGTGAAGTGACGAATAAAGAAATTAATACAAGTGTGCCGAGACCTGGACTCGAACGGAGGACTTGTGACGCTAGCTCTTTCAGACCGGCATACACTTATAACAAAGTAAATAAGTAATAACTGTATGTTATTGTAATGATCATCAAAAAACAACGTTAAAAAATTTGAATCAAACGTAATAAGCTAGCCGGAAAAACAGTCGTTGCGTTCCTGGTTCGAATCAAAGATGGGTCAACGGGTACATGTGCTTAGAGCGATGTGTTCTTCATAAAATTCTTCATTTGCGTCGGTGTGAGGAAGAAAATATTGTTGTACTACATAAAAATAATGTCATTAATATTTAATGAACAGTGAACACAATATAATAGTAATGCCAGACTTTGCGCTCTCTTCTATACCCGCAATATAATCCAAGTGATCACTGAAATAAGGAACGAGACTCATCCTGACGAGAAGCTAAAATCAAACAAGCTTTTTATAAGCGGTACTATACTACCGTAATTATCAAGAAAACTGGTTTGAGTTGCTGAAGCTGGTTTCGGTTTAAGCTAACAATTATGTGAGTTCAGTACTTTGGACACTGATACGTGAACACATCATGGGGTTGGTACCAAAGGTACTATTATAACTCCACGAACAGTGAACACACTAACACACTAAATGAACGATTCGTTATTGCATATCGATTGAATCTAGCACAATCAGGAAAAAAATATATTTTAACACAAGCTTTACTTCAACAACGACGACGACGAGAAAGGAAAAATCATACAATGAGAACAATTATAAAAATTAATAATCACAATCGTACATATTATTTTTTTATTTAACAATCTTGCAAGTAATTCTGGCGTAAGCAAAAAAAGGCACACAAATAAATTTGGAATTTTGGGTGGATATACATATCAATATAATTTGAAATTATATTTCAGCTGAAAAACGATAATCCAAATAACAATTCAGGTAAAAATAAAAATTGTGAACAATGAGGTTTTTAAATTAAATAATACTTTAGACTGTGTATACCACTGAGACTTAGGTTAGTTTCAGAGCTTTGGTTTATTTATCCCAGTCCTTCAGTTGACTCACTTCCAAGGAGTGGAATGTTTAACAATGACATAGTTAAAATATTTATTTCCCTATGCATGATGCGATCAGATATCCCGGCTACAAGGTTGCGTTGAGGCACACTACACACGGGCCCCAGACTGCCCCCTGTCATGCGCGGTATTCTAGCCCAAAGCGGCCGAGGAAGATAAAAGGTCACAAGCGAAGGCCGGTCCACTATCTTCATCGCATCATCTCGATTACTTTATGGTCCAGACTGAACGACTTGGCCAAAGCAAGCTCTCTATGGGATATTCAGTTAGATCGACTGACGATGAAGCCTGGACAAATGTTTTACTCTAATTTAAAAGCAAAATTATACTTATTTTTATTAAATACACTATTTCATTGTTTGAACCCAACAACAATAAACAAACTATATATACAGTTTTTAAGTAACGCGAAGTAATTTTTCCAATCCTTTCAATTTGCCCAACATATTATTATTACTAACTTTTAGGCAATAATTACAATGCAGTTTGTACGATGTACAATTTCGAACTTACAATTTAAGAGTAATTTGAATTTAAAAATTATAACAATCTAACCATGCACTTCACCACGAAAACAATACATCCACACAAGAGACGGAGAATTTTTAACAACCTGGCTAACAGGTGCTCCGGTAAATAGGAACTGCGAAGACCAATTATAACATCTATAATTTTACTACCTACTAAAGAATAAAGATACTAATAAAATAGATTTGGTTGATTGATGTTTCAAAAACAAAACAAAATAAAGTTTGAAGTTTAAACTATTACATAATACTTAAACGGCGGTCTTTGAGAATGGCACCGTTTAATTAAAGACGGGAAAACAACACAACTCTAAACATAGCGACAAAGTTCATATCTGTAATTACACAGGAAAACAAATGGTTTCCTTTGTTTTATTGGCTATTGTATGGTTTCATTTAGATAGTACTAGCATATGCCGTTGTCCACGAAATTCGAGAAGTAATTCATTTAAGTCGTGAATATGTTTTAAAAACTTACAATGCTAGCCATCAAAACTTTAACTTCCTATAGAAAAAAGATATAACAATACCGAAATGTAACCATATGTTTTCAAAGAACGTGTTATGTTCTTTTTCTTGGCAGTAATTAACAATGTTCCGTTTCACATTCAATTCTGCCACCACTTAAGTGTGTATATTATCGTCACACATAAAAAACTTTAAAAAAAATCGTTTAAGTTTGTACAATTTTCTTTGTAAAGACTCACAAATGACAAATAACTACACTTCACACCTTTTTTTAAAAAATAAACCTATACTTATGGATCCAGTAGGCTATAAGCAAATATGCATACTTCCGTCCCTTAGTATACGAACACAGGTGTCTATTGCCCACGCAAATAAATGTATATGAAAGTCGTCTGCATGACGATGCACTTCTTCAGAATACGAAGATGCAACGAACTTCACGTGTCATCTGTTGACATATGGAAATACCAAGGACTAACTAACCTTGAACTTGAGAATTTTCAAGACAATTAGCATTGGTATAATATGATGAAATTACAAAATAATAACAGTTGCTAACTGACTGGGACCCAAGACCGGAACCTCCACTGTACGCATTTTTGAAATATACAATATTTCTACAGTAAAATAACTCATTGCGTGCTATAAAATCAACTAGCACGGGTATGGAAGTTCCAAACAGAGGGAGCGAAGCTACTCAATCAACCGATCGTCTAAGAAGAATAAAAAATAAATTATTGCGTAAAATAAATATGTTGATTTCTTTGGTGGAGGTGCCGGGCTAGTTAACCATGATTAAAGTACGGCGCTTGTTCGCGCATTCAATGGCGGTTTCGATGATATTTCCCACTTTTTGGGGTGCTAGCTATTACCCGCTTACCCCGATGGTCACCAAAATATCTGTGTCATCCTTGCCCCTAAAAAATGTAAATCGGGCGTCATGTTCGGTTTTTATCTTTAGACGTGACACACAAACGTACGGAGAGAGAAGTGACGCTTATGCAAGAGATTCGCTATACTAATAGGCTTAGTTTTTTTTGTGGGGAGGGGTGAGGGGGGGGTGCATTGTTTTTTGTTATAGACTGGTTAATTCTAAACACTTTCTTTCGAGCGTAATTTATTTTTTATACATTTAACCATGTAAAAAGCTGCAACACCAACAAGCGTCCCTCTGGATGCACTGTGCTGCATCCCGCGTGCACAATATATGCATCAAGCCGCAAGATCAAGGCCGTTCTCGGTCACGGCTGTATCGTGGAGAGGTAACCCCCCCACGCTACACACGCAGACCTTGAGGTTCTCATATGCAATCCATCACATCGTTCATTACCTAACACTCGATGTAATAGTCCGCGAGCTGCGCGGGTGAATGTACATAACACGGTTTCAATTCTTGAGACAGTCACCTCGGTCCGCTTTTTCAAAATATACACGAAAGTTGGTTGATAATGTAGACATAAACGAAAAACACTTTTTTTAACATTTTGAAGGGACATAACCTCACTCCATCTTGAGAAGAATTTTTAAAAATAAGTATTTGATGTAATATTTACCCCCAAAATACAAAAATTTGTAAAAAACGGCAGCCAAGCTCTCCTTCCAAAGTCTTCGGCTGTGAATGCTGTGAGATATAGAAGTTGAGCCAAGCATTTCATTCTTTCTCTCTAGTTTCGCATTGAAAAGAAGTAAGATCATTTCGCCTGTTGACGAGCGCCAAGCCAACCATTTTCGTGGTAAAAAAGGTAAAAATTTTAAACTCAAATTCATAAAAAAATTACTTGGCCATTGACTTTTTTTAGAGTCCTCGTATCAAAATCAATGGCCAAGTTATTTTTTTTATGATTTTGAGTTTAAAATTTTTACTTTTTTACCACGAAAATGGTTGGCTTGGCGCTCGTCAACAGGCGAAATGATCTTACTTCTTTTCAATACGAAACTAGGGAGAAAGAATGAAATGCTTGGCTCAACTTCTATATCTCACAGCATTCACAGCCGAAGACTTTTGAAGGAGAGTTTGGCTGCCGTTTTTTTTTTTTTTTTACAAACTTTTGTATTTTGGGGCGGATATCACATCTTTTTGTTGTTTGTTTCATATCAAGGCGTGAAATACGTGAAATACATGTAACTGTGGAATCAGTGCCTTTTAAAACAGATTGGTAGAAACAAAAGCTACCATCTTTTGTTTTTGTTTACAATCTGTAGTTGGCAATATACAATGTTTTTATTAAACGTCTTGAGTTTTTGTGTGAATGATTTGTTGACCGGACTAACACATTTGACGCATAATTTAAATCAGCAATTAAAACATTCAAATTGTAGTAAAATACGACCCAACGTTTTTCCCAAAGTTAAGGGTGGTAGGGAACAGTGGGGGTGAAATATCGCTAGCCTACTGGCGGATTATTATGATTCATATTATTATGTGCCGTCATGCCAAATTTCATGCTGATAACTCATTAGGTGCCTTCATGGTGAATGCTGGAAATCAAGGTAAAAATAATATAAACTATTAGGGATGGGGGTTGAAAAATTATGGTTAAGGAAATGAGAATAGGCCGATTGGGTTAAAACACATTAAAACATAACTTAATAATTTGAATAAAAATTCAATTTTGGGTTAGAGCTATGAATTATTCCAATTTTAGGGAATGATTAAGGGGGTGTTGGGGGTGGAATATCACTTGCCTCTCGGTGAATTATTTTTTATATCAGTTTGTACCATCATTCCAAATTTCATCCTGATAACTCATTAGGTGCCTTCATGGTGAATGCTGGAAATCAAGATAAAATTAATATAAACTATAAGGGATGGGGGTTGAAAAATGTGGTAAAGGAAATAAGAATAGGCCGATTGGGTTAAAAAACATTAGAACATAATTTTTATAACTAATTTGAATAAAACATTAATTTTAGACTGGAGTTATGAATTATTCCAATTTTAGGGGATGTTGGGGGTGGAATAACGCTTGCTTCTCGGCGAATTATTTTTCATATTAGTATGTACCATCATGCCAAATTTCATGCTGATAACTAATTAGGTGCCTTTATGATGGATGCTGGAAATAAAGGTAAAATTAATATAAACTATTAGGGATGGGGGTTGACAAAATGCGGTTTATATTATGAGAATAGGCCGATTGGGTTTAAAACACATTAGAACATAATTTTAATACCTAATTTGATAAAAATTCAATTTTTGGGTTAGAGCTATGAATTAGTTTAATTTTAGGGGATGATTTAGGGGGTGTTGGGGGTGGAATATTGCTTGCCTCTCTGCGGAAGTATGTGAGTCTGAGGTACATCTAAGTGTGGTCCAAGTTTCATAGTTCTAAGTGCACCGTTTTCTCTGTAGGCTCTATTCCTCTCTGTCAGAATCCCACCCCAACCAACCAACCAGCTAGCCGGAAGATTTTCTTTTATTTTTACGCACTTTTTTTAACACAGAACGGGTTATCGGATCGGGCTGATTTTTTTTTGGTATATCATGGACCACAAAATATCAGATCATATACCGAGTTTCAAGATTGTTAATCTTTCGGGACGGCGTGCGCAGATAGCTGAACCCCCCCCCCCCCCCCCAACCCGGGTAGGAGAAAACAGGGTTGAGTTAGTCATGGCCTTCTAGCAGTCGCGTGCGCTTGGCTGCGGGCGAACGACCGTCGCCATAGATATTGTTGCTTTGGAGTTAAATAGCATAATTAGGCCTAGCACTTTAGCATTGTATATTCACCTGTGTAAAAACATGTGCATGGGATTTTCATTTTTTGCCTTTTTATTTAAACTTATTCATAGATTAAATTAAAATTCATTGAATTGAAATTATAACACACATGTATATCAACAACACGAAAAACAAATAAAATAGATTTGGTCAAAGCGTGGTTACATTCTATTACAATAATGCAGCAAATTGTAGTGTAGTTTACAAAAACATATTTTCACGTACGATAATATGACCATGGATTTACAACGCCAGTTACTATTCTAAGTCCATGATATGACGGTGTATAAAGGGTACAGTGATAAATACAAAAATGTTTGCATTTAGCTGGAAATTATCATACGCATCCGACCTGTGCACTAAACGCATCCCGCACCGCGAACAGTGCTAACTTTCTTAAATCGAGCCAATTAGCAATTGACAGTGTGAGAGATAAGTGTTATCAACATCATGCAAAGTATTACGATAATAAAAGTGACTATGTTCTTTGACAGCATTTAACTATAAAAGTCAAATAAAAAAGCCAATTAAAAGGTGCAAAAACACGTAGGTTTCGTATCACGGATATTGAAATGTATACCCTTGCGGAAAAGATACCGTTATGACCTAGGCCATGCTGAAGGTTGACAAAATCATCGTAAAAATTTTGTCACCGACAAGTCTCGAAAATAATGTCGCAGAAACAGCCTGAAGACGCCCCAAGAAACACATTACTTACATAACTTACAGCCAAGTGCTCATTTGGCCCTTCGAGCACCTACCACCTCATTATTCGGTGTTTTCAATTTGTTTTTATTGGAGACCATATAACGAAGTACCTCGATTGCGACAGTTAAATATATAACAAGTAGTACCAGAAGAATCCACCGTAGGCGCTAGAATACTTCATTAAAGTCTGCAACTTTACGACCCATCGTCAGTCGCGTGATCCTGCACAGCTATTTCGAGTGTCTGCATAGGTGACGCATACATCAAGATTCAATACGAATAAAATACGCTAGCCAATAAAATACAGTATTCATTTGAATAAGATTGTATTCAGAGAGGTTTTAATTGGTTTAAAATGAGTTAGTAACTGAATTAAATATAAATTGACGATGTTGATTTTCTCGACCAGTAGCAAACCAAAATTAAATTTAATGACATGCAAAGGAATTTCAAATGTCTAAATGAAAAAAAATGTATATTTGGATTGTGGAATACCCTATCATTAGTGAAAACGGTGGCAGTTTTACGGCAGAGATAGACAAAAAAATAGTCGAGACTATTAATAAAGAGTAAAAAATGATCTCAAAGTATTTCTTGGACACAGCAACATGCTCGAGAATACAATCGTATATAACGTCAGGTTTAGATACGTTTACCTACTAAAAGTCACATAAGATATAATATTATTAGTTTTTATCGGTCTGCTGTCGAGCTATAGTCAGTTCCACGTAAGTTGACCTCCAGCTTGTGACAAGAATCGTGGGGGAAATCATCAATTGTGGTATTCATTCGACACCTCCACATCTCTCTGCTAATTCCGAGTTGTGAAGTTGTTTTTAACAGATGATCTCATCATTCTGTATCAAGCTCGAGGTCTATTATATATCTAGACCACGAGGAACTGGGTGTCGGGGCGGGTTCCGACTTCTCGCGCCGTGCATGTTAGCTCAAGGAACAACTACCTCGTAAGTCCACGCACGCAAATAAACATAAACTATCTTCATTCTTTACTCCGGGTGTTAATCTTGGCCAGTATTTCACGCCGACCGCGTGTAAAACCGCGCAAGCTCTCGCGTCTGGTCCGGTTAGGTGCGCACTAAGTTATGCGCATTCTCCGATGATAACGACGTGGACAATCACACTAGAATTAGGAGGGATGAATCAAGCAAGATAACACTAATGTCTTATAGACGAACTTGTTCTTCAACATGTATTTCAGTCGTTCGTTGGCCAAGAACACAATTAAATATCTATTTTATGGCTTGTGTTGTCTATACACTCGGCACATAAGTAAGCACAGATGGGCGCTAGTCAATTTAATTTTAATTTCAAGATAACTGTTGTCCGTGAGTCGAGTTGAAGATAAACTCGTAATAAATGTGAACGTTTTGACCACTTCCTTATTAGTTATTACCAAGTTCAGTAGCGGCCGACTGATTGTTGTTGCTTGAGAAAATGAAAAGCTTGTGTAGAGTGCTCAGCTACTTGTTCGACAAATCATCCTTGGTAAAAGAACTCCTACACAATTTGGATTCAAGTCCGGATAACGAGGACGTCTATAGCCATGTAATTACCTTCCAGCTATGCAGTAATATATGAACCGTAACAATTACAACCACATTCCAGTTCGAGAAAAAAAATGGGTAATATAAAAGTATATAAAATGCACTATAGTCTATTATGAGTTGAAACAATAAGGAATCCAGAATAACCTCCAAGACTGCAGCTGCAAGTAAGATGCAGATGTAGGAATAGATTAAATATTTAACGTAAAGTTTGTAATAATTTTATCAATTTTGTGACTATCAAAAAAGTTTAAACTATAAAACTGTAGCACACGCTTGATTTGTCGTAAGTAATATAACATGTTTATAACGACCGCGACACTGTTGTTCGACTATTGCTCTTACTTCATACCAGTCCTGTCAGCAGACTAAGGTACGCTATAGATGGCCAATATAGGTCATGTTTGGCTCTCTTTAGCCTAATACAAGTACAATTTTATTTTTATGTCATCGACAGAAAAGTCGTTCGGTCAATCGACGGACAGTGTGAGACAGAGAGAACAAATGTGACAGTAAGTGTCAGTTGACGGGGAGGTCATATACATCAATTGCTGCCAAAGGCAACAATGTCATTAAAAAGCATTTATGCGTAAAATATAAAAACCCTACAATCGAAATTCTCAACTCATGAAATATAAAAACCCTACAATCGAAATTCTCAACTCATGTGAAAGCAACTGAAGACCCAAGTTGGTAATTGTTCGATTGCTCGTCGATGGTGTCGGCGCCTACAGGATTGGTTTGGTTGGCTTTAAATTTAAAGTCCCCCACCCCACTGAAAATCAGTTCTGTGACTGAGAGGGTAGACTAAAACACTAATTTATTTATTGTATTAAATACTACAGTAGTGAAGGTTAGACGTGTGGTCCCTCTCCCGATAGCTTTATTTTTTGGCAAGAGTATATCTGTTCTGGGTTAGAGCCCCAGGCGGGGCAAATTATGACGATAATTGCTATCAAAAGACAACTCTGTCCATAAAGCGGGCTTATGCTTAAAATTCCTACAGCCAATACACAATTGTTATAGTTAGAGATAATATCTTATAACTATACTGATATGATTTTATATTAATTGAAAATTGATATGCACATAGCATATTGTTATTGCACTTCATACACCGGGCACTTGGCCAATTAAACCACTATACGTAATGGAATTGAGTAGGCGGTGATATTTTTATAACACACACAAGGCAGTGGACCAATAACATAAACTCTCAACTGACATCAAGCATAAACATAAAGCGAGTGAAATTATATAAAAAATTAAAAAATAACCACTGCGACGAGTTATTTCATTGGCCCTGGCCATCAAGATCAGATACTAGAAGATATCTCATGTTTAAAATAATATCCTTGCTGAACCGCATTGCCGGCCACATGGGTCGCATTTCCCTGAATGACAGTGGCATTGCCGGCCACATGGGTCGCATTTCCCTGAATGACAGTGGCATTGCCGGCCACATGGGTCGCATTTCCCTGAATGACAGTGGCATTGCCGGCCACATGGGTCGCATCTCCCTGAATGACAGTGGCATTTCCGGCCACATGGGTCGCATTTCCCTGAATGACAGTGGCATTGCCGGCCACATGGGTCGCATTTCCCTGAATGAGTGCAAAGTTTATATGCATCGAAGTCACTAGTTCAAAAACACAAATTTCAAAAGAAAATAACTGTTTCTTCAAAGAAAAAAAATTGAAGCTGCACCCTTTTCCCTTTTCTAACTTTCTATGGAGTTGTGCAGCTTAATATACGATTATGTGTACAATTTCGAAATAAAATAATAATAATAATAATAATAATAATAATAATAATAATAATAATAATAATAATAATAATAATAATCCATACGTTCAATTGATTGGAACCAGTATCAAAACAAGCAGCATTGTTTGGTATACATAAACGTTAGTTTGATTTGATTTGACAAACACATGAGAAAAAGAAAAGTTTACTAATTAGTTTGTAAAAAAATTGAAAAGAGATTGTGAACAAATTTAGTGACGACGAGACTACTATTCCAATGGGAAACAATGGGTCTGATCTTTGCTACGTTGTAAAATCTCACATGTATATAGGGAGAAACTAAAATTGCGCATCAGTCAAGTTTAAGATTTCTTTAGTAGACCATCAGGTTCACAAAACGGTACTTTTCTTCAAAACACATTTTGTACATTTTACCGCTTTTATCTGCAGTTCACTTTTCTTATTAGCAATTATAAACCAATTTGGCAAAGCCGAAAATATAGAACAGAACTTATGACGAAAGCAAAGCTACAATTAAAAATGTATTAATTGGCAATGAACTGACCTAACAAAAAAACAGGTATATAGTATAGACACGATTTCGCTCAACCAATCGATTATTACTGCTTATCTTCAATACATTCTTCATTGTACGTTGAAATATGCAATCCTAAATAAAAACCGGCTGGGGCACGACTGGCAACATAACGCAACTAAAACTAAACACACAGTGGAGAAACCCTAGGAAATAATGAGATGATTAGGGAACGCGATCTGACCACAAGAGACTCTGCAACGTGTTGTGCCCTATCGCCCAATGTGCTAACCCGCACACCGTGCTACAAATCTGAACTGTCTTATTAGAATACTCCCTAAATGGCTAACAGGAATAACTTGTTAAATAAAACGCGGGGATCGGGTATTGCACGAGAACTTTCCGTCTCGCTCAATGTGATCGAGGAATATCGAGAAAGATAGAGAGCGACTTTTGAGTATAGTTCATTCAATTCACGCTTACAGTGTTCGTTTATATACAAAGTTAATAAAATTAATTCATTGCTATTTGTAATAATTATATTTGTGCTTTTCGTATTATACATTAGCAAATGCAAATTGAGGACGAAACATAGATATAATACAAAACTTATAAGAGTATGCCCATGTAGAAATATTTGTTTGCCAAATGGTTGCCAAGAGGTAACCAACAGTTCACCAAAGCTTGTTTTTGATCGCCAAGTGGTTGCCAAGTGGTCGCCAAAGGTCGCCACCGAAATTTCAAATAAATATATGATAGCCAAGCGTTCACCAAGAGGCAGCCAATGATTCGCCAACGTCTGCTCTCAGCTGGGCAAGGTAGCCAAATGGTTGCCAACAGTTCGCCATTTAGTTACTAAGTGATGATCACTTTTGGCGACCTGTTGGTGAACTGTTGGTGATCTTTTGGTGATTTAACAAATGAGACGCCAAACGTCAGCCATAAGGTTGCCATGTGTTCACCAACTGATGGAAGTCACCAAGACTACGCCAAGAGGTTGCCAACTGGTCGCCAATAGATTACAAAAGATTGTCACGTGGATACCTCGTGGCATACTGTTGGCGCCGTATAAACTGCATTCTTTCAGGTCATTGCCTTGTCCTTCAACGGGCTTGGGGTGGTTCTAGGATGCGAAGAGGTTGCTTGCCATTTGAAACAAGCGTGCGGTCGAGAGAAGAAGTGAACGTTAGCATCGCAGTGCTCGACAGTGTATTTTACGTTTGTACAGGCGTTTTATTAGTGTTGAGAACGCGAGGAGGATAGTTGCTGGTGTACAATACAAATTGCATGTCGGCAAGAGAAAAGTGTGTGTAACCCAATATAATATTTATATAGAAAAGTTAGTTTCGTGTGTAAATAGAAACACAGTGCAACATCAAACATGGCAGTTTCCATCAGTGACGTCCTACTTGGAGCTACATGAAATCTTAGTAAATATGTTATCAACATTTAGGTGAAGACAAAAATCATGGCTTGTCCGTTACGAAACATCAATATAATGAATGTATTGCATTTAGAACAGAGTTCTCATAATTCAATACATAATTATTAATGCTGATATATGCCCTATACGTTCCTGCTGTGAATATCTTCATCCTGAACTTCATTGCACTTAGTAATTCAATTTGAGGTGATTTTGATGGTATATATATAATAAATTCGAAAAGCGTGGTCTTCAATCTGTTTCCTTACATTCTTCTTCATTTTTATATAACATCCTACCCATGCATACTAAATACATATTATGACCGGAGGCTATAATTTGGTGAACTCTTGGCGACCATTTGGCACCTCTTGGCAACCTTTTGGCGTCTTTTTGGCGATCTCTTGGCAACCTCGTGGCAACCTTTTGGCGTATTTTTGGCGACCTCTTGGCAAACTAGTGGCAACCTTTTGGCGTCTTTTTGGCGAACTCATGGCAACCTAGTCGCTATTTTTTAGAGGTCGCCAACAGTTCGCCAAGAGGTCGTATTTTGACACAAAACGACCTGTTGGCGCACTTTTGGCTTCTTTTGGCGACTACATTGGTGAACTCGTTGGTGACCTGTTGGTTACTTTGTGGCGACCTATTGGCTAACTGCGTGGTGACTACTTGGTTAGCTTTTGGCTACCTGTTGGCGACCTTCTGATTTCTATTAGGGTGGTAATAATATCCATGGTTTATGAAACAACGTGGTTCATTTTCTCAAAAGATAATCGCTGCTGCTACCTGTTAATGGTAAACAGAACCACATTCGGTTAAAACTGGGCTGCGGATCCAATTTGTTAATTTACCATGCAAATTATATTTAAACGAGATAGGTTTACAATTTATATTTTGTCAGTGAAATTCGAAATAAACCTAAGATTTCGAAACTACACACATAAAAAAGTATCACTTCCAAACGGCGTACAAGACGTAAATAAAACAGAGGTATATTTTCTTTTCCCTGTGTTTGCAATTAATGATTGCCTTTGTATTAGGACGTAACTAAATCTTAATTGCACTAACTATAATAATTCAGGCTGTCGCCAACAATTAGTTGCATACAATCCCCATATTGCAGTTTAGTCACGACGAATGACAGCAAAATAATATACCTAGATCGATAAGCAGAATCAAAGAATGTAATGATATTTTGTTTATTTTGTATTTATGTTATCCACTAACAGAATGCAAATAGTAAAATAATTACGAGAAATGAAACCATAAAACAGGTATTATATTTAAATATAAATCAATCGACTTTTCAGTACTTTAATAAAAAAAAGTAATATTTCGACTACTTTCCAGCTGTCTTTATCAACAGTGAAAAGTCCAGTGATTAATATATTTAAGAAAAGTAATGTTATCAAACTACCAACCTTATCAATGCTTACATTCTGGCAGACAAAGCTGATTGTTTCAGTGTTTTTTAAAGATTTAACACGCATGTCTAGAATTAGATGGAGTAGCTTGTACTATGAGTTGCCTCATGTCGAGCCATTCTCTGCCGATTGACGACTTGTATGGTTCACTTGTAATCCTGATAGTGTAAAGTGCGATATCTGAGAAACATTGCCAGTGGTATTCACTACAACATACTCCATAGAATTTGACAGGAAGCGAAGGCCTTTCAATACACCCTAACCCCAAATGCATTGAGCATGAAAGAAATACAAAACAATTTTGAACGACAATTTTAAAAAATATGACCAATCAGTCATTTTTAACGGCCTTAATTAAAGTATAAAAGGAACTGCAGAGAAGATGGCCGGTTCAATTTTAATTCTCATATATTACTTTTAAGGTCAGTGTATGGTCTCTAGATAATCGATTTTATTTTGTTGTCAAATTGCAGCTGGTACTGAGTTTAAAAATGGCAAGGTGCAATCTATAAAAAAAAACAGTATTTACCTACTCACCCCCTTACGCTTTGAAGGAAAGAAGCAGAACAGAACATACGGGCTGGTCAAAGCTTACCTAGAACAAAGGAGAGAAGAAGAGAAGTCAGTAAAATAACTAGCATAACTACTTAGTAATACAAAAATACATGCAATGGAAAATGCAATGAACTCAAATTATAAATCCGCCCTGTGAGAAAAAAATCATTTTTAAAAGTGCTCTTTCGAGAACTCGTTCCTCACAATACAACCTGTAAATACCTTTAGAGTTAATTGCAGTGTAAGTGCATAGCGAAAACTTATATCTATACAACGCCGCACATAATTTATTACTATAATCAATGCAGTAACCAGAAGGCATCTAGAATTTTAATGCCAATCTTTAAGTTATTCCCATAAAAACCAAAGCTACCTATAATCGCATGACCTCAATAAATCCTAACAAGATGCATAGGGAATGGAGGAGTGGTGGTCAAGATAAGCCTTATAGTCTGGCGATGTTATTGCAACCCACACAGTACGCCAGTAAGTACCGTAGTAGACTCGCCAAGATCCGAGATAGAGAGAGATGTTGGCCAAGTTGTCGTGATGCAGTTCAAAATGACATTTAGAATTTACATTTGACATTTTACAAAACGAATGTAGACTAGACTAGACAATTCATTTGCAGAAGGACGCGTGGTGAGCGCATGGTGACTATTTTGTAAAGGATTGCTGCATGTTTCCGTTGATGTGCAGTGGGAAGTGCATTGCTTTGTTGATAGCCACGTACAATTTAACAACGTATTATTAAAAACATAATTAATTTGACATCCCCAGCTTTAAGGGAGAATGGTTTGATCGTAGTACAATTCGATTTTGAACATTTTAAATACTTACAGCAACCAGAAAATTAAATAAAATGTGTGCCAACATATTTTCCTCAAAACTTTAAAACTTTAACATGGAGTTATTGATATATATATTTTGACGTGTGGTTATTGATATATATATTTTTTACGTTTATTTATTTATTTATTTATTTATTTATTTATTTATTTATTTATTTATTTATTTATTTATTTATTTAAAGTCTATCCTATATTTAGTTCGTCTAATTGTTTGTTAATTAGTTTTAATTCATGCATTCAGTAAGTGTTAGCCATATTGACATGTGTATATGATATTATTAGTATGCAGTTCTATGCATTTTTGCAGTATTGAAACTATTAACTGTAATTAATAATGAACCAATAAGTTGCAAGTGTGTATAACAATACTATCTAGTCAGTCACGAATAATGTGTGAATAAAAGAGAGAGTATTTCCCCCCTTTTCAGTCACGACTACGATCTACCCCATGCAGTTTTCCAGCGCCTGACGGGTCCTGCCAGTGACGATGACGAATACCCATCACACGACGCGTCTCCATCCTTCACGATACGTCTTGTCATCACCCGAATCGTGCCCATGCACATTCCCTCTCTCTCGATGTTTTCTTTCAACGACATATTTACATAGTTCGATTGTTATTTATGAGGCCGTCCCCGCGTCACGATCCTCCCGCAGAACGTCGCGAAGATTATGACATGATGCGTCTCCATTTCCCTTTCCCCGTCGTGTCCCTGGTTCTGTAGCCACGGTGTGCCGTAACTCAGTCAATAAGCTCCGGCTGACATCTCCTATAAAGATGCAATACTCCATACATGCACGCCGCTTTGCCTCCCTTGCCTTCATACAAGCATTGTGCGCCACACACACGATAAATCTCGCACTATTGTGGACATGGGGCTAAGCCAGCTACTAGGATGTGTATAGTATGTTGCAGGTAAGATAAGTCACTCACATTCACCCCCTAAGAGCAGAGATTTCCTCGCTGAGGCAAAACACCGCCAACTGGGATGTACGAACGTGATTAGTAGACGCTATACGTAATATAGTTGTCCCGAAGCAAGTAAGCAGATGCTGACGTCACCGGCGGGTGGATTGCAGCCAATCAGCGGTCCCCGATTTAAAATACTGATCGCTCATTGGCCCGCCGAAATCACGCGCATCTGCTTACTTGCTTCAGAGCAACTATATCACGATATAATTCGGGAGCGAAGCTCCATTATATGCATCACTTTTCTGTAGATCTGTCCGTGTGTCACGTCTCACGGCAACAACCGAACACGACCTCAGATTGACAGTTTTTTAGTTGACACCTTATACAAGAATGAAAGTGAATGCTTTTGTTGACCCTTGGGGTCCAGGATCAGGAATAATAAGAGCCTATTCGGGGAATCTTGAAGCCTCTCCCCTCGAATGCTACAGTCCCCGGTGAAGCACCTATAACTAAAAATCTCATGTGTGCCAGAGTTGGGCGATGGAAGCATTCTTTTTAGGACAATTTATGTGCACTAAGCACCTCCAGTCCTCCAGCACGAGATTCCAGTGCCAATAAGATTTTATTTCAGTGTTCTTTCTATTTTGGGTTCTCCGTTCTCCCGTATTCGTGATTGTAAATATACCTACTCATCAAAAACGCATAAATTATCTACCAGAACAAAATCAGGATACATGGTCGGTGGTCATCCTTCGTCACAATATCGCAATTACCTACCACAAGAAGAACAAGAGGTGTTGTTGCTGGATAATCTGCAGTTTTAAACTCGACGTTTCGTTACTAAAAAATATAAGACGAGGGAGCAAAGTGACTGAACTGAAGTAATAATCAACTCAAACGTCACTAGATCTGTTTTTAATTTGCCCGTGAGTGAGTGAGTGAGTGAGTGAGTGAGTGAGTGAGTTGAGTAGGTGAGTGAAGTGAGTGAGTGAATGAGTGAGTGAGTGAGTGAGTGAGTGAGTGATGGAGTGAGTGAGTGAGTGAGTGAGTGAGTGAGTGAGTGAGTTTGCTGCAGAACGGCCGAACAACTAAACATATTGTACTGAAATTTTAAACGGACATCGGTATATTAGTCACTCAACGGTACAAGTATTTAGCGTGCAGTTAACATTTTGAGCAAAATCCATTACGAGCTTAACTTACAAGGCGTAGTACATTAAAAATATAGGATGAAATGTATTGGATGTAATTTAACGACAAGGGCTTGTTCTTGAAAAAAAAAACGTGTTTAGAATGTCAGGCGGTGACCAAGGTGTGCCGAATCTTGCACTCTGAAGGTTCCCCAACAAAATAAATAAATAAATAAATAAATACAACCCAGAAATAAAAAAATCTATCCCGACCGTTGTTTGAAGCCGGGTCTCCCATATTCCGGGTATACAGCCGCTAGCC
Organism: Sweltsa coloradensis; assembly: GCA_024449915.1. NCBI lineage: Eukaryota > Metazoa > Arthropoda > Insecta > Plecoptera > Chloroperlidae > Sweltsa > Sweltsa coloradensis. Next base: position 1,051,070 of record JAMZAV010000006.1, on the reverse strand, counting down.
AACTCCAGACTAAGAAAACGCCAAAGTCGTTGTTAGACGAGTGAGAGAGTCATGTGTTGAGTACCCGGGAACATTTGCATTTTTTATAAATTGATTGATATTATGTAAGGTATACGCGATAGGGGTTTGAGTTTAGTTGGTACAAGGGCGCGTAAACTGTAAGGCCATAATGCGCCACTCTAGCCTTAGGTAGGGGGAGGGAAATGGAATGTTACCAGGCACTCAACACATGGCTCACTCACTCGCCTAACAACGACTTAGGCGTTTTCCTAGTACTTTTCTTTTGTACTTTTTTTTACACTTATAAATAATAACTTCTTATTGTTAAAATAATTTTTATTTTTATAGTTTTTTTTGTAGAGGCGTAAATTTCATAGCAAAACGAATTTTGGTAAATTTCTGGCACTATACAAATGTTAGTGGAATGTTTATGTATGTTGTAAACTGTACAATACCAAGTGATGGCTTGCAGTATTTTTCAAGGCTTGTTGCATTTCTCCATTGGTCTTATATTACACAAGATAAAAAGTTCAATGGCCATCCACTGTTTTTTGCTTCCAGAGAACAACATGAAATAATTAAAAGATAAAATAAAAGTTAGAAAACATGTAATGAAGATTTCCAGCGAGATATTTACTTCCACCTTGAAGACGAACGAGTGAAGATGAAGAAGAAGAAGACGATTAGGCAGGATCTACAAGGAGATGAGCACGGCGGTTGCTTTGGAGTTTAGACTAGTATGCAGCTGCACTTCCACGTGAACTGCCCGCAGAATTTCACCAAATCAGGCAGCCACTACGAGCATGCGGCAATCACATCGAATTAAATGAATAGGCACCGTCGTTGGATTAAAACCAATGAGTTGAGATGGGCACGAGGTAAATGCGGCATCATATAACAGTCTCGAATAGCAATCCAATAGGTATTAATGTTTTCAATTGGTGTGTGGAGAACCTTGCGTTTTGTTTAGATATTTATTAGTTTCTGTTCATCTTATCAGAAATATGGTGTAATAGATATTATTTACAAATTTTCTTGACTACAGTTAATTATTTTGTGTGCAACTGAGAATTCATGTAGGCTACGTAGTTTTACTTATTGTCGTCCTTCGCAAACAAGATTTTTTTATAATTCTGAATAGGATTGACATTTAATAAATAAATTTGTTACAGGCCTACTAAAATTGGTGTACCAGTTTTCTACCAAAAAATCCAATATTCCAACCAGACTACAAACCATTAAATGGCCTATGCTGGCCGGACCCGACCACATTCGACTTTGATATGGTCCAAGTCCAGGTGTAGGTCCAAGTCCAACTCAATGTTAAAGTGCTATACTAGCCTACAGTAGAGCTACCTGCTGGGAAAAGTCAGCACTACCTAAAGTTAGGTTAGGTGTGCATTCGAGAGTCCTTTGTAAAGTATTTGTTTATTAAAAGTATTTGTACATCTACTAAAACCAATTAAATACGTGATAAAAACTAACAAAACTTAAATGTTTACCTTTATTTAACAATGCACTCATTTATTGTTTCTCTCGTTGTCGCGGACGGCCATTTTGAATCGGACCTAAAACGAGTGTACACTTTCGATTGCTCGATCTATTTGTCGACTTGGACCAAGAATGGACCTAGACTTAGACTTTTCAGACAGTACTTTACACGCCATCGACAGATAATTAGTACCTAACACCGTTGTTAGACGTGGACTTGAATTTGGACCTAGACCTGGACCTGGACCTAGACTTTGAATAATTTTCAGACACACCCTAACAATAACAGGAACAAAGATATTTACAAAATTAAGTGGACAATCAAAAAGTATTTTTCCTTGCTTTTTCCAGACGTCATCATAGACCGTTGTATGGTTGTATTCTTGCTCTACACTGTGTTCGAATTTTGACCAAAAAGTACATCGCTCCGCGCATGGTCGCACGCAAAAGCTTAAATTAATAATAGTATAGAAAACTGTGCACGCAAACACAAGTAAAAACGTAGTTTACAATGTAAAATAATTTCAGGTACCACAAAGATCAATCAAGCGTGTATAACAGGCCGGCCGGCTACCAACATGAGCTCCAGCAGCCTCACACGGCGATCTCGTTAATCAAAGCGGGCAACACCAATACGGGGTGTGTACGATGATTACAAAATGTTGCACACCTGGTTTGCAAATCGCAAATCAGTAATTTGAATGTCTGGGTTGGCTCCTCCGCGTCGGTCAGCTGGTTAGCTCGCCTCGCTTCCGAGGCGTCACGTCATCTCACATCATCTCGGTAAACCGGTCTTTGGTCCGGCAGAGGAAGCAACATCGCCGCGCATTCCTCGCTCGGCTCCGGCGCGAGATCGAGCCACAGGGAGGGAGATAAACTCGGAGGAGATGGATGTGGACGTGGTGGCCATGGGAAGGAGTGGTGGAGGATGTGGAGGACGGAGGGTAGAAGGAAGTAGGGTGGAGGTGGCAGTGAGGGGCAGGTGGAGGACGGAGGGTAGAAGGAAATAGGGTGGAGGTGGCAGTACGATGGCAGGTGAGGACGGGGTAAGACAATAGGGTGGAGGTGGCAGTACGAGGGCAGGTGAAGGACGGAGGGTAGAAGGAAATAGGGTGGATGGTGGAGTACGAGGGCAGGTAGAGGACGGAGGGTAGAAGAAAATAGGGTGGAACCGTGGAAGTGGCAGTAAGTGGCAGGTGGAGGACTAAGGGTAGAAGGAAATAGGGTGGAAGTGGCAGAAAGTGGCAGGTGGGGGACGGAGAGTAGACAAGGGGTAGAAAGGCAGAGTGGAGTGGAGTGGAATAATAAACTACTTGTAGGGGAGGAGGGGAAGTTCTAGACGGAAAACGGGGTAGACATTATAGTTGAAAGCGAAGAAAAAGTGAGAGGGGTTGGCGCAAATACTAAAATTAATGCATATAGTGGATAATGGCTGTTGGTGGAAGTGGTTTAGGGTGACGGGTAGAAGAGTGGAAGCTACGGAAGGACTGAGAGTATACGTTGTGGGAAAGGGCAGAAAACGAGTGGTTGGGAGAGGTGAAGTAAAAAAGAAGAAGAAAGGTGGGAGAATAAGATGAAGGTGTACCTGGGGAAGAAGAGGTGAATCACGCGGATGATGATGTGTTACAGAACAGGGCTGGGGATAGTCATCGGGGGCAGATAGTGGACGGGAGGGGTGGAGATGGAATTGAAAGTAAAGATGTCTGAATGTGGACCTAATGTAGAAATAGACAGAGGAACCGCTGGAGGTTATGCAAGTAGGAGCAACGAGTGAAGTTAGTGCACCACATGGGTGGTTGATATGAATATGATGAGTAAAGATAGCTTTTATAACGTTATAATAATTAAAACAAACACATCATAGCATGTGTTGGTGTAAATTAACCAAGCAGTATAAAATATACTAGGAAAACGCTTAAGTCCCGCCGCGTTGTTGGATGAGCGTAATTGGTGCATTGAGCTGCCATGTGTTATGCGAATTTTCTGTTGTTCTGTGGCAAAATCATTACTTAGTTGAAATTTTTTTTAAATTAAATTAAATTAAAAATTAACTTAATTTTTTTATTTTTTTTAATTAATCGTAATTGTTAAAAAAAATCGTAAAATTGCGATTTACATAAGAAATAATTTCTCGATTGCGCTCAAATTTTACACTAATATATTAATTCATAAAATAAAGGTTCTGCGAAAAAATGATTACGATCGGATAAAGCATGTAGGTGTTATAAGTCAAAGAGTTGTTTAAAAAAAGAAAAAACCTGTAAAATTTCGATTTTTATGACAAATTTTTTTCAATTGCGCTCAAATTTTACAAAAATATTTAAATTCATAAAATAAAGGTTCTGTGCGAAAATCATTAAAATCGGATAAAGCATGTAGGTGTTATAAGTCGAAGAAATTTTTGAAAAATTGAAAAAAATCGTAAAATTGCGATTTTCATGAGAAAAATTTTCCGATTGCGCTCAAAAACGTGGCAGTTCTAAGTTCAGAGATTTCGAAGGCCTCCATAAAATTTCATCGCAATCGGATTATCGGTTTAGCCGGAATCGTGTGGACAAACAGACAAAAATACAAAAAAAAAAAGAAAAAAAAACATTCCGGATTTTTTTCTCCAGTGTAGTGAAATGGAATCTTCGCTTCGCTCGCTACGCTCGCTACGCTCATCCAAAAATGAATAAGTAAGTGAGGATTCCACAAAACAGCTAACATAATAATAATGGCAAAAGATAAAGAGAGGACCACGATACGTGAGGACAATAAGGAAATCATGCACGTTTATAAACCGTGGATGGGTTACTTAAAAACAAAACACAAAACATATGGGGTGAAAAAAATATTTAAACCATGGAAATTAATACTGAATAATATGCATTTTTGTGTATCTTAATTTTTAATGGGGATATGTGGAGATTCAAGTTTTGTTTTCAAAAGATAACGCATAGGCATAAGAGAACAGACGATACGTATTAAAAAGAATATTGCAAGTACAATTACAAAAAAAAAACTTACCTTCACATTAGGACATGGTTGTGATAAAAATAATGGATATTTCATGCAAATTTGATACGAGCTCATAACAACATGGGTAGAAATTTAATAACAAACTCTTTGTTAGCTATTCGCTGGCGCTAACTTGAAGAGCCAACCATTAAAAATCTCTAGAGGGATAATTTATCTTGTGGCCTAGAGCGATTTTTTAATCGATCTTCTTTAGTCGTTTGAAAATTAAATAACTAATACTAGAAGACGCTTGCGGACTGTCAAGTAGGCCTAGTTCGTGCAGAGAGAGAATGACGGGTAATCAGGTCTGCTGAGAATGTTGATCGCCCGGTTTGGGTTCCCGAACAAACAACAACGATCATTATCACGTTAGGGGAAGACTTACTAGCATCATTTAACATTTTAAAATATGCATACAGAAAAATTGCCTTCTTTGGAAATGGAAACTTAAGAAATTGAATAATTGGTCTTGGTACAATATCTATAACAATAAAGACAAAACTAATACACCCATTAAAAAAAAAAAAAACATATTTTACCCGGGGTTTTCTTGCCGCGAAACGGGAAAAATAAATCGCAAAATGTTTTGTTGACTTAGTTATGAGTCGAAAAAATTAAATTAAAGCTTTTTATTTTATGTTTTAGCATTATTTTGTTTTTTCCACAGCTATGTATATTTAGATGACATGGCACATGGACAACAACCATATTTGTATCTAAGTTGGTGTGACACATTTAAAAAATTAATCATGTCCTTATTTTACAAGGTTTTATTGAAGACCGAGGATTATCTGAATAATTTTGACTTTTGATTAGTTAATTTTAACCGGTACGGTGAGATTTATAGTTTGTACAATTATGTGTCAAGAAAAAATCACGTACTCATAAGTTGACATTAATTTGTCGTTTCTATATAAACCTCCAGACACATGAGTTATTCACCCCAATTATTCTATTCACTCCCATCTAATTAACATACCGTCTTAATCTTATTACGGGACACATTGTACACTAGAGCTGGTGTCCTACACACATGATGTAATGTGGTTTCGTGATGAAAGGCCTCCCGGTTTAAACAATACTGGGCGTAGTTCGGGACCTCAAGATAGGGCTTGTTTTGCTTATCAATCAGCACAATCGTCATCACCATCATAATGTCCGATGTTTGTGTACACGTCATAATCATTACCATATCATTAGGCCGTGATGTCGCCCCCGTGCAAGGACGCGTGGGTTGGTGTGTCGAGCTGCGCTTCGAGTGTGTATTTAGCTTGGATATAGTAGATAAACGTGAATACAAGAAATAATTAAAGGAGTAAATACACATTTCATATTAAAAAGAAACTAATTATTAATGAATTAATAATAATTAATACAAAATGGATGATTGATCCGAGTAAAGAAATAAAACACACCAAGACATAATCCATCCATCCATCCATCCATCCATCCATCCATCCATCCATCCACCCATCCATCCATCCATCCATCCATCCATCCATCCATCCATCCATCCATCCATCCATCCGTCCATCCATCCATCCATCCATCCATCCATCCATCGATAGACTGCATACACGTATTAAATGTGCAAAATTTTGATAGTTAAAAAATGTTTCAATTTAAATGAATAATTATAATTTTGATTTGGCATAATTTTTACATTTCAACGAGAACCATGGGTAGTCGAGCTACTTTACGAACTTTTTAGTCCGTCGGTACAAAACACGGATTTGTATAACCAACGGACGAACAAATTCATCCATTTAAGAAATCAGATCAGGGTCGATATCTACATTCCAAGGTGCCTTCCACCGGCTTAGGGAAACATGCATGAAATTAGAGGGGGGGATGGATGGCTTGTAATCGCATCAGAGTCACCGATCTCGGGCTCACGACGACAGGGACACGGCCCATGTAGCGGGCGGGTGTGGTGCTCTCACGCCCCGACCAGATCTGCTTGTCGGACTCAGAGGTGACGTTGACGGCTGAGAGGATCCAAGACAATGGAGGGCCCGATTACGACGACGACGAGGATGAAGATGAAAACGAAGATTGCGTTGACGACCGAGACAAAGTATCATGGCGGCGACGACGACGATGGAGACGACAACGAAGATTGCGGTGATAACCAAGTATCATGACGACGGGGAGGATGAGGAAGGAATACATACGATGACGACCAAGTATCATGGCGACGACGACAATGAAGACGACAACGAAGATTGCATTTATGGCGAAGTAGTATGGTGAAAGAGTGACGTCTGGACACTTCTGACTGAGAGGCTCTAAAACAATGGCGCCGGAGTCGAAGACCAAGATGACGATGACAATGACAACGATGACGATAAAGGTGTAAACGAAGGGAAGATAATGTTGACAAACAAGTGGCCAGACAAAATTTACAATGGGGACATCGGTCAATGGTAATGTTTTGTTGACAACCGAATACTACAGATCACAAAACTAAAATTGCATGACTATCTTCGTCGCCATATCAGTAACATCTTCAATGTATAGACCCCTACGTACCATTATCATTAGCAATTAGCATCATCATAATCACAATCACCATTGCATCATCATAGTGTGCATGTAAAATCATCAGAATCATCATCACCATCGTCATAGTATTTGTATAAAAAATCATCACCATCATCACATTTCAAAATACAACATCTAGGCCTACATCTTTGTAGTAAACGTAAACATTTTCCTCACCGTCACCACTTATACGTAACCATAACAGCTAATATATTATAATGGACTAAGTAGATCTAAAGCAATCGTCGGTCTCGTCATCACCTCCTTCATCACCATACGAGCACCGTCATCGTCGCGTCACCCCTCCCCTCAACTCCTAATCCTCGCACCACGTTAGCTAGCTAGAGGTCGTACATCGGATTGGCCCGTCATTGTTTCGCGCTACATCAAAAGATTCTCCTCAGCCCTTTGTGCGCTCGACAGCTCTTAATACGACCACCTTAAGACGTCTTATTCACTCGGCAACCATTAATTTCCCTGGTTATAGGCCTACACTACAACTACACCTTCTTAGCGAACTGTCAGACGCGCAAACAAGTTCAAAAGACAGATTTGTTTAAATCCGACGTTTGCTAGGCCAATAAGCCGTGGTTTGCCGACGACAGATTATATACTTCGTCGACAGGATTTCACGGTTTCCGGATTATTTCCCGAAAACTAGGTATGCGGAACCATTTTGATCTGGTGCTGGTTTTATTGATTTCGTGTTTCGAATGTTGGACTGCTCCTTCTAAAAATTGGACGAAAATTGAATAGGGAAGCAATTTATTTCTGTGAACAGAATACTTTTCATACATATACTTTCTGTAATTGCTCTGAAAATGTTGAAGGGGTGGTGGGTGGCAGTTTGATTTGAAAATTTTATTATTTAACCGAAAACATCATTATGATGGATAGTGCAGGAATGATGTCTATCACCTTTCCTCGTATGTGGTGTACAATAGTTGCTTAATGAGTACACCGTAAACATGCACGGTATCATTTAAATTACTAACGATTTTGTCGTTTTATCTAAACTACAGAAGAATAAAATGTACAAACTCATAAAACATTAAACATAGCATAACACGAAAGGTTACTGTACAATATTGTATTCCCATGCTATGAATAAAGGTGAACTCAAAACATTAGAAAATAATAAAGCTAGCATTTGGAAATGCAATTTTATTCGTTGAAGCTATTGCGAAAAAGCGAACTGTAAGAAATATAGCAAGTAAGCACCAAAAGACAGAGATAGGAGTTGTAGTCAAGTAAAGGTGAACGAGTCGGTGTATTGTACAAGAAAAGATAACGAATTTATCATTACAAAACTGTTAGTTCAAATAGATTTATTTAGTTGTCCTCCTTTGTAAATCAGTTAAAAACTGATTAGGATATACGTTAAACAAATAAATAAATAAATTCACTTTAAAGGAAATAAAATATAAACTCGACAAGACAGATGTTGAAGTTCGTTTTGTTTTGTATGAAGCATGTTTTGCTACGTCACAAACTGTCGCAAGGCAATGCATCTTGCATGTAAAGATATGGCCTTGTGACGTCACTACGGAGTTGCCAGAAAGAACATCCCTTATTTAGAAACCAAGTATCACATTGAACGACTTCTGAAATAGTTGCATTGCATTAAACAATTGCAATTTGACACAATATATTACATTATTTATCATCGTGAAAGCCCTACTTAAAACACTCCTAAACGGTGTACAGTGAGTGCACATGGCTCAACATGTTGCATTGATAGTGACAAGTCTAAAAATGCATACGATTGAAAAAGGGTCACAAGTCAAATTTGGGCGATTTTGACCTATGTCACATTTTTTCTCAATTTTTCTACTTCTGTGATAGGAAAAGGGACACAAAGTCATAAAACTTCCTTATAATAGGTTATGTTAGCATTGGTGCAATGGATATAAGTCAATAACCATATTCACTATGGGAAAAAGGATCACAACTCAACTCCTGGAAATTCGCCATTAGTGACTTATGCCCTTTTCCTCACCTACCACAGATATACGAACAAATCGGGCATAAATTTTATTTATTTATTTGAAGTCTATCCTACACACAGTTATTACTGTCACAAAGAACATACCAGGAAGGAATAGGACTGTGATAGTAAAAACTTCAATAAAAATGAAATAAATATTTTTAATGTTATCTTCCATCCCATGTATTACGGAGTTGATTATATAATGCAATGCATTTGACTGCACATTTGTCATTTATCCTAGGCTTCCAGCTCGTCGGCCCCGTCATGAGCATGTCTATGCACTGATAAACCCGACAAGATATCACAAACTCCCTTTCATTCGTCCGCGTGGCACGAAGTAGCAATATCCCTCTCACGACTCCGGGGACAGAGGTGAACACGTGTCCCTCGGGTTGTACGGGACGTGATGAAAGTGAAACCGTCGCTTCCTGGGACTGAACCCGGTAACGTCGCGTACGTCTCTATCATCTGATACATGATGTGCCCCCGGCAAGAACCTAATCCTTCCGCAACAATCCCAGTCTCACCAATCATTAGCACTAGTCCCGAATTAGACTGACATTTCCACAGTTGAATAGAGGCATATATGGAACTGGCGTCTTGAATAGAAATTCTACGAGCTAAGCTTGACAGTTTCCTGTATCATTTAGCCAATTTGTGACGGCTGTCATATGGAAGAAATGCCATAGAAAAATGTTCGCCAAAGGCAGAATCATCAACATGTCATATAAACGAGGTTGATCAGTACTTGAGATTAGAGGTTATGTTGTACAATAGAGAAAACGTACGATATGGCCTCTCAACAGAACGATTTGTACACACTTGATTCCTGTTCGGGTCGGCATAGTAAATATTAAATAACACGTTAAGTATAGTACTATAACCGCGATGATATAGTTAGGGCAATAAAACCGAACTTTGGCAATATTTATGTAGTACTATAAATAAAAGAGAAGTTGGCTGGAAGTTAGTTGATTGAGGAATAAATTTAAAATAAGTGTGTGCCGATATAAGAATTTAACACTTGTCATGTATGTATAGTAATTCTTTTCAGGTGAATTCGCATCAAGCAATTTGTTGCATTGTCATTTACCTATTCATCAAACATCACTAACAAAATAAAACAAAATATTTGTTTTTACTAGGGCAGATGAAAACAAAGGATCCATTTTTGGACTAGTAGAAATTAAATTATATTTCCAAAAATTATTCATACTCAATGAGAACTCGGTTTAACAGGATTTGTCAAAAATATTGCAATTAAATTTAAAAAAGCTTTAAAAAAATATTTAAAACTAAAAGACGTTGAGCTTCAAGTTTTGGATGATAATAAATTAAAAAATGAGATTTTGATTTAACTATGACAGTAAAACGCAACTTTTTTTCTACAGCGAACAACAATGAATGGATATTCCTAAAGCAAATTGTTGGCCTTACATCGTAATGAATAAATAAAAAAATAAAAACACTTGAGCTTGTCACGCATCTTGACTTAGCATTGAGTCGTGGGCATTTCCACCATGTTCATCAACATAAAGTCGCTTTCAAGATTAATTTTAACAAATATCATGAAGCTAGTCTACATATATAATAATTAAATTAAAACATAATCCTCCAGCAGCGAGTGAGCACCACCCAAGGCCTCCGCGGGATTAGGTTCGGCCTTCGTGGCGACTGAACTGTAAATACAATTGATATGGAAATGATGGGACCTCTTGCAGGGACAACGCGGACGAACACATATCTTATTAATATTATACACTAGGGAGAAAATATGCTCCACAAAAGGTTTAATCACAATGAAATGAAATATAAGATTGTGACGAGATGAATTGTGATTTGGTCAAACCATTGGGCAACCACTTAATAATTGACGTTGAAGCTGCAGAAGTGTTTTTTAAAATTCATCTATAGGCCTACGCATGGCCGAATGATTTCACATAGGCCTTATATGAGACAAAAACTATGGACATAGAAATTAAGAACACAAAATGTTTTAAAATTAATGTTTAAAAAAAACAGCACACAATTTAATTTACTTTTGACAATTTTGGATTTGGCTAAAATGTCAAAACGTTTTTTTTTTTTGCATTTTTTCTTCTTGCTAATCAACAACAACCATTCAAAAGTGCATTCAACAACAACCATTCAAAAGTGCATATTCTTGCTTGACAACCACATAAAGTCTTGACGTAATTTTACGTTCTGCAGATACCAACCATGCCAATATCTACAGTCTGCTCAATCTCACGTTTTACTTCTATTAACTAGCCGACCTGACTGGAATCGAACCCGTCACCTCTCGCCCCCAACACCTTGTGTCGGCATGCGCCTGCGTGAGTCGGAATACCTCGGGGCGCTAGCTCCTCGGAGTCCGTCTGTCCATCAGGAGACCACCGCAGTCTGCACATGTCGTCACTCGCACGCATGCGCCGATCATCCAGCCCAATTAGCGCGCGGCCCATGACATTACGCGCGCCGCGCGCGCTCTTGGGGTGCACATTAACCATTATCTCGCCACTTAATACAACAGTTTTTTGTCTGCGAGATTTTGATTGTGTTTGTAGTGGCTTTTCAGAGACAATGGACTTAAAATCCACAAAAAATCAACTTCGTGATATAATGTTAATAATCCTTTATTAGTTTTTCTTTGTTTATATCTGAACACAACTCCACGTATTTACAAGCTAAAAGGGCGTTTTTTTTCAAGGGGCACTATCTGCTGAATAGAGCTAACTTCAGGAAGGTAGAATCTCTATCTGAGGAAGCCTCTAATTAACTTTCCCTTGCGTTTCATTAACATGAGCGTGATTGCGCCACAGAACAAGGGTCTGTGTTTGTTCGTCGCAGAAGACAACAGGGTGCTTGGAGCGGGCTGGGAGAAATGGATAGCTATCAAACCACGACGTGAGAAAATCCCGAAGCAATTGGTAGGTGGGCCATGGGTTTCTCGCGGACCTGTTTAGAATTCATACCACGTGGATATGGTAGAACATGTGTGACAAAGCTGTGCATCAATGTAGTATTTAAAACGCATCATTTTGATTTACAATACCTTTTATACAGTTGACAAGATTCTAAAAAAAGTTTTGGGGAAATATACGCATTCAAAACACGTAGTCCTGACTGACACATACTTTAGAGTAAGGTGCATAGCCTTTTGATACATTCTAGAAACACATTAATAAAACCAAAAACACATTACATTTTGCAACATAAAAATCAATATAAATAATCAAGTAACATGAAAGCTTGAGTTGCAAATAAAAACACTACCTTACATTAAAAGTAAATATAAAAGGATATTTAAAAACTATAAAAATCTTCCTACCAGTTGGTAATACAATGATTCTGTAGGAAGTAGTTTATAAAATAAAGGTAGTTTTCAGTATTGTATATATAAAGTATTGTACAGTGTGGACTATAGCCCTATTAGTAGATACTGCATTATGTTGAAGAGCATTTGCAAAAATTTATATTTATTCATTTAATAGTTGTGCATGTAATTTTGTGGTGTTGTTGGATGAGCGAAGCGAAGACTTCAATTTCACTGACCCCCAAAAAATTTAGCTCGGGTGTTTTTTTTTTGTTTGTTTTTTACATAGGTGTGGTAGTACTGAAGTTCCATGATTTACATGTCACTTCCTAGTCTAAGACTGAATTAAAATATATATTTGAACCAAAGAATAGCAGGTGAGTTTATAGTGAATTTTAGAGAGCAAAAATTGTGAAAAGGGGGCATTTTACAATTTTTCTGTCCGTCCATCTAGGTGCCACATGTCACAATAAGAACCGGTCTCCGATTGACATGAGTTTTTTCCAACTCAATAAGGATGTTACGGTACCTAATGTTTTTATGGTGATTATGAAGAATAAGGGGAGGGACTAGCCCCCCCCCCCCCCACATAAAGTTGGAATATCTATATACTCGGCACCTCCAACAAGAGACTTGAACGCGGTAGACGGGAGATTCGGGTTCGATACCAGCTGAGATGGATTTTGTAATTACCGGTACTCGATTGATTGCCATATATAAAGAGTATCATCGTTCCCTATTTTTGGTACTCTAGCCGTGAGTAGTACTCTAGTACCCATGAGTAGTACCCTAGAACCAGCCAGTACCCGTGCTTAGTAACAACCGACAACGGGTAGGCAGATGCAAACACTCTGATATAGAAGGAATTTGAGAGCGCTATATTTACATCAATTCCTCCGAACCTGACTTTGGCCCCATCAAGCCGGGTGGGCCTCAGACAGAAGGTAGGCGCTGACGTCGAGTGTCGATACGACCCCCATGTGCCGTGCTACCGGCCACAATATTGACGTATCGAGTATTGCGCGGTATCAAGTAACTATACACGTGACGGGGACCCCACAAAAACCAGGCCAGACGCCTGTCCACTCCGCATACTCGGCGAGAAGCAACGGGCTGGAAAACCGTCTAGGAAATCGAGAGTTGTTTCTTTTTATACGTCGGAGTATTCGTGTCTCGAAATTTGTGTTGTTTTTCGATCGCAAGGCAATGCTATAGGTTATAAAATTAGCAAAACAACTCGATTTTCAATTCTTTTACTAAAATATATTATTCCATAAGATCATAAATATTGAACTCATTGGGCAGAAATGTATCAATTTTGATTGAGTAATTGTCATTTGAGCTTCATGGACGTTGACTTTTTAATTCGATTTTTGACTTAAAAAAATCATTTTGAAAACAGCATTAGCAAAAAGTGAGACAAACTATTTTATTTTCTCTTGACAAATGAAAATGAATTGAATTTATATAAATAATTAGGTACATTTATTCGGGGAACGTGTTATCTTTCTAAATCCGCAAGCCCTTTTAATACTAATTGCGGAAAACATGTATATCCACTATCCAGTAATAAAATGATTTGCAATGAAGGTAAAAATAAAAAAAACTTAGATTACATAACTGTCCACAAAAAATCATAATAGATAGAAAGGCTTATGATTTAAAGTCATCAAGGAAAGCAGCTGTGACCAGCGCCAGGCGTACGTCCGAGCCTCGAACCCAGTACCCTCGTCTTCCGCGTCAGCGCCCAACTGCGCAAAAACCTCCGCGAGGCGATAAGACGCCAGCCAACCAGCCGAGCCGACCACCTTTTGTTTCTCGTGTCAATTTTTTCTCCGGCCCATTTACCCACTTTTGAGAATGAATACCCGGCCTTCGAGCAAACAACTTGATGAACCATCACAATTGTCCATGTCAACACGTCGAAAATTATTATTACATTTAATAATAAAACAACCGGTCGCCTGGACCAATTAAACGAAACTAGCATTTTTTCTTCCTCCTTCTTGATCATCTTCTATGAGGAGATAATTGATAAGCGAGCACACCAGAGAAGACCAGATTACATACGTGGTATAACGATTCGACCACCCAGGTGATGCCAACATAATTAGCGACAAAAAATACGATACCAACGAAGGCGCACGTCCCGAGAATATGACAAATCGGCCGTACACTTTAAATAATCATGACAAGAAATGCTGATATCAGATTACCCGTGGTAGATAGATAGATACATTGCTTGGATGAACGGCGTGCGTTTAGGCCAGAGTAATAGTTCTCTTGAACACTATTACAAATTTTCAAAAAATTGTTAAGTAAACATGTAATTTTATATAATTAAAACATTTTTTTTAAAAACAATATTGCGAAAGTATTAAACCATTAATTTTAGATTATAATGTCATAAATATTAAACATAATTAATTTAAAGAAGTTTTAAGACTGGTAAGCTTATAGTCTCCTCCTTCTGAAGAAGATTAATTGAAATAAGGATCATTCTATTTCACTTGCCAAGCTTGTTTACGTTGTTTTGTTTGATTTTCAAAGAGTAGACTATTTTTTTAAAGTAAAGTGATAATGTTTCATCTCTTAGTTCCAAGTAGAAATAACTTTTCCATCCACTAATTCAGTCATTCAACCATTATTAATGCACTAATGACTTAGTTGCATATCTGAAATTGTGTACATGATTTTGAATTTTATTAAATTTACGAGCTTAAAAACTACCTTTATGTATTTAATTTCAGATGAATTGTTTAATCGCAACACAAATTGAAAATAGAAAAACACTGCAAACGTAATCATAAAATATGCATTTAAATGTTGACAAAAGTGTACTTTTCTTAATTTTTTTTATCGATTTGAGCTTTGAATTATTAAAATACAATATTGAGGATAAATGTCCGACACTAATGTCCGCCACTTTGTTGATCGCAAGCACATGTCACTGGTTTCGATTGATTTACTTAGTTGGCAGTTATGTTTTTTTTTTTTTTTTTTTTTAGAAAAATATAACAAAACATAAATATGAATATAAAAATTTAAATTGTAAATCAGTATGAGGAGGATTTGAGGAATATTCAAACGCATGGAATTATTAGATCTTCAAAACTTCGTACAGTATAGTCACACACATATTCGTAATTCACGTTCCTCAGCGATTTGCCTTCTGCCCTTCTTGTAATGTGAAACATCAGCCATGGATTATTTCTACAAAACAAAACCCCTTGCCTTATTAGTCTCCCCATGAGCAGAGCAAATTCCTTGGCACTTTTCCAACCAGCCAGTACGTAACAAAATTGTTTTAAAAATTGTGCTGACACCCGGATACGAATTGGTCGCCCCGTCTGAAAGCTCAACGCCTTCTAAACCCTGCGAGTCACACTCGTACACACAGATAAATCCCCTTGTTTGATTCATTATTGTTTGGTGTGTACCATGTATTGTTGGTAGCTACCGGTAGCACCTGCCAGAGAGTCGCGAATTAAATCCTGGACACGTACGTAGATCGTAGGCGTTATTCAATTGCAAATTAATAGCCACTAAGTCTTATTGTAGGAATGCCTGACGCGGGGACATAGGTGAGAGGTGGAACGACGGATAAGGTATCCTCACAATCATTCATTACCATTTTGTAGGCATGTGTAAGATGGAGGACATACCAGCAGGACAGCGCTGACAATACAGGACATGTTGCAGGAGGTGTACATGCAACCGATTTAGTCGGAGTTACAATTTTAACAAATCTAGACAAAAAAAGTTACAAACAGAGTAGCGAGTTGAAGGAAGGCTGTTATTCACGAAAAAATACATCCAAGTGCACGCTCCTGGATCGTCAGAAAGCTTGATCGGCAATAAGGGGATACTCCGCTCAGAAAGATGAATAAAATCTACAAAGCTTCCCTAATGCGCCACTTCATTCACGGCTCATAACACGACCTCCGATTTTTTGACATTGGCCTTCAACGAGGTGCATACAGAATGTTTTTGGTGACCCTGGGGGTCAGGGGAAGGAACTAACCTCACCCAAAATTGACATTTATATAATACGTACTCCGCACCTCCACCGACGACGAGATTTAAACGCTCGTTCCTCTTTTGTGTACTCCCATACCGTACCCGTGCTTTTTGACTATAAGAAAGATTGGTATGACTATAAATTTATCTGAATGTGTATAATGTGCATCTTTCTTTACGTTTTACCAGATTTTAAGTAGAGGTATCGCCACACATGCAACTGGAAATCAGTTTGTTACCGTAGCCACCTTGAGAGTGCACCCCGTGAAAGGTAAGGGTTTCTGGCTAACCATGCATTATACTATAAGTGCCCTGAACATCGATACCCCAGCAGCTGGTGTTAAAGACAGCTTCATACCGAGGTCAATGCAACCTAATACAACGTATCAGAGTACCACGAATCATTGGTTCCAGCTGAACATCAAAGGGTACTCGCTTTTTGTCTTGTTTCTTGCTTCCAACACAGCCGCCTTTGAGGAAGAATCATATACTTTGTTTGAAAAGCAATATTTAAAACGTGGTAACGTTACTTCATGTTAAGTTAGTTACAAGTACAATAAAGCCTAGGCTGAGCGCGGCGTGAATAGAACTAATATTTATACTTGCAAATAACGGAAACTTGTTTGTGAGGCGGTATACTTCTTGTTAATCTGGGAATATCATAACACGGAGGGCATGGCAGTCATGCACCAGTACCCTAAGTGAATTCTTTACTTCTTCCACAGTATTGACACTCAGGTAACAATAAAGGTGGCTTCCGCATTTACAGCTCGACTATGATAAAATATATAACAATCATCTTAGCATAGTACGTTAGCTGAAAGAATGAAAATTCAATTAACGTTCGATGGATAAACTATACGGTATCCAATATGGTGTGATACGTCTTGGGCTGCAAAGGCTTATGACCCGAAACAAACACTATGTATTGTAAACACAAAATAATGCAATGTCAGCTTCTCAATCTATATTTTACAGCAACCACAGTAAAAAAGTATTTAATTAAATATGGTGAGCATTAAATAGGTAAGTGAAAAATAAATGAAGAAAAAAATTGTAAAAAAGAGAGTTTGATTAGGCCTACTCCCTGATTTGCCGTTCCTGATTTTTGGCAAACCTCATATTCGTTTCAGTGGGATCATCTAATAAATCTTTTTTTTCTTCTAATTTTTTCTTTTTTAATGATTTTCCCTCCTTGTTTTCTTTTTTTCTTTTCTTTTCTTTTCTTTTCTTTTCTTTTTTTCCCTCACCATTTTTTATATATTTGTAATATTTTAATATCCTTTTTGAATTTATTGCCAAAATTGTTGTGTAAAATGCATTGTTGTTGTAATATTACTATTTCAAATTTGTTGTGTCTGCATCTATGTAATTAGATTTATTTAGTTGTCCTCTTTTGTAAATCATTTTTTTTTTACTGAACATGATAGATGTTAAATAAATAAATAACATAAATAATCGTTTATTAGGGTGCGAAACTCACATAAGCTTCACTTTTCGGTCAGTCTGTCTGTTTGTGCATGTGTCACGTCTCGCGATAAAATCCGAAGACGACGTGTGATTGGCATGCGGTGTGTTTTTCTTGGAATTGTCACACAACAAGGATTATACAGAATGTTTTGGTGACCTTGGAGGTAAGGGGGAGTGACTTGCACCCCAGAAAGCTAAAAATTCATGACTTGGTACCTCTACCATTTGAGAACAAGCGACGAACATATCCCTAATGGTATGCTAACGGCACCGCCACCAAAAAGATCAACACATGGCATAATGTCTACCTGTTTTTTTAAACACAACTTAATTCAGAAATGCTCAAAAACACAAATCGTTAACACTACGACATGATTAAAAAACAATTAGTAACCTGTGCAAAACCCATAGAATGTAGCTATCATTCGCTATGACACGTACACAAGTAATGTAACAGTGCCGTTCCGTATTATTTCTTCAGCTATAACTCCCAATAAATACGCTGGCAAGCTTGCAACACTAACTACAGTTTAACGTTATAGAGCTATTAGCAATGCGCATTACTATCTGTTAAATGATAAGGGGCGGCATGCACATACATATCGTGTTCTCATGGGAATTAGATTGTATTACATTTCCATGTACACAGCTAAGTACTAACCTACCCAGTCAAAGACGACATTATACATACATTTAGCAAGTAAGTATTACCAGATATCACTGCCAAGTGGAATATTATCATTATGCTGTTTAATCAGCGTCCATGAGTAGAGAAATTATAGAACTAAACAATAAGAACGAGCCATATAAGCCCTGAATAAGATGGAGTGAGATTCACGTATTCAGAATTTTAATGAGTGCATTCATTTTTACTTCCACATTAGATAGTAATAATAATAATTGCTAAATTGCATTATTTACTGTATATGAAAAACACATAAAAATTATGAAAAACAGCTTTCTACCATTAGCATGTATTAAGTTATATCGAAAACCAAATATCGTACATTATTATCAGTATTTTCTATTATTATTATTATTATTATTATTATTATTATTATTATTATTATTATTATTATTATTATTATTATTATTATTGATATTAGTTCGTTGGCTATTAGATCAGGAAATATATCGTATAACGGGTGCTGCTTTTCTCCGTACTCGGTGAATTTTCGATAGTATGGGGACCCTCGTTGAAAATTCGCCGACTACGGAGAAAAGGAGAGACTTTCGTAAGTAGGTTTAAAGAAACACCCGATAAACACCTTTGGAACCTTTTTTATAACAGCTTTGGTTGAAACAAATTTTTGGAATGTGTGTGAAAATTTATAAATCCATTTTATTTCTCGATTTGGTTCGTCGGGAAAAAGTCCCGTTGGTAGAATTGTTAATATTTAATACAATTCAGAAATTAAGAAATCCAACCCAATCGGGTTCGGTTCGGAACCCGGGTCTAAATTAAATGTCTGCAGATACAAAATTACAAAATGTACTTTTTAATGATCACACATTTAGCTGGATACTGTTCTTGTTTTCAACAATTGCTATCAGATAAGAATTGTTTAAAAGGAAATGTTGTATTTCCTTTAATTATGAAGTGTTATTAAACAAGTTGTAGGTGTTGTTCAAATCAGAACTCGTGTTCACACAATTGAGGTTATGAACGTTCACTTGTATCGCACGTAAAGAACACAACGCCCTAGGCCTCTGATCCAAACACAACCTTGACATTGTGTGCAACAATGTATCAACAGATTGGCCTATCATCCAGCCGTCCGAAGCACTTAGATGCGAACATTGCCGACAAGCTCAACAATGAAGATATGCCCGCCCTTATCTTTCACACACAATCACGCCTCGCTAAAAGCAATACATACACACATACATGCATAAAGTACAGAGAGAACCTTGGCAGTGAAGTGAACGCAAGTACTTAGAGGAAGCTGGGACACATGCATCTATTTTACAACACTTTCAGCACTTTCTCAGACGTATTAAGGCACATTGTATGTTTAATTTCTGAACATAAAAATAAATAAATAAAATAGTATCTTATGTTCACGAACCAATAAAATGGTATTTCAGCATTTTCACATTAAACCAATTGCATAATTTAAAAAAATCAAATGGTAAGATTTTGTAATTTTTTAAAAAAGAGTACATTTTCTGTTTGACATGTAAAAATAAATAAATGTATCCATTATTAGAAACAAATACGGGATGGGAGTACACAAAATCGGGGACAAACCCTTCATTAATGGTGGAGGTGCCGGGTACATGTATATTCGTACTTTCTGGGGTTCATCGCTTGTTCCAGCCTTCATTAATAAGAGGTAGAGGTTGAACATTTAAAATTTCTATGGGCTAGTCCAGCCCCCGAGCTTCCTAGGTTACCAAAAACATTCCTTATCATCCTTGTTGAAGGGCAATGCCACAAAGATAAACATGTCAATCGGAGGTTTTGTGTTTATCGTGAAACGTTACACACGCACCGACGAACATAAAAACAGAAAGGTGATGCATAATGGGTAGAGATGTGCAAAAATGGTGAGAACGAAATTCGTGATTTTTTTTTAACTTACAATAATCCCTTCAAATTTCAGTTTGCACATGAATCCTCTGAAGTGTGATTGTATGGTACTAATTTCCAATTCGCAAATTTTCGCGATATTTTAGTTGATACCGCGAACTAGTGGCGAAATTAGCAATTATGAATTTAAAAGCGAATCAGGTCACGAAATTTCAAACAAAGAATTCTTTAAAAGTTTTGGTGGAGGTGCCGGGTATGTAGTCGAAATTAAATTAATCCTGGCTGGTACATATGGTGGAGTGTGCCGGGTCATAAAACTCGATTGTGAGATCGTAATAATCGTTTGTACGAGAGTAAGGTCAACATACTTCATATCAAAATATCTACAATACGCAAAAAATGCATAATTTCGTAATTATGGTGGAGGTGCCGGGTAGTCGATATTAATCCTGGTAAAAACTGTCAGAAACTTTGAAAACTGAAGGCTGAAATTGAGTTTAAAATGAAAACTGATACTAACTCTCATGAGCTGTTTTTTTTAATTAATCATAAATTGGCATGGAATTTGTGATAGTATATTGATAATTTAAAACTAGTCGATTATTTTTTTAAAGTTGTGCATTATCAAATTTTTTTATGGTAAATAACGAAAAAACGCGAATTTTTATTTTTAAGGCGCGAACTTTCAAATAAAAAAAATAAAAAATCTGCATTAATAATGGGAGCTTTGCTTCCTATTACACATGGTTTTATTTTCAATTCATCATGCTTTAAAGAAAAAGCAGTATGACAAAACCAAACAGTGACCCATCCTACCCTACAGACGAGTGAGTGTGACGAAACACCACTTACAGGTATGTCCACACAAAAAGCGAAGATCAACTCGGTTATTACGAGCGATAATCGAAGTGAGTAAATACACTAAGCGTGAGATCCTCATTAAGTCGGATCATAGGTAAACAAGGATGATGGAAGGCAGCAAGGAGCGAGGAGCGATTGCTAACGAGATGCGGGCATTTAATTATACCGTGTACCTTTACTCAACGAATATACCACGTTCAACGGTTTAATTAATGATAGGATATTTACTATGCATTTTCATGGGTTATGAGTGACCTAAAGTATGGTTTTAGCTAGAGATGTTTTTTTAGCGTTTTAGTTTCTTGATGCTTAATCGGTGAACAAATATTTAGTACAACGCACAAAATGCTAATTTTACTAAATATGCTTTTTCATAACTATCGAGAACTGGTTTAGAAATTAATTGTAACGTATTATGTGGCTATATTGAAGTGAAATGTTCCTATAATTCATCATTTAAGTGCAAGAAACACCCCACATTTATGGTATAGGCGGAAAGGAAAAAATAGATATTATAAAATACTAAATTTGAATGCTAAATAACCGCGTATCTCGAGTTATGAGTGGCCGAAAGTATGGTTATAGGAAAGAAAAAAAACATTATAGTGTTACGTATGTGACAAGTGCATGCATATAAGTTCAGCGTCGTCAGTTATAAGTCAGTAATAATGATTGATGAGGTGGCATGACGAATACGAATACAATGGTGAATACAAATTTAAAACGTTTTGCAAAGTTGGAAAATGCTTCTGATATTAATAAATCATTAAATTGACAAATAATGATCGATGTTACATTGATTGTAATGTTTGCATTGTTAAATTCGTTTCGGTGTTTATAAATCAGTACAATTAATTTAAATAACGCAAAGGACATACTATGAAAACACTTGTTTTACTTGTTAGTTGTTTGATCGAAAAATTCAATCGTGTTGTTCGTTTCATTTTGACGAGCACGATTTTGAGTTCCATTTATTAAAATGTATTAATATTATAGTAAATCGATCATATGATAATGTCAGAAAACATACGCTTTTTTATAGTTGGCTCATTAGAATTAATCAAATGTCATATTATTGTTCACATTTAGCGAATTAATACCACCTACAACATTAGAAGTATAATGTACAAGGAGGCATACCTTTGGATCTATATACAAAGATAAAAATAACACTTACGAAAATTAATATTTTTGAAAACTTAGTTTTAAATTTCAACTCATTATGTTCAGAATTCTAAAAGAGGATGTGTCTATGATTTTAATTGCCACTTTTTTTCACGGAATCATTTATAACACTCTCCCCACCCCCACTTACAGACAGTTAATATTAATGTAAAGCACAAGGAGTCTAGACTAATTATGGGTTTACATTCACAGAAAACACACAAGGTGTAAATTAATTATGGGTTACTCTCTTTAAGGCACATTCATTCTGAAGGATAAATAAGCAATAAAAATTCAAGTCCAGTGGGATTGTTACTAGATTCCAGCTAGCCACTGAGCTAACATTTCCGGAGCAAAGAATAGTGCTGCATGGGTAATTAATGCTGCCGAGTGCATCTTAACCGCAAGAGATTTCTGTAAGGGTTTGTATGTGGTGCATATTCAATGCGACGGAGAAAATTGCATGTCTGCGCTGAATCCTTGGTTGAATCCTGCTGAGACTTATTTGGTCACACAGGAATAACCTAATTCCAAGTTTCAGTCTCTAAATATATAGAAAACTAGAAAAATTGCAAATTTTCTAGGGTTTATTATTTTACTTCTAAGCAGAACTCTTAAATTCATGTGTCTCAAAAAGTCGATTAATTAAACACATATTTTGATAACGCAGCAAGTACAATATTTTGCGTGTTTTTATGTATGTCATGTCAATAGTTCACTCAAATATGAACTGTGGTCAAATTATAATACATATAAATGTATATTGTTGGATGAGCGTAGCGAGCGAAGCGAAGATTCCATTTAACTACACTGGAGAAAAAAAAATCCGTAGTGTTTTTTTTTCTTTCTTTTTTTCTGTTTGTATTTTTGTCTGTTTGTTAACACGATTCCGGCTAAACCAATACTCCAATTGCGATGAAATTTTCTAGAGACCTTTGAAATCTCTGAACTTAGAACTGACACGTTTTTGAGCTCAATCGGAAAATTATTTCTCATTAAAATGGCAAATTTTACGATTTTTTTTTTATTTAAAAAAAAATCATTAGCTTATAACACCTACATGCTTTATCCGATTTTAATGATTTTTTCACAGAACCTAAATTTTATGAATTTAGGTATTCGTGTGAAATTTGAGCGCAATCGAAAAACTATTTCTCATGAAAATCAAAATTTTACGATTTTTTTTCGTTTTTAAAAAATTCTTTGATTATAACTCCTACATGCTTTATCCTATTGTAATGATTTTTTCACAGAACCTTAATTTTATGAATTAATATATTCGTGTAAAATTTGTGCGCAATCGAATAATGATTTCTAATGAAAATTTCAATATTACGATTTTTTCCTTTTTTAAAATTACGATTAATTTAAAAAATTAAAATTTAAGTTAATTTTTTATTTAATTTAATTTAATTTTAAAAAATCTTCAACTTAGTAATGATTTTTTCACAGAACAACAGAAAATCCGCATAACACATGGCAGCTCAATGCACCAATTACGCTCATCCAACAACGCGGCGGGACTTAAGCGTTTTCCTAGTATAGTAAAGTGTAAAATATTTAAGTTAATTTTGATTTAAATACGCTAGTCTCTGTAACCGTTTTAATAATAACGTGCTTAATAACGATATGATCACGCCACATATTATATTCAAGGGAATAAACGCCCCTGAAAACACAGTTTTATTTGACCTATTATCTCTATAATTTCACCCAAGATTTTGTGCAACCTCTTTTGTACCTAACCCGACTCAGACCTACGCCCACGCACATCTAAAAATGAAATATTAATTATGAACAAATATTTGGCAATAAAATTGGACCCATCAAGTAGAGGTAAAACCACCATTTATATCTCTCTCGTTGTTGATTGTAAATGAAAGGTGGGTAATTATAAAAAGATATTCGGCGGACATCACAGACTGAGAGTCCGCGATAACACACCGCAGAGGTAACACCGAGGACGAATACAAACATTATTAATTAGTGGTAACTGGTGACTGAAAATCGTGATATTTAAATGATTTCCACTTATCACAAAACACGTTTAAATTCATTTAAAAAAAACGAAATTAAAGAAATGAGTACATTTTGAAATGGAAGTGGTTATAGACTTGAATTTAGTGCTTTAGAAAGTGGAGCAAACTAGATTAGATATAATTATACACGTAAGAAGATGATATTTAAATTACTCGATTTCATCAAAATGTTACCCACATTTATCTAGTTCGGTTAATGTCTAGCTTTGAACGTCAGAGATAGATCATGTGTAGTGTGTGATACAAGTTAATACTTATGCTCTAACCGGGAATCGAACCCAATATTGTTGAACAACGATAGTCATAAGACGATATAATAAGGCGTCGTCTACTTTATTAGTATTAAACTTTATTTGCAACAGAATGCAAAATTTCACAAGTGCAAATATTTATAATATAATTAAATATTACAAACATTATAAATTCATTGCCCAATGTAGACCTTCAAAACTATACATAAATACAAGATATATATAATAAAAAACAACAATTCTCCAGCCTTGGGAGTATTTCAATATAAATACAAATAAATGAAAGGTAAGTATAAGAGGTTTGCCCTACACATACAAAGTGGCCACGTATATTTAAAAATGATGTTATGCTCATACTATTTAAATCACCTTTTGACACGTTCTACAACAGGTCGTAAAACAAGCAAAAGATAGAGCACTCTCCATTTCGTGTTGAGTCGGAGAGGAATGGCAAAGATAACCTAAATATATTAATTACATGCGATTTGAGTTCCACACCTTTGGTAGCACGTTGCCACGAATCAATTAATTAAATGCATTGCCCACGACGAGGCCCGACTCCCAACTAGCACTCTGCTTAGCGGGATACTAATTTTAATTAATTGAATCAAATGTCACAGTGGACTCTGATTTAGATTATAATTTAGCAATGAATCTAAATCTCTCGAGAAATAAAATGATGTTTGAAAAGCAGTTCCCGATGATATAACTAGGATAGTCGTAGGTTTGTTCTAAAAATGTCGAAATATAAGACACATTTTATGTCTGCGAGTAGTTAACATGAATTGAAGGTTGAATGTAATTTCGAACAACGATTTCAAACATGACTGACTTATTTATATATTTATTTTAATGTCTATACTTTTCAGATACAAAACCCAATTTACAATGGTAGCCAAAAAATATTAATTGGACCAGATATTACAAAACAAAACATATTTGAACAATAAATAACACAACTTAATTAATGTACAACTAAGAAAACATCTTTATGACGTTACATTTAATTTGTGGATTAAATTAATTGATTTGCATTATGTATTAATTAAAGTTAAATTACAAAACATGTAATATAAGAAAAAATAGTTTGGTTTAGAGAAACAAATCACATCTGATTTTCGAAAGCTTTTAACCGCTTCATTCTCCAGAAAGTATAAAACTTAGATTCCACTAGACTCTTAATCGAGTCGTGGAGTTGAATGTTTTGTTGTTATTGATGATGCCATGTATACCATGTGTGCTATTTGTGCCACACATGATCTGATAAACACTAATTATACGCAATACGTAACATTTGGCAACATAGTCGTTCTTGGAAAGTATCGAAAAAAAATATTGTTGCATAAAACATAGTTGGCAATAACAGATTATCATGGAATTAACCATGTGTAGTTTTAAAGTTTTTTTTTAATTTAGCAATGAAATCGATTATACATGCCTACACAATTTCAGGAGGTGAGACTGATCCCACTTCTGACACCTCCGTCCGTCCATAAACAATCGCAGAACTAAGTTTTTCTAGAACCATCACAAACGTAATCCCTTTAAGCTTTAAGAGCATGGAGCCAAGCTTGAAGACAGATTAAAACTAATTGTTAAAACTAAGCCAGTCATAGCTAAGTCTTCGACTGACCACTCCTAAAAACAGTTCAGATAACTCATTTCGGTGAAAATTCGACTGAATACACACAACCCATCTTTCTCACTACTACACGACCTTGCACACAAACATGATTTCAAAGTTTTCGTGACGAAGACGCAGACGGTTTGTCATGTATGTAGCGAGTTGTAATCCTGTATAGGTTCAATCCAGCCAATAAGCTTACAGAATCTGACAGCTTGTCAAGTGTATGATATATATGCTTAGCCAGGCTTGAAACCTAAGGTCAAGTACATGGATACAAAAACAAGTATTTTACACGCGGTATTAATTCAAGTAGAAATGGTGATGAATTAATTTGTATTGCCGTGAGGTAGGGCTCATCCCACTGCTGGTGATTTGATTCTACTTAGACTTACAAGGAGGGGCGATAATCTGCGTGAAAATTGTTCGCTGTCTGTGATGGAAAAGAAGCAATTTATAATTACGCTCGGAGAGATGTTTTTGTGTGTAATGGTTGTGTAATCATCGAGGTACTCTGCCTTGCCTCGTTCAACTGCCTCCTAGATATTTCCACAAGCTTCCTAAGCTGCTTTATAATAATGTACATTATAAAAATAAAAATAATAATATGCAATCATAATCTATTGTATTATTGTACAATGTTCTCGAAATATCAATTAAAAACTTGTTTAATTACTGGTTAATATGTTGTGTGCATTTATGTATTCAATGTTTTATTTATTGTCATTTGTATATATATTTTAAAGTGATGGAGAACACGTGTTTTAATTTTTAATAAACATAAGTACAGATAAGCAATGTATGACTACATTTTGAAGGTATTATAACGTTTCATTTTATAGCATACATACATATTAATGTTGATTTCTTGTAAAACCAGAAAATACGGAATTATAACAGGTAAGCTGCAGCCAACCACACATGGATGTAAAACTAAGGGTGCTAATTCAATGACTATTTTCAAATCCAAAACATACTTATTTTATGTTTTCACCTAGTTGGTGAGATGTTTTTTTTTGGCAAAATGGATCTTGTTTGTAAGTACCATATTGCGTTGTATATGTAAATCAAAGTATTTAACCGACACATAAAACCTTCAGTTTTCAGGGGGTAAGAATAAATTATTTCCTTTAGAAATAATGGCTCACAAAAACCAAACTTTACTACTGACAAAACATGAGCCGCACCACAAAAACCAGTGATACCGTGAACTTGAACCTATAACAGCTAAGACAAAAGACACACAATCCACTTTTTACCGTCCACTAAATAACCAAAGGTTTATTGTCACCAAAATGAAATTCCTTGTCAAACGGTCATTTTTCTCGACCTTCTGCACAATTCGCATACCATTTCCATTTCGGTCGACGTTTTTGCCCGCGCTAGTAAAACGCCAGCACGACCTCTTATGGACATTCTTTGGCACCCAAAGAAGCTCACAAAGTATCTAGACAATGCATGGTCTTTAGAGGTAACGTCAATTAATTATGGGTGCTGTTTGGTTGGGTTGGCAGTCTCGCGCTGGACAAGCGGTCTCATTACCTTGATACCTGGCTTCTCTTGGCTCCCTCACGGGGGGAGGACTACACAACACGAGGGCACAGGTTCGATACCACGTGTAACACGTTACAACCTATGAAATATGTATCTTCGAACATTTAAAACATGCACTGAGAACTCAATTCAAGACTGTTGGCGGTATGCGAGGGTTTATTTTCACCCTAAACATTATAAAGTTCGTTAGGTTGTTTAGGAGGGTATGCGCAGTTGTCTCTATCAGAGTAAATTTTCATTTTATTACTTTAAAAAATATATTATATAGCAGTGAATGTGCCATATTATAGAGACAATTGATAGTATACTTTGACAAGCTCAGTTAGGAGTTAGGACACTTGAATTTGAAATGTGGAACTGAGTAGTTGGCGAAGCGTCGGGTAGGCATTGAGACAGTGTCTACCCTACTCAAAAAATTATAAGGAAATAATATTCTAAAAACTGTTTTACAAGTGAATGGTTTTCAAAACGTACGCGGGCAAAGCAACGAATGAACCGCGTTACTTTCTGACGCGGATGTGGACTCTTTTCATGCCTTTGCACTACTCTTGAGACAACTAGATTCTGTCTCCGAGCCTTCCCTATTACACCTACAACTCTATGGCCAGCGCTTGTCCACTCCCCTCCACTTCCCCTCCTTCTTCGCAAGTAGAATAGGCTAATGAGACATGTCTCCTCGCGCTTCAGCTCGTGTTTCGGCTGCATTTTCGATTGTTGCGCGAATGGATACTATTATACACTTGAATAAGCGCGGGAGCGTGCTTGAATAAGTGTTACAGCTTTACAGCTTGAGTTGTTTGTTATATTTCATATTATTCTGATTCTGACATGGCTGCAAATTGGCAAACATATATAGGGAGGATCGACTAAAATGAAGTTTCCACTGTACGAAAAACAACGTTATTTCGTTATTGCTTTCAGACTAATACTTTTTTCTACAACGCACCAAACGCATTTCAAAACCTTGATTTTCAAAATTTTCGCCTGCGCGCTAAGGTTGGGGGCGGAGCCCCCCAAACCCCCCATGCTTGGTTCCTTTTCCGGAAAAGTATGATTTGTCTGTGTCTACCCTGTAAAATATTCACGCTTCGCCACTGGAAATGAGTCTGGAATGAGTGGAATCTGCAGATCTTCTCTGAACAATATCTTTATGTTCCAAATTGCCCGGATGGAAGTCGATAATTTAAATCTCGGTTCGGCATGGGTTCTTAATTCCGCAGTCGACTTGTGCATTAATATTATAATAATATCAATGTGTAAAAAAGTGGCCAGATATTATGTGAAATTCGCTGGATTTTGCGATCAAGCATTTTTAAAATTTACA
The DNA here is from genome assembly GCA_024449915.1 of Sweltsa coloradensis. Classification (NCBI taxonomy): domain Eukaryota; kingdom Metazoa; phylum Arthropoda; class Insecta; order Plecoptera; family Chloroperlidae; genus Sweltsa; species Sweltsa coloradensis. Next base: position 1,021,889 of record JAMZAV010000006.1, on the reverse strand, counting down.
TTATACACGGTAAAATATGAAGTTGTCCTTAGCTTATCCAACCGTCGTAACGAAATGAAGTACAGAAATAAAGTACAGAAATTGAAAAATGTTCGTTATCTAAAATCTTCCCAAAGGCACGAGAAATTGGTTGTCAAATTATATATTGTATATATATACATATTGTAAATGATCGTTTGAATAACAATGTTTGCCTGACAATATTTTTTTTTTTCATCTGGACAATATGTCCGCGTAGTCATGACTGCAAGTGAATGGAGTCAATGGACGTCTGGACGACGCACATATTAGTATCACCCCACGAGTTTCAAGCTATCAGTGTGATTATACCAGAATTTATTCATTTACGACTGCAGATTTTTCCCAGACATTTTGTATTTTTAATTTATGTATTCATGCAATAATTTCGCACTTTATTCGTTAGTAATAAATAATAATTCGCGAAAATGTTGGCGCACGCGAATTACTGTGTCGAGACACCGACTGTTTACCGAAGTCTTAGGCCCGTAATAAGGCAGTCATTACATGATTTATGAAGCACGAAGGCGCTGTCACGTTGGAACGCCCATCCAACGTAGAGAATACCATTACCAACCATACGAAACAAAACTTTGTCTGTAAGTTTCAACCAGGAATAATAAAAAACAAAACAGTATCTATTTCTGATCTCAAATTTTTTACTTATGACTTGTTGTATGAGCTCGAGCTAACTTTTTAAAATTGTTAAACGTCCATTTAAAAGTCGCTTTTACTAAATCAAGGGAATTTCCACATCCAATCTGGATCACTTTTCTACTTCCAATTTTCACCCAAAAAATATTATACTTTGGGAGGTTGTTAGCAAAGGATGCGCGCATGGCGCGATCATAGAACATTTTAACATTTCAAAAAAAGTCTCTGACACGAGCTTTGGAATTAACTAAAAATTAAAATTTATGGTGGGCTATTGACGGGTCAGTAAAAATGACAAAAAAATGAAAATGAAAATGTGCTCTGATTGCGCCATATACACACATTCTTACTTGACATATTGATGCAAACCACAACCTCATAATCAAATCAAATCATTACATCTGAATACAACTTTGAATATCGATAATAATGAGTATATGAACGCCCCTATCATACCATATTTTCAACATATTTTATCACAAATTGGTCAGAAAATGTGTAATTCAGGTGTTTTGACCAGTTTAACAGATTGCATCTAGATTTGTTTAATTTTTTAATTTTTGGAAAAGTGCTATATGTTTGCATTCAAAATTTATTTTTACACAATTTTGTAAAATTGCAATCATATGTGACTCAAATTGTCTGAGAAATTTGAAACCTGTTAATTAAGATGAGCAAGGTTTCCCAAAAATTTAAATCCATTAAATCCAAGTTCCACGAGAGCGAAGACTATACATTTGGTTGCGTAATTAATACAAAGCACGAGATAATACATACTGACAGGATTCGCTCACACATATAAAAAATATTTGATTCCGTGGCGTCCACTGTGCATGCAGTCGTGAGGTCAAATAATAGTGGAAACAAAGGTTGCATATTATTATAGTTCCCATGCATAACTCATCATTAGATCTTGCGGAGAACGCATGAGCTAGGACTCCGAGAATCTATTATTAATTATATCAATTCAAGCTGTTAGCTAGAACACCGTACGCTAACTAGGATTGGTATATATGTTGTGTATTAAGTGCATGTATAACAATGGCTTAATTATATAATATATTCTTCTCTACCACTAGAATTGCATTGCTCTTATAATATTAATATATCCATGTGAAAATACTTTCATACTTTTGATTGGTATTATATGGTTTTTCAATGTCATAACGGTGATAGCAAAAAAAATCAATTACTATATCATTTCTCGATTTGGTTAGTCGGGAAACACTCCCGTAGGTGTAATTGTTTTTATTTACTACAATTCAGAAATTAAAAAAGTCCGCCCCAACCGGGAATCGAACCACGGATCTCCCGCATTCCATACTTTATTTTATTTATTTATTATTAGCAACTTTACCTTTGGTAGTCAGTTGTTCATAATTATGAGACTGTATAATTACCGAATATCGGGTGAAACTGAGAGAATCAAACATATGTTCACTACCATAATAACTGTATTCATAACAACTAAAAATGTATTTTCAGTCTCAAATTTAAAAATTAACTTTTTTTAGAATTTGTGGAAAATTTGAAGTTAAATTATTAATCCTTCTTTAAAAAAATTGTTACGATCACCAAAACACGTTTTCCAAAAACAGTTGTTACAGTGTAATGATATTAGGCCAGAAGGCCTATAGCTGCTCCATCGATATAATGCAAATACTAGCGGCATCGGCGGGGCCGGGCGGGCCAATGAGCGATCGGTATTTTAAATTAGGGGCCGCTGATTGGCTAGAACTAGCCCGCCGGTGACGTCACCACCTGCAAACTTCCGATGGAGCAGCTATAGTCATAGTCTTCCGAGAAGACCAAAATAATTATAGAGTAATTATGCAAGCTAACATTTCAAAATACTACATTACAATGTCAAAGGTAAGTGTATAAGCTAGAATATAAATATCAGCCATCCAAATCGTATACTTTTTGCACAAAGCATCCAAAATCGTTCATAAAAGTTGCGAGAGAGGGAGTATATTATACATCAACAACAAAAAGTATTTTAAATTTAAATTTGGTCTTCTCAGAAGACCATGACTAATGATCTAACTTAAAGTGGGGTTTAAAGTAAAATCCCCGTCCACCACGGATACTCTACCTACCTTCCTAGTCGTGGGCGACACCGAGGAACACACAGCACGGGAAACCAACCAAGGGCGTGTCTTGATGCCAGATACCCGACTATACCTTCATAAATTACCGATAACGTTCACTTGATGACAGTCACTCGCGAATCAACATATCGCGGTCGCATGCAATTACCTTATAGAAACGTAATTGCTGCAGCGTGGCGTAGTAGAAACATGTACTAGATACACGGTCCGTGCTCTATGCATTTTCTATAACGACCGCCATTATAGTATGATTTAAAATTAATGCCGATAAAAGTCAATAGACTTTATAGCCCGAAGCTATAAACACAAGTACAATACTTGTACATACGTATAGCCTTCTTTAATCAATGTACGTATACTCAGAGCGTCTCCTAATGTTAAGTTACACTAGGAAGCTTCGCAAACGCTTTTTCAGGCGCGTTGTTGGATGAGAGTAATTTTTTTAATTTAAAAAAAAGCGAAAAATAGAGATTTTCATGAGAAATAATTTTACGATTACGCTCAAATTTCACACGAATATATTAATTCATAAAATTAAGGTTATTTGAAAAAAATCATTACAATCGAATAAAGCATGTAGGTGTTAAAAGTCGAAGAAATTTAAAAAATCGAAAAAAATCGTAAAATTGCGATTATCACGAGAAATAATTTTTCGATTGCGCTCAAATTTCACACGAATATATCAATTCATAAAATTAAGGTTCTGTGAAAAAATCATTACAATCGGACAAAGCATGTAGGTGTTATAAGTAAGAAATTTAAAAAAAAATCGAAAAAAATCGTAAAATTGCAATTTTCATGAGAAATAATTTTCCGATTGTGCTCAAAAACGTGGCAGTTCTAAGTTCAGAGATTTCAAAGGCCTCCATAAAATTTCATCGCAATCGGAGTATCGGTTTAGCCGGAATCGTGCTAACAAACAGACAAAAATACCAAAAAAAAACATTCCGGATTTTTTTCTCCAGTGTAGTGAAATGGAATCTTCGCTACGCTCGCTACGCTCATCCAAAAATTTCCCTGATTCTTCCAGAATTTCCAGATTGAAACCATTGTTCCAGACTGTAAATTTTGCTGATTAGGAAAATAAGAGAACTGACTATGCTCAACAACGTTATGATTGTAAGTGACATTAAAATGAAGGTCAATGGGTCTGTCCACGGTAATGATGTGATTTTATAGATTCGATATTGGTGAGTAAGAGGTTTTGAGGGGGAAATAAAATAAACAGTAAATACAGAAGTTCCAATTGACTTTTCCAAGTTTGCCATAATGTAGACACCCTGTTAACTCATTCAGACCATAATTAAATTGGCACAATTTAGGAATTTTTAAGCTAAAAATTAACATTCGTGATTTTTTCTGATATTTTTAGTATTTTTATTATATTTTTCATTGTAATATTTAAGGAGTTATGGGATTTTGGATTCGAATAAAAGCAAGTTTGATGTTCAAATGTAAATTTTAAGTGCATTTCTAAAACTAGATTTTTTCGGAATTTTTTGCATATTTGGATTTTCGTATCTCAAATACTGGCAAAACTATTAATTTTAAATTTCCGGGAAAAAACCAAAACACCTTTTTTTGCGCCCGTTTTTACACATTTCAATTTTCAATCTGCTCTAAAACGGTACTATTCGTCCTATCGCAATGCGGTAAAAAAAATGTGAATTTGAATTCCCCATTTTTTTGAATTTTTTGTTGGCCAAATTCGAAAAACTTTAAGTTAATTATTAAAAAAATCAAAATTGTTATGTCCATTATAATGGACGTGGTTGAATGAGTAAATGAAGGTTCACGGGGGATGTATCGGAAACTTGGCAGCCTTTCTCAAATCCGAAATGTGTCCCGTTTGGAAGGTAGCAAAGTTGCCGAAAAACAGGTGTGCCAACTCAGCCTTCCAAAAAGAAAAAAAAACACCCACACACCCGTTATGTGGTCTTTGCATAACAAGAGATGTTAATTCTAATAGCCACGACCAGCAGGTCAAAGGTCCTCCATAAATATACCAGAATTTAATCTTAGACAAATTTAATTAAGTACAGGTTAGCTTGACTTGGTCATCCGGTAGGTAAGGCCACTACCGTTTAGCACCGATTTGTCACCAGCCGTATTCCGGACCCCCGCCGGCCGTCCTTCCAGCCGTCACGTGTAGGACAGTCACGACCACGCCACCAAGTGAAAGGATCGACAGTTCGCTTGATAAGAAATACAAAGACAATTCGAACTTCTATGTAAGTGGCTGTTCAAAGAAGACAATAGACTCCGAACAGAGAAAGTGTTTTCATTATTAGCTAACTAAGCTCCATTATAATACTGGAATCCTTCCGTAAACCCTTGAGGCTAGCGGTCTATTGTCTTGCCCGTGCCAATAACCGTCTTGCTGTCTTGTAATGTAGACCGATGCAACTGCAAGTGGCTGAGAAAAATGATAAATGCATGTCCAGGGAAGCGTAAAGCGAGAGACAGCAGCTGTCAATGCTGCATGTGAGGCACATCACATCTTGAGGAGGCAACTACGAAGCTTGACTTGAACCAGCCCATGATGATGGTCTTGCCTACAGGAGGAAACATAGTCAGCTGCTCGGGTCAAGCCACTCATCTTATACATGTATAATTGCACCTCTAAGCTATAACTAAACAGGGCGAAATCTGTTTTGAGTGTGTGCGTTAGCGGCAGCCAGTGGCTTTCATTGTTGGTTAAACACAGATGTCCATTAGCGAGCAAACAGAAGACGAGGGTTTTCGGGACTAATGCGTAGGTATGGCAGTTGAAGCTTGCGCCCATTGTTTGCTATCACTGACCAGCAACAAAGCGTCAAGATGATAGTTTTTAGTTATCAAAGTGTATTTCAGACCAAAACTATGAATAGTGTAATTAGCGTGGACTATATTCATGAATATTCTTTTCTTTAATATATAGAGTATAGACCAGCGCACGTGTTGGTACCCGATGGTGAAATTAGAATACAAAAAATTAAGATATGTAGGGTGTAGGTTTAGGTTGTACAGAAAAAGTGGTTTAAAAAATGTATTGCAAAGTTAATTATTGCCAGTTGCCTAACAAATTTAAATCTTGGAGCAAGTAGTTTTTGAGAAAAATGAAAAGAGACAATAGCTTTGCCTGAAAATCTTTCGAGACCTAGAAAAGTTCCCGAAAAGACGCGTGTACATTTTAAACGTAAGCATTCATACCCCTTAAAAAATAAAAATAAAATAAATACAACTTTCCCTATTATAGTGAAAATAATTTGGGTACACTTCAAATATAAATTCATTTGTTTATTTTAGGCGTATATTTTTTATAAAGTAGGATAAAAAAATTGTTACTGGTGTCAGATAATTGGCTATTTTCGGCCTTACCATACTACAAGCAAGAAAGTTACAGGTTCGATTCTCACAGCTACTACTATATTGCAACCGCGGCCCACCATTGGCAATGTGAAAGTTAGTATTGGCTATTTATGACGTAGTATGCGCCACAGAGGGTTGACGCTAGCATAGATAAATTAGATTTAGCAATCTATTATCTGTGGCGCTAGCGTCATTAGAACCCATCACCGACCTTTATACAAACAAAAAGCTCAGATTGACAGAAGAATCATATCATGTTAAAAATCTCAAGCGTTGACATTAAATAATTGACTACGAACTTCAAAAAAAATCAGGTTAGAAGGCGCAATAATGCTTGGAGAAAAACCACCTTCGTTTTTTTAGCCTATCCACAACACGTTTAACACAAACGTGCAACATACTCACGATTATCCTCGTTACCCTGAACACAGGAGCCGCACGCTGGCGAGCCAATAAATCAACAAATTAGGCGACCTATTAAATCATTTGAGCAAAACACACGAGGCTGACTCTACACCAACGAGTTGCCATCGCCCAAAACAGCCTTGTCCGCGATTTAAGAAAACAATTACGTTAATAAGCATTCTGTATTAGTAGCAAAGGACGCCGGCAGAACGTAGTGAAACCTCCTTATTGCATTGTTATTTGTTATTAGTAATCATTAATTCATGTCGCATACGTTGTGAGCCTTTCAACAGCCGAGTGACTGGAGACGTGATAGATTGTCTGGTTAACCTTTCGCAGCCGTACGAACAAATAATTGCCCGGTGGAAAAAAGGTTAGAACAAATGCCGGTGTTTTAGGGAGAAATCTTACCCCAGGCTACACAATTATAAGATAGGACCGACGTTTAAGGAAAGCTAGTGTGGAAATGAATAATGTGATGCGAAATCAATTTATATAAACGATTGTCTCTACTGGTAATCGAACCCTGACGCTTGTGCGTTGCATATCGGTCGAGCTTGAAAATACTGGAGGGTGCACGGGAGTCCCTATCGACAGGGTGCGAATTTACGACTTTGCAGAGGGGGGGATGGCTTAGAATAGTATTTTCGTTGGCAAACCGGGGTCTAGGGCTAAGCCCCAGCCGCCGGAGGCGTAATTTTTTTGGGGTATTATTGCCCTCGAGATGTCCTTAGAAGTGATCTGAGAAAAATTTGGGGGTATTATTGCCCTCAAGATGGTATTATAAGCGATCTGAGGTATTATCTTGAAAGGAATATGTGTAAATTGACGCATTATTTATTAACATTACTAGATAAAGTCACTTGATATGTTATGAGATAAGATGGAAATCCAGAGGTGGGGATTTAGCCATCCCCGGCAGGGATACCTTTCAGTAAAACAGAGCCAGGGATGAAATTACCAGAGGGGGGGAAATCCCCCCATCCCCCCGTCAATTCGCACCCTGCCTATCGGCGCTGTGCAGTCTTCCCGCATTTCAAAAGAACACAGACACAGTTGTCACACTCACATCTGCACATTAAAAAAATCTACTCACCATAAAATTTCCTAGGGCTTCGAAAAAAATATGGAAATTTAGCATCAGTTCCATTTTTTTTTACATGGCAAAATTTTAAATGAAAAAATTACGTCACAAAAGTTCTAACAAAACATTTATCTTTACAATTTAAAAAAATTAACAACATCGTGTTTGCTGAAATGCAAATGCATGATTTGCTGTTATTTTCGGCTTTTAAGATGTAAAAAATATTTATGTGGCAAAACGACAATTGTAAGTCAGGTCAAATTAATAGTTTTATAATAGTGATAGGATTTCGTTCCTGTGGACTCCTGTTGCCAACCTTAATGACTTTAAACGACAAACAAGTATTGTGTTTTGTGAATGTTACGATTACACGAGCAATTTGACAACAGTGCGTTACTTATAAGCCTCCACAAAGGGTAAAGTTGTCAAGATGTGTGTTGTAAATACGTAAAAATGAAGGATTGGGTTTCGACTCAACAAAATTATTATGACATTTGTGTCGGCACAGGCTGAATGAACAAATCGCTAAAAATAACAATTCAATGTTGATCACAATATATGTGCATTTCAAAATATCAAATCGTCCATATATCCATACAATAATATTTAAATTTGTATTGCGGTATCGTGTTTTCTTGTATGTGATCTGTGCAAAGGTTTGGACACACACACCTATGCTGTCAATCAGCCGGCCTCGCAGAATGGATGTTGCCTTAAAAGCTTCCTCCTTATCATGTGATCCTTCAGATCCAAACACTATTGCTACTGTTGCTCCAAACAACTCACAAAGCAATGTGTTCAAAGCACTTTGTTCACTAACCCCAATGTCTCAATCGACACAAACAGAAACACCAGAGTTCGAGGCCCAGTCAGGGCCAACTTTTGTTACACCAGCTTTCACATGTGTATGTAACACACTCCCGCACTGGAACTCTCTTGTTATTAAAACTATAAAGAACGATCATTCATCACGTGAACAACAAAGACGACCCGCGATGCCGACGCTGATTATCTGACCAGTTACATCGAGGTCTGCTGAATAATGCCATAGATACGCTGGACGGAAGTTAGGCAAGCTTTCAGGCTCGATGGGAGAGAAAATGAATAGTGGCGAGTGAAACAAATTAGGCACAAATGTTAATGGCGAGAGAGGATCGGCATTGGGCCTGTTCACGTTGGAAAGGTAGGGGTATCAATCAAAGAAAATATTATGCAAAATGAATATGTGAATACATTGTGAGCTGTGTATACACTAATCAAGGATAAAAGAACTCAACTTTCTATTTAGGGCATGATCGTTCTTTGGGTCAAAATTTCGTCAGCACACAAGACTCGTATAAAAAAACATTATTTATTTTCCTGCACTCACGTTTGACCAAGTTTTCTCACAAATTGCAGTATTGGGGGCACATATTTTACTTGACATCCAAAAACCAGTTGCATATTGGTGCTTTCTTGTACTATTCATAACTAAATGTATAATATGGATTGAAATTGTAGGCAAGTAATACGAGTTGTTTTTCAATATTACCACAAATACAAAAAACTATGGATTTATATAGGCAATCCAAGGCAAGGAAAATAAATAGAAAAGAGGCAGCAGGGATGCGATGTGTGAAAAAACCTTTAAACCATCGAGAAGGACGTCGGTATGTCGATCGTAGAAGCTCGACTCATGGCAGAGATAAGGGAGCAGTCCGGTGGGGGAACCAGTCGGCATCAACCTGATGATGGGTGAGGAAGTAGTGACCTCGGCCACAAGTTTTTAATTTACGTGTTTTCTTTTTATTAGGCAATTTTGATTTTCCTGACCTATAGCAGCACTTGGAGGTGTTTTCAAAAAATTTAAGATATGTATACGAATTGTGTATGTATTTGGAAATAATAGGTAAGCCCAGTTATACCCACTTTAGTGCGCAATACTTCATTTTGTACACTTTACAATGGAGCATCGTCTCGATAAGGCTATCTACACTAACGCAGAGAATACACGCCTTACATAAATCAATCATCAAAAAAATCAAATTTACCACATCGATATTCCGAACATGAAATGTCGCCCGCTCCGGAGGCCGTCTCACAGACAAACTTCATGACTCCACGTACAGAGTGAGTTCAGTTTCCTTGTTACGTCGCACGCACGAATGTCAAGGTTGGCATTGACAAACCGGCGGCTCCGCATCGGACAGATTAATACCTACATGAGATGAAGCGCCTGAAATGCGGTTATACACGACCAATAAAACACCGTCTGTGTACACCACACTAGCGCCGACTTGTATAGCGTTTTGACAACGAGGTTACGAAATAGATAATTTATAGGGAATGCAAGACGGAGAATTATAGAAGCAGATTTTGTAAGAGCAAAACATCGACAATAATTCACAGAGGTGAAAATGACATGAATCGCGCCACTTTGTGTGATCAAGAACATGCACAGTCGGTATATGGCAGGATTGTTTAAATTTTAATTTATTCGCAGTCAATACATAAGCTAGTAGTATACATGTCCACCGGAATCGACAAAAAAGTTTCTTAAAATTAACGAAACATTAAACTAAATCGACAGCACTTCTAGCACTTCAAATATGGGCCCTCAAACAAAATATATGTTTTTGGCATATGTGTATTTAGCATTTTCGATTTTAATTGTATAAATAGTAGGCCCCCACTTACATTTTTATTTTTTAGCTATTAGTATAGCATATTTTTTTGAACCCACTGACAAAATTTGTGAATGAGGTTTCCTTGTATACATGTTTATTTTAAAATTATTGTCATGCAAAATAAATTTAAAACAATGACATAACAATTACGAATACCACGTAAAATTACGAAATAAATATAAAAGTAGAGTTTTTAACAACATATTTTTAAAAGTAACATCTATATTACAAAACGCTATTTAAACGTACCTCCAGAACTTAGTGGTGGCAATTAATCGCAAGTGCAATAGCAAAAATACTCAGAATACGAAATAAATAGATTTTAAAAAGGGGAACACAAAATTATGTCAAAGAGATTTGGCACAAAATATAATGGATACTGTTTAGAGAGGGTAAAAGTTTTAAACGTTGGAGAGAATGTCAATAAGACTTACATGATCGGTGGTTGCTATTTTAAAGTTTCACCAGTGAAGAATTACTGCTTCTACAGCAACAAATTGTTGTGGTTAGCTGTGTTTATGTGCAATCATGCAAAATAATAAATGTTTATCTAATTCGTACTTTTATTTCCCAATTTCATTAGTCGGGAAACACTCCCGTAAGTGTAATACAAATTAATTACTTGGAAATCATTTTTTTTTATTGAATTCCATACAATCGTATATTTATGTTTACAAATTCTCTTCACTGGGACAGTAAGTTGACAACGATGTGTTGTTATCATCAATCTGAACTATATGTACGTGAAAGAGGGTAATGGCTTTTACTGTTTTACAAGCATTTACAGTTCATCCCATTATTCTGTACACGCACAGAGAACATACGTAAACAACGTAGTGGCTGGCTACGATCAATGGTTACTGATTCCAACGTGTCAGGCTTATCAAGTGTATATTGACCGGTGTATGGTGAGATTATTTGAAAATGAGCGGCTACAAATTCAAAATAAAATAGAAAGCCAAACGTTTGGTAACAAACATTTTAGAGTGTAGTATTAATTGGTTATAAATAGCAAGAACGTTTTAAAACTAAAACGGGTATCTGAATAACTTCATGATCACAATCACTAGATCAGACTTCCAAGTTATAACAACACTAAAGATGAAAAATATTAATGTTATTTCAATTGCACAATTTAATACGCCTTTTAAATTGCCCCTCATTTATAAACCTCTCGCGCCCATTACAGATAATTAAATCGTCATTAATTAAATTACTTTTCATTTTGAAACTGCTCAAAGAAAATAATTCACTCCATCAACGTCGTTGGAAGCGTTTTAAATAGAGCGCATGCAGTGTACTTCTCATTTTTACTTACGATAACAATTCCATGTAAAAGCATCATATACCCTAAGTGCATATGACTCCAGAGTGAATGTCGATAAAAAAAAGAAACTAATTGCGCATTTATCTTTAAAGCGACTCAATCGAGACGTTAAACACCATAAAAAGTTGAGTAGTTCTCTCTCCATGTCGACAGCTTGGAATTACTCCATAAAATACACGTCCTAAGTAAAAATCAGGTCACATTAGAATACAGGACTTACGCGTAATATTATCAATGCGAAAAATATAATCGTAATTTAGGTTTAAATCTAGACACAAAAAAACAATTCATGGTAATACGTTTAGAACCATTAATAAAGATTAATTCATAAATCAAGACTAGACCTCACATCCATTTTTTCTCTTGTTTGATTTGATCCTCAGCCTTGTCTCGCGTGATTAAGTAATGAATTAAATAATTAAATCAATTAATCAAAAGGTGATTACGGTGAATGTTTCCAGGAGGCGCTAATCTACGAGGTCCAGTCCACGAGAATAACACCAGAACAAAGTCATTAATAAGAGCTGCGAAGGAACATCGTACTATACGGGGCATGGTGGTGAGGTATATGGCGATGTCTTGCCGGAACCATGGGGACATGGTGATAGATGTGCCCAATGAGAAGGAGTCGGTGTTCCAACATCGCCGACTGAGAATTATGAGGGTCATTCGACTACAGGTGGGGTAACACGGAGGGCTTCGGAGTCACACGCTGACGTGTATCACGCCCATTTCGGGATGAAGAGACAAACCGGTTTGGGGAGTAAATTTAAAATTCGAATTTTGCTGTGATTTCAATGAGGTCCTAAACAGTTTATACTTATTGTTGCGTTATGTATTGAATTGTTATGGTTTAGTAAATTGCACTTGAACCCCAGAAAGTTTGAATATTCACGTGCCCGGCACCTCCACCAAATTAATGAAGGGCAAAACAATCGAGGCACAATAACGGTAAACTTCGCTCCCTACTTTGGGTACTCCCGTACCCTTGCTTGTTGAACATCATAAACTACAAAACATGTCAATTTGATGAGCAAAGATTAGTGATACGTTTTTTTTATCGTGTTAGGTTTATGATACAACAAAATGCTAATTTTACTAAAACAATTTTTCCATACCTATTGAGAACTATCTAAGAAATGTTTTCTAACGTTTTATGTGGCTTTATTAAATTGAAATGTTTCTTTATTTTTCATCATTTACTATAAGTGCAAGAAACGTACCCCATATTTACGGGTTTGGTGGAAAGGCAAAAATAGATGCTACAAAATCCTAAATTAGAAAAATTAATGCAAAATATTCTAAATTGAAATGCTAAAAAAATGTGATTTAGTAATGATGCAAAAATCTCATTTTCAGTTGATAAAGGAGAAACCATGCAAGTGTAATGCTACCCCTCGGCGCGATGCCAGAGCGCCTTGCGGTCAGCGCTCGCACTAGTGCGCGCAGAGTGCAGAGGTCAAGGGGAACAGGAGTGGACAAGGAGGGCATGGCAATTGCACTTCTGCGCTCTGCCCTCCCATTTATCCCATGATGTTTTAATGCAATGATAATGATCGGACAGATCGTTTTTATACTAGAGCCGACTCTCACGAAACCTGCGATTTTTCGTGCTTGCACGGTTCAAAACCACCTAAATGAAGAGTGTTTGCCAGTAGAATATACGGTTTGAAAACATGATTTGGGTCTTGCTAAAATTCACATCATATTAAGTGAAGGAGTACTTACCTTCAAATACGCGCATTGTAAATAAATAATAAGTAAGGGTGAAGCAATATTATGTACAATTTTGTATTGTACGAAATTGTTTTATTGATCGTTTGGTTTACTATATTTCGGATGGCCAATCATTATACAAATATAGAAATCCCCATTATCCCCCGCTGAGATAAATAAATTAACAATTTGCAAAATATGCATACAAGTTACAACATCTACAGACAGTGCAAAAAAAGAACCTCTGTAGCATACGAAAAGCTCAGATTGACGTCGATATTCTGGTAAGCTGTTTCGTTTTCTGAAGTAGCAGAATCCTTTAATTTAAATATACGTAATAATTACTTGTAATTTGCAACATTTATAAAAAAAATACTGAAAACTTCGATGTTATGATCAGACTCCCCCCCCCCCCCCCCCAATGCGACGTCCTGACAAATCAACCAGCCAAGTGTGAGTTATTTATTCCACTCAATTCTGAACAATCTTTTGAAGTAAGTTAAGGGGAATCCCTAGACCCAAATATGATTTCTAAATAATGCAGTAAAGACGTCTGAAAAGTAAGTAGAATGTAAGAGGGGCTTAATAAAAGAGCGGATTATTTTTTTGAAATTTTTTTGACGGGACATAACCTCAGAATCAACAATTGTATTCAAATTACTGGAATCAGTTGCAAGAAAATTAATTTTTTCCGTTAAACGGTACAAAATTTGAAATTGTACCGGCAGGCGAAAAAAATTGTGCAACGCAACAAACCATATAAATCCAAAAATCCTTTTATTTAGGTTGTAGATAAAGGAGTGTAGAAATAATATACAAAAAACCGCTGCTAAAAATTCAATTTTGAACTTGACAACTGATTCCAGTAATTTGATACAATTGTTGATTCTGAGGTTATGTCCCTTCAAAAAAATTTAAAAAATAATCTGCTCTTTTATTAAAGGCCTATTACATTCTATTTACTTTTCAGACGTCTTTACTGCATCTTAATAAATCATATTTGGGTCTAGGGATCCCCTTAACCAATTTTAAAAAGTAGGTTAATAATTAAAAGTTATTTTACTTCAATATTATTTTTATAATCGCTGGTGAGTGCTAAGTGTACAGGTAAAGTATAAAGTTTGTAATATAAGATAACCTTGACTCATTGTGGGGTTTTATATGAGCAACTGGAAATACTTCATTGTTTTGAGAAATATTTTCATTTACAATAGTTAAGTCCAATATAAAAACAATGTAACGTAATTAACGATAAATAACTAATGTGTATATGTTAAAAGTTGTCAAGATTTAAAAATTACTATTAATTAGTAAACAAAAATGTAACACGGTAATGTTGACCCCGCAAAGCATGATAGCAAAATTTCCAGGATTTACCTCTTACTCCTTCAGCTTAGTATAAAATATATATTCATAACGAAGAGAATAAATTACCAAATGGTGTTTAAGATAAATAAAAAAAGTGATTAATTACAAATCCCGTGGTACGTCTTCTAGGCAAGGCATCTCGTCAACCGAGCAAGTTTCCGCACGCACCCCACCCTAACAACACACGCGTGGGCATCTCCGTTTCTTCTCCACACCTTCCCAGCTCATCAATCAGACACGGCGATTCATTTCAAATATATTAACTGACAGTAGCTCTTGACAAATAATCGAAAACATACGGTAACTGACGCATTTCAATTTGGAGAGATTAGACGCGAGAGATTTCTTATAAGACCTCTGACTTGAGAGGAGATCATTGATTTATCCTGCTCACTACATCATGTGTAGGCCAGACGCGTCGGCCAGAATACACTACTGGAATTCGAACGACGGGTTTGCAAAATTGGCAGACGAACTTTTCACCCAGGATTCATTATAAAAAAACTATCATATACAAAATTAGGTAGATGAATGATAGAATATGTTAAGTGTTGGTTAAACGAACTGAACGGTTACACCATTGAGTTTATAGTATGGTTAGAGCACCTACGCCGGGGGTCAGTTGTCTACCGCCGAGCATACGCTGGTCGGATAGTACATTCTCGTCCTAGCCTGAAGCTTCGATCAAAGAGCGCTTATCTGCGCGTACGTCATTGGTCAGGACGAGATGGTACTACCCGACTTGCATATGTTTGGCAGTACGAGCGGTAGACAACTGGCCAGTGGCGATGGACCTCTAATCACAATATAAACTCAATGGTAAAATAAAAATTAACCGAATAAATGTGTGGAGAGTGGTCCTATGTAACATTATACTACAAGATTGAAACAAATTAATTGAAGTGAAGGACAAACAAACGTAGCCACAGTTTGTCTATAGGACATAAACAAACTAAGACCTTGCAAATATATAGTTAATTAAGAAATCGTGTCTATTAAAATTAAACCCAACAATTCTAATGTGTGATTGTAAATTAAACTGTAGGGCAGTTTTCGTGGCCAACACTTTTCTAATCATATACATGTGTAATGTTTTAGTTTGTTGTTGTTAAAAACGTACCTAATAGTAAATATATTTACAACATAATAAGAAATAAAATAATAAGAAATAAAATGTGCTCATTGTATGATTGAATCTGAATAATAGCTCGAAGATCGAGGAAGAATGATTCTCCCACTCCCTGGTCTCACAGTTTAAACCCACAAATTTAACAAACATGCTCGAAATAAACTCTGGACGCTGCTTTTGAACAAAACAAATAGTTCTAGAGTCGTATGTGTTGTCTTGTATTCGTTTAGCCACATGTTCTTAAAATCTCGATTAACTTCATAAACAACTTTTATCAACTAAATCACTACATGCGTGTTTATTCATGTGAACAATATGTTTCCACAAAAGTGTTACTGATGTATAACTTGATGATGAGAATTTACTTAAAGACAAAAATATGTTATATCCGGTAAGAATAAACATTCGTGAATTCTTCACCATCTAAAATGTGCCACACGTTTAACTTAAATCATGATATACCATAAATTGCAGGCAGTGATTCGATCTATTGCCAAAAGCGTAAACACATAAAATGCGAAACTTATCAGTTACAAACATTCAACCACAGATATATTACACTCACGTACTTATCTGTGATTCAACTATACGGATCCACAGAGTCGAAATATACAAACTGTGTAATTTGCTATGATGTTCGGACAAGTTTGCTGTAGCAGTTAAAGTTAAAACCAATTAAAAATTACTTGATAAATATCATTTCCACTTCAACTCAAATAAATCAAACATTCTATAATATGCTTCCTGCAACCTATAATTCGCTTTGCAAACTACCGGCAATATATTCCCATGGTCACACTAAGGAAGGCTCTTACATAAATTGGACAAAGATACACTGATGTGATATTAGACTAGTTAGCTTCCTTGTTAACTGTGTGGGTTTAATAAAGACAACACAAGGTGGGGTATCATCGTTTAACGGCAATTTCGGTCGCTTTGCCCTAGTTGCTAGCAACCATTCAACCATGCAAAGTCAATTTTAAAACCTAATTTATATACTCCCTACAAGATCACCGATAATATGCAGCCATAAGACAATTTACTTTTTTTTATTATGGTCTCATGTGGGGCCGTTATTTTTTCAAGTATTAATTAAGCAATCAATCAAGGAGCAAACAAGAGTAAATTGACTGAATAATTATATTCCGGCTAGTTCTGAAATGAAAAGGTTGGGTCGGTCATCGGCCATCGTTAGAAGATTAGATGGGTAAGACTACTTTCGGCTGAATGGTTGTCACATTTTTCTCAACTTTCAACAGTTTTCAATCTAGCGGCAATTACAGTTGAACTAGGGATGGTGATGTGCGTTTCAAGTATGAAAAAGAACAGCGAATTTAACAAGAAAATAATGCCAGAGTGATCAAGGTATAGACCTATACATAATATTAACAAGGACGGTTACGGGGTAACTTAACATCATATTGTCGAAAAAGGATACACAAAATACACTTTCCAGTATTCAAATCTCTTTGGTGCAAGTGCTGGATTGGTAATCATTGCCCCCTTAGGTGGTGACCGCCCGCAAGGGTCACTAAAGATATTATGTATCAACTTTGTTGAAGAACAATGTCAACAAGAAACGCATGTAAATCCGCGGTCATGTTCGGTTTTTATCGTGAAACATGACGCACGCTCAGACGGACGGACAGCAAAGTGATGCATTAGAATAAAGATTATTGAATAAAACTATTATTTGATTCAATTAATACTTTACTCTAGTCGAGTCGTACCATTGAGTATATAGGTCGTACTATTATCAACTTAATTCATTCTAGCTATGAAGTAAAATAAATGTGTGGATTATTTTTGAAAAGCACATTTATATACTATTGTTGCCAACCTACAAAATTCAATTCATTATTCAAAAAATTAAATTAGTTTTAACTGTGGTTGCATTATTTACCAAAACAATCATTAAAGTAAGCTCAATTTGCCCCCTGTCCTCGCCAATGTGCCCCCAACAAGTAAAACGTCAAGGCCAACTCAAAAGCCAAAGTGGATTCAAGTGACAAGCTGAATTCCACTAATTGTATTGGACAGTGTATGTTAATTCTTACAGAGTAATTGAATGGCAAGAGACACACCCAAGGAGCGTTAGCAGTCGTCAAAACACCAAATAGGTAGTAGATTCATCTCCACACCTCTAACAACAATCCGTCATACTTTTTAATTTACATGAATTATAACTTGATATATCGCTTTCAAGTCTTGATATTATGTTGGATTGTTGTGGATGTGGGCACCTCATGGGTTGAGGTTTGTCACATCTTTATACTAGCATTCCTTTCATACGCTCTTCCTCCTGTGGATTAAAAGTTGAAGAATTCTTTATAAAAGGTGGAAATAAACACAACACTTTTTATCAACACAAAGACAAACGAGCTTGAAATCCATGTGATTACTTGTTAAGATTGTCATTTCAATATTTGTCATTTAGAAACTCTATGTTGAGCTTGACTTTAGGATTCAAATAAGATTGGATCTATGAAAAGAGAAATTATCGTGTAAGACAATGTAACTTATATTATGTTGCATGTATTTTATTTCTAAGGCGTAGTATGATTTTGTGTGGGATTGTAAGAAAATATAATTTTGTTAGAATACACGAATGAGAAAATTAAAAAATGTTGTTGTCAATCTGCAACTATTTACCCATTTACAATAAAGGCCCTTATTATATTATTTACTATGAAGTACATAACTGCCTTAATAGTAGTTCCCTAAATTACTAAAGAAACATTCTCGTAAGGATGATCGACGTAGGGTACACATCAAATTTACCCTCTTCAGGTGACTTAGTAGATTATTAGGGTGTAGAGAAATTGATAAAGGAATGCTCGAGGACACAATCGACGAAAACCTCGAGTAACTTTCAGTCTAGATTGCAGATGACGGGATTCGAACCATTGAGCTCCCGAATCAGAGTTACAAGCCTGATCACTGTCACCACTGTCGGTAATTACCATTTAACAACTCAAATGAATTGATATTCTCACGAAATGAAGGACTATGAAATCTAAAATTTTCAGTTAGAAACGCAAATGTTTAAAAATGGTAACTCTTTTGGAAAACCAACAAACGAGGGTCATTAGTTACACACACGCACAGCTTGCCAGTCGCCACTATATATTTCTCGTATTTCTCACTTGTATAACTCATTATAGCAACACCGTTGCACGTATGTGTATATAATTGTGCAACAAGGCTGAATCCGGATGATTGGGCAACGATAGATAGTAAAACCACGTAGCCAGATATAAAAAAGAATAATTATCATCGGCGTTTGGTAGTGAGGTGTTGCCTAAGATCACGATGCCCAAGCAGGCAATAAAACGCTCTCCACACAACCGAAAATTAGGAAATCGCGTTTTCAACCGAGTGTGGATATTTTTTACTTTTATTAATGTCCTCGTTCATTATTAAAGCTAGCTAATGAAGTCCACGACCAATAAACGAATAAGTCCTCGTATTAATGTGAGATAAAATGTAAAAGGAAAATGTATTTTTTAAATGTTTTGAATTTATAAACAAAAAACTATAAAATAAAATCTCGAAAAGTCGATACATAAATCTCGCGCACCTCCATCAACAAGGTGTTAAGATGTACTAAACAACTTCCGCGTGTTAAAAAAACAGATTGAATTAATATTTATGTGTTAAAACAATTAAACTAGGGGCAATGCTCACCATGCAGCTTCTGCTACAAGGCTGCACCGCTTGCAGCTATGCACTGTATAAATCAACAAGACAGAGAACCTCAATGCAAGAGTAAGCGTGGTACTGAACATGCACCATCACTTGTAAACATTGCTCCGTTTGTGCTTGGATTCACGCCCTCGTATTGCAGAGAATACACATTCGAGCATACTTATTTATTTAGCAAAGTCAAAGGATATTTACAGAGTATACATATATACACATATAATTAATAGTATATGAGTGGATAGCAATGGTAAAAAATAAACACGTAACAATATTATGAGAAATATTATGAAAGTAAAGTAAGAAATGAGGAGAAATAGAAACAAAGTTTGACGACAGGAATTTAAACTGTAAAATGATCTAGAGGAGTATTATAGTAAGCTATTTAGAACGATTCTCAGTTTTTATTTAAAGCGTGTAAGCTAAGACTATTTAATTTATGCTGATAATTAATTACAATACATTATAATATACCACATAAGTGAGTCGGGCTATTAACGAAACATTTGTGGTAAGGTTTTAGACATAAATTACGTACATAGTTCATGTAACACTTCAAGATGCATTATTTAGTAACAAGTAAGGAAGTAAATAATCAGTAATTCAAACTGCAGATAACGATTGTAACATCAATATTTTTTTTAACACAACTTAATAGATAATCTTAACGATGAAAACACAGTAGATTGAATGAACGAAAGAGAGCGCAAAATAACATAGATGTGCTAAAGTTATTCTGAATAATGTTGTAAATGTTGTAAATGTAAAAAAGGTGATACATCAAAGAAGGTAAAAATAATTAAAATAATATGTCTACTGTTTTGAAGATCTTACCATAAAGTTGTGAATGCACCGTCTGTGCACAGTGTACTAAGTTGAGCAATACTGACTGATGTAAGAATAAATAGTTCGATGTGTATGGCATACACAAGGTTTAAAAAACACTTTTTCGTAAGGATGCCCACTGTAGGGTACACGTCAGAGCTAACCGATGTGGCCCTCTTCCAGGTGACTAAGGTATATTGGAGCTAGGACAATTGTGAAGGGATGTCCGAGGCTGTTTAAGGGGCTCAGTCCCTTGCAATCACATTAATGACTGAGGAAAACCACGGAAAAACCTTCAGTTAATCGAACCCATGACATCCCGAATCAGAGTCTCGAGCCAACACTGTCGGTATTTATTTGGCATAACTCAGCGGCAGACACTCTCCACTCAGCCTCGTCAGGATTCCGAGAAAAACATCGAACGACGGCGTAGATATCACGATATACCATTCATAATTAATTTTACGACAGTGACGTTGCGGTAAGACAAACATAAGCCGCTATCATTCAATGTTTTACATTGAGAGACTAAGAAGCTAAACCTGATCAGCCTCTCCCTCAATAGTTTTATACGAACCACCGATTCTCAGAAGCCGGGACAAGGAAGTGTCATGGTAAACTTTTGGCGGGGCCAATACTGAGATACAAGAGGCGATACACGTTCTCAATAACAACTACACGAGAATCAATATTAATAACCGTTAACAAAACAAAATCAACACGACATCTTGAACTATAACCGTGTGTTGGGACTTATAAACCCAAATTCATTGAGGCCGATTTCAATTTCAACTGTCTAAAACGGTCTGATCATTTAAAAACTGCACTTCATACGGCCCCGAAAAAATAACTATCGATACGGGTGTTGTTCGTCTGAGAAATATATATGTTCAAATTTCAAATCCCCAGTGTAATTGCAATGCAAAAACTTTGTTTGTCATCATCAAGTCCGATTATCTAAATGGGACTTGTAATAGGTCCTAAAGAACAATCATGGGATTCTTAGAATATAGTTAGTTACAAGTGGTTTATCGGATAGATATATAATAGATACAACGGAAAAAATATGTATTTTCTATAGTACATTCGTATTTTCAGAAGACACTTGTACAGTTACATAGTTCATGGTTGTATAAACAAAAGTATATTGTGAAATTGACCGTCATTCTATATCTTGACGCAACAGAATTGGTCGCAGATACCAAATACAGGTTTATCAACAAATTAAATGTGGCAAGTTTATTTCACGTTAGAGAAGTTCTCGAGCACGAACTGTGCAAAATAATCTTAAACACATCGATTCCTATTATGTTTAATCGCAAACGATTCCAATGACGTCACCTCCACATTGTTCTCCAGTCCACAAATATTTCAAACACCACTTTATAGACCAAACTCGCGAATCTGGTTTTCAATCTGAGAGCAAGCTCGTAAAAATCGCCATCACATAACAATTTCCCCCCTTTTTCTCACCAAAGTATTTTTACTTTAAATTAATTGTTTTTAAATTGTAGATAAAAGCAAGAGATACCAATCGCCGGCGGCAATCATGGAGCTGATCAATCTCGGTGTCTCGTCCACCTGTGCGCTGTCTGCTCATGCGAGAATTGTGCACATCAACGGACGGCCTCGCTTCATACCTTGTCTTCGATCTGTTAAATGCACTTTTATTGCACTCGAGAACACAATGCGGCCGCCTACCACGGCCATGTAAATGCCAGCTGGATGATAGAATCACATATCTCTACTCTCTTGGAATCTACTCCTAGCGAACCAATTATCGAGGTGGAAATCGTGTTAATACCTGTCCAAACGGCGAGAGATCACACTTGAAGGCATCCGACAATTATTATTGCAGCTTACACGGCGCCAGCCCCATGTACCAGATGCACGGTATTGATAAACAAATAAGTTTTTAATCAATGTCGAGATGCTAATAAATGGGAATTAAAAACGGAATGGAATAATTGAAAACACGAAGAAAAGACTGGATTCAACGTAGTGACAAGGGATTCTGTTGAAGGCGTTTGACAGTGACTCACGCGAAACAAGAAGTGAGCTCCGGTCGCACTTTGTGTTTATTTTCAAGTATTTTTAATTGAAAAGGGGTCATAATGCCACCCACAGTGAACAGATCTTGGATTTTCAGTGTACGCTGGACATTATTTACAGAATACATTGCGTACTGGGGGCCTATTTACTAAAACTGAAACACGAAAAGTAGTCGATCGACAGAACAACTTACTAAATAGAACCCCAAGGCAACATTTGTTTCAGTGACACGCAAAAATGTTATACCACGCATGAATTATTCTACTTATAAGTTGACATTGTCGATCGACAAGTTGTTTCTTCGCTTAGTTAATATAGGCCCCGTGGTCTGATGTCATTTGCGAATATGTAATTTTTCCCATAAACATATTATTTGTTACAAAACGTAATTCGTTATAAGTGATATCTCCTTTCGGGTGTGCAAGGAAACGGTCAACTTTAGGAAAAAGAGTTTTTACATATTTACATGATTAAGTAATACATAATAAGGACGAAACAAATAATAAGGACAGAATACAAAATAGCAAAATTAGAGTAATACCTAATGTTTTGGAATCGAACCGGGGTCATCACGAATTAGCTGCACGATGGAAACATGCTAACGTTACACCCGTTTTAAAGAAAGGAAGAAAAAACTCAGTGACTAATTACCGGCCTATTTCGTTATTAGCCATATTTTCAAAAGTTTTTGAAGGTCTCATTTCTAAAAGATTAAATAATCATGTGGCAGACTACATATCACCAAGTCAGCATGGATTTATGAAAAGAAAATCAACTGTTACTAATCTTACTGAATTCACCCACGATATTGCAACGTCCCTAAACTCAGGTGTTCAAGTTGATGCTGTCTACACGGACTTCAGTAAAGCTTTTGACAGTGTTGATCACGATCTTCTCCTATTTAAATTAAAATCCTATGGAATTACCGGTAAAATTCATCAATTACTTGAAAGCTACCTTACTGGACGAACTCAGTCAGTTGTCATTGATACAATAAGATCATCTTCTGAAAGTGTAACATCTGGAGTGCCGCAAGGTTCAATTTTGGGTCCACTACTCTTTACCCTGTTTGTGAATGACATACCGTCTTGTTTTATGTCATCAAGCTGTCTAATGTTTGCTGATGATCTTAAAATATATCGTCCAATACGAAGAGATGCTGACCGTGCATGCCTGCAGTCAGATCTGGACGCGCTTGCAGAATGGTGCAGAACATGGAAGCTTAAACTTAATGTATCTAAATGTGCAGTCATTACGTTTACAACAAAAACAAAACATGTTAAATTTCATATCTACAGTCTCAATGATCAGATTTTGGAAAGAGTCACGAAAGTCAAGGATTTAGGTGTCATCATATCTCACGATCTTTCATTCTCGAATCACCTTTCTAACATTATTCCGAAATCATTTAGATTGCTTGGTTTCTTAAGACGAAACTGCTCTAAAGAATTCTCCAAAACCACTATGCGAAAGTTGTACCTCTCTCTTGTTAGGCCTCATTTAGATTATGCTAGCTCTATTTGGAACCCATATCAAATCACCAAAATTCATAATGTAGAAAGGGTCCAACAGTGTTTTATAAAACATCAATGTATAAAAAGTAACATTCTGTATCATAGAGTAGATTATGCACAACTTTGTAAAGATGCTAACCTAATGACATTAGAAAACCGAAGGAACTATTCCGACATGGTTTACCTTTACAAAATTGTAAATAATTTAACAAACACTAGTTTAATTCTTGGCAAATTAAATTTTCATATACCTCCCAAACATACACGCCTTCACAAAACTTTTCAACCAGCCCTAAGTCATCTCGACCTCCATAAAAATTCATGCATCAACAGATTACAGCATTCTTTTAATATGTTAAAACCTCTTGAAGGAACAGACATTGATCTCTACTCTCAAAATATTTTTAAATTTAAATCTGTGATCACTCAAGCATTAGGATATTAACGTAATTTACTCACTAGCTTATTTCCATTAGTATCTTCTTTCATATAAAATTGTTCTTCTATTTTCTTTCAAGAATATCTCTAATTCATTTTTAATGTTAATAATTTTGATAGTTTCACATTTAAATTGATAATTTCACATGTTTAATGAGTTAAATGTATTATTTTGTGTTGTATATTTTAATGTCTATTAGTATGTTTTCTATCCATTAGGTAATGCTATGATTTGCACTTGTGGAGTATTTGTACTCTGTTGTAATATGCATCTGATAAATAAATAAACCTCTACCGGTGAAAAGCAGACGTGAATTGAATTTATTGTACTTTGATTACTGAAATAACAGGGTTGCAACTAACGTTTGCTGAAATAAATGTCCCTGTAGACCCACGATTGCAAGAGCATTTGCCCAAAAATTTGTTCAGGGCCGAACTTGGTCAACGTTTAAATAAAAGTACTAAAACTATAAAATATAACATGCGAATATTTCCCACTGACCGATTTAATGGCAAGCAAATAATCATACTCAACACGAACAGTGAAGTTTGTGTTGTATTTGTTTTATTAACTTGCTTTTAAATAATCCAGTGGGAAAAAGTAGTACTCAAAAGTCAAAACCACGCTTTATAACAATGCTCCCTGATATGATATGAACTTACAAGTCCCTGAAACCTTGCCTTAAGTTTGCTAACTGAAACTTACAAGATCATTAAAACTATCATCAAGTATTCATGCATTCTGAATGTAAATAGGATGGTTCTCTACAGAATTAATATTAATGATATAAAAACAATAATACATGTTCATGGTGAAGGCCCTAGAAATTCTTTGATGATGACAATATCAAGGGACACAACTGCACAATCTGTCTGGTTCTATATTAGGGAGCAAGTGCTTTGTGCCTTATGATATCACTTTCAACTTTAATGGATCATTAATGGACATTTTAATGGTACCAACGATAAAATAACTTTCATTACCAGACTATTGGCAAGAGTGGTTACCTCAAACAAACTGTTAATTAAAGTTAACAGCCAGTTAGGGGCTAACAAAGCTATGGAATTCAAGCATTTTGAATGCGCACTGCCAACAGAAAATACGATTGTTTTTTCTCGTATCAAGCAAGATATGCATCAACACGACGACAGTAATGGAAATATGAAAATTTTCCAAAATCACATACTTTTTGGAAATATAAGAAATGATGAGGATAGAGAAGAGTGTCACAATTTTAAATATTGACAAAAAACTTCGCGTAGAAATAAGTATCAAATATGTACATAATCTTTGGTTTACGAACACAAAAATTGTTACTACAAAATAAAATGTAGAGTAGATTTAAGCAAATAA
This sequence comes from Sweltsa coloradensis, assembly GCA_024449915.1. Lineage (NCBI taxonomy): Eukaryota > Metazoa > Arthropoda > Insecta > Plecoptera > Chloroperlidae > Sweltsa > Sweltsa coloradensis. The sequence goes on along the minus strand of JAMZAV010000006.1, from coordinate 996,175 downwards.
TATGATGTGTATAATTATATGAACGATATGAAAAACAAGTTATTTAGACCATATGGCGCAAGTTTCAAGCAACACTGGTTTTGCAAGTGTCCTTTCATACCAATACTTTATTAAAATAATATTTTGAAAAACAAGTATAAACAAACATGACATTACCAACAATTTATTGCATTCACAGAATAATGAGAAAGAGTAATAGTTCTAGTATAGGCCTTGATATGCCTAAGGTGATGGTTAACTTTGGGGGCCAAGAAAACTGGTGGCAATAGCTAGCTACCCCCAACCCGACAGAATTGTTTAGATATGTGTATATATATATTTCTCGATTTGGTTAGTCGGGAAACACTCCCGTAGGTTTAGTATATAAATATGTTTTAATATTTTACGGTTTATTATCTGTGAATGATCATCGCAAACACATAGTTAGGTTTTGAAACTAGATTCACCGTTACGAATATCAATTAAGTATCTGTCGAAACAAAAACACCTGCATAAATCTTGACATCGAGCATCCCAATATAATTAATTAATTTCTTTCTAATATGTAATTTATTCCTGAATTATAATTCCGACCACGAACACTTACAGTCCCCATTGAGGTAAAGTCAATTCAATCAGATCTAGTTACGACAGTCATCTGTCTCATTCGACGCGACAAAAACGATTCAACAGAAAATTGAGATTAATTTTTCCTATGGCCACTTGATTATAAAATAGAACACTATTTCAAACCTGGCTATGTAAACATATGAAAAGAGCTAAGAAAACGAGAGAAGAAGATAGAAAAGAAAGAAAAACGTTTATGTACTCGGCATACTGGTGTATTTTGGGTTTGGTGGGCTACATTATAAACCCAAAGCTGGTGTTCTTTTACAACTTGTTTAATTTATTTCACCATTCATCGTCCCGGCAACAAAATTCAACATTAGTCAACTTGTTGACAATTAGCTTCGCTCCCAATTATCGGCACTCCCATCCATGGTTGTATGTTCAATATGTTCAATTTTACAAATGAAATCGCTCATGTTAATGTATAACATATTTCTATTTGAAATACATTATGATCAATAAGTAACTGTATAAAATATATTATATTATTTTCAACATAAAAAGTTTAGTTGATAAAGTCGTACGAATCCCCGCGTCCCGCTAAAAAGCGATCTACGCCATTACGAGTGACCTCGCTAATTTGGCGATGTTGAGGCTCATGGGTGCTGTCAAAGCATAGGCCACTCAATCACTCAATCACTCAATCACTCACTCACACACGCACGCAAATGCCGGTAATGCAAAAATGTGAAGCACGTAATTATATGGGCAAACAATTTCAAACTGTCAGGTAGGGAGATGTGTAACTGGGAGAATGATAGTATTGACTGCGGTTCGCAATTTATAAACGTGTGCTCACATAGCACGTACAACTGATGGTTCTTGACAACGTTGTGCTGTGTAATGACAATCAATCAGAAGAAGTTCGTAGCTTTAGAACATTGGGTGACTTGGACTTAGGCGGACGTAGCTGCGTTACCAGACACCGTTAGAATCGTAATAACAAATGATTTATGTCACAAAAAGTTATCTTTAATTTAATTCTGCTCAAAACTATATGTCCTCATTTGATTTTGTACCAAAAACTTTGTCATTTTTTCACTAAAATATGTATTGACTCAATATCAGGGTCCAATCTGTACACTGTACTTTCTACCAGGAACACTCTCTGAATTGATTCAATCAGGGGAAACAATCTATTTTGATTTCTAGATTTGGTTACTCGGGAAACACTCCAGCAGGTGGAATTTTTAATATCAATCTATATTGACTCAATATCTCAATATTTGTTGGCATAATATGTAATTAAGAATGACTTAATATTAGGGGCTCAATCTGCAATGATTCAATATCAGAGGTCACAATCTTCAATGAATTTTTTTAAGCATTGCTTTATGCATTATGTTATCAATTTACAAGCCACGTGCGACATTTATGGGTCATTAATGACCATTAATGGTACCTGTACGATAAAATAACTTTCAGTGCCAGCCTATTGGCAAGGGTGGTTACCTCAAACTGTTAATCAATGTTAACAGCCAGTTAGGGAGTTACAAAGCTATTAAGTTCAAACATTTTGAATCCGCACTGCCAACAGAAAAATACGACTGCCTGTTTCTCGTATCAAGCAAGATGCATGTTTCACTCATCCGTAGTACGGAATAAACAAGAATGACTTAGCACATCCACATATATCGCCACAATCAAAGGAAGTAATGTTGAAAAAAGGTTGCCGTCTAGGATTCTGAGACATCATCTGAGGGCAATTAAATCAATCAGAGTTTATTTCTGAAGTGTGTTTTTAGACGGAGTTTGTTTTAATAAACAAGCAGAGATGTAATCTCGTAGGCGCAAGTGCTTCCAGTTGTATTGCAAAAAGCAATGAAACTTTTACGAGTTTCCCACATGGAGATACCTCATATTTCAATGAATGACAATAATATGTGTTTTGGTTTTTATAGCTACCTACTCACAGGGTAGGCGTGTGTGCATTTATCGTAAGTAACCAATCTATCTTTGAAATGTTACACAGTATAGTAAGTTGTTACTAATGCGCAAATGTACATTAAAAATGTCATCTTGTCAAATGTCGAATATATTTTTCAAATATTATTGAATGATGAAGGTAAACTCAGTCTTACTCAATCAATATATTATCCAACGGCAAGATCGAAAACTGTATTGATGCTAAATGATTCATGAGAATTTCCAACACTTTACATCAACTATCAACAACATTTTCGTTTTTGTTCATCAAATTTAAATTTCCTAATTTTGCTCAGTTGAAGTCACCATTAAAACGTCTACTAAAAGTCTGCAACAAGTGGGAATCCAACATATCGCTCCAAATGTATCCAATACACAATTAAGTATGAAATTAACTAGGAAAACGCTTAAGTCCCGCCGCGTTGTTGGATGAGCGTAATTGGTGCATTGAGCTGCCATGTGTTAAGCGGATTTTCCGTTGTTCTGTGAAAAATCATTACTTAGTTGAAGATTTTTTTAAATTAACTCATTCAGACCACGTGTTCATTACAATGGACCCTAACAATTATGATTTAAAAAAAGAAAGACTTAAAGTTTTTTCGATTTGGCCAACAAAAAATTCAAAAAAATTGGGGAATTCAAATTCAAAGTTTTTTTACCTCATTGCGATAGGACGAATAGTACTGTTTTAGAGAAGATTGAAAATTGAAAATGTGTAAAAACGGGCAAAAAAAAAGTTTTTTTGGTTTTTTTCCCGGAAATTAAAAATATTACTAGTATTGCCGGTATTTGAGATTCAGGAAATCCAAAACATGCAAAAAATTCGGAAAAAAATCTAGTTTTAGAAATGCACTTAAAATTTACATTTGAACATCAAACGTTGCTTTTATTCGAAATCCAAAATTTCCCATAATTCCTTAAATATAACAATGAAAAATATAAAAAAAATACTAAAAATATCAGAAAAAATCACGGAATGTTAATTTTTAGCTTAAAATATCCTAATTCATGCCAATTTAATTATGGTCTGATTGAGTTAAATTAAATGAAAAATTAACTTAAATTTTAAATTTTTTAATTAATTGTAATTTAAAAAAAGGAATAAATCGTAATATTGAAATTTTCATAAGAAATAATTATTCGATTGCGCACAAATTTTACACAAATATATGAATTTATAAAATTAAGGTTCTGTGAAAAAATTATTACAATAGTATAAAGCATATAGGTTTTTATAAGTCAAAGAATTGTATTAGAAAAGAAAAAAAACGTAAAATTTCGATTTTCATGAGAATTAATTCTTCGATTACGCTCAATTTAGCACGAATGTCTTAATTCATGAAATTAAGGTTCTGTGAAAAATCATTACAATCGGTTAAAGCATGTAGGTGTTATAAGTCGAAGAAAGTTTTTAAAAATCGAAAAAAAACGTAAAATTGCGTTTTTTTATGAGAAAAAATTTCCCGATTGCGCTCAAAAACGTGGCAGTTCTAAGTTCAGAGATTTCGAAGGCCTCCATGAAATTTCATCGCAATCGGAGTATCGGTTTAGCCGGAATCGTGTTAACAGACACACAAAAATACAGAAAGAAAAAAAAAAAAACATTCCGGATTTTTTTCTCCAGTGTAGTGAAATGGAATCTTCGCTTCGCTCGCTTCGCTCGCTACGCTCATCCAATAAAATGTACAAAACGATTATTCCGTGATTGTAAATCCATTTGAGTTTAACATTCGAGCGAACAGTCAAATTTTTCCGTTTGTATTTTTTGTGGGTCTTTTCTCCCGGATATTGGCGGGGTTGGTACAAAACAACAACACCGTGTCTATGGAAATCGGGTTTTCTCGCAGTCAGTCAGTCAATCGCATAGCGTGTCGAAGATTGAATTCAATTAACGTGTGTGGCAGAAGAAAGACCGGCCAACTCAAGATAAACAAAGCCTCAAGGGAATATACCTTTGCACCAAACAAACCATGTAAAACGAACGCAAAGGGGGAAATTATCAGGTAATTACATGCGTGACGCGGTCCGCCCCGGTGCATCATAGAGTATACTTCCCCAAACAGGGGCTTCCAGCTTCCAATTACCATTTTAAAAACGTGAAACATTACCTTCAACGATTCGAATTGTTTACAATTATTTATTTCTGAAATTTATTTGCTATCCCTAAAGCGAGGGCGGGCAAAATAAATTAAAAAACTTATCGCATAATTATCAATTTACCATATTCAGTAACGGCACCGTTCAAATAGCGTAATGGCGATATGTTTGAGTGCCAGCCAGCAACCAATTACACACGCGAAATGGCTCACCTCGTTAAAAACATTTAATCGGAGGCTCAGCTACTTGAACTAGCAAGCATCCATGAAACGCTGGAGGGGGAGTAATATTTTTAAAGCTGCATTCCCAGTCATGTGTTCAGTGACCACTCACGTGTTAGATATAGATTATAACCAATATAATTGCAATATATACGCGATGGTTGGAGGGAGAACAATGGTGTTATTAACCTATAGAGGTAGGTCATGCGTTCGTTAGATGTAGACACTGGAAAATGTAATTGTGGAGGTCACCGGTTCGATACTCACCACTAATCATAAATTAAGCATGTCCAAGGTTTGCAAAGGTCAAATGCGGTTGTTGGGATTGAGCCCTTCATGATATTAGGGCAAAGATAAAGGTGTAAATGTAAACACCTACGAAATGTCGACAAGAGTCAACGATTCCAGGCAAATCTATTGAAAAGCTCGCATATTATATTATATATTGTAATGTATGCAATTATTTAAAAATAAATAAATATATCACCCCGTTTCCACATATTTAGGCATATTAGTTTCCATGTTATCAACAATTTATTTAGATCAAAGTTGTATTGGAATGGAATCTAATTAGGTGAAACCTTAACAGATATCTTTCAATTTTCCCCAAAAACAAATATTTTTCTTTTAATCAGATTTAGCGTAAAAAATGTCAAGCTCCGTTACTTTACAAAACTTAAATAGAAGTGTATATAACGACGTTCATTTCATTTAAATTTTTACAACATTCTTGTATAGGGTAGCTGTTTTCGCAAACTTAGCCCTTGAAGCGACGTAATGAGTCACTAGAATACTTCTAAGCCAACCACGTTACATTAATATTTCACGCACATCCGAACTCTCAATCACATCTATAACAGTTACCAACACTCAAGGGTGTAAGTTTAAAATTCAAAACGGAATTAATTGAAACTCAGACAAGTTGTAATTGATGATCATTGAACTGTCCATGAATTGACGCCTAAACCCAGGGTGGGGCATCCGCAATGTATCACACAGTGACAGCTAACGGAAACTAAAAAATAGCATCGTGATACACACCATGCTAATTATCAATCTCCAATCAATAATATATACCCGCATCCTCCCTGAAAGTATCGAGGAGGCAGACAGATAATTACAAGGTATGTGTGTGTGTTTGTACGCGGAGTATTGGAGCCGGTTAATCAATATAGGCCTACAGGTTGACCGTGCTTCAAAGAACAGGGGTGACAAAAGTCACGTCCAAAGTATGAATAATTAAAAACCTGTAGAGCTAGTCTTCTGCACTGGGTACACATCATTGCAATGTTCAACGACCTGTCAACTACTGCGACTACTCGTAATCAATGGTTAAAGACACATGCCGCTGATAAATTTAAATTCATATTGTATGAAATCTATTTTGTGTATCATATTCCAAACATTCAATATTATGCAGTAAAAAACAGCAGAAATACTGTTGCAACTAGTTTAAGACAAATTGGACCTTAGTTTTAAGTTAAACGGCTAGAGTAATCGATCGTTATGTTCATAATATAAGGCGACGATTACTTAGTAAGATTTCATTAGAACCAGAAATACATTATATCCTAGGTGTATATGGAAGTAATAACTATACAATGACAAGAACACAAAATTAATGAAATTAAACTGCTGAGAAACTTGAAAAATTACACCACAATATCACAAATACGTGTACAAAAAAATCACGAATCGTTTGTCAAATGTAAGTAATTTAGAAATTATTAAGGCTAAGGACAAGATGAAATATGAACCACTAAATCCGCTGTAAAATGTATTAGTATACATTTTTAAATATGTTATTAAATTGTACACGATCCTATATAACTTATAGCAATTCTTTTCATAGAAATCTTCTTCTTTGTCATTTTAATTGACAAAGGTGAACATCCAAAATTCATCTACGTATTTATTACACCATTAAACGAATTGACCGATTTGCGATTATTGCGTTGAAAGTAGATCTTCAAACCTCTGCTAGTGTTCAATGTGCTCTTAAACACAGCATATATCTACGTGACAACTTGTACAAGTTATGCAGGTATGAAAACACACAGCAAGCAATGACAAATATGAATAATATAAGTCAGGTGTTGGAAATAAATGTGTGTTCGCACTGCAACCTGCACTGTAAACCATGTATCAAAGTCAGGTTTGTAACAATAAAAATAACATACGATGCCAATGACACATATAAAGCATATAAACCAGCTGTAAGGCGTTGTGTTGTGTTGGCTGATACTCGTCGCGCATAGCACCATGCAAGATGCACTTGGATTTACTTCGATGTGAAGTTTATCTGATTATAGGATGAGACATCTGTGGCGATAGAAGATAATCTAGCATGTGATACGTTAAGCAACGATGAACATGTCACGGGAAACATGGGGCGATTTGCAAAGTTATAGCATGGAGAATTTGAATAAATGAATGGGAGTATCCGTTAAATTAATTTAAAATCATAAAAACCACGTTTATAAAACACAGTTTTGAACATAACAATATTACAGTGTATGAGTAAATGTGTGTTAGTGCTAAATTTAATGCGGTTTTGACTACTCTTAGTTTAAAATATTTAATAAATTACTTTGAAATTATAATTTAAAAAAATAATCGTGGAAAACTTAACCAGGGACAATATTGGATGTCCCTCTTCGGGGGTCTAAATATGGTAATTTTGGAGTTGGGTAATTTGGACGAGATCGCCCGAGGGCTGTTTAAGAGGACTCAATCACTTCTGTTCGCATTAAAGACAAGAAGACCTCTGTCTAACTAACATTCAGGATTGCTGGTGACGGGATTCGACCGAGGAACTACTGAATCAAAGTCTCTATACTTTAAAGAAACAGAAATCAATGCCTATACGGTACACTCTTCAGTCTTCAAATTGTCATGTCCGTACACATAGCGGCGCACATACAACCTTAAAAGACATTTTCTCTCAAATATTCCGCTCGACAAACAAGCTCTATTTGAGATTCTAAAATTCTGTCGATCATGAATATCAAACGCTAAGGTAAATAACCTAGAAAATTACCGATTTGCATGCAGAAATGCGGAGGCATCATGGAAGCGAGCAAAAAACTGACTCCTAAATGCTGAAAGATACACATGTAATATAATAAACTTACATAGGCGAAAATGTTAAGAAATTAGTATCAATAAGCATCACTGTTCTGTCCATCAGTCAGTCTGTGTGGAAAACCGAACACGACATCCGATTGAAATGAGTGTATAGGAAAGTTTTTGGTGACCCTTGGATTCACGGAGGGGGGGGGGGGAGAATTTAATTTTTAAGTGTTTTTTTCTATACTCGGCACCTCCACCAAAGATTCTAATCCACGATATGATTTATTTGTTTATTCTTCTTGGGCAATCTGTTGATTATTTAGCTTCGTTAAATATTTGGTTACTCCCGTACTCGTGCTTGTAAATACATCGATTATAAGAAGATTTGATTAGTAGTAGCCTACAACTTTATTTTTAAAACAAAGCTCTGCCTTTACATTAAGGTTGCCTTAAAGACACAGAATACAAAAATTAATTAATTTGTATACAAATTACGTTTAACAATAAGTAAAATTAGTTACAGATTATGAAAAAATGAAATGAAGTGAAAAATGAAGTGAGAAGTATGATTTGTTAAGTATAAAAATAACAAATACTGATTTATACTTATTACTTCTTGCTTTGGCCATATAGATGATTTCTAAAAATCAAAATCGATCCCTTTAAAGCAAGGAGCACCAAGTCATAAATAAAACTCGCATTTAGTCTAAAACGTTTGTAAAATTTAACAAAAAAATCCGGTATCGTTTCTCTTATATTATATTTTATATTATAAAAAGAAATACATAAGCGATAATACGTACATGGAAACACTGGTCAGCGGGTGACAGGAGAACGATTCCACAGCTGAATGTGGGAGGCATACTCTAAAACTACACAAGTATCTTTTACATCCTTGCATACTATATACCCAGCCACAGGCGACTATATGAAGCAACCGGTTACCCACGTTTTGCATATTGTGGATTGTGTGGGGGAGGTTTTGAGTATTCAAGTACATAGAATACGATGTACGCGTTCAGTTAAAAATAAAATAATAAGTTATGACTTAGAAAACGGCAAAAATCACGATAAAATATTTCTTAGAAGGAAGGAGGAGATAAATTAAATTCACCTCTTACTTGCAACGCGGTCACTAAAATGCATTTATAACGTACACGATCAACAAGATCGACGACCTCTATACGTTTTCAACATGACATAGACCGTTTTAACTAAATCGTTTTGAGAGTTAAACCGCTTTAGTAATGTTGATAAACACAGTGATTTAACTTAAATCTATTATAAGCTGCCATGCTTTTTATTCAATCTGATGGTAGATGAAGGGAGTGTGCTAAAACGTTTTGATGTCCGCCACATTTAAGTCGGTTGTTACTGTGTAGTGATAAACTTATCGAATTGTAGGTAGGTAATACAAATGTAGGTGATACACGTAGTGATTGTCACTTTATAAGAAACTAATATTAGGGCTGCCCAATTTAGTTTAATACAGTTAACGTAAATAACTACTGACCACATTTAAATGTTTAAACCTATACTTACTTTATTAAAAATAGTTAAAAAAAAAACAGTAATTATTATCCTTGTATTACAGCTAAGTTTTGTTCTTGAGAAGGGAAATTACACAAGCTAATTCGTGGGTGTCTTGGTAAAGTAATCGATTATTTTATGTTATAATTGGTAAAAGTTTAAACGTTTGGGCGTTTACTCATTTAAACGTGTTAACGTGGCAGCCCTACGTAGACTTCGTCCGGTTTTCTTGGAGAATTTCTTCAATATTCTGGGGTCACCACCATGCATGACGAATTAGAGGCAAATCGACGTGAAAGATACAGAGAGTATTGACTCCGTTACCGAGCAAAAACCGAACGAGAAAACAAAAGCTCACACGTAAGTGAGGAAGGCAGGGACAGGCACGCGGTTTCAAAACCATCAACGCTTTTTTCGTCGGTGTGTGTAATGGCCCACCGCCATAGCGATGCTCATTCAGAAGCAGAGCCAACCAACACTCTGAGCAGAGTACGATGCGCAAGGCGGTGATATTTTTACAGGAATCTTACGTGTAATGAGTCACTTTAGAACGGATGCACCTAGTGGATTTTTACACAATTATGACGTTTGTCATAGTACTCATTAGTAGCACCCTAAGCATACAAGGACATAATAAAGTAATATACCATTAACATTTTACTATGTGTATAACAGACATAAAATTTAAATATATAGTTTAAACAATAGGATACTTATAACAATAATGTATCTTAAATTGTGAAAATATTAATTAACTTATAATGAAGCTGCAAAATTGTGAAAAAGATTATTTCAGTCACAGGTACTTATACCGCTGTACGAAGAAAGGCATTGCAATATACTGCCATGTCTCATAATTAAGGGGGCAATTAACACATTTTTTTACCCACATGATCTATAGCACAATACTACACTAAAATGACAGTTTAAAAAATTATATCTGAACTGTGATTTTACACGATTTTTTTATTTTTTTTTAATCCAGAAACTTGCGAAAATTGACGTTTTGGGAAATTTCCTAAATTGGCTTTAACCTGCTTATTTTTTGTTCCACATAGATACTAAAGCATCGTTCCAATCTAAAATGACTATTTTTTAAATCGTCTCTTGAAACTGTGCCCAAATATACCCTCAAACACGCAAAAATATGCATTCCAAAATCACACCCCATCTTGGTAATCAGCATATTTGACCGAACTACTTGCCCAAATTGCAAAACAAAATACAGAGAATTTATAGAAAAGGCTGTAGAGTACGTCAATAGAAACCATTTTTTTTAAATCAAAATCCTCCAAGGTCACGGGGCATAAAGATCGTCCCCATGTTATTTCTTATGGGAGATTTTTGCCGATGGGACCTAGCTCGAAAAATGTCATGTTTGACAATTTTTTGGGAGGTCATGGTGGCCCCAATAATTTTTCTGTCAATTGCTAAATTCATTACTATAGTTAGCCTGAATGAAATATATTTTTTTTGAGTTTAGCGGTTAAATACCTCTTTAAGAAAACGTTCAATTTAATTTACCTTTTGTATACAAACACAATTCATTAACAATCCACAAACTATTTTACGTTTTATTTTTGGACAAGCCACAGTGTTATAGAAATAATAACAAAAATAATACGATGTCATTGTTTATTAATATCTACATAACTGAGGTTTGTCCAGAAACAAACTTTTAAAATATACATACAACCAGTTCAAGTGTCTTACTCATCAAACTAAGTAACACATGGGCAGATGCCTACCTGTCCAAACATTTCGAATGCTACATTGTTATTGAAAGCAAGAGAGGAAAACGCAGTCACCTTATGTCGTGGCTTAATCATACACCACCGAACTCGTGACCATAATAACTATGTAAATCGTACGTTAATAATTTGTAATAATTAACCTACACAAAGTAAATGAATAATGAGTTATGAATAACTCGAATGTTCGACACAGAAGGGTAATTACATATTTTCGAGAGCAGTCAGTAGGCACTAGGCAGGAGGCGTTGTTTGTATTTGTGATCAACCTTCGGAGTGTATATTTAGAGAGCTCTACATTCAGAGCCGACAAGCGAAGTGTACTAATTTATTTCACATCAACAATAGAATGAGCATTAGTATTGTGGTAAACGCAACGCGTGTGTGCGTAGCTACGCATAATGGACGATGAGCGGAAATTTGAGAACCAATTAAAACAATAATAGAGGAATAACAAAAAAATACGCACAATAGCATTGAGTGAAGCAAGTATTTTCTAGTATTCATATAATATACATTTCCAGGAGCTTTTTAAATCTCTCTTATTCAACAGTACTGTATTTACGCGGTTATTTACTAAAATTTAAATACAATAACGACACAATGGTGAAATCAAAGACTCGCATTTCTCTAAAACAACAAAGAATTACAAAAATTAATATGCTGACTTTCTTATATATTTGATTAAATAAATGAATACACGTATCAAAATATCTAGAGTCATGACAGACAGCAGTGAAAAGGGAAATGTTAGTGCATCATTCTTGTACATAACACATCAAAGTTATACCTCGATAGGTTCAAAAATAAACAAAGAATATAATTTGTAGCACACAATAGATCAAAATTGAATTCTTTATTTTAATACCCGAAAAGTATAATCAGGTTTGAATCAAACAACTGAAGCAATAAACAACTTTCAAAAATAATAGTATTGATTATTTTTTTAAGTATATTGTATCGCCAAAGGAAGAGATGTGAATTGGATGAGGTGTCCCATTATTAATTTTTGTAATTATTTTTTAATTTTTTTAATTTTAGATTTCACTTGATAAACATCCAAATTAGAGACAATTAAAGCAATTTTACCCTCGCACTCACTTTAAATATTACAAGTTGCGCACGTCCGACTCGAGTCACAGAATTAGATGACTTCGCTCGCTCGTTCAGTGCTACTCTACAAGAATACAAGGAATGTATATATCGTGTACACTATACTCGTATGTGATAACGCGAGAACTCCATGTTCAGATTAAACCTATTAGACTATATTGCTACATTAATGGGATCGAGTTTGTCTGGATATCATATGAAGCCAAGACATGCACGTTACAACAACTCTAATGTGCTCAACATAATTTAGAACAAATAATTTTCTTCGGTAGGTATGCCATTCACACTTTTTTGTATATCATTATTGAAGCAATTTTCATCGCTCGCATAAAAAAAACCTCATCAATGAAATCTCCATTGGTTGGGTGCTACGCTCTACCTACATGCACCGTAGTAGCTCTCTAGCTAGCTCTACATAGGCATCATCCTTCTGCGGTCACTGAGAACCACTGAAAACCACAGGATGGCGCATGGCCTCAGGTCTGCCCATCGTGTTGGTTTTTACACTACCTTGTCTTCCTTCGTCTACTGACATTCGAAAAAAACTTTTCTAGACCCATTTGTTACGTATCATTCGCAACAGTCTGTGTGTTTGCTTGCTCTTGTAAAGGCATTAGCTATATATACGAAGCATGGGATGAAATTACATGGTCTTATGTAGACAAGGGTTCTCCTAACATCCAAAACTCACGATAGTATGTCCGTATAATTATCATTTTATGCAAATTTAAACTTGAGACAGGTTTTTTCGTCGAAGCTAACTTTGGAACGTTGCAAACTTACAACATGCTGTAAAAACGAAACATCGCTATTGGAGCTGAGCTAAGCTGTAATTGTATAACGATTAATTTCATGAGTGAACTAGTTTCGGAGTTTTATTTAAATAGATAATCTGACTTTGAAACTCTCCGCAAAGTCGATTGACATGACTGAGGGCTGAAAGTTTTCAATCAACATCGTGTTGATTCCTGAGCGTAATCTAATGGTGACCAAAATACATTTAAAATAAAATAAATCCGTACTTATTAGAGTCTACCTACTCAGCAAAACTGACTCATATACTAATTTTCAGTGGGGGACATTAAACCCAAGCGACCAAGCCAAGCCAAGCTTGAACCTTGTAGGCCCCGACGCAATCGACGAGTGAGCAATAACCAACCAAACATCGAATTTTTAAAAAAAAGGAAATACATAGCAATCAGAAGTATGGGCAGAGCGAACACCCGCGGATCAACGCCAGAATCAACATGGCCGATTCAGAACAACTTTGAATTTATTATGTGCCTCGTTGCTAGGACGGCTCTAAAGTCACCGTTTACTAATTCCTAACCCAAGAACTGATGTACTTAGTCCAAATAAGAAGCATAAAAACTTCTAACTTTAGCGGGAGTCGAACCCTGGACCTTCTGCGTTGGAGGCAGAGACGCTATCCACAAGACCAACGAGCCAACTTACACCACAACCCACAACACACCACAAAACTCAGTCATCACATCACACATCACACCACAAAACACATCACATCACATCAAAAGTTCAAGGCTCTCTCCCATCCATTACTTTGTCGCTGAACGTTTGCGCGCAGAAAATAACAAGGTCGTGCAGTAAACATTATTCTTTCTGCTACAATTTTCGCCTCTCCAAATGGAGCTAAAGCGAAGCCGCGAAATTATACTGTGTACTTATCCCTGCCCATTTCTTTGTATGGGTTTCGGAGCCGCATGGCTACGATCAGTTACAATCATCACGTACGACCCCCCCCCCCCCCAGATTTGCATTACCCACAGGTACGAACATTAGTACTCGCTAATTATTTATGAAGGAACTAACTACAGTAATTTTGAGCGTACATTATTAGGGCAGAGTCGTTTACACGTTTAACGGTTTAAACGTCAGTGAGTCTTTAAAATATAAACATTTGAAGGAAACGATTGATCTCCTGTCACCAGAATTTAGTGATAGTATAATATATTATGTAACGCTTTGGTTAACACTGTAACGCAAAGAATGAACTTGTGGACAAATTATTGAATCACTCAGAAAATATTCATAACGGATTTTTTTTAATATTAAGTCCCTGAGTATAAGGAGCAATTTCGGCAACTACGTTAACATAATCAACCGTGTACATGAGAAGTCGAGTCTCAAACTTGCAGTTGCCAATGGCTGCAAATAAGCAGACCGAAATATTGTGTTATTTTGTATTCTTAATATTGTAATGTCCAACGACATTCTGTTAATATAACCTTTTTCAAAAATACATAACTGATTAATCCATTGAATAAAAAAATGTATCGTGTACATCTAGCTAATTCAATAATTGTCAATAATAACCACGTGTAAGCAGGCACATTTTTGATGAACGGTGAATTAAGGCACTAAATTTTTAGCTTCGTATAGAAACTAAATGGATGTTTTTTTCCCGTGAAAACAGTCTTTAGTTAGTTGATGTGACGTCTATAGTAAGTAGTAGCAGTTTAATGTTGTTTCATTGTGTAGTATGTAGCAAGCCAATACATCAGCTACAGTGGATACTACACTTGAACAATGCACCTTCACAAGAATAACAGGATCAGAAAAAAATGTAGAACAAGGTATCGTAAATGGAAAATAAAAAATATTATGAAGTCAACGATTCGTATAAAATGTCAAGTTGGAATTTTTAAGACGGGATAAAAAAATGCATTATCATAGAAATTGTCATCGCACGTATGTGGTCTCAGGAAAGAATAGGGTAAATGTTTAAACGACAATATGTTTTAGTTGGAGGTTAACGAAACCTGTTATGATTGATTATAACATCTCAATCCACGTGAGGAACACTAATCGCACCGATGAGGGATGACTTATAGTTGAGATGTGATTGGTGAATCATTTGTGAGTGGAAGAGTGGGTGCAGTGTGAGGAAGAAAGACGGTAGAACAATATGCTGAAATATATTGATTGAGGAGATAAAAAATAAAATAAATTAATGTATTGTCTACGTATGGAACGAAATATGAATCACAAGATTTCGTCAGAACAATTTGTAGTTTGAAATAATGTTTGATGTATAAGCCTAAAAATAGTTATAAATACTAGTGAAAAAATTCAATCTCTTCAACAAAACTAAGTAAATTTGTTGTTGAGTCACAGAATCACCCATTGCGCCACTGTGTACATCTCATTTCGAGAAAAAGTATTTAGAGTACATTAGGTGAGTATTAGAAGTTATAGGTTTATATAAATGAATAACGACAGAAAGTTCATCTTTAAAAAGTGATGGTTGCATTATCTAATTAAAATTAATAAAATCCTTTCAAACCGTATTACGAGCTTTATTTAAGATGTACACGACTTTCAACCTGTACTTGCTTGTTACATCCTTGATCTTAGATTCAGTCTGTTTGCGCTAGGCACATTTACAAACTTTTACACGGCAATTATTTTCACATCTGCAATGTCGTGCAGGGAATCCATTTACCCGTGGGAGACGACGAGCTTTTGAGTGATTCTTTGCAGTCCGAAGCTATCACGTTTACATCTAATATGCACAAAGGCCTTGCCTCTCTCCTTCCCTATCCCAGATGTAATTATAAAAGTTTTAAATTTAATTTCAATTTAAGGTAAGCCATCAAGGGGGTTTAGAGTAAGTACACTTCACGTAAAAAAACAAAACAAGGAACGATCGACTTATTTTTAAAATTCAAGATGCATTTGCGTGAAGAGCGACGGGAGGCATAAAAACTGATCGAATCAAAGATGTCGCCTCTGGTGTTACCTTGTCATTAAACTTTCATACAAGTAACAAGAAAAGTTTTAGTATTACAAGTAACCGCTTTCCGAAAAGGGTTCCAATTTTATGGCTTTGGATGTACGCTCTTGAAAGTTCTAAAACGCGATGGGCGGTGGGCTGGCATACCAACAGACTAACAAGTACTTGAAAGAATCTAGAACGTTCCCTTTTCTATATTGAACTTGACGTAATTGGTGAAATATTTTTTTAAGTGGAGCAGAATCGAGCAGGTCTAGTTAAGATGACTGGAATGATAGCAGCGATATTTTGTTCGTGCATTTAATTTTTGTTTTTCTCCTACTGAGATATCTTGTGACACTCATATTTGCCCTTGACGAGAGCCAAGCATTACTATGTACTTTTAAAACTATATACATTCATTTATGAAAAAGAAAGAACTTCATTAGAAGTATATTACATTATGACGAGTTAGGAGAAAGATCAAGAATCACTGTTGCAGTTACTTGACCTAATTTTTATTTATTTTTATTTATTAATTTAACGTCTATCCTATTCAATTATAAAAACTGATTTACAAACGAGGACAACTAAATAAATCTAATTACTTAGATGCAGACACAACAATGAACTACATTTAAGTAAATATTTGAAAATTGAAATAGTAATATTACAACAACAATGCATTAAAACTCAACAATTTTGGTAATGAACGTAAGAACACATTGAATTTTAAGAAACAGTATTTCTTAGGCAATATACCAAGATATACCCTTCAAATTAGACAAAACAATTGGCTCATGTTAACAATTCACATATTGGTTGTATGTCGAGGATAATATATAGTCATAACTATGGTATTTTACGAACATTATTATTTTGAAATATTGTTTATGCAGAAATGGTTTACAATATAAGAGCAAAGAGTGCAAGAAAAAGAAAGAAAGAAAAATATTTATGTTGTATAATGTATTATTCAAAACGAAGGGAAAAATCAGTTTAAAAAAAATTAGTCTGCAATATATTGGCAAACGAAATGAGAGATGCCATAAGTGCTAGGATGTTTACAAGTAACGCTTACAATAAATAAAATACATACATGAATAAGCTTATATAATATACTAAACCAAACACAGGGCCAGTCTCTGACCCATTATATATGACTTTAGACCAGACGAAACACATTTAGGCTACAGTCAATGAAGCATTTTACAAAATACAAACGAAAAGCTCAACAATATTACTCATTGACATATAATAAGACTTATTTGTAATTTAGGCTGAACAAAATTTTGAATATTTTAGAACAATTTTAAACACGTCCATCCAGTACACTAAAAAGTGTATATTTAGGAAAACTCACATTTGTTCATGACCTTATATATTCACGACACGATATTAAAACAGTAAATTGGAAAGAAAACATGGTCGCAGGTTATCGTTGGAAACGTTGTACACGGTGTTGACTGTAGAGTATATCTACATCTTACAAAGCAAGTGAAGGAAAACATGGTCGCAGGTTATCGTTAGAAGCGTTGTACACGGTGTTGACTGTAGAGTATATCTACATCTTACAAAGCAAGTGAAGGAAAACATGGTCGCAGGTTATCGTTAGAAGCGTTGCACACGGTGTTGACTGTAGAGTATATCTACATCTTACAAAGCAAGTGATGGAAAACACCAACTGATCTTAACAATTTTCCAGTCGTTACATTTGGTTTAGAACCCTCATTCAGGTACATAACGGTATAAATCATAATTATATGTTGAGTGCATTTTTTCTAACATATATTAAATTAACGATGTAAACACGTAGATGTTCCGAACTCCTACAGAGAATTACAGGGTTCTCCACCTCATTATGTGCTCGGTGAAACAAGAAAACGAGCGCGGGCGAGGTAGGACGATGTCGAGAAACCACACGATGATGATAATCGATACCTTTTCAGGGCCTATCCCAATGTTGTTTAGGCAGACCTTAGATGAAAATAATACTTGGTAGAGGCCCGTAACCAATGATATTTAACATCTAAAGTAGGGTAGATTTTTTGATTGGATATTGCTTAACGTCTCATATTTATGCAACTTGGCTAATCGAGACGAAGGGAGAGACGTAAGGGATGACGCGGGGGACAAGGGGTGGACAGGCCTGTGCTGGTCAGAACCAGCCACAAGCGTATGGGGAGGGCAGGGGTTCCCCCACGTCGTGGTAGTCTCGGTCTGTGTCATCATCCGTCCGTGTTGTCATTGTCGTCGCCGTCGAGGAGGTAGTCAAAGGGAAGGGAAAGGTTCCCCGACGACGAACCAGAGCTCGCCATTAGTTTTAGAGAGAAGAACTCCCTTAATTACGGGCCGAACCACGAGAAGGTTGCGAGTTGGAATTTGCTGGCCCGTATCCGCAGTCATTGGTCCACTGGCGTGACAATTAGAAGCCATCTTGAAAAGATCAGTTTGTATGATAAAGTAGATTGGAGCGATTTGTAGCTCAAATAATTTTAAAGATTGCTGTCAGGTTGACAGGTGAGCATATTATCCATTAACACCAAATGATTACTAAATTCCTTAATGCAATAACTTCTTATTGTTTCTGTTTGTGCATTCCCATGCTGCACAAGCTAAAACCATATAAAAAAAATCCAAAAAATACTTAATCGCATCTAAAACGTAATGTCAAGCATAAATTGAAACGCCAAATCGCCATCTTGTATAGGTCAGATTGACGCTTCAATTTGCTACGCTCGCGCCTGTACGGACGTATTTGAGACTGGGGATCTAGCCTACTATAGAACCCCGTAAATCGAATGAGTTCGTTTGTGATCATATGAGATCACGCACGCAATGGGAAGTTTCCAGCATTATGAGACATGCATGCATAATGTAATCAATACAATAAAGTGTATATTTAATTCAATTTTGTGTAATTATAAAACCTATATGAATTACTTTAATAAGCTATCAAGGAAACGGTATTTGAACATTGCTGGGGAAGTATTGCATATTAGTACTCCAATACTGATTCAGATCTTCAATCTTCAATCTTTTCAGAACTACAATGCACCTAATCCAGGTGTTATTAAGTTAATCGTTTCGGTAGCTAAGGGGTAAAGCAACCGACCGGCAATTGGCAGACCGGGGTTCGATACCCCGTTGAGACAGATTTTCTAATTTCTGAATTGATTTCCATACAACTGATTAATGTGTATGCACACTTAAATATATTCGTAAATAAAATACGTGAAATATAAAGTGAGCAAGTTATGCCTGTGTATTGTGGGTGTATATACTTTTGATAGGAAGGAGGGGATATGGAATTTGAATTCTCCACAAACAATATTTTTTTACATTGTAAACCATCCAAATCTGCGACATCGCACAGTTTCTAATAAAATTAAGGCATGCAAACACCACCTAGTTTATTGCAAGATAACTTGAGGGACGGCCGGAGATTTATACCAATGAACTTGAAGAGTGAACAATAAGGCGCCCTGGCATATTCGGGGGAGCTTTTCCTGAAGCCAGTTAGCATCTTACTGATACGAAGTTTTGCATTGTTGTCAAGGAAGGACATTTTTACTCTTCTATACAGGAGTAGGTTATCAAAAAATAATGTGGACAAGTCAGACACAATTTTAAAGTTGATGGTGTACACCATCGTATATCATACTAGGAAAACGCTTAAGTCCCGCCGCGTTGTTGGATGAGCGTATTGGTGTATTGAGCTGCCATGTGTTATGCGGATTTTCTGTTGTTCTGTGAAAAAATTGTTACTAAGTTCAAATTTTTTTAAATTAAATTAAATTTAATAAAAAATAAACTTAAATTTTAATTTTTTTTAATTAATCGTAATTTTAAAAAAATAAAAAAATAAAAAAATAGGGATTTTTATAAGAAATAATTATTCGATTGCGCTCAAATTTCACACGAATATATAAATTAATAAAATTAAGGTTCTGTGAAAAACTTATTACGATAGGATCAAGCATGTAGGTGTAATAAGTAAAAAAATTGTTTTAAAAAAGAAAAAACCCACAAAGTTTCTATTTTCATTAGAAATAATTTTTCGATTGTGCTCAAATTTCACACGAATATCTTAATTCATAAAATTAAGGTTCTGTAAAAAAATCATTAAAATCGGATAAAGCATGTAGATGTTATAAGTAAAATAAATTTTCAAAAAATCGAAAAAAATCGTAAAATTGCGATTTTTATGAGAAATAATTTTTCGATGGCGCTCAAAAACGTGGCAGTTCTAAGTTCAGAGATTTTGAAGGCCTCCATAAAATTTCATCGCAATTGGAGTATCGGTTTAGCCGGAATCGTGCTAACAAACAGACAAAAATACAGAAAGAAAAAAAAAAACATTCCGGATTTTTTTCTCCAGTGTAGTGAAATGGAATCTTCGCTTCGCTCGCTACGCTCATCCAAAAATTAGTGTAATAAAAGATATATATACATGACCATGACATTATGTGCAAAATTCAAAATCAATCTAATAAGATATCTATCACCGCAAAAAATGATACTAAAACACTGGTATTCCTTGCACATTTGAGCATCACAGTGCGTGTACTTGTCACTCGACGTATACGCAAGAAGAGGACCGAGACCACATAGAAAATATATTCTCCGAGAATCAGCAGGGCCCCGGTGAGTTAATGCCCTGTCCAACGAAACCGAATGTTTGACGCCCTTCCTTCGTATTCCGTTACCATAGAAGAGTGCCACAAGGGACGCTCAAACCAGCCAGCGACATCGAGCTTTTATTAAGTGTATGGGTGTGCATGAGGTGTTGTACAATGCTGCATCGGCCATCCGACATCATGACAAATGCTGCTACACGAAACTCGTTATATTATGGTCCTCCTAGTTATTTATTACTTGGTCCAGCGCCGCGCAGCCTTTCGTAAAGTTGAGTCTGTGTTTATATAGAAATACAATGAGGTTGGAACGACATATTATACTCCATATCGCATAAGAGGATCGTGCATGGGTTACTCTGACAGGAAAATAAATTTAAATTAAATAATTATACGGCGAATAAAATTAGGCAACGAGCGGTATGTTTCAGGTACATGACTTCCGCATGACGATGATCTTAGAATACGATACATTGGGTCTAATAATGGTACAACGGTTGTTGCTGAAATAAAAAAATGTGAATACTAAAACATAAGTTTAACTGTTTAATTTTTATCAATTCCATGTACATAAGAATTATAATTGCAACTTCATGACTCGTGGATAAAGAACCTGATATTCTCCTTGCAAACACTTCACAGTATATAACAAAACAGTTGAGTGTACACGATGCATTAGACGAATTATATTCGTAGTCTAGGAAATGTTTACAATTTTAAATAAACAAAAATCTGTTATTGTTCCAAAGCTGAACAAAATGTGAAATACAGTAATAGTTACTCATGACTCAGTAATTAGGTGCTTTAGAAATGAATCGCAAATGCAACCCAGTTGATATGCAAGAATAGATCAGCTTATTACCACTTGCAACACGTCGTAATTATATTCTCACGAATACGACCATTAAACCCCGGATTTGGACTTTAAGAAAAGTAAAAGAAATACCTACACCGTCGTGTTCTGTGTATTTTACTTCTAATGGATAGATAATTATTTTACCTCGTGTGCTTGTAATTACTACTATTTGGCGTCATACTTCCTCAGATAACTTAGGGAACGTACATATTATTATAGGTGGGTAAAAATAACATTTTTCGTATTGTAGCATCTATATTATTTATTTATCCAATTCATTAATCGAGAAAGTAATTGATCCAGTCTACAAATTGGCGATTTGGAGACCCGAGTTCGATACCCAGCTAAGATTTTTTTATTATTTCTGCTGGGTTGGTTTCCATTATATAATCTATATATTTGATTTTCTACTTTCAAAAAGTTGTGTTAATTCGGACAAACAAATCTGGTTTTAATGCATGGTTAATTCTGGATCGCTATGAAGCTCTATCGATTGTCTTAAGGGACGTTTGTGGATGGGTTGTGAAAAGAGCACTTTGTGATATTTGCAAATTATGATTTCAATACATATAGAAAATAACGCTAGTTTTTCGTATATCAAAACAAAACGGGCATTTCTTACTATGCTACCTAAATTTCTCTAATTTATTAATTTAAATTCACAACTAAGAGGAGGTACAAATGACCCACAAGCGGCATGATAAATCAACATTGACCAGACGAATAATCTTCAGCCTACGATGAAAGTTGAGTATTTGAGTGGCACGCAGATTCGTACCTTCTCCCACGGTATCACGCGTATGACCCCGGACCCTAGATCCACAAATCACCTCCAACTCTAGTGATTCCGACTCTAGCATAGCTATTGCCCATGGTATGTGTATATCCCCTGATCTATTCTAGAATAACATCAGAGGCATTTGTTTTCCCGCGCGCGTTGATTGTATTACAAGTTAAGAATTAATATGCGGGCATTTCTCAAACTTCACGGGTACAGTCAGATAGAAAAGCCACGACTCACGTACAATCACACGACGCGGGCAGGTCGGATTAGAAACAGGACAATTGCTTTTCAGCCAGTGAAAATCACCTCCTCTACGCTTCTAAGAACAGTCACGATTTCAACACTTTCATTAAATAAAAACACTTATTTTGTTTCCAAAGAATAAAACAAAAATAACAATTTATAACTTTATAAAGTTTGTTATAAAAAATGCCGTATATCATCTTTCAATTGCCCCACAAAGTGGATGAAAAATGAGGAAATATTGAACGGTATTTTTTTAAACTGACAAGAGCTATTACACGCTCTTGTGTTCTATATGCTCATCTTTATTATTTTCGTTTTAAATTACACTCCACAAAGTTATCCTTAGAATCTCGTTTTCAAAGATTATCTCAATTAACTACATGTTGTGAATACCCGCATTATCGGGCAACAGTCCGGAACGCCGACAATTTTTCTCGTCGATACCGTTGTTATATCGGCACCGAAACGAGGTAACGACAAATTTGAATCTGCTAAGCCGGTTTACCGGCCCAGGGAATTGGGCGTTATTTCGTGATATGAAGTCAGCGGGTTCTAACTCACACATTACGACAGCTAAAACAACAAGCCACACTTCATTGGCGCAAGACACATTTTTTTGAAAATGAAAATGAACTTGAAGTGACTTTACAACATAAGAAAAAAGAAACTATACACGACAACAAAATACACACTCGACTAACTATTTAAATTAATTCTATTACAAGAGTTTGTGGTTGACCTTAAGGTTCATAAGACGTAGATAGAGTAGATGTTGGACTAGAAGAAGCTGCAAACATGGGTAGCGAAACGCCGAGCCTACAGTCAACAGCGCAGGACGCAATAGTCCGCAGGGCATCAACAACTCTTCGTGGGCCCCGAAATACGGCGTTGTGACGATGGTCAAGTATACGTTGCTCTGATTCGCGATTCTAATTTGGTCATGGATATCATGTGGTGATTTTCACATTCATAAATAATGATGCTAACAATATTTTTATATTTATTGTATAACTAATCACACAATGAGTCAACCTCAGCTATAAGAACTGATTTCTAGTGACGGGACATGATAAATGATAGTAAAATGTATTATGCATGTGCTAGTACCCTCGAAACAGATTTTATACACCAAAATGCCTTTGTGATGGAGTTATATCTTAGTTTTCGAAGTTGATCTGGACCTTATAGTATTTCCCCATATAGGAAGCAGGAATACACGTATAAGGACAAACGAGCCATACTATATACCATAACATATCAGTCAGTCTCAATTAGTATCGATGCCAAAATACATGAGAACTATAACCCAAATAACTAAACACCAACAGATCATTATTCAACTAAACCTAAATTTCCCTTTTCTTTTCTCCTTTGCAACAGCTGAAATAACACACACACGAACACCCATAGTTCAAATTTGACATTTGAAAGAACTTATTAAAAATGAGTATGAAAAATGTAACTCTACTTTCTCTTTTAAAGCTATATTCTTCCGCTATGAGGGTGAGATCATTTTACTTTTACACATCGTATACTATAAGTCTATGGGCCTACATTTCATCACGCACTCACTCATCAGCTGGCCGTCCGCGGTGGCACAAACATTAGGGCGCTGGTCCTAAACGTATGGATTTACAAGGACGTGGGTTCGAATACCGCATAAGGCATGTTTTTTTGTAATCGATCTTCATCCTCATCTATCACCACTCATCGTCTCGAATAACCTTAGCGCAATACTATATGAGACGTTATACAACAAAAATCATCAAATCATCAACTAATCAGCTGAACGATCAACATGGCAAAAGGCGATCTCCAATCAAAGTAAAACAATAGCAACCATAAGCACTCTACCGGCAATTGTACAATAATAATAAAATTAATAATATAATAAAGCTTCGTATATGATACGTTTGATTATGCACATACAATGACAAGTGTTTTCCTCTATATTCTTGGATATAGTTTTACAATCACCGGTCAAACATTATAATACATTGTTTTGCTCAACAGTTTTTTCTCGATGATGTAAAGATGATGAACCAACGCATTATCGCAAATATTTATACAAAAATATGCAGAAATTAAACAATGCACATAAATGTGGTTGTTTTTCGTTTGAATGTCAGCACAGTGAATAGTTAATTAGTACAACTTTTAATATTATGCAACATTAGGATGCATGCGTACTCATTATTGTGCCAGGTTTCAAATTTCTCACATAATTCAGTCACATATTGATGCTTTATATGAAGTACGAACGGAACCTACCATTCCGTCATATACCTATCATAGCACTTTTCCACACATTAATCGTAGAAAACAATTCTGGTGTTTAAAATCTGGAACAAAAGTCAAAACACCCAAATATGCCTGCATTTCTGACTGATTTACAACAAATGTTGAAAATATTAATTTGTACCTTTATCCATTATGTATTACACTAAGATTAGTTCACGCAATGAATAAAAACGCCCTCTTAGTTACCAATTGTTATTAACACGATTGAAAATTCGACCCTTAAAACGTTATTTACGTAGTGTCAAGTTGTGTTTTAGCAACAGAAGCATATTAGCACTCGCGCGTTCCAGCGCTGACTCCGTGGTTAACCTCTGTCACAAACCTATGCGGTCGTATCGGATTCCCATATCACCGTCATTAGTGAATCACGCGCACGTTAGTCGTGACAACCAAGAGAATTTAATTCCAATAAAATAAAATAAAATTGAAAACTGCAAAGAATTAAATCAGGAACCGACAAATTAAAGCAATTCAGAAATCAATTATAAATCATCAATTATTTTCAATTATACGGCAATTTCCGACTAAGTTAAACGATGGATAATTTATGATAAACGGAAACTTAATTATATAATTACAAAGTAAACGGAACTTTGTTACTTTGTAAAATGATGTCAAGAAAAAAAATGAAATCTATCAAATGCTGTGGATGTTGACTAAATAAACATAACACGTTTTTTTTTTTTTTTTAATCACGAAGACTATTAGTTTTCATGAGTTGTTGTAGGTATATGTGTTGCATTGAAATGCAGGCCTACAAATTTAAGTTTTTTGACAAATATTATAAATATGTTACTTGATTCATGATTGTAATTAGTCGGAAAAACTTCCATTTTCTAAAATATGCAACTATGTAAAAATATAGTAAATGAAATTGAAACCTGGCACTATAAGAACACCAAAACATTTTTTCAATTTTTTCTGATCGGGCACACGGCATATATTGCATCTTCAAAATAGTTTCAAACTGCAATTGCATCTAGCACCTCGTTCAACGTAGATAGTTGTGTTTCTGTGACATTTATGTTTGACTGTTTTTCTTCAGTTTAACAAAGAGAAAACATGGAATTTTTCGGAACCGTGTACCTTGCGAATTTTTCCGTTTTCCGGTACAAATTGATACAAAATACCGCGGTTATCTAAACAATTCGTGGAACATACCGAAGTGTACAATTTCATGTTTTCTCTTTGTTAAACTGAATGAAGACAGTCAAACATGTCACAGAAACACAAGTATCTACGTTGAACGATGAGCTGGACGCAAATGCAGTTTGAAATTACATTGAAGATGCAATATTTGACGGGTGCCTGATCAGAAAAATTTGAAAAAATTCCTTTGGTGTTCTAATAGTTTCAGGTATCGATTTCATTTACTACATTTTTAAGTAGCTGCATATTTTAGAAAATTTTAAAACAGGGTGGAAGAGCCTTTCAAAGACCCGAGTTTAACCCCCCTCCAAGTTAGATTTTGAATTTTCTGGACTGGTTAAATATTATATAAATATGATGTGGATTATTACGTGTGGATTGAATTATTATGACAAATGGAATTAAGATAGGGTGTCAAACCTGATACTTGTGCTTTAAAGTACAAATAATTACTGCCATATGTAATTTTATAATTTATTTAAACTAGGAAAACGCTTAAGTCCCGCCGCGTTGTTGGATGAGCGTAATTGGTGCATTGAGCTGCCATGTGTTATGCGGATTTTCTGTTGTTCAATGTTCTGTGAAAAAATTAGTACTAAGTTGAAGATTTTTTTAAAATTAAATTAAATTAAATTAAAAATAAACTTTAATTTTTAATTTTTTTAATTAATCGTATGAATTTTTAAAAATTTAAAAAACGAAAAATTGCGATTTTTATAAGAAATAATTATTCGATTGCGCTCAATTTTCACACGAATATATAAATTCATAAAATTAAGGTTCTGTGAAAAAAGTATTACAATAAATTAAAGCATGTAGGTGTTATAAGTAAAAAAATTGTTCTAAAAAAGAAAAAACTCACAAAATTTATATTTTCATGAAAAATAATTTTTCGATTGCGCTCAAATTTCACACGGATATCTTCATTCATAAAATTAAGGTTCTGTGAAAAAATCATGAAAATCGGATTAAGCATGTAGGTGTTATAAGTAAAATAAATTTTCAAAAAATCGAAAAAAATCGTAAAATTGCGATTTTCATGAGAAATAATTTTTTGATAGCGCTCAAAAACGTGGCAGTTCTAAGTTCAGAGATTTCGAAGGCCTCCATAAAATTTCATCGCAAACGGAGTATCGGTTTAGCCGGAATCGTGCTGACAAACACACAAAAATACAGAAAAAAAAAGAAAGAAGGAAAGAAAAAAAAAAAAAAACATTCCGGATTTTTTTCTCCAGTGTAGTGAAATGGAATCTTCGCTTCGCTCGCTACGCTCGCTACGCTCATCCAAAAATAAGCTCACCTCAAAAGAAACTAAGGACATTGTTGAACAGTTGGTTGGTAAGAATGAATGGAGGGACCTTGTACATGCATAAGCAAATAGCAAATCGATGCAACGAGGCTAAAAGAGACGATCAGTGGATGAAAAAAAACGTTCAAGACGCTAAATACAGGACAAAAGACTAACACCATCAGATTAGAAAGAAGTTTGATGTTTTCCCACAACGACACATTCATTCGATTCTGCGTCAAGCAAATACATTTTTCTCACGTATATTCATACAAATGAAGTTTTCTATAAATTCAGTAATATGTTGTTTTTTTCTCTCGAAAATATGCAATATTTAACTAGTGAAGACAGCAAATTAATTAATCACCCACCCTAAAACAACATCCAAGATGTAGATGGTAATATAATAGTGATTTCCTTACGGTAAACGTGCTCGCTAGAGGCCGACCAGGCACGACGGCCATAACTAAGCTGTCTCATAAATAATCTTCTCTCAACAAGATAGTCAGTCAATGTTGATGTGGGCCTGGGGCTGCTGGCTGGGGTAATGCCCCATCCCGCGGCCGGCCCACTTTCTTCATTAGCATCGGAGCCTTGGCCATATGTGGCCATAGGACTTCTAAAGACAAGGCTTTGTTTGGCCTTCCTGCCAATGTGTATACCAAGCTTTGACAGTATATTGACACTGCGGCGTTGGCTTTGGCTAAATGTAAACAATCTTGGCCCCCGTTTTGACCCTCTATATACATTCTGCGGCTTGTCTTTGGCTTAATGTAAACAATCTTGGTCCCCGTTTTGACCTTCTATAAAAACAGCATAGTTGGCTTTGGCTTAATGTAAACAATCTTGGTCCCCGTTTTAACTTTCTATAGACATTCTGCGGCGTTCAAACGACACTACCCGAGCACTTTGACCCTCTCTTTTTTGGCCTTCTGTAGATAATCGTAGTCGTTGACTGACCATGAGGCCAAAATATGTTCCCATAGCTTTGGCCTTTTAAAACACTGCGGTGTTGACTTTGACCGTGTCAAATGTATCATGAATAACATGAATCAAAACAAAATTTAAGTCAATTCCAAATAAATTATACACATTGTAAGAGAATCTATAATACACACCTGTAGCAAAACTAGATACAATTTAATGGGACCATTTGAAGAAAAAAGTACAATTTTGTTCGGCGAGTCCAAATCGTGAAGTGACTCACTAATGAATGCGTGGGCATTGTTTTGCGACGGCCAAAGAACGAAAATGCCAACTATCCACTTCACGCCTTCTCTTCGCGGTCGACTACGTACACCTATCGATTTACAAACACCAACCAGCAAACAATGAGTTGAAATTGAAAGAAATTGGTTCATGTTGGCTGGTGCAAGGTTAGCGTAATAACTAGTGATATTTTTCATCCGCTCTACGTGACTACGTGAGGTTGTATTACATGCGAAGACCGTGGCTCGTTCACGCTCGGGTTGGGAGGTCTGACTTTGAAGGTCTGATCCGCTCTGCTATCGTCTGCCATTTCCTTGGCGAGGAAAAAGCTGTTTGCCCCCGTATGATCTCACACGATATATTACCCACATAAGTTTTAAGTATTATTGTCATCTTCTTTAATAAACAAATACAAATAATAAATATAATGTGGCTAAAGGGGCATTCACCAGATTGATAGAAGAGAAGGGCATGATTTAACACACATAGGCTAACAATGTTATAATACCATTTTACGTTTCGTAAAATAATTTATATTTACTGTTCAGACGAGTGTCAATGCTCAGTATAGGCTACTTGTCTAAGTACTTGACCAATTTTTCATTATTGTTGTTATTGCCATTGTTATTTTCATTGTCTCTGAGTGGATCTGGGAAACCCTTTATGGAATTTAACCCTTTATAGGGCAAAAGATAAGGACCAAATTTTTGTGTTCTACCGTCACAATTTGAAATTCAAGATTTTTTAAAGAATGTTAGAATTTTTTAGATTATCTTCTAAGGATAAAAAGGTGATTTTGGATTTCAAATTGAAATCAAAGTTAAAAAAATAATCCAAAATTTGATTTGATTTTCAAAAATTAGATTCTTTTGCAAATTTTTTATTTTTAAAATATTTTTTATGTGTTCAAGTTGAATCTACTACAAGCAAACAAAATATCAGGGATATCCCGGAAATTTGTGTTTTTGAGTGTTTTTATACACAATTTGATTTTTGAACCATTACACAAATCCTTTTCAATCATTTAGAAAAATTGTACCAATTCCGAACAAAACCAAGCAGCTTTTTACCCGGGTTAAAAGTATTATAAAATGGCAGATTTAATTGTGTATTTTGTGTGTGTAGATTTGTTGTGTGAAGTATCTAACTGCCCTATAAAGGGGATATGGTATTACTTCATGTAAGCAAGTTTTAATAGTTTGGTAACATTTTGGAATGTGATTTTGCATATCATCGCGGTATAGTTAATTTTTAGCATCAATGTGTTGTCTTCTTAAAAACGCAAACGCACTATCTACTACTGTTATAAATAAAATACAAACAATATTTTGGTGACAAAAATAGAAAACTGTGTAGACACGGTACTTAGTTATGTAAGTCTACTATAGGTCACGAAATTAAAGGTCACAGTTAGCTCACAGGGTTGGTTTGGTCTGCTTCAAATTTTATGCCCCCCACTGAAAATCCTGTATGTGTCTGAGTGGGTAGACTCAAAATACGAATGTATGCATTTATTTTGAAAACACATTTTGAAAACTATGTTATCTTTATTATTCCAGACTTCAAGTTGCTAATAGTTATAAAGGCCACGTGGTTCAGTAGTGGCTTTTGTCTAACATGCACATTCTAAGATTAAGGAGCAAAATCCTTTGCGTATAATTCGTACGACTACAATAAAAACCAGCCCGTATAAATACCTGGTCTTCTTAGCACACACTAAAAGTTCCGTGTCGAGGCTATAATATGCAGTTTCGCCACGTATGGCTTGGCTCCTACCTGTTAAATATGCCATGCAGCGGTAACACCCATTCGGCAACAAGCTAACACTCGCTTTATTAATATATAAATATTATAATGAAAAACATTTGATACTGAATGGGAACGCGGCGTGGCGAATCACGGTACGTCCCTCTTGGGCGTTGATGAGAGCGCATTTAATGATTTAATTTGTGGAGAAGAGGGGCGTCCAAAAGGCGCGGACAACAATGTGCCCGTGGCGTCAGATGACACGGCGTTCTCACCTTGAGAAGAGAACTTGTTGAGAATTAGATTTCATTTGATTTGAATCAACATTTATATAGTTTAACACGCATGGACTTAAAGCAGAGCGCAACGAAGTCCTGTGATGTGATATCAAATATGCAAAACACCAATACCAAAGAGCACAGTGAATGAAATACACTTAACCATACTAATGGAATTAATATTGTTATACAAACAACAACAAAAGCAATAATACCATTGAAAATGAAGAATAGCAACAATTATTACGACAAAATTGTCCGTAAAGTTGTAAATTTAGTGCTTTAACCCTTTAAATTGCTTTTATAATACTATTACAAATACAATTTACATACATATAAACAAAAACAATATTATTATTATACTGAATTTTATTTGAGGGATGTGTCTTGTGGTCCTATTAGCTTTGTAGCAAAACAACAGGTATGCAGAGCCGGATTAATTGTTTTTATTCTCAGATAGAAGAAAACAATTACTTTAATTTCAATACATAAATTAAAAGAATTTTGAAAAATGTATGCTATTTTCAGACCAGGCAGCTACTGAACGTATTAATTTGTAAGAAGTGAATGAAACAAAATCATCACATACAGGATAGAATGGAATTAAATATCAACAAATTCATAAGAGCCATCCTTGAATAATCTTTGCTTGAACTTAATAGCCACACCACCGATGAAGTATATAATTGCGCGAACGTAACCTGTTTACCGCGATTTAGCCAGATGCTCGACCAAACCAGATGCATTGTGATTACCAAGTAGAAAATACATTATTCAAAATCTCACAAAATCACCCCCGGGCGGAAATAGGAATTATTATTATAATCGAAGGCAAACGAACGTCGCACAAAAAGGACAAAAAAGTTACCCATAATGACATGTTGTAATAGGTGCTAGTTCTCAGGAAAATAACTTACACAACTTCGAGAAAACTTGAATACACACGAACATTATTGCACTTTTAATTGCTACATCCTGGATTTTATAGTTGTCAACATTTAATGATGTATTATCCTTTAGGCTTCACGATAAGTAGATGTCTTTAAAACTACACGACGAAATAATCCATGACAATACAAAATCGAGGGAAAATTTATTTTATGGTTAACTTCATTAATAAATATAGCGAGAAAGGGGTGAGTCGACTCCCAAATAGTGAAACGGGAAATGCTCAGTTACAATAATTTGTCGTAATTTTTTTTCAATGTTTCCATACCTCATACGTCAGATCAAAAATCGTACACCAAACGATATTTTTTATAACACTATTTTCCATTATACTTAGGTTGTATAGAATATAGATGATTGATTAGGATATGTGTTGCATAACAGTGTTTGCCGAGCTTGGGCCACCTTTTTTTACAATTTTAAATGCCCATTTAAAAATACGCTTGATCGTCAAATCCAGGTAATTGCGCACACAGTCTGGACCGCTTTATGACCTCGAATTTTCATCCAAAAATCTGTATTTTTTGGGAGGTTATTCAGAAAGGATGATCGCATGTCGCTCTCAGAACACATTATGACATTTCAAATAATTGTCTCTTATACACAAAATTGGGAAATTGCTACAAATGAACTGTTTGGTGGCATATTATCATGATTAGTATCACATAAAGTGAGCAATATTTGAAAAATGTGCTTTGATTCCGCATATAACACATCCTTACATGCCATTTTGGTGCAAACCACAATCCGTTAGGACAAACGATAGAGCTTCCATTCCAAGTGATCCAGACTTTACCTCTGCGTTCTGCGTAAAAACCTGGTTTTCTCGATTAGTGGAAATATATGACTATGAAGGACGATTGCAAACCACCCATGACTTATGCGGGATTCGAACCAACGTCCACTTAGAGCCATACGCTTCAGACCAGCGCCCTAATCGTGTGCCACCGCAGACGGCTTTAGGTGGACAATGTTTTGTTAAAACCATATTTAAAAAAAAATCGTTAAGAAAAATTTTGTGCCCTAAAACCCCAATAACTAACTAACTAATTTAATTGGCTCGCTGTGTCTAGTGCGAGGTTTTGCCCGTACAAAAAAAAGAACACAAATTTTGATGTTTTGTTATATTTTGGGTGTTGTCTTCTTTTACCAAGTCAACTTTTCAGCCATATTGCTGGTCAGAGGACGATACAATAATACAATATGATTTGAGTTCTGGTTCCTGATATACCACCGAGACACAACAGGCGATGCCAACGAGACGTAGGCCCCGAGGACAGAATTTCGAAGGTGGCCCATTTATTCATGCCAATTAGCATAGTTAATACACCAGCTTTTCGTCGGCCCCTCCTGGAGAGCGGGAGAAGACGGACGGCCATCGAAGTGTGGGCCATGGAACCAGGGGTGTCCAATATGGGGGCTCAACTAAACCTTTCAGTTCAGTTTGGGAACAAGGAGGCAGGGGTGTCTAAAGTTAAAGAAGTCAACGCATGTTACCACATCGAAGTGTGGTCTGTGGGCCATGGAAACAGGGTTGTCGAATGTAGGGAACGAGTTGCACTAAACTGGTGTAAAAATAGAAACACTGAGGCAGGGGTGTCACAGGTTTTTGAAAAAGAATCACGGGTAACAGTATCGAAGTATTATTGGTCCTTGGAACTACGGGTGTCCAACGTTGGTAATTCATACTCAACTTTTCAGTTGAGTTTAAGAAACCTGAGCAAGGGTGTCGAAGGTTGAAGAAAATAAACCACAAGTAATGAAATCAAGATGTTTCATGCATGCATAACAGGGGTGTTAAATATTGAGAAATATGGAAGTCATCATCTTTCACCAACCAAGGGGCGTGAAAAGTTCAAGCAAACTTGCAGGGGTGCCCACAATCGCGAAGAGTGGTGAAAGTTATAAAAAATAAACCGTTTCCAAAGGTAATGAGGACAAGCTTGAAATAAGGGTGGCCAAACCAGCAGGCTAATTTCACGGACGCTCAATAAAAATAACAAGTTTCCATGAACAGCTGTTGGTTGGCAGTGCATCAACTGATTCGTTGTCGTCCCCACAATGAGAGTATATGCATGTGATCTTGAATGTATCCAGAAAAATACAATACCTTGAATTTGAATAGAATCACATCTATCACACGGCAATAAATATAAAATATGATGCGAGAGTGGGTTTCGATACACAACTAACTTGATATCCCGGGTTTGAAGATATAATAAATTTAGTTGAGATCATCTCTCAATAATCAACTTTGTATTGTCCCGAAAACCTCCTCCAATACTTACGATCTGAATATAATAATAATACACGATTATAGCCCCCGTCTGACACCCCTGTACCGAATGTCCCGGTAACCCCTGCGGTCCACGGGGTACACACCCCGCCACGCACAACACATCCTACTTCGATCTGAGTTTTGGGCCAGGATTAATTGTTGCCAGACACACCGAGTATAAATCAGCCGACCGTTGAAACACACACAACAAGAGAAGTATACCGGAATTCACACGGCTATACCATCATCAGGAGATATTAAAAGTTAAGCCCAAGTCATTATGGTTATGTCCGTACAGCTTACACGGCGAAATGTAAAAGGTACGACCGTATAAATTTATACACCTAACAGGAACTGTGTTCGTAAAACATAAAATCTTTACTACTAGCCAAGTCTTGATCATTGCTAATAAAATTACGCAAACACGAAGAAACATAAAACCACTGGCAACGAGCCTCGGTACAGGTGTTTGGAAAAAAGGTGGTCGGAAATACATTTTTTTTTTAATAATTCAGAGACGTTTGAGATTATTCTCGTAATTCTTTGAGTTTCGTATTTATAGCGAAATAAATTATTGGCGACCGACATCTCTAAGGTAACTAGATTAGTGAATGACATTACCATGTTGAAACAAAGAAAAAAGTTACTTGTTTGACTCTGTGCGCAAACCAAAAAAAGCTGCAAATGAACCCTAGCGATGACTTATTAAAATGCATGTATTTATTTTGTAAATGCCAACACAAACAAAACTTAAAATTATGAAAACATAAGAGGAACTTTCTTAATGGTTACATGAGATAAGTATGCGTCACATAAATTATTATTGCACGCTTATATCTAAAAGCCTATAATAAGAACGTACTTCATACTATTTTGGATAATGAAAATAAATTTCGAAAATGTAATCAAATACATGAAGTTGAATTATAAACAGCAAAAACAAAATCAAAAGATCCTTAAAGCATGGAAGGAAAGGGGCCACATAATATATTGTGGGTCTAAATTCGAGAAGCCATAATGAATATAAATATATATGTTGGATACCTTTCAAGATCTAGCACGTGTAAACTAGGAGAGGGATCATAATATTATAGAACACAGGTTAAATAACTATCAAAATCAAGTGTAATTGAAACAAGTACTCGGCGCATGCACTGCATACTCGATACAGATTCTTAATATATTCTCGTATGAAGATATTAAAACTAGTTACTGGGTATACCTGCACAGCGCAATACAGTTTCAGCCTGCATATTTAAATATTAATAGCCCATAAACTATACTGATGATAATATAATTGAAGTAAAATTAATTTATAGTCTACCTATACTAAGTAAATATTATCGTCAAGTATGTTTGTAAAATTTTAGTGGCGATAAAATAGCGATAGATTTGAAGAACAAAAGTTATAGAAAAAGCAAGTGATAAGTCTGAAATAGTGCCTCAAACTTATAAAAGAAAATATAATATGTAGATTAGATTTATTTGCAATAATAGGAAGTTTCGTGAAGTTAATGCCTGTTGAATTAACGTTATAGTTCTTGTGGGTATTATTTATAATTATAACACATGCATAAAATAAAATGCATAAATAAATTCGTATTTAGTGTCTACCCACTCAGTCATAACTGATTTTCAGTGGGGGACATTAAACCAAAGCGACCAAGTTAACTCTGTAGGACCCGACGCAATCGACGAGTGAGTGATAACCAACCAAAGATCGATATTTTGGAAATATAGCGAGTGGTATGGACAGTGCAAACACCCGCGGATGAACGCCAGAATCAACAAGGTTCATGGTTCAGAACAACTTTGAATTTATTATGTGCCTCATTGCTATAGCTATAGGACGGCTCCAAAGTCACCGTTTACAAATGCCTAAGCCAAGAACTGATGGACTTCAATCAGTTCAAATCAGGAGTTTAAAATATTCTGCCTATAGCGGTAATCGAACCCAGGTCCTTCTGCATACGAAGCAGAGATGCCAACCACAAGACCAACGACCCACACCATATTAATAATACTATATTTACACATAGGATTCAAGCAAAATAAGGTAAAATTAATTAAGACATTCAAACTAAAGGTGAACTCAAGTATATTCATCACACGTTTGCGTTTTACGGCGCATCAAATTCACATAACTAAAATCAATACACCTTAACAAACAACTAAAACAAATAAAATATGTAAATCTGTCTCTTAAAAATATATGTCGTGTCAATGTATATGTTGTAAATACTGCAATTGTCACAGATTGTAGACATTGGCAATTGCAATAATCAATTGATAATTGATAATAACTTAGCGATTCGGCTTTGTCAAATGATTAAGTATTGGCATTTTAAAAACTCTGGTGTATTTGGTATTTCCATAATTATTCTACGTAAGTGTATGTGCATATCGGACGATGCAACTGGAGTAACGTGCACTGTTTAGTGTTTACTCCCAGTGTGCATAAGTGAAGGTATAGTATGGCGTAGTTACCGCCAGTAATGAGCGAATAAACGGGAGTTGACCCAGACTCAAAGGTCTGGATGGTAATAACCAGTGACCGCTAACCCACCTACCGCAAGTCGTAAAGCTGGGCGGTGTGATACATCGGCAGTGGCGGACACGGCAGGGACTAAACAATACAAACAATACTTATATGTAGACCACCGATCTGCTATACTGTAACCTTGAAGATGACTGCAGATTTGGCCTTCATGGGCCAGACTAATGTTATTTCATATGGAGCGGCCATGTTGGAGATGCTAACGGCGGCCATGTTGGTGGTCAAAACTTACATATTAACGGAAAATATGCCTTGTGCGTTGAGTGATTTTGACTTTTTTTTTACTTGTGACTGATTTTTAGTGAGGGGACATTAAATCAAAGCGACCAAGCCAACCCTGTAGGCCCCGACGCAATCGGTAAAAATTCCAAATCTTTTAATCCCATTGACAAATATGCGACTATTCAAATTAACTTATTTTCAAATCAAGGTGAACATAAAGATATAGGGAGAAGCTGATAATTTCCCGAAACGTTGTTCTTAGTTATAAACCAAAGAGAAATAAATATTCAAAAAGAGTGGCATGTCAGTTGACGTTGTGGGAAATACGAAATAAGATAATTTTGAGATATTGGCAAGTATCAAAGACTAAGACGCAATTAGAGTCCGATTCGAATTTAAAAAAAAAAACATGGATAAAGCTGTCAAGATTACCGGTAGTTGTGATAAAAAATGAGACAACGTTAACCGCGAAACCATAAGCAAGAAATCATAAACGAAATGTATGCCACTTGTTTGTTTATTAACTGTTTTCTACCATTATTGAATATACTATCAAGGTCATTCCTAAACAATCCGGATAAACGTCATTACAATAATATCAGTAAGTATAAAAATATATATAAATGCAACTATATTATACAGATTTGCAGTGAGGTAAATTTCACTAGGGATTATAGAAGGAAATATTATAGACGAATAAAATATTACGCTTTTTGATCAAATAACAACAGTCTTAAACGTCTTCAAAATTTGTAATTATTTGGATTCATAAAAATACTCCCAGCGTCTTTGTGGAAAATGCATTCGTCATTAAATGTTGCTTCCAGAGCGAGTGCAGGATCTTTGAGTCTTCTAGTTCGACCGCGCGCCACTGGAGGGCGCTCTCTCACCTCTCCATCCCAGACGTTCCATAATAAAACGTGTGATCATCCTGGCGTAACAATTAGCATTGGATAGAAACATTAGCACCTTCTAGATATTCCGATGTGTCGCCCTGCACTGTAGGCCACCCACAATTGCAGGGGTGCATGGTCGAGTACACTCAGACCAATCTAGATTCTCGTATAGAGAATAAGCGTCGCCCTGCACGCAAACGTATAGACAATTCTCACACAATTGGTAATCAATAACATATTTGATCATGTTAATGTGATATTTCATAACCAATCTGCATTACATTTTTATTTTTTCTCGTGGGAAACCTGCACACTAGGTTTTTTGGAATTTGAATAGTTGTGAAGGGTATGTCCTAGAAATACGTAAGAGGACTCAACTCAATCCGTTACATTCGCAATTATGACTAAAGAAAACCTTGGAAAAAAATTCAGTGAGTATTGCCTGTGGCGGTTTGAGCCCGAGACCTCCCGAATCATAGTTTCGCGCTTTACGCATTAGCCAACACTGTCGGTATGTTATGAATTTCCAATTTTTGTAAGTAAAAAATAAAATATTTTGAAGAATTATAATTGAACTGTGATTTTAATAGGTTTGTTTACTCTTGCTGGTAATTACATTTGCTCCAACATCACCAAATATTATGTCAATGTATAGGCCTTTAGGGGCATCACATGGCATCAATCTTTTCGGACGCTTCTTACATATTAAATAAATAAATAAAAATAAATCAACAAATAAAATATTATATTTAATTATCCAAGTATTCTTTAAAAAATAAAAAGTTCTTTTGAATAAATAGTGATATTCTTATTCGAAAACAGTATTATAGGGTGTAACTTCATCATTTCTTGCGAGTTCGGTAGCATTAGTGCGAGAGCGACGTGGTGCTGTTAGCTGCGAACCCTCAGTGAGTGCAAGCTGAAGTGCATTCGTCTCGTCACCTCACACTTCATGTGAAGTTGCTCTGTAACGCACGGTAGCCGAGCAATAGCATCCAGCTGGCTTTGTAACAAGAGGAGGTAAAGGGGCTGGGAATTACGTGCAGACGTTCACACACTGATAGAGTTGCAGCTGCAATTGACGTCTTGACCAGGAGTTATTTATGACTAGAACAATTAAATGAAAATGTCATTTATGGGGCGCAAATGTAATTGTGTTAACCCGATTCAAATATAAAACGTGCTTTCATTTTATGTGTAATTTAATGATTGTATTTATAAATTATTTCAAAGCTTTTGATACGTTGGGTACCCTTGGAATGGGACTGATAATGCCTTGGGTGTATGAGACTGAAGCCTTAGTTGCGTCATATCACACGGTAAGGGATGTAATTTGCTACCAACAAGCACAAACTGCGATCTTAGTGTTGTGTGGCTTTAATCCGTAAAAAATTAACTAACCAGAACAAAGGTTGTCAACAAAGAATTATTATAAGTTATTTAGGATGGGAAGTTTGACACTGATTCAAATCTTAAAAAAAGGTCCCAAATGTAATTTTATCATTTTCATGATTCGAATTTTCATGGTACGGACTTTTAACTCATATTTGCTATGGTATTATTAAATTTATTCAATTGTATTTGTTTTAAATATATGCATGATTATACGCGTAAGCATACATCCACATCTCCATCATTAGTAAATTCAATATCTGTCCGTATATGTATGCAGCAATGAATCGACCTGGTGTTATAGCGTCGAAATCTCCCCCCCCCCCCCCCCCCCCCCCCAACGGGCAATCATATAACCTAAATAAGATAAAGATATATTTAGTTCGGCCGTTATTAAGTGTTTACAAGACGAAAGGTTGTTATTAGTAAGTAAAATTGTAAAAACTATTCTCCCAAACACCTTGCGTGACACCGTACTGGATAATACATCTGCAGGCGCGCATGCATGTATACTTGTTGACCGAAGACGCAAACGGATTACTGAACCTATATTAGGCACACTTACACGGAAGCCTAATATTACAGAGATGTTTAGTTATAATGTCGACAAACACCACAAGAACAAATTTCCAGCCTTTTACAATTTATATGGATAGTTCTTTGACTGTTTCGGTCGTGATTAAAAACGTTTATAGATGAGAATCGAATCAATCGATTGTAAATTTGTAAAAACCAAAGTGACTGTCAGTCCATCGAGTAAGGTGCCTTATGATTCGGAATCAAGAAGAAATGCACAATGCCAACCAACTTACTGGCTAGATAAAAAGTTTGCGACTTCTCGTACTCTTTTTATGACGTTCTGCCCTATACTCGGGGATGTCAATGCACGAACACTTGAGTATACACATTTCTGGATATATATTGCACACCGTTGCACAAAATAAGTCAGTATTCTTCATGGGTATATTTGTTTACTCTCTACATGCTGCACAAACACTACTCCAATTTGATCGAAGTTTCAGGAAAACTTCGAAATCTCTACTGTATCGATTTTAGTAGAACCAGGAAACATTTCTCAAGAGAGAGACTTATAAATTGAACGTTCACTTTTGAAGATGGTAACATAAACAATAAACATTGGGTGGAATTATTGCTTAGCGTTAAATTTTAACTAAACCATTATTGTTGGCAAAATTCAATATTAACTATTAACAAACTACTAATTAACAAACTAACTAAACTAACAATTAGACAAATGAAGTAAAATATGAGGATAAGAGCTCAAAAACATGATATTTACTTTCAACGCGAATATAAATAGTGCTCACGAAGCTCTTGTTGGAAGCGAAGGCGAATTGTAAGCTTCCAAGTCTTGACCATAGGAGGCGGAGGACACATACACCTGGACACATCGTTACTGCCCGTCGGCCGGCCTAACAAGAGAGGGGTCACCGCACGAAAAACATTGCTCCGAGAATTTCCTTGTGCGCTTTTCGACAGTTGAGAATTTTTTAAAAACAAAAACAAACGGACCAGATTTATGGATGGGACCTAGAATGAATCTTCCCCCGTCGTCGCTAGTCTTACGTAATTGGCAATTTACACTTGGCATCGTCTTCGCAAGGGGATTTTATTTTATGTAGGACTTATAAAGAAAGGGACCGGCCTGCATGTATACGTTTAATTGAAAGGATTTCGTTTTATTTATTTATTTCAGGTTTATATTCTAGTACGGTATGTATACGCGATAGCTATATAGATTGAACCAGTGTGCATGAATCAATTGGCTTGCGATTTTTATTTGCACTCTTGCACACATTCGAAAACACTAAAGCATATCGCGAATCATATAAAGTTACAGCTATCTATAAAAAAGGGTATACTATTCTCTTTAATTGGAGTGTAGTTATTTTACACATTACTTTAGTACAATAGTGATATTAGAAACGATGGATGAGGATGTTCTCTACAATCTACGACTTATGGTCCTATAAGCAACGCAACATTTGAAGGTTTCCCTCGAGTCAAAACTTGATCAGTATTCACTAATCGTCATCACGTTGAAATTGTTAATTTCCAATGTATACCAACACTAAAACCAATGCTAGGTTGAAGACAATACCTGCTTGGATCCCTTTCATTTGACGCCTAGCGGTTACAAAAAATAATGAATTAATGAACAGGATTTTAGCAGGTATAGTGTAGATGCCCTAGCATCGGTTTCATTATAGGTATGCCTAGTAGCACAACTTTATTTTATTATAATCACAGCTCTGAATAACAAAAATACAAATTAATTTACTGCGCGAAAATCAACCATTCACAGCACATATGTTTGTTGAAAGCAAATATAGCGTTCTAATCAACACCAAGGGAAAAAATAACTTCAACTTGTTTTGAATATACTTTTCCTAAAAAAGAACATAATTTAAATGTAAAGTGACTTTTATATTAGTGATTTCTTATAGATGTGTATTCAATGAATTAATAGATCAACAGTGTTCACCAAGTGTTTGGGTGTATTTAGAGTAATTCTGGATAATCCTGTAGCCTATTATTATTTGTGTATGTGTACTATAATGTGTTGCTATCTTATTGTATTGATTTGATTATTCATGTAAATGAGTAAAAGTTCAGCTACTAGCATTGCACAAATGACGAATTATGTATTAATCCAACATGTACTTGGTTATCTCATCCGATTATAACCATCATTGCTTTGCTCTAGACATTCCTTATACCCCCATATCCACATAATGCTTTCAACATAATTACGTTGGTAACGTTTTAATGTATAAATGAAATGTCAAAGTACGCGCTTAAGTTCACTATTATGTTCTACACGAATTCCAAACATCACTCTCGATAAAAACCTTGTTCAGATAATTCCCATTTATACCCCATATACCCCTGCGAAGCAATAAACTAACATACTACAACACCAGCAGACCGAAAACTATGTCAAACTATTTGCTTGCTAAGTACATGACATTATGCATTACATGATCGAGTTGTGTCAGCGAACTGAGTTTAATTCCTAGTTAACATAAATAAAATAAACATAATTAAACTATTATAATTAATGATGCATGGATTCATTATGCAGTTATTAACCATAAGAATTACGAACAAGAAATCTTATGACGTCTGCATCACAGCATTCAAGGGAAGGTTCGTGATAAAGATTAGGAACACGATAGTTATGGAACGTTGCAGAGTATCGATGAGAAATTTATGAATAGTTACAAAATAGTGAAAATAAGCGAAGGTGTGCAGTTGTCCTCGAATGTTTACTGATGCAGCTGTGGATGGTATGGAGCGCAGATCGAAGAACATTGGGTTATGTTGCACAGTGCAGTTAACCAAGAAATGAGTATTGGTCTGAGCTTCTGGACACATCCAATCCATTCATTGGTGTAATTAGCTTTGTGCAGAGATCTTACCTTGTCATATCACCGGGTAAGCTACTGCTCCGAATATCAGATGTAAGTCTTACCTAGAACCAAAAGAAAGACAAGATGAATTCAATGTTTTAATGACGAAATCAAATTTGTAATTTAAACTCAAATATTATATTATTGTTTTTTCGAGACTCTTTATAAGACTTTCAGGAACTTGGAAAATACATGTACAAATCAACATTATTAATTACATATTTTCCAAGCAAACAGCATGTGTGAATGACCCCACATAGTTCAGTAAATATATAAATAAGCCCAACAATCTGGAACATGAAGCTAAAATGATTTATACGAAATTGAAAACATTGAATTTAAACTGTTAAAATTATGTGCAGATATAAGAACGGTGTAGAAGAAACGTATTTAAAGAGTTAAAGAGATGAGGAAATTTGCAGCATGAGCAATATCAAACAGCTCCTATCGCAACTAGCTTGTTTATGCAAGTCATGCAGCATTATGTCAATAATAATTAATTTTTAAATTGTCGTTAATGTAACTTATTTCAAGTACTAACCTTACTCAGTCATATGATACTTTGTGAACCAAACCAAGCGTTTACAAGAATGTAATCGATATATGAGGAAGTGAAGACAATTTCTATAACCAATTACACGAAGGCACCACATTATCGAAATGGCTATACCAATACCAATTTCTATTGTTTAGTATTATACAGCGGTGGGTCCTCATGGTAGACACACTTAAAACCCGCTTGCTGTTCACAATGTTCAAGTAGAAGTCATACGCATGGTCAGCACTTGGTTGTTTGCATTGGGGGAGGGGGGAGGAGGTTTGTTGCACAGTCAGAGGTTTGACCGTCGCGACGCCCTCAAATGTTGAGTGCCCACGCGTGAAATCAATCGTCTATAAACGTCGTAATAGTTACAGCAGTTTGTATGACGATAAAAACGCCCCAAAAAGTAGCTGAGCTCATCGGAATTGTTACAAGTCCGCTTTGCAAACGTTCAATCTGAATTTTGCAAATGACGTAATGCTTTTGTAAAATAAAATGAATGAGTTTAGTAAATAAAAGTTTTTTACTATTCTCTCACTAAAGTTTGTAACAATTATCCCCAAAATGTATATGGGGCCGACGTTACTTGTACGCATAAACTAAACAAAATGTTTAATCAGGGTTTTCCCCCATTTTAACCACTAAACACTTACGAACTAAGATAACAGTAAGTAAAAATAAGTTACTCATCCCCAAACAGAAGCCAGCTTGGAATTCATTTAGTATTAGTGTGTAGTTTTATTAACCGTTGTTTTTCTACGTCACTATGCTTAATTGTTTTCTAATTTTCAACTAAAGAGTCCCACTTCTTATTATTTGAGACAATTCAAAGTAATGTTTGCTTCTAAGTGTGATTTTTAAGTTTCATGTTTCAATTGTCTTATTTCTACATATTATTTCGTGGACGAATCTCATTATGAAGTTAATATCCGACAATTCTCCATTCCACTCAAGCTCCTCTCAAGATCGACGCTATTTTCGCCACGTCCCCACTATTATCGTCCAAGCAGCAGCTACCTCATTCGGCTACGGCAGGCTTCGTCGTGCTACGCGGGCCATGTGCTGCCCATGTCTTGCGTCTGCGGTAACAGGGCTGTTAGGTTCAGCTGCTCGGGCATGTGCCGGACATTGCACACTTTGTGTGACCACACTGTCAAATAAAAACAATACGACGGCGGCAAATACTTCCAGAGACTTATCCACTTGGCTGTCAAGGAATAATCGAATTATGGAATATGCATGGGCAGCTTTTCTGAGAGACCATGAGGGAATATTGGGGTTGAGTTCTGACTTGTAACAAAATTTGATTTCAACAATGCGAAATTTTACGATTACGAACACGTTACAGCCATTCTGGGCAGCTCGACGAAAGTCGTTGAAGTAATTCACGTTTTAAATAACAAAAAATTATATATTTACAAGAATAAAAATATTCGACTATATGCGTATAGGTAAAAAATATAAATCATAGATCACGCAGTGGATAAAAAATATGGGTACACAAAAAAGAAAACATATCAAAACCCATACAATACATAAACTAACATGAATATTTATTTTGGATGCATATTTTTTATGATTGATAATTTCCGTTGGAAATAAATCAACAGCGACAAATAGTTTAAAAAATTATAATTCTTAAAAGAACGGAAATAAATTATATAATGCAGCATACCTTCATTTCAACAGAACACGCGATGCTGGTTGGCATTGGGCAAATATTAAGTTTAAATCAAAGAATAATTCTTTATACACACGTAAGTTATAGAGAAGAAAATATTAAAAGAAAACCGTAATAGAATTGAAATTTATGAAAATATTTATGTTCTTACAAACGTGTGTGTCTTGAGATTTACTTTGGGTTTTAGGACCGCCAATTCTCTTGGGGCAAGGATTGGATTTGCCAGAAAATGCAATTTCAGCTACCACTGCACATGTTGTCTTTCTGTGTAAGAAACGATAGAATATTCTTCGCATTTCAGCAATGCAAATCGTCTGACCCAAATAAACCAAATAACATGGCAATAAAGTTTGTTCAGCGTTTTCCCGCTAGATCACCTCCTACATGTTTTCCAAGAGCAAAGACATATTTTTAACTTCTGTGACACAAGTTTATTATATTTTA
The DNA here is from genome assembly GCA_024449915.1 of Sweltsa coloradensis. Classification (NCBI taxonomy): domain Eukaryota; kingdom Metazoa; phylum Arthropoda; class Insecta; order Plecoptera; family Chloroperlidae; genus Sweltsa; species Sweltsa coloradensis. Next base: position 951,236 of record JAMZAV010000006.1, on the reverse strand, counting down.
GATGGAGAGAAGAGATAATCGTCACGATAACCGAAGCTTCGCAAAGAAACCAATGGAAGTAACCTCGGAACTCTATATTTATGAGAAAATGTTGCAAGAATTAAATTTATATAATTGTATGTATTGTTTTAAAATGTGTTGCATGATTGTGTACTTCAACTGTTTAGTTATTTTAGTTAGCTGACACTTGTGGGTTGGTATAAGCTTAAAGACAAATAAATATAAATATAAAACTAATTAAGACAAAGGAATACATTTAACGACAATTTTGATATTCTTCGTAATATACCTGATTTGCGATGGCAAAATCCGTTTTCATCTTCGCATAAATAAATGTAACATTTTGTTTAAACTTTGTCCCGGGAACAGGAAAAAATATTTCTGCCAATAAGAAATCTTGTACATGATTTTTTTACCTAAACAATAGCAGGGCTAACGGAAGTAAATTAAACATGCACAGGACCGACCTGTACCGGTAGTCTACGAGAAAACATTGCAAGAATTGTTATTGAAAAAACAACATTTTTAGACAAAGAAATGCGTTAAATAAAAATTTGGCCACACTTCATTAAATTTTTTTAATTGTGAATTGAGATGATAAAATTATGTTTCATCTTCACTCAAAATAAGTAAATATTAATAATGGTAAAACATGCGTTTTAAAACATTGCCCCCGGGAAAAAGGGAAAGAAAAAAAATCTTCAGATTCCAGCCACTAAGCAGCCTCGCTCATGCACAAGGGAGATAAAACTATGTAAAACAGTATGGATAAGCTACAGTGTCAGAGCAGTAGTAAGATGAGGATCTAATAACTCACGTTACACACGGCAATTAAGACGCCAGGGTGGAATCTACGTCTGGTAAATGCTCGCCGATCTCCAGAGATTCCAGCCACTTTACGCTACGTCTCGTATATTATAATCGCTGTTATTGCCTATGAAGTTACTCCTTGACGGCGAAACATAAAACTCGGTTTGGAATACCAGTCATGGGAGAGAATGCTAGCTGCGGCGCGCAAAGCTAAACCCCATGCAGTATTACCGTAACAGAATATGACGTGATGAAATGACCGGGGAGAAAAACGCAATTTTATTTCCAAACAAAACGACTACAACAAAAGGCCAATATGGATAATCAGTGTCTGGAATGATTTTATAAATGTAAAGAATTTATAGACAGAAATTGCGTACACATTTTATATGACCACATTAATTTGTGATTGTTCATGAGTACACAATTATGAACTAAATTAGTTAATTACATAATAAAAAATAAAAAGGTATCAATAAATACAACACAAGTGATTTTTTTTCAATAGTTGAAACCCGATGCCTGAACCAATGAACTAGTGCCGTTTGCAACTGCCAACTGTGGGTTAATGCAACTGTGCTGTTGCAGTTTGCATTCACTAACTTTCAATATGGTATATTATATTAAATTACAATCCACAATATATAACGTTTTTAAATTTGCGGTAAGTTGATGAACTTGACGAAACAAATATTTTATAATTTTAGTTCTAGAGAATGTTTATTTCAGAGATTATAGGGCATAAACAAATATTGTTTAAAGGTTACATTTTTTAAAAATATATGCAACGCAAGCTACATTTTGTATTTTGGTATAAGCCACAGTGCAAGTGACGCTTGGAGAATTGTTTCCATAAAACCAATAGCATAGTGAATTATTTTCAGCGTTGACTTGGTAAATACAATAGTTCCCTTTGTATTAATAAATTTTCGGTTTAGTGGTGTTAAAACCTTTTTTCATTAGCTTTCACAGTGACAACTATTTCCAAACTACCGCAAAACACGTGTCAACACAGGTATCGAAATATTTCAAGAATTATCGTTTCTCGTCTAGCATTAAATCGCCAGAAAGTAAAAAAAAAAAAAGAAAGAAGAAAGAAAGAAAGAAAGAAAAAAAACAGATTGGAAGGTTTCGTGATAAGATTAGGAACACGATAGTTACGGAAACGTTGCGAGTATCGATGAGAATTTGAATAGTTACAAAATAGTGAAAATAACATAAGCGAAGGCGTGCAGTTGTCCCGAATGTTTACTGATGCAGCTATGGATGGTATGGAGCGCAGATCGAAGAACATTGGGTTATGTTGCACAGTGCAGTTAACCAAGAAATGAGTATTGGTCTGAGTTTTCTGGACACATCAACCCATTCATTGGTGTAATTAGCTTTGTGCAGAGATTTTCCCTTGTCATATCACCGGGTAAGTACTGCTCCGAATATCAGAGGGTAAGTCTTACCTAGAACCCAAAAGAAAGACAAGATGAATCAGGTTTTAATGACGAAATCAAATTTGTAATTTAAACTCAAATATTATATTATTGTTTTTTCGAGACTCTTTATAAGACTTTCAGGAACTTGGAAAATACATGTACACAAATCAACATTATTGATTACATATTTTCCAAGCAGCACAATATTAAACTAATCTGAATGTGTGAATGACCCCACATAGTTCAGAAAATATATAAATAACCCCAACAATCTGGAACATGAAGCTAAAATAATTTATACGAAATTGAAAACATTGAATTTTAAACTGTTAAAATTATGTGCAGATATAAGAAACGGTGTAGAAGAAACGTATTTAAAGAGTTAAAGAGACGAGGAAATTTGCAGCATGAGCAATATCAAACAGTTTCCCTTCGCAACTAGCTTGTTTATGCAAGTCATGCAGCATTATGTCAATAATAATTTATTTTTAAATTATCGTTAATGTATTTCAAGTACGAACCTAACTCAGTCATATGATACTTTGTGAACCAAGCGTTTACAAGAATGTAATCGATTTATGAGGAAGTGAAGAAAATTTCTATAACCAATTACACGAAGGCACCACATTATCGAAATGGCTATACCAATACCAATTTCTATTGTTTAGTATTATACAGCGGTGAGTCCTCATGGTAGACACACTTAAAACCCGCTTGCTGTTCACAATGTTCATAGTAGAAGTCATACGCATGGTCAGCACTTGGTTGTTTGCATTGGGGGGAGGGGGGAGGAGGTTTGTTGCACAGTCAGAGGTTTGACCGTCGCGACGCCCTCAAATGTTGAGTGCCCACGCGTGAAATCAATCGTCTATAAACGTCGTAATAGTACAGCAGTTTGTATGACGATGAAAAACGCCAAAATGTAGCTGAGCTCATCGGAATTGTTACAAGTACGCTTTGCAACGTTCAATCTGATTTTGCAAATAGACGTAATGTTTTTGTAAAATAAAATAAATGAGTTTAGTAAATAATGTTTTTTACTATTCTCTCACTAAAGTTTGTAACAATTATCCAATATGTATATGGGGCCGACGTTACTTGTACGCATAAACTAAAACAAAATGTTTAATCATGTTTCCATATTTTTAACCACTAAACACTTACGAACTAAGATAACAGTAAGTAAAAATAAGTTACTCATCCCCAAACAGAAGCCAGCTTGGAATTCATTTAGTATTAGTGTGTAGTTTTATTAACCGTTGTTTTTCTACGTCACTATGCTTAATTGTTTTCTAATTTTCAACTAAAGAGTCCCACTTCTTATTATTTGAGACAATTCAAAGTAATGTTTGCTTCTAAGTGTGATTTTTAAGTTTCATATTTCAAGTCTTATTTCTACATATTATTTCGTGGACGAATCTCATTATGAAGTTAATATCCGACAATTCTCCATTCCACTCAAGCTCCTCTCAAGATCGACGCTATTTTCGCCACGTCCCCACTATTATCGTCCAAGCAGCAGCTACCTCATTCGGCTACGGCAGGCTTCGTCGTGCTACGCGGGCCATGTGCTGCCCATGTCTTGCGTCTGCGGGTAACAGGGCTGTTAGGTTCAGCTGCTCGGGCATGTGCCGGACATTGCACACTTTGTGCTGACCACACTGTCAAATAAAAACAATACGACGGCGGCAAGTACTTTCAGAGACTTATCCACTTGGCTGTCAAGGAATAATTGAATTATGGAATATGCATGGGCAGCTTTTCTGAGAGACCATGAGGGAAATATTGGGGTTGAGTTCTGAATGTAACAAACTTTGATTTCAACGATTACGAAATTTTACGATTATGAAACACGTTGCAGACTTTCTTGAAAGCTCGACGAAAGTCGTTGAAGTATTTCACGTTTTAAATAACAATAAATTATATATTTACAACAAGAATAAAAATATTTGACTATATGCATATAGGTATAAAATATAAATCATAGATCACGCAGTGGATAAAAAATATGGGTAACACAAAAACGAAAACACATATCAAACCCATACAATACATAAACTAACATGAATATTTATTTTGGATGCATATTTTTTATGATTGATAATTTCCGTTGGAAATAAATCAACACGCGACAAATAGTTCAAAAAATTATAATTCTTAACGAACGGAAATAAATTATATAATGCAGCATACCTTCATTTCAACAAAACACGCGATGCTGGTTGGCATTGACAAATATTAAGTTTAAATCAAAGAATAATTATTTATACACACGTAAGTTATAGAGAAAAAATATTAAAATAAAACCGTAATAGAATTGAAATTTATGAAAATATTTATGTTCTTATAAACGTGTGTGTCTTGAGATTTACTTGGTTTTAGGACCGCCAATTCACTTGAGGCAAGGATTGGATTCGCCAGAAAATGCAATTTCAGCTACCACTGCACATGTTTGTCTTTTTGTGTAAGAAACGATAGAATATTCTTCGCATTTCAGCAATGCAAATCGTCTGACCCAAATAAACCAAATAACATGGCAATAAAGTTTGCTCAGCGTTTTCCCGCTAGATCACCTTCTACATGTTTTCCAAGAGCAAAGACATATTTTTAACTTCTGTGACACAAGTTTATTATATTTTAGAAGGAGAGAAGAAATAATCGTCACGATAACCGAAGCTTCGCAAAGAAACCAATGGAAGTAACCTCGGAACTCTATATTTATGAGAAAATGTTGCAAGAATTAACTTGATATAATTGTATGTATTGTTTTAAATTGTGTTGCATAATTGTGTACTTTCAACTGTTGAGGTTTTTTAGTTACCTGACACTTGTGGGTTGGTATAAGCGAAAAGACAAATACATATAAACATAAAACTAATTAAGACAATGGAATACATTTAACCACAATTTTGAAATTCTTCATAATATACCTAATTTGCGATGGCAAAATCCGTTTTCATCTTCGCATAAATAAATGTAACATTTTGTTTAAACTTTGTCCCGGGAACAGGAAAAAATATTTCTGCCAATAAGAAATCTTGTACATGATTTTTTTACCTAAACAACAGCAGGGCTAACGGAAGTAAATTAAACATGCACAGGACCGACCTGTACCGGTAGTCTACGAGAAAACTTGCAAGAATTGTTTTGAAAAAACAACATTTTTAGACAAAGAAATGCGTTAAATAAAAATTTGGCAACACTTAATAATTTTCTTAATTGAGAATTGAGATGATAAAATCATGTTTCATCTTCACTCAAAATAAAAATATATTTTAATAATGGTAAAAACAAGCGTTTTAAAACATTGCCCCGAAACAATTGAAAGAAAACATCTTCAGATTCCAGCTACTAAGCAGCCTCGCTCATGCACAAGGTAGATAAACTATGTAAAACAGTATGGATAAGCTACAGTGTCAGAGCAGTAGTAAGATGAGGATCTAATAACTCACGTTACACACGGCAATTAAGACGCCAGGGTGGAATCTACGTCTGGTAAATGCTCGCCGATCTCCAGAGATTCCAGCCACTTTACGCTACGTCTCGTATATTATAATCGCTGTTATTGCCTATGAAGTTACTCCTTGACGGCGAAACATAAAACTCGGTTTGGAATACCAGTCATGGGAGAGAATGCTAGCTGCGGCGCGCAAAGCTAAACCCCATGCAGTATTACCGTAACAGAATATGACGTGATGAAATGACCGGGGAGAAAAACGCATTTTTTACTTCCAAACAAAACGACTACAACAAAAGGCCAATATGGATAATCAGTGTCTGGAATGATTTTATAAATGTAAAGAATTTATAGACAGAAATTGCGTACACATTTTATATGACCACATTAATTTGTGATTGTACATGAGTACACAATTATGAACTAAATTAGTTAATTACATAATAAAAAATAAAAAGGTATCAATAAATACAACACAAGTGATTTTTTTTCAATAGTTGAAACCCGATGCCTGAACCAATGAACTAGTGCCGTCTGCAACTGCCAACTGTGGGTTAATGCAACTGTGCTGTTGCAGTTTGCATTCACTAACTTTCAATATGGTATATTATATTAAAATTACAATCCACAAATATATAACGTTTTTAACTTTGCGGTAAGTTGATGAAACTTGACGAAACAAATATATTTATAATTTTTTAGTTTCTAGAGAATGTTTCATTTTCAAGATGATTATAGGGCATAAACAAATAATATGTTAAGTGTTAACAGTATGTTAAAAATATATGCTACGCAAGCTCAACATTTTGTAATTTTGGTAAGCCCACAGTGCAAAGTGACGACTTGGAGAATTGTTGCCTATAAAACCATATATATCATAGTGAATTATTTGCCAGCGTTGACTTGGTAAATACAATACGTTTCCTTAGTATTAATAAATTGTTCGGTTTAGTGAGTGTTAGAAACCTTTCATTTCACTTAGCTTTCACAGTGACAACTATTTCACAAACTACCGCAAATATACACGTGTCAACACAGGTAGTCGAAATATTGCAAGAATTATCGTTTCTCGTCTAGCAATTAAATCGCCAGAAAAGTAAAAAAAAAAAAAAAAAAAAAGAAAGAAAGAAAGAAAGAAAGAAAGAAAGAAAGAAAACAGATTGTCCAAATTATGTGTGAGAATTTGTGTTATATGAGATGAGTGTATTTGTGTTGTGTATTTTTGTGTATATAGTTGTATTATTTGTATTTGTATCGACCCGGCACCTCCACCAAAATGTTCGTATCTTCTTTAACAATCTGCTGATTAAGTAACCGCTCCGATGTTTGGTATTTTTGTAACGCGTGCTTGTTTCATCCAATAAAGGACAAACCTTTATTAGTCTTACTAAAAAAAAAACAACAACATAATTCGTAATAATTTATGTAAATCTCTTCGATGCATGGATTTTGTAGTTCGGACTTTCACATTGACAACATCAATTATCAAATAATGTTTTAAACTAGATCGATGTGGATATTAAAACTTAAAAGCAAAATTAGTCACACAATTGAAAGTTACATGTTTTAAATGAAAACATTATATTTATATTGCAAGTTTTGAATGTAAATACGTACTTGTAAAGTACTCTCAGTATTGCACGTATTGCATTGCACGTGCATATAAAGTTCTAAATGAAAGTGACTGTAGTCTTAAAGTCCTACGTAACTTGTTATTTATATGTTAAGGTTGTAAACTGTAAATCAAATGCTACTTGCTTATTGTAAAGGGAAATAAAATATGGTAAGATGGACATCTTCAGTGTTAATGCAGAAGCCGGTTACGACAACAGCAAACATATTAAAACATTTTCAAGTTTATTTTACTGCAGACGAGCGAAGCGAAGCGAGGGTTTCTATACAATGAGAAGTTGGATTTACCTCAAGTGCATATGAAATGTATTAGTATCACACGTATTACTTGCATCGGGAATATATAACATATTATTATTTGTAAGTGGTATAACACGAAAAAAAACAACATACGAACGGTTCATATTTAGAAAACTTATTTTCACTATATTTACTACGCTGTTTAGTTAAAATCCCTATACAAGTAATAAAACATATCCCCCCAAAATACAAAATTGTAAAAAAGACGCAGCCAAGCTCTCCTTCAAAAGTCTTCGGCTGTGAATGCTGTGAGATAAGAAGTTGAGCCAAGCTTTTTATTCTTTCTCCCTAGTTTTCGCTTTGAAAATATGTAAGATCATTTCGCCTGTTGACGAGCGCCAGCCAACGATTTTTGTGGTAAAAAAGTAAAAATTTTAAACTCGAAATCATAAAAAAATTCTTGGCCATGAACCAAATTCAATGGCCAAGTCATTTTTTTTTGATTTCGAGTTTAAAAATTTTACTTTTTTTACCACAAAAATCGTTGGCTTGGCGCTCGTCAACAGGCGAAATGATCTTACATATTTTCAAAGCGAAACTAGGGAGAAAGAATAAAAGGCTTGGCTCAACTTCTATATCTCACAGCATTCACAGCCGAAGACTTTTAAAGGGAGAGCTTGGCTGCCGTCTTTTTTTTACAATTTTTGTATTTTGGGGGATATCACATCTTTTTGTTGTTCGTTCGCTATCAAGGTGTGAATGATGGACTTTGAATGATTTAAATTTGTTAAGTTCAAAGTTGTTTTTTTACATTTTTTGGGCCCACGGTCCCCCCAAAGATACCCCTTAAATAAATAAATAAATAAATTTTTATTTAGAGTCTACCCCTCAGTTATATATAACTGATTTTCAGTGGGGGACTTTAAATCAAAGCGACCAAGCCAACCCTGCAGGCCCCGACGCAATCGACGAGTGAGCGAAAACCCAAACCAAAGATCGATATTTTTTTATAGGAAATATATCAATCAGTGGTAGGGACAGTGCGAACATCCGGGGATCAACGCTAGAATCAACATGGCCGATCCAGAACAACTCTGAAATTTGTTATGTGCTTCGTTGCTAGGACGGCTCCAAAGTCACCGTTTACAACTCCTAAGACAAGAACTGATAGACTTAAGTCCAAATCAGAAGTTAAAAACTTCTGACTTGAGTGGGAATCGAAACCCTGGCCCTTCTGCATTTGAAGCAGATACGCTAACAACAAGACCAACGCAGTAGCATAAGCACTAGATATTTATAATGGTTAAGAGCATGTTTAATTTCAAGCTTGTATACAATTACTACGCCTGAGTAATTAAAGCGTTTTTGATTTGGTAGGACGGCTCCAAAGTCACCGTTTACAAACTCCTAAGACAAGAACTGATAGACTTAAGTCCAAATCAGAAGTTAAAAAAATTCTGACTTTAGCGGGAATCGAACCCTGGCCCTTCTGCATTGGAAGCAGATACGCTAACAACAAGACCAACGCACTAGCATAAGCACTTGATATTTATAATGGTTAAGAGCATGTTTAATTTCAAGCTTGTACAAATTAAATACGCCTGAGTAATTACGTTTTTTGATTTTGATTTGATTTTGATTTTCCCCGGTCCCAATTGCCCGGTTTTTTGTTATATGAGGTACATCTGAGTGTGGCCCAAGTTTCAAAGTTCTAAGATGAACCGTTTTCCTCGGTATAGCGTATTATTCATAAGAGTTACGGAATTGCCTACTTTTGATAATTTTGGTTTTTTTCCGGTACCCGTTAACCAATTTTGCTTTCCATATTCAAAAGTGATAAAGAATGAGAGATATCAAAATGTATTCCACGTTTGAAACATCTCAGTTTGTAGCGTTTTCTTGAATGATTCATTTCTTAAAGTTCAGATATGTTTTTTTGTCATTTTTGGGGGGCCCCTGGTCATCCCAAATTTAGCCCCTTGTGTTTTGGACGCAAGATATTTATAATGGTTATAATAGCATGTTAAATTTCAAGTTTTGTACAAATTACCACGCCTTGGTAATTACGCGTTTTGATTATCATCCAAATTTTGATTTTCTCCGTCCCTGTTACCCGATTTTGGTTCTGAAAGCAAAAGGCACTGCGTCTGAAATACACCTAATTGTGTGGTCCAAGTTTCATAGTTCTAAGATTTTTCCGTTTTCTCTGTAGGCTAAAGAACTCTCCGCGGAGAACTCCTAGCCACCCACCACCCACCCACCCAGCCAGCTTTAAGGAATTTGACGATGTTTGAGAGCCTTTTTTAACACAGAACGAGTTGTCGGATCGGGTTGATTTTTTTTTTGTATGTCATGGACCACATATACCAGGTCATATACCGAGTTTCAAGATTGTAACTCTTTCTGGGCGGCGTGTGCAGTAGCTGAAAACCCCCAACTCTGGTAGTGTATATATAGGGCCGAGTTCGGTGTCCGCCTAGCAGCCGCATTCGCTTGTCTGCCGGGCGACGACCGTCGCCCTATATATTTGCAGTCTTTTTAATATTAAAATTATATGTCTACACTCTACAACATTAGCTAACAGATAACTAACAAAAATACCGCTGTAAAATATGCCCCATTTTAGTGATGTTACGAGTAGTGATTTTAAACACAATGTCCACTGTTTTCACCCGAAATTTGACGTTTGTCCACAACACCATTTGGTAATTTTAATTGATGAAGAAATCAAGAAGCATCTTTACTAATTTTAAGTTCCAAATATTACAGAAATTTGGGATAATTGTTCGTCATAGATTTTTAAGAAGAAACAACTTTCAGAGCGAATTAAACTACTATAAGAACTTTATGTAAATCAATCCAGAAATTACAAAAATCCATATCAGCGGGGTATCGAACATTCGAACCCCGATCTCCCAATTGCTAGTTGGGTGCTTTACCTCTAAGCTATCGAGACGGTTAACTTCATAACATCTGGAGTGTTGGTGCATTGTAGATCTGAATAGATTGGAACAGTACTGCAACAATTCTGTTGACTTTGAACTGATTATCTAAACATTTACAACACAACATGTCATTACCTAACGCTGAGATGATATATTTAATTTCTGGATTGATTTACATTCAATCAATTACACCTACGGGAGTGTTTCCCGATTAATGAAATTGAGAAATACTTTAAAAACGTCAAACGTAGAAATTAAATCAGTGTTATATATTATAGAAAAGTACATTTAGCAACCCCGTCCCTTACTCTCAGTGTGTTTAATGAGTTGGCAGACTTGCACAAACGTGTTGTTTTGCATAATCGAAGTCAATTGCTCCTGTTGACAGGTGTGGTGAAATGTGTAATTGAAGCCAACTTGACAACATTCACAATATACTATTTATACACGCATTCAAGCAGAGACTTATACGAGGGAAAAAAATAACTAAACCCGAGTCTATTGAACTTTGAACACCGTCCGATCCGGGATGTCGTATAAACACAGTTAAACCCAGACATAAGAATATAATCCATGTCTTTATTGTGGCTCGAAAGGTGTGTGTACAACTGCAACCGATATAGGCTAATCTTTCGAAACATCTTCATCAGCCACTCAATTTATGTGACGTAGATGAAATAAGAAATTAGGGTCGAAACGATTGCGATATTGAAACTTGATACGGCCTCCTTGAGCGCCAGCAAATCCTATAGTTATGGCCATATAAACATCGTAAAAGTTCATCTATAAAGATATAATTCAAATTCGTTGATATTTACAACGTGGAAAGGTGGGTCGTATGTGAAACCTAACATGAGTAGAAGAGAATGGAGACATGTTTTAAAGAGCGCCCGACAGAGAGAGACCCCCTGGTTCGTTTCTAGACGCGGTCACCGTTTTCGGACATGTTTCAATGGGTTTTATAGACATTCCGATGCCAGAACATATATATACGCGAGTGTGAAGTTTTACACACGGAAGAGTGTTAGTTGGGTTTCACAAGACGCCCAGCACTCGCAAAACAAAGGGAGTCGTCGCGTCTGTACACTTACATCACTTGTTCCATTCTCTCGCGGGATGGACGGATGGATATACGGCCTACTGGATGTACAGACCCGGGTCCGGGTAACGGTGTAGGGTGTCTCAAGGAGTTTTGCGAGGAAGGAGTGGGAAATATAAGATACTGCTTATGGGGCTAGGCACAAGAATTTATTACATTTGATTTACTTCAAAAGCACATAAAGTACGTGTATACAGACGTTCACAAAGAAAAGTTAAGGATTGAAAAAAAAAATTGGACGAGAACTTTATGCGCATTTTGCTTACTTATGATAAAGATTGGAGGTAAAAAAAAATCATTCAATCTTTAATGACACCCGGCCAATTGACATTGTATGACCACGGGTGTCCAGCGCATGAATCAGTACAAAGTAATTAAAAACAATAAATGATTGAAATTAATTTTCATAGTCTACAATGCTGTAAAGACGATTATGCAAAATGATGGTGAAATATGCTTTAGAACAGTGAGAACAATTTTGCTAACTAAATATAGGGGGATGCCTAATTATTAATTAATTGTAGGGAGTATTTAAGAGGAAATACGTCAAAATAAAAATAAATTCGTAATTAGAGTCTATACCCATTCAGTCACAGAACTGATTTTCAGTGGGGGACATTTAAAGCCGACCAAGCCAACCCCGTAGGCGTCTGATTGATATATTATTATATATATTATGTTGCAAGATAAAAACTACTACGATAGCTGTCAGCTGTACATTCACAACGCAATGCAGTATGAATTATAGATGATACAAGTTTCTTGCCAGAAAAAATTGACTGACGAAAAACAAAATTAATATAATTATGTATAATTGAAGCAACTTCCTGACACAATAATTAAATGTTATTTAATAATCATTATGTATACACTATACAGTGACGTTTCGCGGAATATCGATGGTATAGAAATTAGCAATTACTGCATGATTTTAGTCTGGTGCCCGGGTCCCTACAAACACATGAATACAAAATTATTCCGATAATTAAGGGGTTTATGTAACCACACTCCACCTGAGAAAATACATGGCTATACAACGCTAAAAAATGACGTAATTATTAGTCAATAAAGCAAGCACCAATACCAATAACGACTAACTCGTTCATCGTGAATGAAACACAAATTTGATTTTTTACATTTAGTTTTTCATTTATTTATTTTATTTATGTATTTATTATTTATTTCGTCTATCCTATTCAGTTATTTTATTTATTTGAAAATTAACAATAATTTGAAGATAAATTAATATAATTAAGAGGGAATGGGACACATAAAAAGAAGCAAATAAGCAGAAAGAAGCAAATACCAAACCACCAAAGCTAACCAAAGTTAGTAAATAGCTATTCGCTCGTCCAAGATGCATCCGCCGACGTATATGAAACTTTGCAGCGTTGTCAATAAAAGCATACATGGACAGCCCTGCGGTCATAGATTTTCTAAATTTTGGCTTAATCAGCAAGAAACAAATCACGAATAAAGTCAATTTTACAGTTTTTAACCAAATCAAAATTCGTGAAAACTATTTTTTTACTCTTATTTTAAAACAAAATTTGGAAATGTGTTACTGCAGAGCCCTTTCCACATTCGTGAAATAATTTCAAAATTTCAAACACCTGTGTCCTGTGGTGTCAGTCGGCCGAGCGAACAGCAGTTTGCCTAAAACGCATGTCCTATACCTTCTTTATGAAATCCAATTTTTTTTTAAGTGAAAAAATAAATCTGTGAAGATAAGTTGGTTTGGATTTCATTCCATATGGATGTTATATGAACATTATACACTAGGAAAACGCTTAAGTCCCGCCGCGTTGTTGGATGAGCGTAATTGGTGCATTGAGCTGCCATGATTGTGTTATGAGGATTTTCTGTTGTTCTGTGACAAAATTATTACAAAGTCGAATATTTTTTTTAAATTAAATTAAAAAAATACAAAATTAACATTATTTTTTAATTTTTTTTATGAATCGTATTTTTAAAAAAAGAAAAAAATCGTAAAATTGCGATTTTCATAAGAAATAATTATTCGATTGCGCTCAAATTTTACAAAAATATATTAATTCATAAAATTAAGGTTCTGTGAAAAATTCATTACAATAGGATAAAGCATGTAGGTGTTATAAGTCAAAGACTTGTTTAAAAAAAGAAAAAACCTGTAAAATTTCGATTTTCATGAGAAATAATTTTTCGATTGCGCTCAAATTTCACACGAATATCTTAATTCATAAAATTAAGGTTCTGTGAAAAAACCATTAAAATCGAATTAAGCATGTAGGTGTTATAAGTCGAAGAAAAATTTTAAAAATCGAAAAAATTCGTAAAATGGCGATTTTCATGAGAAATAATTTTCCGATTGCGCTCAAAAACGTGGCAGTTCTAAGTTCAGAGATTTCGAAGGTCTCCATAAAATTTCATCGCAATTGGAGTATCGGTTTAGCCGGAATCGTGTTAACAAACACACAATAATACAAACAGAAAAAAAAAGAAAAAAAAAAAAAAAAACATCGCGGATTTTTTTCTCCAGTGTAGTGAAATGGAATCTTCGCTTCGCTCGCTACGCTCGCTACGCTCATCCAATTATACATTATATCCCTCTCATCAAATATTCTAGTTCCAACAGTAAACCAACATTACAACTGAGGACAGGACGAATTAACCACAATTCAAATGCATAAAATTACAAACTAGAGCAATAAATTAAATTATGTACGCTGTGCACAAACATACAGTGTACACAACCACCCTAATAATTGAGCATCTGGTGTGATATCTACGAGAGCAACGTCCTATAACCAACCACCCCCCCGGACGCCAACCCCACCAAATGTCGGAAACATCCGCCGACGTTACGAGCTGCTGTTACCGACTGCGGTCAGCTGACAATGTCACTCCGCCCTCCGCGCCACCTGTGAGCAGACGACACAACAACGCGCATCACACGCCCCCTTAATCACGACAAGAAGCGTTTAGCCGTGAGGAGCGCATTCAATACAACCGCGGAATAATTTAATACATGTTGCGAATGGACCGCGGATCTATTTCCGTTACTATGAGAATCAGTGGAGGGGAAATAGTAGCAATGTAATTGGAATATGGAATATCATGGCAAAAGTTTGACCAATGATAGCATACTGTACACTGTACAGCTCAGCGCATGGTTTTGGCATCAACGAAAATCATGTTTATAATTCTATTAAAATAAAATAAAATAAATACGAATTTAGAGTCTCCCACTCTACTACACTAAATGCAATGACAGGTTCGTCAAAGTTTTTATTTAAAAAAACGGACGAATATGTTGACTTTTGAGCAACATTGGACTGCCATCAGTGCATTTAACCACCTACCATAATTTAATTAAACTCAACACTATCAATAAATAAATAAAGTAGAACACACGTATAATTCATCGAAGCATAATACAATTTCTCATGTTCTATTATAATTGGGTGAAATAATCTGTATGTTTTCAACTTTTGCCCTCTTAGTCTCTTACCCATAAAACAGTAAACAATAAAGGCAACATAATACAATTGTTCGATCATGGTCACATACAGTAGTGAGTAGATTACCATAATGTTGAAAGAAAATAAAGTAGAAACATTACCACAGAACCATAATAATAAACATCCTTCAGTTTCCAACTACCGGATCGCAAAGAGTAACACGATAATTAATATTACCTGTCAGTTATAACTAACTATTAAAAACTTGTACAATACACTTTTAAATTTTAATGAGCTCAACACCGTCGATTTTCCGTACCAAAGTACCCCACATCAACGAACAAGAATATTAAATTAGATAAATTCCCTTGTTTGAAACACTTTTCTAAGCGTATAAATATGTAGTAAATGTAATTCCACATCAAAACTTCATCCGCATACAATTGGTAATTCACAACTCCATAACCATCAGCAAGCACAAATGTACTTTTATCTAATAAAACATCTGCCATCAATTTTGTGCAAGAGCCTCTGCACTGACTGCAATCATCGTAAAATGTCATAAAATTAATTGCAAGTGCATATGGAATGGTCAGTAATAAACGCACAAGAATGTAAAAATCATGCGATTAATACGGTTATTGGCCATAACGTCCCATGTCGACCGTTAAGTTTTGACCACAACAAAAGGCTTTGAAATAGTCAGGTGATAAAAATATCTAGAAAGAATAATGAATGTGTACGTTTCATGGAGCTCGGAGAGAAACTCGACGAAAATCAATAAGTTGTGCCAGAAGGAAACACAAAATATTTGTTCACTGAGACTATTCAATCATTTTGACATTACAGTATCTTATGGTTGGCATTTTAACAATGTGGAAATGTACAACGCAAATTTTTCAGAAGTTAGGTAATTGTCTATTTGGAGACACCAATAATATTACTGAAATAAAACAACAAAAGACAGAGCAAAATTCTAACTAGAAATAATTATCATTCGTTTTGTGGAAAGCCCACGTTATCGCATTCGGAAATTATCCTTTATTCCATATGATCTTTTCAAGGTTATAAACATCTCAGATAGTAATTATCTTGACTAAAAAAAACAATTTATATGTAGCCCGGTTGAAAATTATACATTAAAATTAACACACGATCGAGAACAAGCCATATATTATAATTCATTCCAGAGCTTTAATACTCGTATGCAAATCAGGTATGTAACTAACTTATCCCAACGATTGCGCCTGTTTTTACACAGTAATTAGGAGAGAGAGTCTTCATTACAGATAGATTCGCCGCCTCATAAATAAAGGTAAAATAATGACATTATTATACAAGGCTCTAGAAAAGAAGGTAAAAAATCAATGACAGGGACAGAGAGCGACAATTATGTGGATCGATGTGTGTATTTATTTTCGTTTTGTAGAGAGGATAGGAGACAACTTTGAGTTTTTACAAGAATACAAATTATTACTCAACGAATGAAGTTGAACTGACAGAATAATGATATTGTGAAGTGTAGTTTTTGTTACAATTGGACGAATTAGACTAAACGATGTCACAAACCACAAGAAAAAAAACACTTCGTATATTTTGAAATTTAGTAGATTGAAGGGCGAGTCAACTGATTGGTCATTGACGGACTTCCATTGTCGACTCAAACCTTGAGAGTGGAGGTGTGTGCTGGACAGATCCAAGAGATGGTATATTGCTGCCTGGGATTGATTAACTGATTGTTTGCTGCTTTCCCTCCTTTTACGGTAAGCAAAAGTATGCTCTGGGTAAAATTTTACCCCGGGCCCAGACAGGTGAAACTCATACACTTCAGAAATTTTAAAAACAAATTAATTCAAATTCAAATTCAATTAAAGTGTAAGTCTGCATGGTTTGGATTTTGGATTTTTTCAATTTTACATCACAATCACCATCGATTGTGCTTTGTTAATTGTGGGATTGATGAGGAAAGAAACTATAGTCAGTTTGCCTAACAATGTATAGGATCAAACTCCAATAAAAATATATACGTATAATGTTTGAGCAGGTGAGAGCTATAGTGTTTCTAACACTTTGCTCGCACCACCATCCGTGGTAAAAGTACCCATTATAACAAGTAATGTGGATTAAGAATGTAAACCGATCCATCAGTCGCAAAGGTGTACGTACTACGTATCTCCTCGCTGGCTGTGTGAGCCGCAGTAATCGGTGTCATTTGCAACATACGTCCGCCAGACCACTAGACGACACATGAGAAATAGAGCCGACCTAACGAAGCGTAGTGGACAGATATTGTGAGTAAAAGAATGCAACGTATTCCCAACAGAGACACACAGACAAAACGAGTCATTTAAGAAGTGTATTTGTCATGACTACTACACAAGCGATTTAGCCGACAGTGTGTTGGGGAGAAGAGGATGACGTCAAACGATCAAGCTCGAAAGGAGTGGAACATGGATCTGTCTTAGGGCCCATTTTGTTCAGTGAATACTTTGCACGCAAATCATGTGTCAACATGCACTTAATCGACGATGTTAGTCAATACGAGAAAAACAATATTTTGCACGTAATTTCCAAATTGCACATTCACATGCAGGAACCAGGAACTACTGTAAGAACAGCAAGACAAATTTCAACGGGAATACATGAGGGTTCTGTCAGCGGATCCGTTCTTGTCAACACGCCGTTAATTTGCATTATGAATTATTTGTGCAAATATGATTTGTATACTGTCCGCGACCAGAAATAATATCTTGAATCTGAGTGTATTTTGACATGTTCAGTTATATTGTACAACATTAACAAATCAATTGACAGTGAAATGGTATTTTAAAGCAACAAACAATATTTCGGATGCTCCTCTTTAAGAAAAGTTTATTGGAAACAAATATAATTGCAAATCTGTTTTATGCGAAATTAACTTCGAACATTGGCTCCAAAGGCAGATAATACTGGAAGCTGGAAGTAGGCGTTACCCAATATTTCATCTTTTAAACAAAACTTCCAATGGTATCACAGACAGTGTTGTAGTTGGGCCGAAACATTTCATAAAGATAACAGTTACTGCTGGTAAGTAATAAAGTAAAATAGTGGATGGACAGCAGAATACATCAGTCACAGCATGCTGAAACTTGAACCTGTACTTGAACGTTATGCTCACAGATAGAAGTCTACATCAAATTATTTCGACATTGCAAAGGATGTGAATTAGAGGTAGAAGGTGGAAAAAGACGAGATTAAGCTTGGTTAGCATTCTACAGTATTGTTTATTGGTTCCAAGGACCAGTTTCTTCAAAGGAGAAAAATTGAATAAGATCTATGCCAAGCCAAGTCGTTGGCAAGTTCGATCACCAATACCAATAAATATAGATTCAAGTTTCACAATATTATCTTTAGTACTCACGCCCTTAACGTAAGACATACATGTAAACATGTTTTAAATGAAACACTCTATATTCTAATTTTCAATGCGAGATAAATTCGTGAAGGTTTCAATTACGCGTTAAATTTATCTTATACATGTTAACGTTTCACAAAGATACCAATATCAGAATACAGGTTTACTGAAAATCAGCACAGATCACAACAATCTCCATTAATAAGCATGATAATGCAGAGAAAATGTTACTATTGAATACAACGTATTTGAAACGTTTGGGAAAGAAAATTCTTCAAAAGAGCGAAACGATTTTTAAAAATTAGATCAACGTTATATGATATTATATATTGCATAACATGTTCTATCTATAACACACCGCTTCAGCTATTTACGAGTTGAAATTCGCGCGTATGCCCATTTAGCATATACACGAATAAATTACTTAGTTAACTACACCACTGCTTGTACGCAACTAGAATAAATGATAGGGATTGCAAATAACTAATACACTATCTAACTTGGACTAATTTCAGCCAACGCTCTCATTACTAAACGAAAAAACTTACACCGGCTGCTTCTTTCTTTGCCAATACATGCTTATATTTTTCTCTTTTATAACTCAATAATGCATGCAAGTATCGAGCGACAACGCCTCTTGCATGCAGTGCTACCGTAACACATTTAACATGTTTCAACTAGATGCAATGATACTTTGCACAAGTAATTAGATCGTTCATTACATCTTAATCCCAACAAGCGAACGATGTTAACGAATGTATCGACAAAACAAGGCGCTCACAGGGAATAAATGGATAATAAAGTGGTATGGGTGCGTGGATATACTGTGAGAAACATAGAAATGACGACGTCAATCGGAACAGCTGGAGTCTGTTTCTGTAGTTTAGTCAGATCACGCGTTGAACGAGAAAATGAAGAATGATCCAGTTTGTGTGTATTAATTAATATGCCTACGCTTGGTTGGTTGGGTTGAGTCCGGTGTTGCATTACCCTTGGTCATGTTGATACCCGTAAGCTACACTATACGTAACGTGTCGCGTGCTTTAAGAAGGGTGTGACTATAATACTGTAGAATCTAGCTTGACTGTTACGAATACATTTCAAAGACTTATTAAGGACCCTGAGAAAAAATCTGTAATTTAGTTGTTATTGTGGTAAATGCATGCATAATATTACGTTATTCGCATATTATATTAAATTACTAGCGTGTAAAATCGCACAAATGTAAATAAATGTAATAGATTTTTTTTAAATTGTTGAACTATCAGAAAAGATGCAGACGAAACGGCTAAGTCTACCGCCAACATTAAATTATGCGAAATAAAGACGTTTTCAAAACGTATCATTATTAACTAAAACAAGATGATAAATTAAGTATATTCACTCAGGAAAAGATCCAATATTGCATTGAAAATGGAAATGAGATAGAGATGATAAAAAAACATTTTTACAGTTTTAACCAAAATTACACATTGATATAGGCCCTAATATTATTCACAAAATATATTTCTTGATCACACAACTTTTTAACGAATACAAAATGTAGATTTCTGTTGCTTAACGTCTCAAATATTAATGCAGTAAGTAACTATAAGAACCGTTATATTTAGTTATAATTTTATCACTATATAACTATTATTTATAGTTTTCAAATTAATAATAATAAAGAATAATAGTAATAATGCACAATACAATACTCTACTTAAATTACAGCTGTTCAATTGATTACTTGTCACTTTTATACACCGGTGAACGGTGATACGCGGGTCATGTGGAGACACTCTCGTTATTTGCACCTTCCGCTCAGTATCTAAAATATTATTATTTCTGGTAGAACGTTTCAAATCCCCGTAAATTGCTAAACGTTCTGAAAATAAACGTAGGATCCTCAACATAAACAAGCAAGAATAAAATACATGAACCGCCTGAATGTTCGACATCCTAGTTCCAAGTACCATCATGCTGAATACAAATGATGCATTATAGCGTTTATCACCAATAGAAAGGGAACGAGTTTTTCTCCTGCGATTGTCTTCGAAGTCGATCACATTTATACTCGTCCACAAATAACAAGCGAGTTCATGTCGAAGCTAATCATCTGGAGGTTTTTCACAAGAAAATAATTGAAAATCATATAATGGAACTGAGTTGCATTTATAATCCAGTGGAACACTTCAACTGATCGACCGAGTCAAGACAAAAACTGGAAAAATACTCTTGGTGGTAACAAAACACGGGTATAAAATAGAAACGATGTGATACTGATTTATAAAATACGAAATAAACGAGCTATAAAGAAATCAAAATTTCATATGAAAGCGCAAACTTACTTTTTTCTTTCAAAATACGATAAGGAATAAAAGCAAACGCACACACGTCTTTCATGGTGTCTGTATACCAAGTAAATAAGAAAATAAGTAAATAAATAATAGTAAAATTGTTACACACACAATTGTGTAATTGTGTATAATTGTATAATAAATACAATACAATAAAATACCACGCTTACGATAATAAAAACAATTTTAACAAGCAAAATATCAAACAGAAAATTTACCACAATTGTCATTTCCACCCACGTTTGTGATTCTTTATACACATTCTTAAGCGTAATATTGAAACGCTTCCAAAGGTCAAGCAAGCATTTATAATACTGGGACTATAAATGCTAGATGTTATTACCGTGCGCAAACGTTCATATTATAAATGGTAAACAGTTCCAATGAACTCGAGTACAGGATGTCGGCAACTTTATCCACAAAAGTGTAACCGTCGGTAAAACCAGAACACAAAGAAATAAGCATTGTTATTATATTTAAATTTAATAGACGAGCCCATGGGCATATCAAAATTGCATTTTAAACGAAAACGTGTAGCTCGAGCAAAGCAAGTTTAGAAATTTCTTACTTAATAATTTTCACTTTGTACACCTGCCATGTACAAGTTTTAAAGCGCAATTGAAGATTCTATGTATTATAATAAGATACAAGAAGTGTAAAACCAGAAAGTGGGTGGGGGGGGAAACTCATCTTAAGACTAAGATATATGAAAATCAATCCAGAAATTTAAAAAATCCATCTCAACGCTGTTTTTTAAAAAAAATCTGGATTGATCTCCATTTAATCTATTACACCTACTGGAGTGTTTCCCGATTAATGAAATTGAGGAATTGAGACCACGCGTTACACCTGCTGGTCTAAATTCTTGGACACTGAACATGATTTACAATGTTTACCTTGTACATGCTTGCATAATCGTTTCTGTTTACAATATCAATGTTGTTAAATACAGCATTGTTGCCTTTTTAAATCAATCATAATTTAAATAAACTAGGAAGCTTCGCAAACGCTTTTTTTAGTCGCGTTGATGGATGAGCTTTTTAATTATAAAATGTTAACATTAATTTAAAATAATAAAAACATATTAACACGGCCCATACAGAGCAATTATTTAGGTCTGTTGGATCTTTGATTGTTTGTAACAAGGCTGTGAGTAAGGTATAAAATCTCCTGGGAAGTTTTCATGCTGTGAGAATGATCTAAAATCTATATTTTCGTGCTATTTAAGCGGATTCTGACCAAACGGGTGGGGCTACAACTTTCTTATTTCACATGGACATTAAGGTTAGGGTGATGTATTGGCTTTTGAAAGAAAAAGTTGAAAAATTTAGCCAGAATCTATAGAAATAAAGGTTTTTAATATTTAACAACTCAAAAAACTCAAATCAAAACTTTATTTCTATAGATTTTGGCAAATTTTTTCAACTTTTTATTTCAAATGTCAATACATCACCATAACTTTAATTTGCATGTGAAATATGAACGTTGTAGCCCAACCCGTTTGGTCAGAACCGGACCAAATGTCACGAAAATATCGCACTAAAAATCGAAAAAAATCGTAAAAGTACGATATTTAAGAGAAATATTTCTTCGATGTACCCAAAAACGTAGCAAGTCTAAGTTCAGATTTCGAAGGTCCCCTCAAATTTTCATTTAGAACGCATATGCCGTTTGCCCGGTAGAGAGCGAACTAACAGACAGAAAAACAAACAAACAAAAAAAAAAACACCCGAGCTAAATTTTAATACAAAATAATGATACATAATGAAAAAACAAAACTTAAATAATTACAAAGTGAAAGCGTAGATGATAGATATACTAACATAAAAGAATCATTTTCTTTTTAACTTTTCTAAAAACGAAAAAACTATTTTTTCGTCAAATAAGCAGAAAAAACAGGTGTTAAGTGATCAAACCAATGACATTCAAAGTTTTGATACTCAAATTTGTTCGTATCCTTCTGTATAATAATCAGCCCCCCGCAGAGCATCAGCAGATAATGACTAATCCATCATCTTCATTGCGAGATCTCAGATGTGGGTCAAGTCCATCCAAAGATATCCTTGCCACAGCATCATTCACGCGGTCATCCTCACCAGGCGTACCGCGAAACAAAACACGGAGCAAATCCAAATATAAAGATGAGCACCGTGCGAATACGCCTCCTCCAAGAGAATGGAAGATTGATCTGTAAGGGGGTTGCACCTCTCGGTTTATAACCCGCTAGGCCTATCGAGACGATGAGTGATGATACGATACGGAGACCGACAACTGTGGAAAGCCTATGCTGGTTACACCGAGCCAGAGGCGAATGGCAAGTCTGACGTCTCGATTAAGCATGGGTAAAGGGAGGAGGATAATGATGGACGGAATGAAGAGAGGGCTATAATTATAAATAATAATTAGTAGTGTTGGTATTTTAGCTCGTTGGTGTTTTGGGTTGATTCGCAATTCAAATGCAGAATGCCCAGGGTTCAAATCCCTTGGTCAGTTTTCGGGAGTGTTTTTGAATTTGGAGTCGATAAAAAATATGGTAATTAACATTTCTTGTAAGTGGCAACCGATTTTGTGTGTGTGTGTGGGGGGGGGGGAGGGGGGGGGGAGAGAAAGTTAAGAGAGTTTCAAATTCATCAAAATACATGTATGTTTAAAAATAAAAATAAATATAAACGAGTTTATTTATAAATAAGTGCAAAATTATAATTTAATAAATGTAAAGAAAAAGATGAAAAAACGAACACATAGAAATATAAGTAAGACTGCTGCCAGAATATATTTAATATATTAAAAAGGATAGAAAATAAGTTTATGCTTTTAAAAGGGGGTTGACAAAAAATAATAAACATGAATAAACCCTTCATATTCACGATACGGAAACATTTTTATTTCGTTTCAACACATGGCAAAAAATGGAAGTCTAGGTGTCTATAAAGCTTATCACTGATGAGGAATTTGGGACACCTCCAATAATGTGTGCACCCACCGTGAATTCTATTCCCAATGAACAACCTATCACATCACCACGTTCTTTAATAGAGTCGATCGAATCATTTATTAACCCGTATAGTACCGTTACCGGATCATAGATCCCATAACGATTATGTTGTCAAAAGTGTGCTTGTATAGGTCTGAAGCGCCTTCATATATCAATTACCGGGCCTCGTACAAGGCATAAAGCACACTCATCTCAGATGGAAGCAATTAAAAAGTAAAAGAAGAGAACTTAAAACTTGTAACAAGATCAATCGATATGGTGCGTACACAAAGCCTCTTGTAAGTGCCTAACAAATTGCCATTTTAGAAGCTCAGCTTTGCACAAAGACTCGACATCAACAATAAGCTACTTACAAATAAAATAGCTACGTTTAAAATTGAAAATCTTTTAGAAGGATGTTAAATAACTACAGTTAGATCGTTTCTCCGAGTCATCGTCTGTATTCAATACTCTTTCTTACGTCTGCCTCTCGATTAAAAACAAGGTGTTTGGAAGTATCGGATGAGCTCTACTCGGGACGGGGAGTTTACCACTGGCGCGATCTCTCGGCAATACGGCCAACTACTAGCACAACGTCATTCAAAGCGGTTTTATAGAATCAGGTTATTTTATTTACTATTAATTAAAACATTTTCAAAATCAGTACAGTACTTAGCTCGTATTACGATAAAATCGAAGAATTCTTACAATCATCTCACCGAAAATTGTAGATTAAAAAAAAAACAATAATAATTATTATGGATATAAAAAAATTATGTACAATATAAAATAGTTAGTTAATTAATTAATTGATTAATACACAGCACGAACAAGAAAAATACAAAAATAGGTATGTGAACAAATCGGATGTGTAACGCTCATGTAGGTAGGCTACATTATAACCGCAAGGGGGTATGTCAACTTCAAATGTAGAATTTTCTAAGATCGATTCCCCGTTATGGCATTAGATAAACTGATTTAGATAAATAATTTGGGTGCATGTTATGATCATAATAACAGTATTTTATAAAATACAACTACCAAAAGAAAAGCCATTGAAAATACTCTGTATAGGTGATGAGTGAGTAGCAAAATTAGTGGAAGGAACTAATAGTTTACAAAAACAAATACAGTTACCAATCCGTAAAGATGGGTGCAAGGAGCATTTACAAAGTCATTTTCAATCATTTTGACTATCGAGTTTGGCATTTTGGTAGCGTTTTTGAAATCTCAAACTTATCTTTTTGTAGCAAATTGCCAAGTTTTTATTTCCACAAAACTGTTTGATAGCCGAACCGAATCATACATCTTTGAAGAGAAACCTCATCAGATGAGGTATATTTGCCGTTAAAAAGGGGTGAATATAGATAGATTAAATTTAATAATGAATTTAATTGATCACAATTCATGGGTTAATCTTATTTAAAGTAAAATATAGGATTTTGTAGTGTTCTGAAGAATCGTGAATTACCTGATTAGCAAAATGTAAATTTCACCCAGATCGGTAATACACAATCTAAACTATTTAATAAAAAATTAGAAAATATTACTCAAGAAATTAAGTTTAATTTTCATTTTAGCAAGTCAATAATTGGAAAGATTGGCAAATTAAAGAAAGTTTTAGCAATACGAATATTTGTTTATTGTAGGTATTTTTAATAAGTTATAATACGCTGTTACATCTCTGACGAGGTGTATTCATGCAATAGTTTTACAATAATTTGTGAAGATTAACCACTTTGGGGTTTTCGATATTTATCGTCTCACATTTTATTTAAATATCAATTCAGTTTTTTGATTTTAAATAAATAAATAAAAATAAAATTTATTTTAATTTAATTATTTTATTTTTGTTTTATGTTATATAAATAAATACATTCAAAATTATTTTATTTATTTAAGATAAAAAAAACTGCATTAATATTTAAATAAGATGTGGGACGATAACTATTGAAAACCCAAAGTGGTGAATCTACACAAATTATTGTAAAACTATTGCATGAATACACCTCGTCAGAGATGTAACAGCATATTACTTATAAAAAATACCTACAATAAACAAATATACGTATTGCTAAAACTTCCATAAGAATGCACACGTAACAAAATTAGCACAGTGACACAGAATCAGTGAGGTTAGAAATGCCACACGACCACGTTTCTCGTATTATAACGGTCCCTTCCCCGCAGACTGACCTTAACCAATCAGAAGTGAGGAGAATTGTCAGTAATTAATGAACATTCACACCGAT
This sequence comes from Sweltsa coloradensis, assembly GCA_024449915.1. Taxonomy (NCBI): domain Eukaryota; kingdom Metazoa; phylum Arthropoda; class Insecta; order Plecoptera; family Chloroperlidae; genus Sweltsa; species Sweltsa coloradensis. The sequence goes on along the minus strand of JAMZAV010000006.1, from coordinate 925,227 downwards.
AAAAACAATAGTAATCATACACTGTCAATTTATTAACGGTTTACCGTCCGGCTTTAATTTGCATGACTCGACGCGAACTCCAGGCGTATATATTTAGTTTCACCTCTGCACAATAGACTACAGAGCGACGAACAATACAACAACGGCACCGGGGCTCAAACCTGGTCGACCCATTGTCACTCCCCATACAAATGCTTAACTCGTCATGTACCGTGTACGATACCTATTCATAATACCGCGGGCCATTTAGACACGAATCATTGTTATTTTTGTACGACTATCATTGTTAAGTATAATACAAAAGGTACATAGACTGCTTTTGTTTCATATGTATGAAATTTATTCGAAAATCTACTATAAAATAGCCAGATTGTTACAAATAGTTTAGTCATTTCAAGTAGTTTCATTCAATAGATTGCGCTCGAAGTGGTAGACCTACCTCGTAATTAAGTGAGAGGGCAAACCGTGTACTAGGTTATAATGCGCCACATAATAATATTATAATTTATGTAACATTATTAATATTTTGTATTGTCTTTAAAATATTAAAATAAATTGTAATAATATAATGAAAACAATGAAATAATTAGATTTACAAAAACTATACACCCATTATAAATTGAATTTGGTTCAACACATAAATCGAATGACACATCTAAAATGTTTGACGCAGTTGTCATGAAAGTTCTTGTCTGACCAAAGATGTGTGCCACATCAAAAATGTACACGGTACTACATTAAAATACTGGTAAAGTAACAGAGGCATGCAACTTGGCTTTCGTTCCTAAAAAAATGAGTATTTCGTGTAGGCCTATTTATAGTCAAATTAAGAATTACCTTATATCTAGGCAGTGATCTCATGACAACGTAATTACCTCTTAATTTAATTTAGCATTCACGAAAGTGATAATATATTGCAATTTATTGTAGAAATAGTCAAAAGGTAATAGTCGATTTAATTATTTAAAACACATTCTTCTTGACGGGTTACCATGATTTAAGTTTAACATTCATTTGGATTACACAATTTTGTTTTTAAAACGGTTATATTAACAGAACAATGTAATTCAACATTACAATATAAATATTACAAAAAAAATCGGCTACTTATCTGCAGCCATTGACAACATGACAAGTTGCAGATAAGTTTGAAATTAGACTTCACTTGCACCTTGTCAATGGCTGCAGATAAGCAGCCGAAATTTTGTGTTATTTAAAAAAAATGTTGTAATGTCAAATTATTTTGTTCTGTTGGTAAAATCTTTTTTAAAACATAGCTAAGTAGTCCAATTAATTTTAAACTTTCGACGATTTAATTAATTTACGAATGGATGTGGAGGAAGGGAGAGGAGGGGAAGGGTTGAAAGCGTCCTTCCAATGACAACAATGTATTTTTTCGTATGTAAAACCAGCTTTTCCTCTTCCTCCCTCGCATACAAAACTTCAGCAACGTCTCTCCATGCTGTTGTGCGCATGCGCAGTACCCAAGTTGACCGACGACCTTGCTGGCACGCGGACAGCCCTCTCCATCACCACGTGGGCGCGTCACGCAGCATGCTCGATATTTATTAGATTTCATCGTTGGTGATAATTTTCTTAATCACAAATTGCATGTTATTATCAAGGCGATAATTCCTACCTGCAGGGTCAACGGTCTGCTAAACGGCAATGTGGTCCTGCCGAACTCGCGAGCGTGCCACCAAGGTAACACACCGCGGAAATCACCAAGCATACAGTTCATTTTTAAAAGACTAGAGTGCCTACTTATGATACCAAGTCATTATAGTGAATGGCTGTGAAACCTGATACAAATCGGTACAAAATACCGCCAAACGAAAAAATTCGCAGGAAAGACAATAATTGTTTTAAAAAATATTTTTTCTCTCAGTAAGCCTCTAGAAAACCAGTTGATACTTAATGTCATAAAAACACAACTACCTACGTTGAATGGTGTGCTTGGGTAAATTTAAGTTTCAAATTATTTTGAAGAGGCGATATTTGCCGTGTAAATTTGGCTGGTTTGAAAAATAATATTGAACTGATTTTCTCCATAACCAAACCATCCCATAGCATGGATTTAACTTTGTCATTGTTACAGTATTGGCATACCTCTACGATTTTTACATTCCAGTCTCTACTCCACCACAATAACATAAACTTATAAAACGAATGTAATTACATTGTTGCTGAACCTTCCTTTCTCGTTTGTTATTTAAAAATTCAAACAAGTTAGTTCTTATTAATTTGTCGCAATAGCTATCCCAAGTGGTATAATCAATTGCTGTTAACATATAGTATTTTTTTTCTCTAGTTCAGTTCATATCCCTGCACCTGTACACTCACTCGGAGAATGCGGCGTGCCTACTAGCTAGTCCACGGCCTTTGCTATCAGTCGTCTCGTTGGTCTTGTTGCATATACGATAATTAAACTCGGAACATCCATCGTTTAGCAGTGCACTAGAACGTAAGATTAATTATCCTCCAGGGAGAGGAAGCCAGAGAAAAGAAACAAGAGATGTAAGCAAAGACGCAGATAAGACGCAGATAGTGTTTAACAGATGGATAAGAAGATAAGAAGGGGAGCATTCGCATAGCCAAGGATTCGTTCAACTTTCGAAGAAGATGTGACGATAGCGAACTGAACTGTCAAGCCAGGAGCTACGCTATTCGGCGTCAAATAGTAAATGTTGTTTTGTGATTTGATTAAGGATTGTGCACGAATCAATTAATCTTGTGTAAATAATTGTTCTTGTCTTATAGTAATATAGCTGAAACGCCTTTACTATCACGACACTAAACTACGGTTGTATTAAGTATACGACATGTCAAGTAGCAGTGTAATAATACAACGTTAATACTTCAAATAAAAACAATGATACCAAACAAAACAGTATACACAATAAATATCAAACGCAATAAAAACAGAAATTTTAAAAACTTATTTTTGTTATTAATTCAAGGGCTGAATTGTAATCGAAAGAGACACAAAAGGTTAACGTGCCGGAAGGTGATAAGTGGGTGATACTGATATCTTATATTACATCCTTTAAGGGTAAGAGCTTTGCATTATGAACCCAAACCTGCTGCAAAATCTAAATGAATTACATTCAATGATGTTTTTACATTATTTTCTTCAAAATATAATATAGAAGTTAAAAATTTCGCTAGCTAGTTAGCAAAAGATTTTAAAAGTAAAACCAATAAAATTGATGAAATTATATATCATATTGTCTATAGTTTATGTGCATATGGAAGGGCAGTATTTTTACCCCTAATTTCACTACTATACGAATAAGTACTATTTTTATTACCGTAACAGTTTTGAACACCTCTTTTCGTTGACGTACAAGTAGGACTATCAACATTCCTGCTTGAACTATCGGCAAAATCGTGTTGACGATATCAGACAAATTTACCGACATAACCATTTTACTGGTCCGAAATATAAAGTAGAATTGAACGATATGGTGACGTTCATTAAATCTTGACGAATCGTCAAACTTTTACCGATACCAACATTACTGGTCCAAAATATACAGTAAAAGTTATTAATTATCATGAAAATAATTGACGATATCACAAAATATTTTCGACGAGCTAGTTCAAGCAAGGATATGAGTCCTCTCTAGTGATCGAAGTTTGAAATATTTCAATTTAAATAATTCATTTGAAATGTTTCAAAGTAAAATATTTCAAGCCATTTCGGTTAAAATATTTCAAATAATTTCAAACTTAGTTTTTATTTAAATATTTATATGTAAGCACTTGAAATTAACATTAAATGCTTCCAGTATGCTACAGAATTTCAAGTCTTCTCAATTCCGGACACTCACATTGTTGAATTTGTAACATATAAGCAGTTTTTTAATGCCATTATGTGTTTTTTTTAGTTTAATAGGTAGAATTTTGACTCCCAGACGTTACTGTAAAAGTTTGCCAACCTTAAATTAGCCTCCGTTTATGTCATTGTTTGATTAACTATGGCCACTGAGGTAAAAATTATTTCACGAATTATTTCACGAAATATTTCAAGATAAATAATGTCATGACATTTTTAAACACTAGTCCTCTCGTAAGTAAATCGACGTTTATATATTTACTACCTCGCTCGTTGTGTTCTGCAATGTGTAAATAAAGTAGATTTCCTCTAAATTCCCTCGTCGAGAACGCGAAATGGTCACGACTAAACTCGCCGCGGAGCTTCATTAAGACGTGGAGTTGCACTTTTAAGGGGCGCACTAAATATCCGCGCGTCGATACAAAAGAATCGCGGTAATTAGGCCCGCATGCCGCTTCTGTGCATGTTCGCCTAATGAATATATACGGCATACGGTCGACTTGTGGGCAGCGACTTCAACCTGCAGACTTTGGCGAGACCTAGGGCGGTCTTTGAACATAAATTACCAAATTTGGAAAATAAACTTATCCATTCTAGCTGCGATGAAGTATTCGAAATATTCGAACGTTCAAAATATGCTCAACGTAAATAATTCATATTGATAGACTGTCAACAAACTGGTTTAAGTCAGAAACTACTACACATTAGCGTTAATGGGCTGTTAACCAGTTTACACAGTAGTAGTAATAGATTTGGATTTGTTATGCTTATGACATATGATCATTTTTAGACCATAACAAATCTAGATCCCTTCTTTGCAAGAGAGTATATAGGACATGCGTTTTAGGCAAATTGCTGTTCGCTTAGCCGACTGACACCACAGGTGTTTGAAATTTTGAACATATGTCAAGAATGTGGAAATATGGGGCTCTGCATTTTGTTTTAAAATAATTTATAAAAAATAAATTAGTTTTCGCGAATTTTGATTTGAACTCCAAAATTAACTATACTCGTGATTTTTTTCTGGATGATTGACAACTTTTTGAAAATCTATGACCGCAGGGCTGTCCATGTATGCTTTATTGACAACTTTGCAAAGTTCCATATACGTCAGATGCATCTTGGCTGAGCGAATAGCTATTTTTTGCAAACTGCCAAATGTTCCTATTCCAACAAAACTAAAACCATCACAAACACAATAAGTACATAATTCTGTGAATACATCAACAAATTGTCCCGGAAGAAGACATAAATTTTCTATAGCTGGTGGACTTGGTTTCATACATTTCTGGATTGTATAAGACTATTACACATTATAGATTGGGTTAAATATTATAAGCCAACTTCCTGTTGACATTAACGAAACAAAGAGTTTTCATGATGCATGTAATCTTATTTTTATATAAGCGTTCATATACTTGTACTCGACCCACCAATTTATGAAACAAGTTTTTATTAAAATTATGCAGTTTGATTCAAACAATTAAAAGAGTAGTGAATAAACAATAAAACGAATAAACAATAGTTATTTTATACAATCGGACACGTTTTGTGTGAAACAAAGAACACACAAAATACAAAATACATAATTCAAAACTGAATAAATTGCCCAGCAGGCAAATAAATAATATACATGTACGCTATCTACGTACATTACATACCAGTTTGACCAATAAATCACTGTTGCCATCTACCGAACGTGAAACCCGAGGACACGGACCTACCAACTGTTTTACTTGTCAAAAACAAAACAGTTTTTGTTTTGCTTAGTTTACGGGGGTCAGAGAGCATTGTACGGTCCATACACTCTGGTAAATATCAGCTAGGATAAAACGTTTTCTCTTTTATTATCATGGTATAAAACAACCAACTATCCGCACCGTGTAATATGACGTTCTCCGGCTAGCCGGCTGGATAGCGCTTCGGGTTAGGGCCACCATTATGGCGTGATTTCTTTCTCCACGGTATTTACATTGATGGCATAGCGCTATCGCGGAGATCACTGATAAATCTCGGGGATCTGAAGATATCGGGAGATAATCGACGGATTATAACCGTGTCGTTACTAAATCATATCATCTCAAATAGAAAACATGTTAAAATAGACGATAACTTTATTATTTTACTTGGGTGACCCCCGGGCTTAATGTTGAAACGGTGAAGGAGTTGAGTTTTTTTTAAACAATGCGTTTTTGATGCTCTAGATACACTAATGATGGTGGTTTGTTCTTGGCTACCTATATGACTTAATTAAACTGTCTAAATAACAGACTTAGGACAAACCCAAAAAACAATTTTCCTGACACAAACTTTGCACGCTTGCAAATATAAAGATAACTCATAGCAATATTTCGAGACCAATTATGTAATACTTTTAATAAAATGAACTAAGAACTTGTTCATACCTTTAATTACAACTTTCTCAACTACCCCAACATCAAACAGTGAAGATGAAGGTTCTAAAAGTGTACTCCGAAAATCCTTTGCTCATTGAATGTTGTGTTGTAAACGTGTTAGTTAGTAAGATAATTGGATAATTATTAATAAGGGGCCTGTAATGTGTCAAACATCTCCAAGGGTGGTTTGTGAACTAACTACTGTATATTTGTGAAAAAACATATTAAAAAATGTAAATAAAACTCGTAATTAAGAGTCTACCCACTCAGTCATATAACTGATTTTCAGAGAGGGACAGTAAACCAAAGCGACCAAGCCAACACTGTAGGCCCCGACGCAATTGACGAGTGAGCGATAACCAACCAAAGATCGATATTTTTAATGGGAAATATAGCAATCAGTGGTATGGACAGTGCGAACACCCGTAAAAAAACGAATGAAAAGCCTAAACACAAGTATTTTACGTACGAACACCTATAGCAAAGAAGTAATTCGAATATAGGTCGAAACATATGATATTGCCCAACTTCGGTGGCCACGTCTCACTACCAAATAGAGCAATAAAGCTTCTACGTTTTAGGGGTGATTGTACTTTCGTTTTAACAAGATTGCAAGCACGCATCACGAGTAAATTATACGTGCAAAACTATGTTGCTTAGAAAGATTCAAACCGTACAAACATTCAATTTAAAAGTATTGCTTTACATAAGGGAGTTAATATATGCACAGCTTGCATTTTCTAAATTACATGACGAGAACCCGTACGTACCTAACAAAAGTTAAACGAAATCTGATTTAAAATAAACATTGTGAATAAATCAACCCCTTGCCATTGAGCAACCGATGATCTGCATTCTTTTAAAAAAAAATCGTAACTATAATTAGGGTTCATGCATGAGTCTACCAGCAGAGCAGCAGCCATGTTAATCAAGATGATGGAGATTAAATCTGAGAAGTCAGATTGCTACTGGAATCTTGATGGCCTAAAACAGATCCACGCCTCTGCCCCATCAAACATCAGCCCTCAAATAAGACCGACGTGAATAATCTAGGCCGGCAAGACTCACCTTAATAACTATATTTCGACACTCGGAACTCATCTGGGAAATTGTTGGTTACGATGAGCGAATGTAGACAAAGGATGAATATAGATTAGGAATACGAAGAGTGAAGAAATATACACGTCCATTATAAGTTTAACTTCCAACTTTCGCATTAGTTTTGGTTTACCAGGTGGAATTGTATAGAGTATAGTATTCATTGTTGTTGTAATATTACTATTTCAAACTTTGTATAATAACTACAGTTCACTATTTTGCCTGCATTTATGTGATAAGATTTATTTAGTTGTCCTCTATTGTAATATCAGTCTTAATAACTGAATAGGATATAGACGTCAAGTAAATAAATAAACGTGAAAGATTAATTTGCATAGTGCATAATGTCACGAATTCCAAGTTACAATTAAACATGACAATAATTAACTTAAGTTTAAGTACACAAACATATTTAATAAATAAGACGTCGGATTGAGCCAGAATAATATAGTTACATTGTTTTACTAGACGAAGAATATTTAGACGAAGTTCATAACACGTACGTTGGCGTTATTTAGCTTTATCACTAAGTTAATTTGCGAATATGAACATAAACGTATAACGGATAAACCCACAATGTACACGGAACTCAAAAGTTATCCACTACAACAAAATCATTATTATATGCGTACCCGAAAAAAATACGAAACAGGTATTTCACATATGGCAGTATGATTTTCTTGCCAAAGCTTTCTGGCTGTAATTCGATCATTGATGTGATTTTCATAAAACATCTAGAGAAAATAGAAATATAGCTAGTGCGGAATATGTAAAAAAACAAAAAAAATCAGAATGAATTCATATTTATACATAACATTATTTTTGCTAATTTTTCTGGCCATTCTCCAATCCAACAAATTTGTGGTAATGTTGATCTTATCCAAGTTATGCAAATATATATGAGCATACACATTCACTAAGACTAGCATTTGTCAGTGCGAGGTACTGACATACGATATTACGTAATCTATGGTTAGTTGTAAACTCCTTTCTTTCTCTCTTTCTTTCTTTCTTTCTTTCTTTCTTTCTTTCTCTCTTTCTTTCTCTTTTTTTCGTTAAAACACTTTCACTATGACATCCACCAATTACAATAATTGAAATAAAGTAGTTTTTGAAAGTGTTTAGCCAAATACATAGAGCTACAGAATATTATATATATTCTGGCGCTGGGAGCATGAATAGCAAACCTACATTTCACACGTGGTTTCAACATAAAAAATGTAATTAAAAGTTCCAACCGTCAAAACACAACCCATTGATTATTTTTACCGTTATAACTTTGAAATTAATTAGTTATGGCGGATCGATCCATGTGGAGTCGATCAATACACTAATAAGTAGCGTGGCTCTTAGCTCTTTGTTCTTGCTGGTGTTTGAATGCACGCGTGCAATATACATTCCTCGCACGGATAGCTCGATACTCGAGAGCTATTATTGCCGCTCAAGCTGGAGAGATACATGCGCTGCTATTGCAGATGCAAGTTTTTACGATCGAATATATATTATTTTTTAAAAGTCTTCAGTTTGTTTTAGTTTCACAAGTTCAGGAAATCATTACAATGGTTATTCGAGAATCTTCAATGGAGATACGAATTAATTGAAGAAAATAGTGGTATTGTCCATGGTAATAAACAAATATTATCTATTTATCGTGTACTTTAACTTGTAAATATAAAATACGTCTTTGTAGAAGAGCAGTAGATTACTTCTTGATTGGATTACCAAATTAAAGTTACACAAATAATTAAAAATTAACTTGACGAATCTTCCAAGTGGATATTTCGAGGCTTGAAATTAATTCATATTCATTCCACACATTATAATGTATACAACATTTAAAAAGTAGTGGGGCACAATCGAAAACGTGCTTATTCTAAAGATTTATAATTACAATCAATAATTAAAAATTCACTTCTTAATTGTTACATGATTCGTCCACAAATTTTTGCTAATCTGTTAGTAAAGATAGTCTTATCAAGAACGAAAATGGAGGGAATGTCATAAATCAATTAATTTAAATGTGTCATTGAATATGTTTAGATATTTCCGCATTCCCAAAGTACAACTCGCTTCAGTCACATTTTCAGAATTCCCTCTAAGTACGTTTGATTGCTTGTACGAGTACGTTTGACAAAGTCCGCAACTCGTGTTTCGTCCTCTCCAACCTAGCCGTATAATCAGGGTGGAATCAAGAGCAATACTTCAAAGAGATTGGGCATCACATAATCACCGGCTCCAATGACCGTGCTGTTTGTCTATGATTACACGTACAGCTGTTTACTGTATGGGATCGATTCTCTGACTCGCCTCATTTTAGAGTTGCATTCAAGGCAATGTCAGACGCGCAAGCTGCAAACCCGCCCCCCAATGCCAGGGGAATACAAACAGCAAGTTACAAATCCCTAGACTAAAACAAGATTTTTAAAAAATGCACTTCAGATTTCTGAGAAGTTAGCAGAATGAAAGAGGGACTAAGTGAAATAGCAGTTTTTTTGATTTTTTTTTGGACGGGACATAACCTTAACAATTATATTCAAATTCCCTCACTCAATTCACCTAGCTCAAAATTATTTTTTTCTAAATTGTTTCTCACTTTTTTATCTATACAACCTAATTTTAAGGGAAAATAGTTTACCATAGTTAAACTTGTATTGCTCAACTTTTTTTGTTAGACCGTACAAAATTTGAAATTGTACCGGGGAGCGAAAAAAATCGTGCAATGCAAAAATTGAAAATAATTTTCCCTTAAGATTAGGTTGTAGATAAAGATGTGTAGAAACAATATACAACAAAAAATCGGCGCCGCAAAATTTAATTTTAAACTAGATGATTTGAATATAATGGTTGATTCTAAGGTTGTGTCCCGCCCAAAAATGTACTCCAAAAAATCTGCTATAGGATTCACCTTAACAACCTACAAATACACAGAAAAAACAACGAAATGTACAGACTGTCACGAGTACGGGAGCGAAGTTTACTTTTACAAAAGATTTTATCCCCTTAACATTGTTGGTGGAGGCGCCGGGTTGAAGATTTCCTCCTATGAGTGGGGCTAGCCCCGTTCTCCAGGGTTATGCGCTAAGTCACAGAACGTATTTACATTGTGGAACTGTAATGAAAGAGTCTACGAACAAACCTTGTCGACGCCAACGTCTTCAATGAGCGGGAATGACATCCCCAGTCCTCAATTTTTAAATGGGGATCGTCGTTTTATTTCTATGCGTTTACCTGTCACGAAACCAAGGGCTGCTCAACCAATAATAACTGTAAAGATTTTGGAATTGTGAGTAGGAAACAATGGGTACAAAATTGGTCTGGGCCACTTACGGACGTAGTGGTTATACCTAATTATTGTTGAGGGTGGGGTATAGGTGGGCTGAGTAAAGTATGTAATAAATTTTACAGATAATGAATGGTGGATTAACAAATTGGAATAAAGTATTGTAACTTTCAGCGCAGTCTAGTTCTCTCCACAAGTGGTGGTACAGAGAAGAAGTTTCACGAAAAACGCATATCTATGCGGACAACCGACTGTTTGAAGTCAGTATTGCTATGATATTGTATAAGTAAGGCGAAGTTTATGATAATTTTTAATAAAATCCTGAAAATTACAAAATCCAACTTGGCCGATATCTGGCTATAGTCTGAGATGTCTATGAAATCTGTTATGAATCCTTTACTTACCACACATTTAAAAACAAAAGTGGAAGATATTTCAAAACAATACATAATTTATATGATATGTATGACATGTTGTTCACGAAAGGTAACTATATGTAGGCCTACATGCCTACACACACAAAATTCGAACAAATTGGAAAATTAGTAAAACAAACACGTATTATGTATAATGAAGAGCTCTCAACAATTTCATGGAAAAAGTGTTAAGCAACAATTTGTGCAGTCATGGAATGAGCAATGTGTTTCCCACTTACAACTTGGGCCACCCCTGTATGCAAACATCAATGCAGTCAAGAGTCAAAGCCCCGATGATAATGAGCCCCTACTTGAATGCACTCGAAATGCACATATACACAAACACTCATGATAACACCACCCCGGGCAGTCATGAAGGGGCCAACGGCCAGCGGAATATTCGCAAATCCGCCATCCTTGAATTATTGATGGATTCGGTATGCGTTTGATCGTGGTAAAAGGAAGAAGAAAATCACGCATATCATAATAAAGGTCATTTCATTCATTCCTGAGGCGCATCAGTTATTAAAATAATATCCCGTGGGAGACGGGACCAGGGATCAGACGGCATTGAAAATTTCAGAAAGAAAACGTAACTACAGACCGTATTTGGTATGTATATTCGCATAGCGTACTAGGCCGCTTCGCGAACGCTTTTTCCAGTCGAGTTGATGGATGAGCTTTTTTTGGAATATTTCTGTCCAATGATAACGTTTTTAAGTGGAATCTCATTACTTTTTCTATAGTTACTTGATATTACTTGTTAATTATACACCTGTAACAGGCTTATATTAAAACCATTATTTCTATGAATTTTGACCAACTGTTTCAACTTTTTCTTTCAAGAGGTATTAAAATACTATCATCTTTATGTCAACGAAATATGAACATTGAAGCCCCACCCGTTTGGTCAGAATCGGCCCAAATATCACGAAAATATCGTATTAAAAACCGGGGAAAAAATCGTAAAAGTAAGATTTCTATCAGAAATATTTTTTCAAATGTCTCTAAAATCATAACATATATAATTTCAGTGATTTTAAACGTTCCCACAAAGTTTCATCAATATCGGAGTAGCCGTTTGCCAAATATCACGAAAATATGTCATTAAAAAATGCAAAAAATCGTAAAAGTACGATAATCATAAGAAATATTTGATCGATTATACCCAAAAACGTGGCAGGTCTAAGTTTAGAGATTTAGAAGGTCCCCTTAAATTTTCATTAAGATCGCATATGCCGTTTGCTCGGTAGAGAGCGAACAAACAGACAAAAAAACTAACAAAAACAAAACACCCGAGCTATTTTTCTTGGGGTAACGTAAGTGAAAAAAAAGCACAAAGTGAAATTGAAGTCTTCGCTTCGCTCATCCAATAAGTAAAACATAATTTCAAACAGATTAATTGTTAAAGACTACTTGTTTTGTTCTTCGGAGCAGGACGATGTGATTAAGTTGACATTTTAAAGCCAACACAATCAACAAGTTATATTATTACGAGTTACGACATTTGATAATAAGGTAACAATCTATAAAATTATTATCAAATACCACAACGTGTCAAATAAAAAAATCTACAAATGCAAAACATTATGTGTAGATTTACGAGAAATTATGAATAACTTTAGCACAACACACATTCGAAAACTTATGTAGACGAATTCGTAACATTTGTATGTATAGAAAATATGAAATAAATTTTAACCTTACAAGGAACTAAAATTCTGATACAAAAAGTAAGAACTATTTTAACCATTTGTAAATAAATACAAATGGGAATGGCCAAAGCTAAATAATTTATATTGTATAAAGCTTTTTGTAGCATTTTACGAAATTTATTTTATGATGTAGTGTCTACAACACAAAACGCTATTTAATTTTTAAGTATAGCCGTAATGATATGTGATCATAAAATTAGTGAATGTTGACAGTACCTTTATTTATTTATTATATATTCCCCAACACATTCATTTTATTAAATAAGTCAAGAGGATGGCAGAAAAGAGCATAACAAATATTTATTTAAATTTAGTTCATTGTTGTGTCTGCATCTATGTAATTAGGCTAGATTTATTTAGTTCTCCTCCTTTGTAAATCAGTTTTTAAAACTGAATAGGATAGACTTTTTACAAATAAATAAATAATGAAAAAAAAAAAAACTCACTTGTGACTGCCAACAGCACCATATACACAATTTTGACGGAATTTAAATTAGTTTCATCATATTTTTTTTTGTAAACATTGTATACATAAAATCCGTACATTTCACCCATCCTAGTGTAGCTGGCAAACGTGTAGTCTGTGCAAACAAAGAGATACATCGCTCACAACGCCCACCGCGCGTAGGTATATTGTTTGTGTTGTTGTCCCCCTAGCCTCTCCTCGTGCCGTCGCGAGGCCTACAATTACCTTGTCAGTACGAGCCATGCATGCCCCAGGATCAGGCCGGGCCGAACTCAACTGATCGGAACAGTTTCGCACACAGGACCCTTGTTTGAGGAACACATCGCGAAATGCCACACAGACAACTAAAAGAGAACACAGCTGCCATGCAAGTTAGAAGAAATAATTCGTGAATATAACAAGTCAAATGTCATGTATGAATAGGTTAATATTGCATATATACGAATTATATAACAATATATTTGATATAGGCTTATACATATTTTAATATAAGTATTATTTTTGTGTATTGATGTAATAAAATTTTCTTAATTGCCCTCCTGTATAAATAAGTTTTTATAACTGACGAATAGGATAGTCGTAAAATAAATAAATAAAATTAAACCTTTAAGTTCTGACTGCAAGTACGTATACAATCGAGTTTTATCAAATTTTAACTTGTATTGTCAAAATTTAAAAAAATGTAAAAAAGTATAAGACACAAAAACGATCAAATGAAAAAAGAAGAGAAAAGTAAGCAAGTGGATGCTAAAACCACTCGTATCGTCTATAAAATGCGCTTATCTAATAGATTTAAATAAAAACAAACTTTGTTTGGATTTTTGTAGTAAAATAAAGACATTTTGATTTGAGGGTAATATAACGCACTAGAAACAACACCAATGTATTTTTTTTCAATTGTTTTTTTTTCAGCATGCCCAAGCCAGAATATAAAGCAGTCCTTTATTACACAATGAATATAATTCAAAATGAGAACAAGTAGAAAAAGCTGTATGAACTTAAGGAGTAAATAAAAATGCACAATCCGTGCTATATAGCAATAAATCATCAACAATTGGTCTTAGGGGGTTTGTAATTTTTCTCAGATTCCTTATCAACACAATACACAATTATTTTAAATTAAATTACAATTACAAGTTAATATACCAGGATTACATACCTAGTTACATATATAGACATGTTCATTTGATATAATTGTATGTATTGCATCAATGTAATACCGGTACAGCGTTAAAATAGATGTATTTAAATTAAATTGTAATAGCCACGGTCATAAAGGTAATAGGCGTAAAGAAGAACCCATTGTTTTCTCTGTGGTTTTATCACAGCATGTCCAACTAGAAGATGAGGTTCACACTGAGGAGTGAAACTGAACATAACGCATTTTGAAATTAGCCCCAGGGGTCAGTGCTAACTTAAATCAATATAAATCACTTGTTCGCAATGTAGAAGGTCGCCCGAACACGAACCACGGTGTTGCTAAGTGTGTTTTAGAGGTGGGCACTCAACAAGTGGTTGCAAGCACTGCCTCCTAGATAAGATTACACCTGGCACTGCCTGTCCTGTAGTCCACGGGAGCGCTAGTGTACGCTCCCAAGTACCAATTTTGGTTTAAAAGAAGACAATTTTTTTTATAAATTTATAAATTACCCTTGTAGAAATATTTGGTTGCCAAATGGTTGCCAAGTGGTCACCAACAGTTCACCAAGGCTTGTTTTTGATTGCCAAGTGGCTACCAAGGGTCGCCACCGAAATTTCAATTGAATATATGACAGCCAAGCGTCCACCAAAAGGCAGCTAACGAGTCACCAACTTTGCAATGCAGTATTATTGGATGAGCGTAGCGAGCGAAGCGAAGATTCCATTCTACTACACTGGAGAAAAAAATCCGGAATGTTTTTTTTTTTCTTTTTTTTTCTTTTTGTATTTTTGTCTGTTTGTCCACACGATTCCGGCTAAACCGATACTCCGATTGCGATGAAATTTTATGGAGACCTTCGAAATCTCTGAACTTAGAACTGCCACGTTTTTGAGCGCAATCGAAGAAAAATTTCTCATGAAAATCGCAATTTTACGATGTTTCTTCGATTTTTAAAAATATTTCTTCGACTTATAACACCTACATGTTTTATCCGATTGTAATGATTTCTTCACAGAACCTTTATTTTATGAATTATAATATTCTTGTGAATTTGAGCGCAATTAAACAAATATTTATCATAAAAATCGAAATTTTACGGGTTTTTTTCTTTTTTTAAACAATTCTTTGACTGATAACACCTACATGCTTTATCCGATTGAAATAATTTTTTCGCAGAACCTTAATTTTATGAATTAATATATTATTGTTAAATTTGAGCGCAATCGAGAAATTATTTCTTATACAAATTTCAATTTTACGATTTTTTTAAACAATTACGATTAATTAAAAAAAATTAAAAAAATAAAGTTAAATTTTTTATTTTATTTTATTTAATTTAAAAAAATTCAATTTAATAATGATTTTTCCACAGAACAACAGAAAATTTGCATAACACATGGCAGCTCAATGCACCAATTACGCTCATCCAACAACGCGGCGTTTTCCTAGTGACACAAAAACGACCTGTTGGCGACCATTTGGCTTCTTTTGGCGATCACTTGGTGAACTAGTTGGTGACCTGTTGGTGACTACTTGGCAACCATTTGGCAACCAAATATTTCTACTAGGGTATTAAATGAAATAAACAAATCTATTGAATACCTCCAAAATTTGGAACAAGAAAACAATACAAACAAATAGGGCGCTTAAGGATGTAAATAGCGATCCAGCGTGGTCGATTATGGTGAATGTCATGACAGGACAGCAATCTGTGCATATGGGCAGGCAGTTAAAGAAAGAGCTAATATTAGAGAGCTAGTGGTTCCCTAAAACAATATTGTAGACATATTCTGGCAATTTTTAAAATACTTGCTGGTGCATGTATTTCCATCCATAGGTTGCAAATTCAACCAAGCTTTCTTCATAGAACATGCCTACTTAATTACTTTACTTATGACCGCGTCCGCGATGAAGAAACTAGAACAATGATGCACCTTAATTTAATCCCATAACTTTTCCTTGTTAGCATTATCAAAAGTTAAATACTTGATGATTTTGAAAATATTAATCATCTTTTGAGTTTCCGTGAATTCTAGTTAGGAAAACCGCAAAAACCACATGATGAAGTGAAGACTTGACATCGAGATACGAAGCCTACGGACATAGTTTGGTATTGAAAACATACGATTCGTAATTATATGGTTTGTCAGTATTGTGGGTTTATTGCAACAACATTTTCCCGTGTCTATAGACTTAGAGATCGCTGGAATCTAGGAATTAAGTTTGCCTTATTTAGTGAATCATCCAGGCCGAAATTTTGCAACTGTAATGACGGGATTATCACAATATTGCATATTTTTTTAAATTTAAATAAATATAGGTTAGTTTCTCTTCAAAGGTGGCGAAAATGCAACGCGTATATCCAAATAACAAATTAAGAAAATTATTGGGTGCAGTGACTGCAAGTAGTTAGCAAGATTCCATAGATAGAGCATTATTTTGAAATCATATATTGTAATGAATACAACATACGCGGCATGAGTATCATATGCACCAAGAGATACTATGAGTGAATCTAAGAAAATTGTAAATGTAATTTTAATACAGTAAAAGTTTACTGCACATTTAGTATAGATGCTGAATTAGTATAAAATTAGGGTATGATGTTTACAAGTTGACTATATATAACTCAGAATTCGGCGATGGCAAATAGAAAATTAACATGTATGGAAATTGTGACTATGTTAAAGCTAAGGTATAGATAATGACTTACATTACATATTTAACTATTTAATCATAGTAACTATTCAAGCTGATCAATTTTCGGTGTGTTTTTTAATACAATTTTTAATGATGGCTATGATAGGTTTCACCGGTGGGCTAATGTCTATAAAAACCTGTTTATACTCAAGGAAATTACTGTCAAACCTGAAGCATTTCATGCTTAGTAAGTTCGAAAGAGCTGACAAGTCGAAAACTTGATAATTTGTCAACGATACTAATCGAGACGATATGACGCGAGTTGAGTAAACGAAAAACACATATACATACACCCATGCCCGAACCAAAATTAGCCACATTTACACCTAGGCCTAATCAAATAAGAAAAGATCAAACTAAGGTTTCCTTTATGTAGTAACTTTAAATTGCAAAGAGTGATTGAACCTTAAGTAGAAAAAAAATGCCTACTGATTAGTAATAATGTAACCAAGTAAGTCAATAATAAGGCCGCATAATTACAAGCAATCTCCAAAATAACCAACGAAAAGAGTTATGCAAATAACCCTAAAGCAATATTCAAGCAATTTTGGGACACTAGACATTTTAATTAAGGCGAACGAGAACACGAGTGATGGTAGTCTGGCCTATCACTCCAATTAACCCATCAAACAAAAACTTAAAGCGAACAAATCAATAACAATTATTTATCGGAATTCACTCAGCCTATACCTAGAAGCGAATGCAAAAAACGTGATTGATTTTCGAGCCCATATCTACCACTTATAAGCTAGCTCTAGCGAGGAAGGTGGGCCAGTTATTAAGGGTTATTATTATTTTATGGGCTACTCCATGGACCAAGGTATTCTGAGAAACATGATCGGTGAAATAGTTATACTCAAGACTTGTTCTGCTAATGCAAAAACACTTAGCTTATTTTCCTGCAATGTGTATGCAATGCACGGATAGTGCGCGGCTTTAGTGGCAGGCACATGTAGTAGTGGTAATCAGTTTTACTGCTCTCGTAATTGCAGGAAGCATATTAAATATATAAATACTACAATAAAAGAAAGCATGAATGAAATGTACGACTGGCCGAGCTATAACTATAGTAATAAATACCTTCACAACTTACTGCATTATTAATGGAAAACAATGTCTCATACATAATAGAGCGTTTAGTATTTTCATGTGCAATTTAATGTGCTTAGTTTTATTTATCATCATTGTAAATCAGTATTAATAACTGAATAGGATAGAAAATAATTTTAAAAAGGTTTTAATGCAGGCGAAAACCAAGGGAATTACGGATTCAAAACCTCAATAAAAAAAGTCAATTAAAGTAAAACAAAACAAATTTTTGAATTTATTTTATTTTCAGTTAGTAATAACTAGGAGAATAGATAAACATAAAAAATATATATTTAAAGCTAAAAAACTAAAACTAAAAAACTGATTTGTTGGGCGACTTTACCTCAGTTTCCAAAAATCGTAAACAGCAATTCGGCAAAATATTCAACTAAAAAAAAGAGAAAATGTCTGCTCCTAGAATACATACTGCCCAGTAACGGTTATCCTATACTAAAAAATAGAGAGAATACCGATTGTGAACTTCTTTCACACCTTTTTGTCCCCCTTCACGTTGGTTTTGTTAAAAAAAAAAAAAATGTAAATGCCGTATACTACAGCTTACACTATCTCCCACAAAATTATAAATCAATAAAAGTTTGATATAAAAAATTAAATTCATGTCACACTTGAACCTTGGTTTGTATATTATTGTATTTATATTATTGTTTCATTCATATCTTGTATTGTGTTTCTGTATTAATTGTTCTTATTTTGTTGTATCGTAACTGCCATGTATTATATATGTGTCCCATATATGTGCTATGTACATGTCAGTGGACAGGAATAAAATAAAATAAAATAAAATAAAATAAAATAAAATAAAATAAAATAAAATAAAATAAAATAATTCAATTCAATGATCTACCAACAGACACTTGCAAATAAAATGATCATTGTATACTTTATGTTGGAAAAGTTTGAAGTTACAGTGGTCGTTAAATGGATTGGCTGTTCTACGTTCGAATCCCGGGCAAGTCAAATAGTCCCGTCTACGTTGTCTACAATGGTTAATGCCCGCGCCGTGCATGGCTAAGCAAGCGCAGTAAAAGTAATGGTCGGATGACACGCTGTAAATATTTTGACAACGCGCCTACACCCAAAATACATCACCGTAATGAGACGATTGTCTTGTGGATGTCAAAATGAGAAATGGGAAACAAATGAAAAACAGTTTGAAATATGAGAGGAATCCAAAAACAAGCATTTCCGTGATTAACGGACCAAAGCCACAACATGTTTGTTACTTTAAAATATCTTTATTATACCTTAAAACATGGTCTCCAAACGAACTGTTATAGTCATCAAAACAAATGGTAACAAGTCTACAAATGATGTGTTATTTATATATACATATAATTCTGTGTATGTATAATAATTTAATCTGAATAAATTGACAATTAACGACCGCGGTACTAAAAAAACATGTTAATCATGTAAGTTAACAATGTGGATATTGCAATGACAATAATGTGGTATAATAATTAAAAGAGAAACATGAATATTTAAATTTTTATGGTTAAATTAAGGTTACAATAGAAAACTTTGCTTATATGAATGAGCAGATAAATGAGGAAGATACATTACTTGAAACCATGAATGATAGAATGCTTATTTTCCATTAAAATATAGGCATGGTTTTTAGGTATAATTTCCTATCTATCTAAGTATCTAAGTATGTTTACAGCATAGATTAACGTATCTATAATAATTTTAGTAATTTTCTAAACAAATTATAGGGCTACTAATACAATCTTATACCAAGGCTTATCACTTGTGTGTAGTAGTTAAATGTATTTTAGCTGTCCCATGACGGGACAGGTCGGCCAGTGTAGTGTAATGGACATGTCTTTAGCCTTCCCTTACTACGTTCAAGCTATGAGCCTATGAAGTATTGCTGTATTTCGGTGCAGCAGGATTCAAAGTGTGTTTCGTTGCTAGGGGCAACCAGAATCTGTGACTCACCCCAAAAATTGTATTGCAAAAAAGTAGCGTTGGGGATTGTTTTGTTGTGTATACATTGATTTTAAAAATTTTTCGAGTTAAACTTTCTTTTCTAGGGGGGAAACCCGATTTGTGACGTCACACTAATAGGTATTTCAAACGAGCGTTGGGGATGTTGTGTTGTTGCACTGATTTTAAAATGTGTTTCGAGTTAAAATCTGGGGGTAGGAGCAACCAGAATCTGTGAGTCCCACTAATAGTGTATTTCAAACAGTAGGTCTGGTGGATGTTGTGTTGGGGGAACACTTGATTTTAAAAAGTGTTTTGAGTTAAATCTTTGTTTCTAGGGGCAAAGATTCGGACGTCACCCAAATAGGTATTGCAAACAGTAGCGTCTGGTGGATTGTTGTGTTGTGTATGCACTTGATTTAAAGTGTGTTTCGAGTTAAACTCTTCGTTGCTAGGGGCAACCAGATTCTGTGACGTCCCACTAAATTCCACTAATAGTGTATTGCAAACAGTAGCGTCTGGTGTCTTGACCCTGGTCAATAGGAAACGTGATCATCTACTTTCACTCGTAGTCCAATGTATGTTCAAGCACACCACAAGTCAAGGCTGTTGGGTGGGTGGGTTAAACCAGGTTCAAATGCAGAATGAAAGGGATCAAGATATTTCAGAGAACTCAGTTTCAAGTGACTTGTGGTATCAAAGTTTAAAGCAAACAGTTTTTTTTTAATAATTACATTATTATTAATAATAATACAATGCTCTTATTTCGGAAATGAATGCATTGGAATAAATTGAAAACGTAATTCCTAAATCTACAGACGATGATTCTAACCTGAAAGCTTGTTATAATGATATAGAATATCGATGCATTTCTTGCACATCCTACTGAAATAATTAATTTTGTTTGTTTTGTTTCAGTTGCGGTTGAAAAGTGGCATAGGAACTATAAGTTATCTTCGAGATATGGCATCTATAGCTAGTAGCACATACATAACGACAATTACTTATTTTAATTGAGCTCCGAAAGCTGTAGAGTGCATTTTGGGGGGATTAAATACTACGTAACTATTATACCTTAATTTCTGTGGCTCAATGGTCATGTTGGTTTATAGGCTTCCAATGCTGAAGGCCCAAGGCACAAATCACTTTTCGAATAGGGGATTAAAAATTTCTAAAATTGACTTAAATCCAACATTATATTATTCAACTATGGATTTTAAAAATTGCAACAATGTTCCTACTGACACCAACCACAAAACACTTTTCCAGTCACGTTGATGGATGAGTTTTTATGTTTGATTATTTTTTTTCCCAATGATTAATGTTTAGTGTCGTCATTGTCATTGTCGTCGCGTGGCGGGGAGGTCATATTGACCAATCGTTGCCATAAAAGTACGATATTCATGAGAAATATTTCTTCGATTTTACCCCAAAAACTTGTCAAATCCAAGTTCAGAGATTTATAAGGGACCCTAAAAATTTCAGCAGGATATGCCGTTTGCCCGGTAGAGAGCGGACAAACAGAAGAAAAAAACACCTGGGCTATTTTTCTCCGGGTAAGTGAAATTGAAGTCTTCGCTTCGCTCATCCAATTATATTTAAACTTCTCAAAAGACAAACAAAATCCGAAAACATTCCTGATAATCATTTAAATCATCTTTAGATGAATGTGATTGGATCTTAACTTCCAGTTAAGGGCAGCTGTGCTGAATGGCATGTCCGAAACAAGTCTAGTCCAAGCACCAGGATTAACGTTTGCGTTGTGTTCCCCCCACGACAGCTGTTCGCGCGCAAATGCGTTTCCCTCCATCACGCAAGTCACCATTCACTCAACATCTGACAAAATAATGTAAATCTTTAACTCCAATTATCCCCAACTCCCACTTCTCTAATTGAAAATTTACTGAAAACCGGCAAGAGCCTGGGGAAATTAAAATGCGAGACGTTTGAGATTGAAGGAGTTTCAACACTAACAAGATTATACGTTTAAAACAAGGGAAATGACGTTGTCTATAAGCAGGCATTGAGCATGCATATTCTCATTTATGTATTGAGATAACGAAATGAAAGGTAATGAAAGTGGAATTGCCTCTTAAATTGTAGCCCTATACGAATATGTAATCTCAATATGACTATTATGAGTACTGTGAGCATACACTAATAACCTACAAGTAAAACTGTTAATATGTTGAAAAAGTGTTTTTGTGTCAAGTTATCTTTTTTGAACTGTATCATATTCATGTATGACAACAACTCAAATATAAGGTAAGGTAAGGTTTTTAATTTAAATACGATTTTTCTCTAAATGTTCTTGACGTTGTACAAAACATTGTAATCGTCATAGTTTTCTATTTGCAATTCGTTTAGTTTAATGTTCTTTTGTGCACCTGAGTAGACGTATTTAGATGTTATTTGAATTTTTTATATCATTTTTATTTTTTTACTTTAGTATTTAATTAATTTTATGTATAAAAGCCTATATCGCACTTGTGGAGGTTACTCTGTTGTTGGTGGCAATAAATAAAAATAAAATAAAATTAATTTCGAACCAAAAACTTATATTGGTGGGGGCATTTCGCGACATCAAGATTTCACAATTTTACCCAAATAAATACCTCTTTGGATCCAAATCGTTCATCAACCAAATGATAACAACTATAATGATTATAATAATGCCTAATAATTATGATTATAACTTCGAGACAATGATAAAGAGAATGATTGAAAACAATGGCGAGCGTAAGAACAATGTCTGGTTGATTGGAAACGAGACTAGTAACACACTCGTGCATTCATCTCTCCATAGTAAACATCGTCATTCATCCCCGGTAGTAAAGCACACTTGCATCAACCTCATAGCCGACTGTGCTATCTCTCCAAACACACTCTGCTTCACCTCACGAGTCAACAACTCGTGCAACCTAAGACCACCCACTACATTCTCCATACACACGCTCCCACTAATCTGAACACATGGCAACTCTCAGTTTAATCCAGATCTCTCATGTTGTAGACTACATGTTTCAAGCAATACAAAATCATGACTTCTATCTGTTTCAAATCACTTTAATTGAAAAATAAGAACCCACTAATTCTCACTAAGTAACAGTCATATGCAAAGAGTGTTGGCTCACAGTTCAGTGCATCATCTTTAAAATTTATAGCTAATGGTATTTAAAAACAAGCAGAGTGTCAAAATTTAATTTTAAAAAAGGGGTTCATAGGTTATGTTAATACAAGTGCGCAGTAGAACAGCAAATTAGTCGATTAGTTGACCATGTAGCCGACGAGAAAGACCATGTTTTGGACGATAGCAAGCTGTTTACTAAGTAGACATGTCATTACATGATTCAAAGGAAGTACGCATTTTGATGTTAAGAGTTTCTGGGTACTAATTGTTTCATGCCTTGACCGAAAACAGAATGTTTTAATTATGTATTTTGTACACTGATGTCCCGAACATTTATACCTACTTAAAATATTAATCATAGAGGAAAAAAATAAATGGGAGATGTAATGAAAGAATGTACAGCACGATTTGTGACCAGTTATAGAGGCATGCTTTAGATTTGAGAGGATTGCTCGAGCTCAAATTATTTTTTATTACTTATGCGCACCAGAAGCTAAGTGTGAACGGGAGTTGTAAACTGGTAGCCTCCAATATTTCAAATGGTACAGTAACTTACGGCCAGTAAATAAGAGCAAAAGAATTAACATTTGAGAAGAAAAAAATGTAAAGTTAAATTAACAGGCCACTTGAAAATTGCTAACTAGAAAGAGAAGAATCATTTATCATAGCTCTGAGTAGCTGTCTTTCAAAACTTCCGCTGTTATAATTTAGTCTAAACGAAAAGTCAGTGAGAAACGTGAAAAAACCTGGCCCGCGAGATGGGTAGGCCTACTACGCATCACACACACACACACGCACGCACTCGTCACACTAATCAGCGAGCGGTCAGACAGAACACACAATAGCCAATAACGAGGTGGCTGTAGGGTATCGCTGTATCGTTTCATCTCCAGCACGCACCGAGCATCACATTTCGAATTTACTACGTAGATGCGTTGACGGATGAGCGTAATGGTTTATTGAACTCTCTTTTTATACGTGCCAACGTTGGCGAACGTGACAAAATTATCCGCTGGGAAAATGTAATAAATAGCAGTTGGTATCACAGTTAAATATGCTAATAATTGAATATTGAATTTAATAATAAAATTCTACATTTCACACTATGTCTGTACGCTAATTGCATTTACGTCACAGAATAGCAAATTATTAATTAATTGCAAATAACTTTTAATTTCACGCTTTTCATAAATCTTATGTTGGTAGCCATGGAAACAGTAAGTTATTTTGCAATACGTGCGAAATTAACTAAAATATTTTACAAAAACCACAAATATTCCACATTCAGAAGTTTATTTTAAAACATTGCAAATTGACAAGGTCGTTTTCAAATGAAGTAATAACAACAATTTATGGTCTCAATAAATATTAAATAAGTATAAAGACAAACATGGATCACTGAGAGGCCCTCCTCCTCCTCGAATTATTCAAATCAGGTCGCATAATGAAGCCCTTCGTAAACAATGCTCCTCTCCCCAGATTTGTTGGTAAATTATTAAATTCCTTCACCAGCCAATTAAGACAATTTCCCAATATCCGTCTTACTAGTTACTATACACACAATTCCACTTTAAATTTCCAGCCATTTCGTTTGTAATTGTCTTTCTCAATCCCACCATTAGAACCTCTTGCCACAATATGCATCTGAATTCACTTAATGAGGTTATTGAGAAATGCCGCCTATTGTTTTAATTCTTTTTAAAACTGAAATAACCTCGGCCTGAATATCAATTTTTAATTGAGCGACGACAAAAAATTGTGTTCTGAAACTCTTTGGTATTGTTAGTTTATTACATCTCAATTTTTGGAGGCCATTGGTTCGATTCCCGGGTAAAAAACGAATTTTGAAATATCGCATAATGCGTATTCTTAACAATTCTACTATAATGTAATATGAAATTCATAATTAAAATTTAGCAAGGTGCACGTCTTAAAAAAAACCTTAACATATTTGCAAGCAATCTAAAAAAAAAAATCCGACGCTTCTCGCATTAATAATCTCTTTCTAAAATTAAAAATTACTCGTCTGCTATGCACCAAATTAAAAAAATTAAGCAATAAAATTAAATGCTATTTCGCATACTTACGATGGAGATATGCATGGTATGAGGAATTAAATCAATACCGTTAATGATTTCTATGCAAAAAGTACCACGTATTGTTATATGGCAATCAGCTGAAAAGAACCGTGACTCGAGTGGTGTGAGTGAGGTATGTTGGGGTCGGCGTTGAGAGTGTCCGAGTGCGTGTTATCAATTACCCGCGTGCCCGACACGACAGAACGGCCGCCCCCAACTGTGAGGCAGCCCTGTCTGTGTCGAGTCATCGTTCCTTGTAGCAACAGTTGGCAGCACTTGCGATCTAGATGTGCCTGCCGGTCGTAAGTCTCTTGGATCAGAGTATACAGCGGTCAAGTTGGTAAGGATCTGCATAATTTACCTTTTAATAAAGTCGTTGGCAAGATTTTGCATTTTTTTTTAATTAAATAGGATAGAAGTTAAATAAATAAACTAATACATGAACCCACCTTTGATCACTACAGCGCAAAATCGAATCGCACGAAAAAATCGTAAAGTGGAATTTTGAAGAGAAATTATCAAGCTAACAGAACAGACACCTAAGTATTTTTTACGGTGTACTCAAATTGTTTATTCGCTTCACTCGCCAATTACACACAAACACATGTTATTAAACATAAAATGTTGTGTACATTTATTTACTTTAGGAAAGTTTCAAAAATAATATAATTCACAGATATGAATGAAAAATGTGCCACCAATTGGAAAATTGGAAAAATGTATCAACTACAAAGAGACCTCACAGTGTGACTTAGCTACAGTGCCTCAGAAATAGTTTATTTATTGTGAATCTAATTATCACCGAACTGTTTATTTTGCAAAAATAAGTGGCAGGTCTAATTTTTAAGCACTACGAAATAAAAGAAACGACGCAAGAGTTAAAAATGAAGAATTTCTAAGTACCAACACAATAGTCTTCCTCTCTATATTGTGTTCGCGATCAGTGTGGTTGGACCATACCACAACATGCAAACTAATTCGTTATGGTATGTCCGCTAGGCCCGATCTCCGGACGAGCCTAGTCCACATTCAAAGACTTTGAACAAGAAAGACCGTCAAACGGAGATGACGTTAGACTTATTTGAATATTGACAACGAACGAGTCGGAATTCCGTCGAGTCACTGGGCAGAGCGCGGACTAAGAGGACAACAACGCAATTTATCACGACGAACATTTGGCTGTCCTGTCCGAGACGCCAATCAAACCTCGTGGCCGATTGGCCTTAGGTCACCTATGCGAATGACAAAAGAAGGTATACGCAATGCAGATACAGTTACAAAAGTTTACAGTAATGGGGGAGTAAAGGGGGGACTCAAGTACAGTCACAATGTACGGCCTGAATAAGTCTACCCACCCTATAGTATGTGGGATCAACTATACAATAGAGTTGCTGTCAGCTGACCTCGTGTGTTGGGAAGCTTAGTGGGAGTTCAACAATTTCAATTTAAGAGATATGAGAATTTAAAGTCCTCTTAAAAACAGAGTTTTCCCATCCAAATACAATATGTAGCAAGTATATTAATAATACGGCAATTGAAAATAAAAGTATTCTAAATTCATCCATGCCATTGCAGATTTACTGCTTTCTGACGTCACGTGAATGGATTCTAAAAATTGAAATCGATCCTTTCAAAGGCAAAAGCAGAAATTCGTATGTCGTAAATGAAACTTGATTCACGAAGCGTGTATGTATATGCACGCTTTTGTTAATGCAACATTAACAAAAATGTAATATATATAACAGTTAAAAATGTGAACCGACAAGAATTGAGTCATTGACATTTGAAAAGCATTATGTTTAATAACGTAATGCAAGTCTGAAGAAACAAGAAAGCGAAATTAACTGCTTTCTTTATTACAAATTTTCCATATCAATAATCATAATACAATAGTGACACTCTTTTAATCGCGTGAGTCAAGTCTTGACAATGCAAATATATACAACATAATATAAAATGCGGACTGTATTGACCATGGATAAGAAAACAAAATGGTATAATAGATTGTTAGTTCACATAAAAATGGGAAAGTAAATTAAAGTGGTCATTGGAGAATCACAAATTATCGATAGTTCATAGATACTGGACAAACAATTTACTATTGATGCTCACTCAATAATACAGTCAATAATAATATTTTGTATCGTGAAAAGCAACGGTACCTACTTACAATATAAAAAAATCGTTTACGTCTAGCACCATTTAATCAAATTATAGAATTTTTCCATTCTTGTCCATACAGAATGAATAGACCGACTGTCAACACGGCGAATATAAATTCACAACACACTTCAAAAGAAATCGGCCACATTTTTCTACTAGTGACACAATGACGGGGAAACACGTAAGGACCTTTATATTAAAGAAAAGTTTTAATTTATAGCCATTTTAGATAGGTAGTAATTATTTGTAACCGGTAAAATATGGCCTCTTTAATTACGCCACTCTCGAAGTCTTCGACTATCACGTGAAAACATCGGCCACCATCTGTCCCATAGCCATCAAAAGCTGTCATCAACTTCACTTTTACAGTAATTTACTATTCAAATACAATTTTACTCAAGATTAAAACACAGAAACTTGACTAATTAACTATAATTAGCACCCATTTCTTGCAGCACTAAATTACCTACTATACTATTATTTACTTTTCATACTCACAGGAAAATAGCCATAAAAGTATTTAGGTATAACAAGCTGGTTAAAATAAGAACCACAAAAGAAGTAATTCTATTGACTGTTATACATGATATTTTCCTCGCAAAAACCCCACGATGATGTTCTAGGCCTCCCCAGAACCTATCATTACGAGGCATTCTTGAAACGTAAACTCAATGTCATTGCTATAATTTGTATCAGATTGACGAATACGATGGCGACTACACTTCAATTAGACTCGGTACCTCCTAGTATATCTTCTGTCTATAGCGCAAGTAATTTTTTTACCTGTCGTTGAAAAGGGAATCTAACAAGATATAAACACTGTTATTACAATAAACCATATAAACCTTCAAGTTTTCACAACTGCATTCGTGGAAAACAAAAGATGCACGACATAATTGGGGGATGTCCAAAAGGCACGATCCTCAAACCATCCAACCTAAAGTAACAAAATGTCCGGTAACAAGTCAAAATTATGTCGATTTCCAGCTAGCTCAAAACTATAACACGGAAAACTTCAGAAAATAATAAATACGGATACAAAAGTACCCAAAAATAGGGAGCGAAGCTACTTAATCAACAGATTGTCAAAGAAAAACGAACAAATACATTCTTAGCAACATTTAACACATCTTGCTGGCGGTGCCGAGTACATAAATACACCCATTTTAAAGGGCTGGCCCCGTCACCTTGACCCCTAAGATAACTAAAAACATTTTATATCATCCTTTTCCTTTATGAAGGGTAATGTCATCAAAAATACGTACGTCAATCGGTGGTCGTGATCGGGTTTTGTCGTGAAACGTGACACGCACGGACGGACAAAAAAATATTATAGAATTAATACAAAAAAAGTTTTCTACAAGAACCAAATACGGGAATTAGAATAACCATTGGTAAAATACAATGAGAGAAATATAATAATGCAAAATGATGAATGCAGCCTTCAATGAAAAGTGCACGCCTATTACCGTTGATGAAAAGCAATTTCCTAGCATTCCTTTCCTATATAGTACATGACTTAGGTTGAGCAGACTACAGAACCCCACTAACGAACTATACACCGCCAAGTTGATAAAAACCAGTAGTTAACTCCTTCAACTCCCTGTCCACCCACACACATAAATTAACAAGGACAGTTTTTCAGCCCGAGTCAAGTCGAAAAAACGAAAACAACAACGTTAGTATATATCGCAAACATAAACTGCATTGTCCGCCCGACATTGCAATTATCTGTATGACCTTATAGGCGATAAATAATTCTATGCAGACAATAGACTAAGCCGAGTCTTCGCATTTTACTACACTGGATGGTCCAGTTCTCATGGCGTAGTCGAGTTTTTGCGCGAGTTCTGGGCGTTCAAGCTGTCAAAATATCGTGGGCCTAATCAGCGAGGATGGGAAGAAAATACGTTTGAGACGCCGTGCATTCGCGTCAAGGAAGAGAGCAGATGCTCTCAAAAATGTACGCACTTGCGGGTAAATGTTTTTTTAATGTTTGACCGTGGTTATTGTTCGTGCGGTGTTTTTATTTAATACACAATTTAATTTTCATTTCATTTTATTTCGAATATAAAACAGTCTAAGAGACTTTGTTTTTATCAATGCAACCTCAGCCTATAAGAGGTTTTGAGGGAGAGAGTTTCATTACAGGCGAGTATAACCACAATACGAAACAAATAATTTAAATGGGACAATCACAAGATAAAACTTATAAAAAATGGGCAGGACATGATTTTACAGACGAATTTCGTGTTTTCGACCAACTGGAGACAAAATCTTTTAAATTAAATAAAAATGAATTTAGTCAAGAAAATTGATTAAAGATTCAATTTTGTATGCATGTAAAGTTGGAAGGTTTAATTGGATTGCACGTGATACAAAATACATTTTGAATTGTATCTTAGATCTAATTGAAGCTGATAAATGTATACAACAAACTGTTGTAAATATCCGCAAATGACAAAAAATCTGCACATTGGAAATAACCACGGGGTTCCAGACGCGTATACTGATCAACACAAAGTACTCGATAGAGAGAATGAAAATTACAAATATAACAAAATGTAAGATTTTGTAGAACGGCACAAATTATACGTTAGTCCACCACAACTGTTAAATATTAGCTAGTTGAGGAAAACATACAACTTCGAATCCCTCAAAGTAGGACACAGCGTCCAAAAACCACTCTTCCTTTCAAAATTATCAGGTAAACATACCATTTTAGTAAAGCCAGTTTCAGCGATTTTCGTAATTAGTGACCAAGACCAACCTCATTTTTATATTGCTATGGAAATCGGTTAATCAAGACGATTAGAGGATCGTTTACGAGAGTCATGTTGAAATATGTTATAAACTATGTAAATTGCTTAAACTAAGTGGCCATCGATCTGTTTGACTATTTAGAAAAAAAGTCGAACACTTAACAACTAGGCCACACAGAGTTGCTCGGAAAAGAAAACCAATAACCCTGAATAACATTGTAAACATTTTAGAATCTTATATTAATTTTGAATCAAACTAAAAGCACTTCAATTTACCCAAAATCCCAATCGAGAATTTGAGATATGAATAATTTAAAAGAAAGCACTTGCAAGTATCCCATACTGTAAATCGAGAAGAAACTTAAATTTTACGATAAGAATAACTTTAAAAAAGCAGTTGAAGGCACCCATGCTTCCTAACCAAATTTTTTAATTGAACGATACGAATATTGGGGAAAATGAAAAAAAAGTCAAAAGCAGTTTATCATACCCATCCATACTGTAATCGAAAAAACAAAGATCTTACAATACGAATATTAGTTCATTTTGTTGTTTAACACTATGCTTTAAAAAATAACAAAAACGTGATTACTTGTATTGTTTGCATAAAAAGTGTTCGATGGCAAGAGAAAATAATTTTAAAATACTGTCGACTCATGAAGGAAATTGCTAAATACTTGGACCTGTTAGTGCTAGGAAAATGTATTGCTGATTAAAAACGTATTGATCTTGTGCACGCCAGGTGTGACTTGCATCTGCCGAAAACTCCCGAACCTCTAAATTCTCATCTAAAAGTCTACAAATTAAATAAAAAAATAACCCCGAAAACGTGAACACACTCGCCCATGGATAATTATTCAACAAACAGTGCACGCAAATAATTCCCATTGAGCGGCCTGCTTTGATCTCGGCTGCCGCACTTACGCCGGATGCGGCCAACAACTACTACCGGGGACTTAGGAGCGAACAAAGCTCAACGATCGCCTCCTAAACGATTCCCAGACCCTCAATTGAAGCACAAACAAACCCAAAAGAGGATTTCAATCCTCCCATAGATGGATTAATTAGTTTTTGTTATGAAAAAATAAATAAACACTTGAATAATTTGCTGAAGTACGAAATTGCACCGCGTGACAGCTATTCTACTTCGTGTCTAAAATTTACACGCTAACTCCAAAACGACTAAAATGGTGTTTAAATTTAAAAATGGTGTCTTAGTGACTGAATTGTAGACATCTGTTCTTAGAGCGGTCTACTATTTAAAATCCATATAAATTAATTACATCTAGAGTGCTCCGTCAACAAATTCAACGATTTTGGAAGGGATATTACAACCCAGAGATTGAAAATTATATAAGTATTTCAAATTTTGTTCGTATATCTTATAAACATAAATATATTACTAACGTATGCAGAAAGAAATTAAATTGGAATACGAAATATCTTCTTGTTTGGTTTGGTTTGGATAGAATAAGACCATTTCAATAATACACCAAATGGTATTAAGTGAAAACAATAAATAATAAAATAATAATAATGACGACGACGACGACGACGACGACGACGACGACGACGACGATGATGATGATGATGATGATAAATAACAATATGGGAAAATAAAAAAGGTAGGTAACTATGTATATTTCTCTTCAATTAAAATCCGACATGCAATTTTGGTTCACTCTATCACTATTACGAACATTTTAATAAACAGCGTGGATCCACCGATCATTGCCAACA
Source organism: Sweltsa coloradensis (assembly GCA_024449915.1). Lineage (NCBI taxonomy): Eukaryota > Metazoa > Arthropoda > Insecta > Plecoptera > Chloroperlidae > Sweltsa > Sweltsa coloradensis. The sequence continues at coordinate 893,265 of JAMZAV010000006.1, read as the reverse complement.
TTTCATTATAAGTAAAATAATCATTACAAATATCTGTGGGCTGAAAAATTTGTCGTGACTAAGATATTCCTGATTTGACTTTTAGGTATAAAACAAGTGTTAAATTTTCCAACTTATTTGGCACTCGCACTACACAGATAACCATTCTAGCAAGCGTTGACATTGATTTATTAGGTACATAGATGGGACACTGTCAATTAAGTAAATGTTTGGGAGTTTACGTGAAACTAAACGCAGAATGGCCACATCACGCATCTTACGATCTCTCATGACTACCTTACTTTCAGCATTTCAAATAGGTACATTAACTCAGGCCTAAGCGCGTAGTCTCTTTGAATAAAAGACAGTTGATATAAAAACAGCGTTTTAAAAACATTGTTGGCTTTGCAATACTCATTGTTTTTCATTCGGTTTATCAGAACTTAACATTTAGATACCGTAGGTAATTTCGGTTCGGTCAATTTTTACAAGAATCGTTGACCTATTTTGTGTTATTGGTACGGAAAAACCTACTCAACTACTAGTTTCATGAAGGCTATTAGATCTAGATTGCAGAATTAAAAATGGTGTGCGTCTAGAAGCTCGCAAGGATATATATTCCATCAGACACCACGGTTGTATCTCACATCACACCAACGCGAGTGGCATAAAAGAAGTCGCTAAAAAGTGTCATCCCCACTACAAAGGAGAAAGGAAGGAACCGTTTTGCTAACAACAAATCAATTTTTTTTAAGAAAGACGACACTCGAAGAACATCGCTAACTTACAAACGACTAAGAAGGAGTGTCCCTACACAGGGAGACGTTTACACATGCTACAATAAAGAGGTTACCGCGTTTTTGAAGTGGTGATTGTCATTCAGAGATTTGTCAAAGAAAAGGGGGTCTTACGCGACAACCAGGGGACATGACGTCGCTTCTATATAGAGCCCGGAGGTGGCTCGTATATCAAGAGCAACGACGCTCAGACCCTACAGTGGTTCGGCCTCTAATTCTACAGCGGCAACCACCAAAGGATATATCAATCTCGAATGGACCTCCCCTCAAGGAGGACGTTTAATCAATCCACACAATAATACGTCGTTTCCGGGATATTCCTCCTAGACGGTTCCGCCCCCTGCACTTACCAGGTAAAGCTTTACATAAATTACCTTCAAAATAAGAAACCCATGAGTTGGAGATTTCTATGAAAAATCGTACTCATAATGAGGTTGTTAAGATATGGTAGTAATTATATAGGATGGGTTTGTTCATGTTTCAAATTTAAATCAAGGACTTCTGGATTCTTCGTAGAGGAGAGTAGACCTACTCATCTCCTAACCAGGCAGCTTTGATTTCCTCGTGGGCTTATAACTTAATTACTCGATTGCATGCTTTTGACATTTAATCTGGACCGACACAAATTCATGCTTCAAGGGCTACGACCACGAGACGAGTACCCAGCGCTTTCGAACACTCCACCTTTGAAGATTGAAATGTTCGAAATTAAACGCACACCAACGCCACCTGTGTCGTACCACTGGAACTCTCTCGATATCAAACAAGCTAAAATCTACCTTATCGAGTTTACACCTTCCACTTTTGTTTTCTTTGGCGATTATTTTTTTACGGCGTTTGTTTTAAGTATGCAACCGCGAAACAAGGTAGATGAGGGGTAATGCCCGGGGCTCTTCAGCTGCGGACCATCAATTGGCCACGCTACTTCCCCTTATCATCATTTTTACACGTAGCAACGATCATCATCCGTATCCGTTGGTTTTTACATAATGTGGAAATTAAATGAAATTAGAATGTCACCCATAACCTACAGAGAAAAGATAAATTACAATTCTCGATATAAACGCTAACGAACGTAATTAGACAAGGCACACAGAAAACTGAACATACGCTGTAATTTTTGCATCGAAATCGATTTATTCGGAACGATTAGGAGTCGATCAGTAAAATAACGAACGAAGAGTATCCGCGATTATCGTCCATTAAAATATTAATCAATGCCATTTAGTACGTTTCTGAAAAACGATCGTTTTATGTTCAAGTTTAGAAAAGATCGACAAGACGATTTTTGAATGTGTTTTCGTTGTCAACCAGTTTTATTTCTTTTTTTATTTCATTATGATTGCATTTGATATTGCTATTATTAATTGTTATTATATTTATATTTTGTTACTTATACATCGTATCTCGTATATATAATACATATATTAAATTGGTGGCCGCATAGCTCGGTTGGTAAGAGCATAGCCCGGACAGCTAAGGTCCCGGGTTCGATCCCGGTGTAGTCACTTTTTTAATTTCTGTCTAAACTCTAAAGTACTAACATATTGTGTTAGATTATTCTCACAATTTGTTGTGTGGAGGCTGGCAGACAACTTGTGCATATATTGCCCTTTTTACAAATCTTCCTACTTTATGGTGCGAAAATAAATAAATAAATAAATAAATAAATAAATAAATAAATAAATAAATGGTCGATGTATAAATTAAGCGAAAACATTTATATTTACCAAAAGATTTATTTTCGATTGATTCGATATATCGCTTGATCATGATTCGATATCAATATGGAATTACTAATCGCTCGGGATGAAACGCATGAAACGCAACGCTCGGTTATGCCACCGCGTAGAAACCTAATTCCCCGCGTCCACACTGCCTCCTAGGAAACGAGTTTACAATTGAGTGTATAATGGGCCGACATTGGCCGGTATAAATCAACAAGTGATGGCGGGAGGCGCGCATGGTGGGGGGAGGTGCAGGGCAGGCAGGTGTCAGATGCCGCCGCGCCACCGGACCGCCGCCGCTGCTAGGATCACTCGAGTTATAATGTGATGGAAAATTTGGAGGCGAGTGGCTTTTATAACCGAACTCGTCACATATAATTCAAAAGTCTAACAAGAATATCGGACAGGGCTGACCAAACGCATGGAAGGTGCCATGGCTGCTATGTTACAGCGAGTGTAGAAGTATGGCTCACCACTCGTCGACTATGATAACTAGGAAAACGCTTAAGTCCCGCCGCGTTGTTGGATGAGCGTAATTGGTGCATTGACCTGCCATGTGTTATGCGAATTTTCTGTTGTTCTGTGGAAAAATCATTATTAAATTGATTTTTTTTAGAATTAAATTAAATAAAATAAAAAATTAACTTATTTTTTTTATTTTTTTAAAAAATTAATAGTAATTGTTTTTAAAAAATCGTAAAATTGAAATTTTGATAAGAAATAATTTTTCGATTGCGCTCAAATTTAACAATAATATATTTAATCATAAAATTAAGGTTCTGCGAAAAAATCATTTCAATCGGGTAAAGCAAGTAGGTGTTATAAGTCAAAGAATTGTTTAAAAAAAGAAAAAAACCCGTAAATTTCGATTTTTATGATAAATATTTTTAAATTGCGCTCAAATTTCACAAGAATATCTTAATTCTGTGCAAAAATCATTAAAATCGGATAAGGCATGTAGGTGTTTTAAGTCGAAGAAATTTTTAAAAATCGAAAAAAATCGTTAAAATTGCGATTTTCATGAGAAAATTTTTCCGATTGCGCTCAAAAACGTGGCAGTTCTAAGTTCAGAGATTTCGAAGGCCTCCATGAAATTTCATCGCAATCGGAGTATCGGTTTAGCCGGAATCGTGTGGACAAACAGACAAAAATACAAAAGAAAAGAAAAGAAAAAATGAAAAAAAACATTCCGGATTTTTTTCTCCAGTGTAGTAGAATGGAATCTTCGCTTCGCTCGCTACGCTCGCTACGCTCATCAATAAGTCGCTACCAGTATTGAATATTTATCTTCAGGTTGAGGTGAACCACAATATAGTTTTGTCACATTGAGAAAGTGTCACATGACAACTGACAAGCAACAAATTTTAACATACTTGAGTTTTTCCACACACTTCGTTATTATTGAGTAATTTAATGTTTGGGCATACTTACAAGAAACGGAACGGCGATTCCAGCGATTTAAATATTTTTAATTTTATCAACAGATGACGAAGAAACGAAGAAGAATTTAGGCTTTACTTCTCCCGGAGCTTCAAGCAGATATAATTTAATTATGCAAGAGCAAGGCACACCTACAAATATGAAAGAATCCTACGCTCATATCGAAAAAAAATTCATTTTTTAACGTGAAAAACACCAGTTTATGAATCTTTGAGATTGAGAATGTAAATGTGTAAGCCTGTTATGTCATATTTACTTAAAATGCATTAATTTTTTAAAATTTCTGTTCACGTGCTTATTATTGTTCGAGTGGAGGCGCCGGCCCTATCTAGAGAATTCGTCCTGACTTGAATGGTGGAGGTGCCGGGTCGCTTAACGCTACTGGGACACATAAAACTCGATATACACTTATGGCGATACTTTATCAAACCTTTATAGCTACAAATTATCAATAATTAACCTACTCTTTTGATTTATTAAGATTTTAAATTAAATTTTTTTGAGCAGATAATAATGCGATGTGTCTATATATCGATATCAAAATTTTCGTGTGATATTGATAGGGCTATTCCCTAGACAAACACATGCGCGGAAACTACTATACAGGCATATTAGGTATTAGTTATTTTTGTATTATTTAGTTAGCAATATTTTTGTGGATTGGTAAGACTGGAGAGAGACAGGAGAAGGCGGGGAGGATAGCGTGGCTGGGCTATCGGGAAGAGGGTGTGATGGAGTAGGTCGAGGTCGAGAGCAGGGGAGTGTGAGTGACGAGAGGGTAGTTAAAAAGGAGTTAACCTGTGTGGTATCCAAAATCAGCGTGGAGTAGTGTTAAAAGTGGCAGGCGAACATTGTGACTCAAGATTGTGTAGTTGTAGTGGAGAAGGAGCGTAAAGTTTGTGTTGGAGGTGTGTGTATCCGGAGGCCTAGGCCTAGCATCTTGTGTCCTTACTTAATTAAATCGTGTCTAGTATTATCAACGAGACTTTGATTGTAGATGCCCATACTCCCTATTATCTCCTATAGCATATACCGATTCCATGTGAATTAGTTAAAAACTTTAAGTTGGTATTGTTTGTACAGCATGTTATAAGCACACAGCAATGGTAAATGCCCATTTAAAAATTCAGTTGGTCGGGACAACTTTTCGACCTCCAATTTTCACAAAAAATCTGGATTTGAGAGCGTGTCGCTATCAGAGAGCATTTTAACATTTCAAATATTTTTCCCCTACGCAAGCTTGCGAAATTACTACTACCTTTTTGATGGCATATTTACTGTCAGTTAAAAACAAAAGTGAGCATTTTTTGAAAATGTGCTCTGATAGCGACAATCACACATTCTTACTAAACATTTTGGTGCAAACCACAACTATATATGATACACGATAGATCTTCCATATTAACTCTGCGTTATGCGTAACAAAATGGCTTTCTCGAGCTCCGCCAACAGTCTTAATTTTAAAAATACTTCCAGTTTGGTCTATGCTGGAGGTCCATACCGTGTTCATTTGAACACTTACTGCAGGAAGACTACGATGTTTGGCTTTGTGGAACGGACTCTATTTTTGTATTAGTGAAATGTGAAAACTAATATCTACACTTGCAGTACAGTTTTATTTTGTCCTCTAACTGAAAATCAATTGTATTAACGGGGGTGAACTATCAATACATTTATTGTATGAAATTATTTACAAGAAATGGTGGGTTCCGAATCCCTTCCTTGGTCATTTTATTCCACGATACTATAAAGGATTAGTTAACTACAATAGATTCTAATTAATTCTACAACCCGAATGTGACGAATAATAACTGTAGATATATGTGAAAATAGCGTTTTGTTAATAGATGCTACAAAGCGCTATTTTTTTCAATTAAAACTATGGTTTTCCAGTCTTATTTTATTTTATTTTACGCAGTACCTATAATTTGTTTATAAATTTTTTTATTCAGATGATATTAATTCAACCTTGGTGACAATTTTAAAATAAAATATGAAAAAACTTCATACAACAGATTTTGTAAGTGGCCAATAAATAGATGCTATAAAACGCTATAAAATGACACTTGAAAATGCTACATACACGTATCTCTAATAATAAGTCGTCATCATATTCGCAAGTAGCATTCAAAAATATAGTTGAAAAGCTGTTATACCGAAAACAGCCAATTCTCACACACATTCACAGACAACAATCTGTAACAGTTAAAAGCTCCCGAAGTTAGAGGATCGTAAAGCAATCTACAGGAAACTGTTATCATAGATATATATCTACAAGTGTCTCGCCTACGCGTGAAAAGTTGTGAGTTTCAATGTAAACAGTCATGTTTCGCAACGGTTTTGGCGCTCATTCAATCTTATGTTAATCAAGTTTGTCATTTCATTTTTCAGACGTGTGTATACGCTTGGTGGAGAGAACAATGGAGAGAAGAGTAAACGCATGCGTAGCAATGTCTACGTAAACCACATTTCAAATTATTATAATGTAAGCTATTGCATATTACGGAACATGCATTTTGGTCGGTATTTTAATATTTTTTCATTGATAGAAATGTAAAAATCTGAACAAAAATTATAAGAACCAAAACTGTCGAATTCGTTAAAAACAAATAAGTACACGATTTAAAAAAAAAATTTAATAAAAAATAAATAAAAATTATAACAAATCAGAATAAACGGAATTCGTAAAAGAGTAAAAAATTCTATCAAATTCAGACTTTTTCTCATAAAGTTTTTAGTATTTCATCACTTTACTAAATAGCCGAAACGCTTTAGTTTAATGATTCCCTTCCCTGTGTGTAATGACTAAAAGAGTCACTCACTTATGAGTAAGTATACAATCCAAATGGAGTCACAACTATTTTAAACAAGGATTAACGTCAAAACGCCGGAAGCCATCTACACTTCCTGAAATTATCAACCCACCGGAGATTAATAAATTATTATAATGTTAACGAGGATTTAATTACTAACAAGTAACAATGAAGCAATGAGCATTAGAAACCCAAGAGTTTATAATTTGGTTTAATTTTTAAACGAAGATTCCCCATCTGCAGAATATACTAACATTTTTTACGTGAATACGAATACTGAACAACATAAGTTTTATAAGTTGAGTTGGTGGATGTTTCAAGTAATTATAGGGATGTTACAACATTATGTTTCTTCGATATTTTGACTAAATCAATAGAATTATTGTTTAAAAGTACAATATACTTCAATAGTCTGTTAATAGACGATCTTAAAATATTTCTAAACTAGGAAAACGCTTAAGTCCCGTCGCGTTGTTGGATGAGCGTAATTGGTGCATGGAGCTGCCATGTGTTATGCGGATTTTCTGTTGTTCGGTGAAAAGATAATTACTTTGATGAAGATTTTTTTTTTTTAATCAAATTAAATTAAATTACAAATTTACTTAAATTTTTTTAAGCGAGCGAAGCGAGCGTTTCCATTTGACTCTGCCGGAAAAAATAGTCACTGTTTTTTTTTTTTTTTTGTTTGTTTGTTTGTTTTTTGTTTTTTTTGTATGTCTCGCGATAACGTTCGAACGGAGGCTCGGATCGAGTTGAAATTTTCACCATCCGCAAGCTTTGTTCTCGATTGAATGCCATTAGTTTTGTGGCAAAATCGTTCAAAAAGTTAAAAAGTTACATTAAAGTTAATCGAAAGTTTTTTTTCAAACTTCACGGCGACAAAATCTGAGATGGCCAAATCATTTAGAATGTCCGTCCGGTCACGAATATGTTAATTTTATTTTGATCCGATAAGTAGTGTAGATGGAAATTACATTATAACAAAGTACGGTTTCCATGGCAACGGAAAGTCGTGCAGCTTTTTTGGCTCATGATAGCGGTCGAACGGAGGCTCGGATCGAGTTGAAATTTTCACCATCCGCAAGCTTTGTTCTCGATTGAATGCCATTAGTTTTGTGGCAAAATCGTTCAAAAAGTTAAAAAGTTACATTAAAGTTAATCGAAAGTTTTTTTTTCAAACTCAACGGCGACAAAATCTGAGATAGCCAAATCATTTAGAATGTCCGTCCGGTCACGAATATATGTTAATTTTATTTTGATCCGATAAGTAGTGTAGATGGAAATTACATTATAACAAAAGTAACGTTGCCATGGCAACGAAAAGACGCGCGAAGTTTCTAATGCACTGCCACCTAGAAGTAATCAAAATACTTTCAAGGAAGCAGTCTATTAATTGTCAACAAAGAGTTTAAAAAGTTTTCCCAAGGAGTCAAGGTCCTCTAGATGGCGGTGGATTTTAAAGTAAAGATTTAAACACGGGTTTACCCAAATACCTTGGCAATAATAAATAATACTGGAAACGCGAACGTCGTAAATTTTAAAATTTAAAAAAATGTGCAATGTGTGGGTCTAGCTATAGCACGTGCTCGCTTATCAACGCGTCCAACTGAGCGTTTCCTAGTTTAATTAATCGTAATTTAAACAAAGGAAAAATCGTAATATTGAAATTTTCATAAGAAATAATTATTCGATTGCGCACAAATTTAACACGAATATATGAATTCATAAAATTAAGGTTCTGTGAAAAAATCATTACAATCGGATAAAGCTTGTAGGTGTTTATAAGTCGAAGAAATTTTTAAAAATCGAAAAAATCGTAAAATTGCGATTTTCATGAGAAATAATTTTTCGATTGCGCTCAAAAACGTGGCAGTTCCAAGTTCAGAGATTTCGAAGGCCTCCATAAAATTTCATCGCAATCGGAGTATCGGTTTAGCCGGAATCGTGTTAACAGACAGACAAAAATACAGAAAGAAGAAAAAAAAAAAACATTCCGGATTTTTTTCTCCAGTGTAGTGAAATGGAATCTTCGCTTCGCTCGCTACGCTCGCTACGCTCATCCAAATATCAAAGAGTATCAAATACCATTTTCAGAATTAACTGCGCGTGCGCGCTCCGTTGCAAAGCATTATGGGAGAAAGAGCATTTACATGCTAAATGACATATGTGTGGGATTGTGGCAGACTGAACTGACTGTGCTAGAAACGCAGTACTCCCCACACCCGGGCATATGGCATTTTTAGCGTGTAAATACTCTTTCTCCCGTAATGCTTTCATTGACCTCTATATACTGACGTGGACTGCGCATTCTATATTGTAACCTTGAAGCCGACATGGGCCTAAAGGTTAAAGGATGGGCGAAAAGGCCTTATCCGACGGCCATTTTTATACGTCCCTCGATTATATTGCGATTGCACCGCCGTCTAGATGCAAATCTTACGTCCAGATGGCGGATTGTGGCTAGCCTATTTTGAGGTTATGTTGACTAGTAGACTACATTACAGTGGTCTATTATCAGGGTCACTCAGGATGCCTAGGAATAATCTTACTGCAGTGTTACACTAAATAAACTGATAAACACAGGCCAGTGACACAGGTGAACGAATCTATTATGTTTAGATCTTTTGAATCTGCCGCTGATTAGGGACGTCGGAAATGGCGGACGGCAAACTTCGGCCAGGTTTGCGCGCGCGATATAGAGGGCGCTGGTGATTTTGAAAATCGCCACTCATTTCTCTATGATCGCCACACTCTTCGTCACACAACTGATTCGAGTGGACCGAGCTAAACCTGTTGGCAAACACCATTTGAGGAGCGAACAATGGCCAACTATTGATACATATGACAAATAGGAAATGTGGATGGGCACGATTCACCCGGGGGCGATATCAACATCAACAAGGCTAATTCCCTTCTCTTTCCCCCTCCTTCCCCTGCCCTCCCCACCCACCACAACTCAATCTCTAAGTGAAAAAGAGTTTCCTCCCCAAAGACAAAATATCATTCTTTCAATAAGAGCCCATAGGCTCGGTGTGAAACTACAAGCATGCACAAAAGTAGCAAATGCATTCGACATAAGATCGAACAAGGCTAATTAGGAAGACGGTCCCAAGGCACTGTTTACTTTTAGTATTATCAGTCAATGATCAAGTATTGATGAATAAGTCCATATCAACGATAACACATCTCATGCCTGAAGAGGGATTCGAACCTGGGACCTTCTGAGTTAGAAACATAGACTCATAAGAATAAGAAGAATTATATGTTAGGAATACATTTTTGACATGTTATCATAAACAATGTTAATTGAATTGTATTTGTACATTACATTTCGTAATCATATTGTGTGTATTTTATGTACTTAGATTCATGTATTGTCCGCCTTTGAAAATAAGTTTTAAAAACTGAATAGGATAGATGTTAAAATGAATAAAATAAATAAAATAAACATACAAAACTAGTTCTGTTCGAAATTCTTGCATCTAGTCTATAAATAATACAATATACATACGCACAAGTATCGTAACATCTATGCGATTTAGTCGTGAGAAATTCGAATATCAAATTTCCAGTCGTCTATGAGATCTCCACTACAAAGAATGCCAAAGAGAGAGCATAATAGAAAAGACCAAGATAAAAGATAGACAACGATCCCACGAAACCAGCCGTGTAGGCATTTGAAATAAGGGAATTGAGAATCATAATGCAAAATTTGCTTTGACTATACATTCGTACTCTATGCAACCCATATCCATGTGCATCTCTCTTGAAGTAAAGGTTAGAATGTGTTACAGATACGAAATACAAGTATGCGTGCAAGAAAGTTTGGTGTGAAAGAGGGAAACAATAAAAAGTATGAAAGATCCGAAAAGTAATAATAATCATCATAACTCATTTCCAACAATGTCAGGTTGAGTGGTGTTCTTCACACCGATATCTAGGGCGCGAAACTATTTTTTGCCGAGATTGCCAGGCTCAGCGTTTCTTCATCATCATCTTCATCCTGCATCTGCTTCTCCTGCTCTGCTCTGGATTTTCTCCACTCTTTCCTGTCCTCCACCAGCAGTGCGATTCTGTAAAATAGTCGCTATGATAGCGATAGCGATCACGGTTGATATGAAATATCAATCGTTATAAATTATCGTTATCGACCTGATTCTGTAAAATAGTCGCTACGGCCGCCATTTATCGTATCTTGATAGCATAGCATAGCGACTCCTTTTTCATTCTCGTTATCAAAGCGATCTAGCATAGCGACCCTTCCTTTTACAGAATCAGTCGACACGCAAAATTGTCGCTAAAGTGCCGGATAACGATCGTTATCTTCCATAACGATTTTACAGAATCAGACCGCTGGTTCCACGATTTACCTCGCTCTACAATGTCTCCATCGATCAATCTTCCCCATCTTTCTCTCGGTCTTCCTACTTTTCTTTTACCTTCCTCCCCTGCTTCAAAGTCTCGTCTTGGGATCCTATCCATTTCCATTCTCTTCATATGCCCAAACCATCTTCAACGTTCCCGTCCTAATTTAAACCTCAATTTCTCCAGACCTAATTCCTTTCTTATAACGTCGCTTCTAATCCTTAAAAATAAAATAAAATAAAAAATAAAATTGTATTCAGGTTTTTGGATTTTCTTTAAAGTCCAAAAGTGACCATATTCGTGGATTGATCCTGGCTGCTAAACATAAAATATTGAAAATGCTTTATTGACAACTATGTCAAGTTTCATATACGTCAGATTCATCCTGGCCGAGCGAATAGCTATGTGCCAACTGCCAAATGTGTCCCATTCCCTGGAAGAAACTATGGGCTTAGTTCGAAAAGTACGATCACACGTTTTCCGTTCGATTTGTCGAGTCTCGTCTCGTGGTAATTTGATTGCAAGTTCGAATTTTGTCTAGTCGTATGCTGTTAACTAAATTGTTTTGGACATAAATAAAAATGAAAGTTGATAAAATAAACCATGCATAACGGGAATAAATTAGTCTAGCCCCGACACACGGGGATTAGGGTAATATATTTTAAACCCCTTGACAACTTAGAGAGGGATTAAAGAAGGGGTTGAATTATTCAAACAATATATTTCGGGTGAAATTACAAGTTATAGCTCATATTTTATTCATCTGTGAATAATAAACGGACCCTTCTATAAAATGTTTACACATGCCGAAATTGGATATAAGTAATGTTTATAACAAAATACACCGAAAGCTGCATTAGCGCTTAGAAGAAGTTAATACACACTGTGTGTTAATGTTTAAGTGCGCAAGTCACCGCGTGCATAACAATTATGCACGCAAAGTAAATAAACTACATCTGAAGTAAAACGAACCTAAAAAGAAACTGAAAAAAGTTGGAACAGGTTGTGGGTTTAGGAAACTTACAGCACGTGATTATCACTGTCAAGGAAGCCAGCATAGATCGCCCTTGACCACGAGCGTGTACAAGAATATTTTCAGGGGGGGGGACCCTCGTCGAAAATTCGCCGAGTGCGGAGAAAAACAGTGACTTTAAATAATGTTATACAAATTAAGCTCACGGTTCTGCGATGTATGCCTACACGAAATGATAAAATTTACGATTTTTTTGTGGTTCACCCATGTAAAATCTGGTGCAATTTGTGGACGTTTCATTTCAATCACAAAGATTTTACGAATTTTCGTTTTCACAATACTAGTCCGTTTTCTGTGCAAGATTCCAAGAGACTGTCAATGTTTTGTTTACATGTTCAGCTATTTGATCAAATGTGACTATAGGATTCGAGTCAGGTGCTGATTACAAACGAGCAAGCGTACATTGAATCGCGTGAGTGAATCAATTAGATTTTGCCCTGTATAGTGTTTTAGTTCGCAGTTTGAAACTGCAAAGAGATGCATTTTATACGGCGCTTTTCCTATCTAAAAGAACGCAATATTTTCATCTTTCACTAGATAATTTTTACGAAATCTTTCTCAGCATCACGACACGCTAATAAATCCCCATATCGTTCCAAGGTTCTGCCACTGAAAGCGAATGGCAAGACCTCACACGATGCAAGTAGAAACGCGCACAACCAAGTCAATTTCACTTGTAGATATCGGTTGGCTGTAGTATAGACCGCGTGCTCGCGACACGACTACACTGCACATCTTGACTAATTCATTTGCATAAGAAACACGGATAAATCCACGTCAGTGTGCATGGCCGCGTTTCTACCGTGCATTCACTGCAGTACACGACTCACATTTTTATGCGGTATGTGGAGAAAAATAAAGGGATTGTCATAATATATTACTTCAGCAGTAGTCATCTGGGACAAGGAAAACGAACTCAAGGTCTCAATATACCTTGGATATTTTTACCGATTCGCAATGAGCTGTTAATTTCACTTACACTTTAATTATTGATTGTTCTCTTTAAATCATTTCGGGAGAAGCAATGTAAACATTTATTTTGGGGCAATATGTAATAATATGTTTAATGTTCAAATCATGATTGATAATATTGTTTATCAAATCGCACTTGAGGAATGTAAAATATGTTTGTAACACTCATAACAATTTAATTCATTGATTTTTTACTATAGGTATTTAAAAAAAAAAAAGTAATAATAGTGATTTTCATGACACTTTTCTTTGATTCTACCAAAAAACGTGTAATAATTATCGAAATCAGAGTATAGAGAGCACACAAACAAAATTTCCGTCCGTGTTTCATTGTTCCTTACAAGTGTGACTCCTTGTCCTGCTGGGGGGTCTAGTAGGTGATGAACCTGTTAGACCCTACTCGTCTTTTCCTTCAACTTCTTCACACGCAAGAGCCAAGAGCTTGCAATTTGTTGTCTCCTTTCGTTTTCGAATCCCAGTCACAATTAGTAGGGCAGCCTCTCTCGTTGCCACGGGTCTTGGTTCAAATCCAGGGTAGGGCATGGTTCATTTGTCGCCCAAGCACCAGAGTCTAGGAGGGAAGCCCCCTCACTGGTTGTGCTGTGTTGTGACTTTCCACCCTTCCAATCTCTAACCTATTCTCTTAGAATGAATGCACCCTTGCCCAGCAACAGCAACAAGGGCAGCTTTTCTCTAGTTGCCAAGGGTCCTGGTTCGAATCCAGGGTGAGTCATGGATGTTTTGTCTCCCGAGCACTAGAGTTGGGAGGGAAGCCCCCTTTGCTGTTTGTACTGATTGTGTGCCCCAGTATGAATGGTGTGTTTAGTAACCTTGCTGATGATTACAACATGCATGCAGAATTTACTTCTTGCGTGGCCCTACCACAGGTTTGGTTATGTGTTGTGAGATTTGTTTGTATGTAGTTAGCTGATTTTTAGTGGCCACCGTCCGCCTGATGAGTCCCAGAAGGACGAAACGCGTCGTGGATTAAGGTAACAAACAACTTTAAACTAGGAAGCTTTGCAAACGCTTTTTCAGGCGCGTTGTTGGATGAGCGTAGTTTTTTTAACCGAAAAAAAGCGTAAAATTGCGATTTTCATGAGAAATTATATTTCGATTGCACTCAAATTTCACACCAATATATAAATTCATAAAATTAAAGTTCTGTAAAAAAATCATAACAATCGTATAAAGCATGTAGGTGTTTATATGTAGTCGAAGAAAGAAAAAACCCGTAAAATTACGATATTCATGAAAAATTATTTTTCGATTGCGCTCAAATTTCAAACCAATATTTTAATTCATAAAATTTAGATTCTGTGAAAACTCATTACAATCGGATAAAGCATGTAGGTGTTAATAAGTCGAAGAAATGTTTTAAAAAACGAAAAAAATCATAAAATTGCGATTTTCATAAGAAATAATTTTTCGATTGCGCTCTAATTTCACACGAATATATTAATTTATAAAATTTAGGTTCTGTGAAAAAATCATTACAATCGGATAACGCATATGTATGTGTTATAAGTCGAAGAAATTTTTTAAAAATTGAAAAAAAATCGTAAAATTGAGATTTTCATGAGAAATAATATTTCGATTGCGCTCAAAAACGTAACACTTCTAAGTTTAGAGATTTCGAAGGTCTCCAGAAAATTTCATCGCAATTGGAGTATCGGATTAGCCGAAATCGTGTTAGCATGTAGGTGTTAATAAGTCGAAGAAATGTTCATGAACGAAAAAAATCATAAAATTGCCATTTTTATAAGAAATAATTTTTTGATTGCGCTCTAATTTCACACGAATATGTTAATTCATAAAATTTAGGTTCTGTGAAAAAATCATTACAATCGGATAACGCATATGTATGTGTTATAAGTCGAAGAAATTTTTAAAAATTGAAAAAAAATCGTATATTTGAGATTTTCATGAGAAATAATATTTCGATTGCGCTCAAAAACGTTACACTTCTAAGTTTAGAGATTTCGAAGGTCTCCAGAAAATTTCATCGCAATTGGAGTATCGGTTTAGCCGAAATCGTGTTAACAAACACACAAAAATACAAAAAAAAAGAAAAAGAAAAGAAAAGAAAAAAAGAAAAAGAAAAGAAAGAAAAGAAAAGAAAAGAAAAGAAAAGAAAAGAAAAGAAAGAAAAAAACATTTCGGATTTTTTTCTCCATTGTAGTGAAATGGAATCTTCGCTACGCTCATCCAATAGTCACTATAGTCTTGGTATATGCCTACTATTATAATCACGTAAGTTTTGGTATATGCCTAGACATTTGTATAAGATAATCGTGTAAGTTATGATATATGCCTACGTATTATAATCACGTTAGTCTTGATATATGCCTAAGTATTTTAATCATTTAAGTCTCGATATGTGCCTTCGTATTATAATCACGTAAGTTATATGCCTTCGTATTACTAGGAAAACGCTCAAGTCCCGCCGCGTTGATGGATGAGCGTTTTTGTAAGTTTTTAGTTTGCGTGGGACCACTTTTCCTTTGCAAGTGCTTTGTGAATGCATTGTAGGTGATTGTTGTCAAGTTTCTATTGTTACTTGTTAATTGTTTTTATAAACCTCAAAAAAATCATTTTAAAACCTTTATTTCTATGGATTCTGGCTAACTTTTTCAACTTTTTCTTTCAAAAGGTACTATATCACCATCCAATTAATTAGCTGCAGTTGTCATCAGCAGGTGAAAAGTTTTGTCCGCCCCCCCCCCCCCCCCCACCCAACCCTTCTCCAATCTAAACAAAAATTGGTAAAAGTTTGATTTTCATAAGAAACATTTCTTTAATTGGATGAGCGAAGCAAAGACTTCAATTTCACTGACCCCTCAAAAAATTTTGCTTCCATGTTTTTTTTTTGTTTGTTTGTTTGTATTTTTGTCTGTTTGTTAACTAACTACCAGGCAAACGGCATATCCGACCTTGATGAAAATTGAAGGGGACCTTCGAAATCTCGTCAAATACCTGTAGGCCCAAAGATTGCTTTATGAACGGATTGTAGGTGATTGTTGTCAAGTTTCTACAGTTACTTGTTAATTATTGTTATACATTAAAAAAAAACTCATATTTAAACCTTTATTTCTATGGATTCTGGCTAACTTTTTCAACTTTTTTCTTTCAAAAGGTACTATATCACCATCCAATTAATTAGCTGCAGTTGTCATCAGCAGGTGAAAAGTTTTGTCGCCCCCCCCCCCCCCCCAACCCAACCCTTCTCCAATCTAAACAAAAATTGGTAAAAGTTTGATTTTCATAAGAAACATTTCTTTAATTGGATGAGCGAAGCAAAGACTTCAATTTCACTGACCCCTCAAAAAATTTTGCTCCAATGTTTTTTTTTTTGTTTGTTTGTATTTTTGTCTGTTTGTTAACTAACTACCAGGCAAACGGCATATCCGACCTTGATGAAAATTGAAGGGGACCTTCGAAATCTCTGAACTTAGAGGTGTATTGTTTTTGGGTACAATCGAAGAAATATTTCTCATGAATATCGTACTTTTAAGATTTTTTCCGATTTTTAGGGCGATATTTTTGTGACATTTGGGCCGATTCTGACCAAACGGGTGGGGCTAGAACGTTCATATTTTACATGGGCATTAAGGTTATGGTGCTGTAGTACCTTTTGAAAGAAAAAGTTGTAAAAGTTATCCAGAATCCATAGAAATAAAGGTTTTAATATGAGTTTTTTTTAATGTATAACAATAATTAACAAGTAACTGTAGAAACTTGACAACAATCACCTACAATCCGTTCATAAAGCAATCTTCGGGCCTACAGGTATTTGACATTCTAATTACTCTAGCAATTAGTACTTTATAAAAATTATTCTAATTAAAAAAAAATGGATTTGCAATGGAACTTGAAGAAGTAAAGAGATCCCCCGCATACTAAATTTTTTTTAAAAAAAAAGCTCATCCATCAACGCGACTAGCGTTTTCCTAGTAATAATTATACCCAGTGTGGCAGGTCTAAGTTTAGAGATTTTGAAGATTCACTGAAAATTTTACCAAGAGCGGTTTTCCAGGATAGAGCGAAAGAGATTTTTTTAAACAGTATAAAAACACTCCAGATTTTTTTATCAGGATAGTCAAATTGACGTCTTTGCCACGTTTGCTACGCTCATCTAATAATTTTTAGAGGGCGTAAATAGCACCTTTTGAGGAAGGATACAGATTTTACATTTCACAACAAATAGAAAACGTGGCTTCTTTGAGTGATATATCATATCTGGATTCTGTAATGAAGTTTAACTACTGTTGTCTGATAACGTAATGTTTTAGCGAAATCTACAAGAATAATATACAAAGTTGATGTAATTACTGGTAAAGCAACTCGATTTTTTAAAATTCTTACCTTTTGCTGCTAGATGGATGGGAAGAAAATAAATGGAATGTCATGATATGCATAATGCAGTGGTCACTAACAATGGGAAAATCCTAACATCGATATATGCATTGTATGACACTTAATTACAATTCTGATGTGAAACTGGCAATGCACCGTTCAGGACATCAGACATACGAAATGTGGCTACCTTTAGTGATATTCAAATTTTATAATGTACCGTACTTTATATTATATAGAACTTCCATTTTAAAAACAAAACAAAGCTCTTTTGTGCAGAAACAATTGCCATAAGGACACAGAATAAGAAAAAAAGCTACAAGCACGGGTACGGCAGTACCCAAAATAGTAAGATCATAGAAGAAGAATAAAAAATAATATAATTTGCTGTGCGTTGATCATTTTGGTGTCTGTATCGGGTAGGCTTTAGCAATTAAAACCAGTTTGCCTCTTGTTCCCTCCTTCAAAATGGTAAGAGGCACCGGGTCACAAACTTACAAACTTTCTGGGGGGAGACTTACCTCCATGGTTATCAAAACATTCTGTATCTGCCTTGCAATCCGAACAACAACAAAATGCATGTCAATCGGACGTCATAATCAGTTATCAGTATGAAACGTGGGAAAGAAAGAGAAAAGTGGGAGCTTTGCATCCTAGTAAACTTCTTAATGTTTCAAGGAAATCACATACAGAATTTAACTAGCTTTTAATTAATTGTACATGCAGGTGGAGTACTCATGAAGAATAGGAAGTGTCTAAAGGAACCAATGCCAGGCAAATATTAACAAAGTACTATACACAATATACCTACATAGTTTTTAATAAGATTGAATAACAAAATTCTAGGTGGCATAATAAAAATTAATAATAGACCTACATACTTGCTTTTAATGGCCTCTCCCTCTCATGGATATATACCTCAAAAACTGACAGTAGCGGCTGCCCACGGACTGCTGTGATTTCCGAAAAACCGCTACTTGATTATTCCTGACTAACAGCTGATTAAAAGTAAAGAAAAATTGCACATAGATAGTATACACAAAAATAAAGTATAATGTTGTCAGTTCAGTATTCACCAAGGTTTAAAAAACATGGCCACTGAAGGTTACAGGTACATAGTATTTACCACTCTGAAACCAAATCCAATAGGAGGCAATTTGGTCATTGATAGCTCTCCCCAAATATATGAAATTCCTAGTTATAAATGTGTTTGCTTTAACCTTTATAATATTTTGCAAGTCTAGTCATAGCTTAAATTTGAGTGTAGCTACATTCCAAAAGCTATTGAACTGATTTAGTTATAGCATTCTACAGCGTGCCAAGCTATCGGATGCCAAGCGTGTTTGGTTCCAGAACAAGTAAATAAAAATAAAGCCTCCCTAAAGCACAATGAAATTTTATAAATATAACTCGGGCACAACAATACAATACTTTCTACGCAATTTGCTTAAAACACAAAAGTTTCCAAAATTTCAAGAAAAACTTAACTGGTATTTCAAGCGTAAATTAATTGAAATGCTCAGGGTCTTAAACAGTAAATTGGGGGTGATGGCTATAGTCGTCATGATGATTCTTATTTCTTTTGCTAGTCTACAATTTTTCAAGCTTAGGCTTTGGCTCAGGCTCAGTTAGCCATGTAAAGAACAAGGTACACATGTTGTATAATATATCAATTGTGTCAATCTAACTCCTACCCCTTGCCAGCCAAGATATGCATACAAATAAATATATTTATTGAAGTGTGATACATTCTCCATTTTAATGGGAAGATTTTGTAATGTACAAAAAACAAATATAGATTCTTTGATGGAATGCCAAAAAAATACCCCACTCCTAGTGCCCTTTGTGTGCAGAAAATATCCAGTTCACCGGTTAAACAAAAAACCTTTGGGCACCTCAAGCTAGCCAGAAACGCTAGAGATGCTTGTTTTGTTTCTTAAATTTGGGTCAAGCATTTCCATCAGGTTTTTAAAAAGCCAAATATTCTCCATCAATATTAATTTGTTTAAATGCAAAATGAAAGACCTATTACTAAAATGCTCAAAGTGATCATCTGTCCTAGCCATACCATTAGAATATAGATCCCATATTCGATAAAACCAGTGTCACCAACTCCTGATTCTAACTACAACCGTTACGAAGTACCCAGTTCGGTTATGTGCATGCTGAACACTTAGTTATAGATATCCCATACAAAATACTAGGAATGATGTTTTGTGTGAATTCAAATAAGTGTAACACAAGTTTCACAAATCAGAAAAAGTTGATGGTAACAGATACATAATAATCTTGATTTATCTACAAAAGAGCACCAGTACTGAGCTTATATCTTTTTGCAATTTTTATATAAACTGAAGTTGGAGTAAGTAATCAATAGCAAGTCACTACCTAGTAGTATGAAATGTCCCAATAGAGAACCCAACAGTGTGACGTACATATTTGGATTGACTATGTGGGTGAAACTTCCATCTAACCACTCTGCTCCATGAAAACTACACCTGGTCGTTTTATTTATATATTTGACACACTAATAGCCGCATGCCATTTTACATCGTGCAGAACCAAATACATACAGTAAGATCTCTCTTATCCGATCTCCTCTTATCCGATGTTCCGTGTTAACCGAGCCGCCAAAAAAAAATAAAAAATAAAAAATAAAATTAAAGTTTTAAATACGTAAATAAATCATAAAAATAATTACAGACGCCGCGCCGCACCTTTTTAAATGTACTCGCATACATTTGTAGGCATGCCTTACGAGTGAGTGCAAAGAAGATAGATCGGCGATATATCTCGACTTTCGAGCAGTGTGCATCAGTGTACTGAGCGTATAGAGTTCAGTGGTCAGTGTGCGTCGGGCGCATCGCCGGTAAGCGTCAGTGCCACCCACTGAGCATATAGAGGTCAGTGTGCGTCGCGCGCCTGCGCGTGCGCATACGATCCAGCCATCTCACACACAGCTGTTCAAAGATGTCGTTTGGAACTAGATCAATCATGTTTCAACGATTCACGAAATTCGTATCACGACCTTGAATTGTTTTCCGCTTATCTTATTTCTTCGACTTATTTGCTCGTGAGCTTCACGCGGCATAGTGTGAGAAGTTTCCCAATGAAAAGAGAGCAGCCTAGCCTATGTTTGCATTTATGCCTAGGCTACTGCGTCGAGTTGAGGCTAGCTAGCCTGACATACTTTTTATATGACAGTAGGCAATTGTGTAGTGTTTCGTAGCTTGAATTACAGCTATTAAATCATTTAGTATACCCTGTATGAAGTGTTGTATCGTGTGTATTTATGTCCTGATCATTACATGTGTCATATATCATTTTACCACATCAGGCTATGCTACGAGAGAAAATAACAATTGATCCGCGCCATCGAGTTTTGTCGCACAATCGAGTGCCCCCGTTTCATCCAACTGGGATAGAGAGATCTACTGTATAACAAAACAAGGCTAAACTTAACTTAAACTAAACAAAAACATGGTAACAGAATCAAATCAAAAAGAAGTAAACGGGTTAAAAAAAGAGGAAGTATAGGAACATACATAGTACGTAGCGTACGTACAAGTTACTAGGCCTTACTGGTAACAAGAGGTTTGGCATTACTAAGGGAATCATGACGGGAAGAGACGATAGAGCGGATGTGGTGGAGGTGAAGTGTAACCAGGATGCAGTATTGACAGACCTAGGATAATTATTGTTTTAAAGGATAATTAAGGCTTCTGTACGATGTACGATGAGAACTTTGCAATAATGGTATTTCGTATCATAGTTCCGTACGAGACGCAAAACACAAAATTTACATAAAAACTTAAAAAATAATATGAGGGAATAAAATTTATTTTACTTTTCCGATAAGGAAAAGTAGGCTAATTGCAAAATCTCAGATGGTATTTGGGGTATTTGCAGGTGTAACATGAGTAAATGTTTTAAGTTCAAGTCAAATTGAAATTGCTGATAGTGATAGCTGAGTGATAAATATGAACTAATGATTTATGAGCATTGTGTCTAAGTTGTAAACAATTGTACTACAACACTCTACAGTATTTACAGTAAGTAAAATTTTATATTATATATTATATTATAATGAGTATTTTCGTTTTATAAAATAATTTTAAATAAAAAGCAATGATTTCACGGTCGGACGTTGTTGCTGTTCTTGGTGGAATAAATCTGTCAAAACTGCATGGATGAAAGGGCACAATTTACGATTTTAATGCGAGGAATAGGGTATGAGAATGAATAGCAACAAGAACACAAACATAACTAATAATAACAATTAACAATAACATGTCAATTACTGTACCAAGTAAAAGTGTGCTAGAACCAATTGTCTAGAAGGTAAAATAACTTATAGTAATAAGACTAGCACATTATTATTTATTACCCAGTACTATATTATGACCTACATTTGAACACAGGAAAGGTAAATAGTAAAATAGAATACAAACACTATTGACAATGATAGTACGCGTTTGGATGGGATAAGAAGAGGATAATCAGTAGAGATCGCAGATTGTAATTTTGTGATGTATAAAATATCATGAAGAACTTCCATCATATGATAGCGACGACAAACTTTCTAAATTTTTCATCCAAAGTATAATCTATTTAACAAAATTTAATTCACATGATACACATTTCTTTAATTCATTTATTTCCATTCACATAAATAACTTTTGTTTTGCTATTACTATCATCATCATTTTCTTTTGTTATATATATATACCGGTACACTTAGAAAATGATATAATCATCAAACACCATTCTATTAGGCATTAACTCATCTCATCAACTTTCAATATCACAGGCGGGGCAATATGACCTAATCGGTTGAAGCCCCCTAGTTTCTCACGTCGTCATCATCGTAATTTTGTAATTCTAGTATTTATGTTATGAAAAAACCTTAGGATGGTCAGTGATCGACGATAAGATAAGGAACAGACAACATGTGTTTCAATGTTTCAGTTGTTGTTTGAAGATAAAAGTGGAAGATAAACCTTCAGTAAATATGTATAAATGTAAACATGTATTAAATACTACTGCCAGTGTTTTGGATCAAAGCCTTGAAGTTGTTCACTTGTGAAAATAGGAGATGAATTATACTATTATTCCATAATAATGACTGATTATTGATTAAACAAGGGTGTTCAGGCTGAACATTCAGAAGAAAAATCAGGTACGCACGGGAACCTTAAGCCCTGGTTCCTGAAGCCAATATTTAATTTTAATAATTCAGACTGAGCTAGAATTGCAGTATTTTTTGTGTGTTACTTTACACATTCTGCAATTTTCAAATATCATTGCAAAGGAGAACCTTTTTTTGACTCTTGTTTATATTTAGTGCTGAAAGATAGCAACCAAAGCGGAGCATAAAGCACGAACGAGCACTGCCATCTGAGCAAGATATGACGTTAAATAAAGATACAGAGACGTTCCTAACGAACGATTGCTTTGCTTTTACAGAAATCATAAATCAAATTTTTCTGAGAGCAAGATTCTGAAGGTTTGATGTTGGTGTAATGATGAAACATCACGATCCTCGGCTTATGCCTAACTCTTGTTGAAACAATAGCCAACGTGATTAAGAATCGGAATCACCAGGAATCGGAATCGACAGGTATTGGCATCGATAAAAAAGTGGTTCTTCTTGAAACACAAGTGAAATGTGTAGTGCACAATGGCCTAACGAGTTTGCAAGATAGATAACATTGCATCATAAATTCCTTTCCCATACGACGTGAACAGTTAGTCGGCTGTGAGGTGTGAAATGGATCTAACGCGCACTTGGGTCGGCGCATGTCCCCCCACTGCCCTCAACAGGTCTTTCCCGCACGTGCAGTCACAATCAGCAGTAAACTGGATCGTGTTCGCACTGGTGTCCACGCATGACCCTCCGTGCCCCTCAGCCAGTTACGACGAGTTACATTGCCGCATCTGCCTCTCTCAAACTCGTACCCTTATCACTATCACACTGACAAAAGTGCTTGGCTTTTATAGATTTTTTTCTCCCATTTACATAACACGTTAAGTTTTATAATTTATAATTAAGTGATAAAGGTTTCAGGCATTTGTATAGAAATTTGTGTATTCTTTTTATATATTAAGTTATATTGCTTAATCTCAATAATCCATAAATTGATTTATTTTATTGTATTTTGATAGTAGTCCTACGACGATCGTGATATAATGACGTTTTACCAGTTTCTCCAGAACGTCATACTATTGAGGTTGTACTTAGGGATGTGCGGGTAGTGGTTTTTGAACTCGGGTCGGGCTCGGGTCGGGTAATTGAAAGTACCCTCGGGCTCGGGTAATTGAAGTACCCTCGGGTCGGGCTCGGGTAGTGAAATTTTTTTTATTTGTGAATTCATTTTTAAAAAAAAATCCTACAAAACAGTTTTGCATTGGTTGCAGGTAGCCACTCTGGGCTGTATTGACACGAAGAACATCCAAATCGGCGTCTTATGAACTTTTGCTTGAGTATGCCTAGGCCTAGGTCTAGTACAGTGAAACCCCGCTATTATCGTTTTCCTGCATCAATCGTTCGTTATTCTCGGAAATAATATCGTAACGATCGTTTTCTAATATTTCCGATACGAAAACCCCAAGAAAAACCGATGCGATCGCATATTTTTCTCTTCCGGCCGACGAAATCATCATCATGCGTTTGTACCAGCCATGCATCTGACGAAATCGCGCGTTTGCACCAGCCTTTCGGTCTGACTCCGCCCAACGCTCTGCTGCGCGCAACGATGCGCACTAGATCGAACTTCTAGATGAATTGCAACTTTGTTCTAGGCCTGCCGCCTAGGCATTAGACGATGTTTATTAGCGTTGTTTCTTTTTCACCATTCGCCTACGTACGTAATATTCAACTTGCTTTATGCCGTTATTAGCGTTGAATAACCAGAAGACGAGTAATGACGGTCAGTAGGGCCTATTACTTTAGCGGGGACAGCGACGGAAGAGCCAAGGACACAGCATCATAGCATAGCCGCGCCCACGTCGTAGCGATTGGTCCGCTCCGAAGTCAGCTGTTCGTTTGGCGTCTGAGCGGG
Source organism: Sweltsa coloradensis (assembly GCA_024449915.1). Classification (NCBI taxonomy): domain Eukaryota; kingdom Metazoa; phylum Arthropoda; class Insecta; order Plecoptera; family Chloroperlidae; genus Sweltsa; species Sweltsa coloradensis. The sequence goes on along the minus strand of JAMZAV010000006.1, from coordinate 868,722 downwards.
AGGTTTAAAAGGAGCAGATTGGCGTGTTTCTTTATTACTTCTACCCGACCCGACTTTTTCGGGTAGGAATTGACGGCCCGACCCGAGGTCGGGTAATTTTACCTACCCGAAAATTACCCGTTTTTCGGGTACCCGCACATCCCTAGTTATACTATTAGTATTTAGTATTACCTATGTCAAAACTGATCAAATATAGTAGTTGACTACCAACTTGAAAGCATTCAAATTTATGATTTGTCTGGCAGTTGGAATTTTATGTCACTTTATAATTTTAAAAAAAGTGTTCTCTTTCAAATGTAGTTCAAGTACCCCATCCTATTTGGTCAATAAGCCGATCAAGTCAAGTTCGGCAAACAATTTATATTTGAGGGGAAAACTGCATAACGATGAGAAGTGCATGGCGACTGCCAGCTACAAAAGCAGTCTCTCTCTCTCTCCTCTCCCCGGTAGTTAGTCAGTTAATCGTGATAAGGTTATGGATTTAATTTAAACATGAAGAGAAGTACCGGTAAGCAGTTTAGTGGTTAATACAGTATTTGCTAGTAAATACATAGAAAAATTTGTATTTCACAAATATAATTTGAGTTTTACTACACAATTTTCCATAACTTCCATCAACATTAGTGATGACAGCGGGTCCAAAAGTTTAAACCGGTTTGTCCCCATCAGAACCGGTTGAATTTTGTTACCGTAGGGCGTAGGCCTACGTATATAAGTCCGTGAGTGTTTTTTGGAAAAAAGCTTTATGGTAGGGAGTAAGCTAGTTTTGACGCCTGCGCTTTGTTATGTAAGACTATCGACAGTCAAGTGTCCTCATGTAGCAGCCTCAACCGTCAAGGCCGCCTGAGTGGTTGATAAGCAGCTAGGGAGGAAGGATAGACCACACACATAATGGTGCATCAAATTAACATTTTGTGCGGGAAAACGGCGGGAAAACATGCCCGAAGCTCACCATTATACAGGCCGGAGCCAGGTTGCTATAGAAACCGTTTGGAACCGGTTTCCGGGTACCCGATATCATCACTAATCAACATTCAATACTTTGTGGAGGATGATGTACTGATCCTACCTGTCAGATGATTCCCAGTGAACTCGAAGTCGTCGTCCTGGTCCCAATGTTTCAGCGACAGGTTGCTCAGCGGAGTTGCGTTGGCGAACTCGAGGTTGGCGAAATGCCAGTCCAGGATCTGACGGTCACGAGATGATAGATACACGTCGCTGTAGGGAGGAAAGAAAACGCAGATGGAGAGATTTCAAGCCTGCTCAAACCAATATGTGTACAGTCTATGTATATTATATTATTTTAACGATTATTTATTGCAACGATTCCAAAAAATTGCAATTTATCACTGTGACTTAAGAATCAATTTTTGATGGAAAAAGTGAGGTCCTCTACTTTTTGTATTGTCTTGACTGGAAATATTTGATAACATTCTGCAGAACAAGCGGTTAATTCAAAATTTTGGATGGGCGATCAATGCAATTATCGATAATCAATCCAGGAAAACTGAATCAATTATTGATCGTTTTGGGAAATAATTGTATCCATCGATATATCGACAACCGAACAGCAACCCTATTAAATATTGAAAACAGGTTGCGTAAATTACTTGTATAATTGTGTAATTAAGTGAATGACAAAGAGATAGGGTGCCAACAGCTTACCTTAAACAGTGTGCCTACTCCATTTAAAGCCATACTCTCACATTGACTTGTTGCTTACTTATGTTAAACCTAAATTTATTTTAGGAATTTAGAAAAAAAATTGAAAGAAATCGGTCAATATTTAAACATGGTACGACCAATATTGTGGAAATTGTATAGTGCGTGACGTCACCACCCGTGACGTAGCTGGATGGGTACAGAGCTTCGCTACCGATCAACTCGAGTGAATGCGGCCGCTCACTGCCCGCCCATTCAATACCATCGGGCACGGGACGGGTCAGTTGAAAAGTGTATGTTCTATGTACAGGATGTTAGGATTAGCTCCCTTCACTTTCGAGCTTTCATACACAGAAAGTGAACAGAGGAAAAATCTCAAGAAAAATTAAGAAAAAGAAGCCTGGATAAAACAGTTTAGTGGCAGGAAAGGTGATCTTAAAAGGTGTAGTTGTAATGAATGTACATCAACATAAATGGATGCCGACACAGAGTGCTTATATTGTCACGAATCGGAAAAAATCACAAATTTGCGTGCTAATTTCGATTGTATTACTAATAATGATGGGTTCGAGCATATTAGTAACATTCATTCTCTCAACACTGCTAGGCAACAGTTTTTGTTACTCTCCACATGTAAAGACCAACGATATATTGGATTTAAAGTCGCATACGGGAGTACTGTGGACTACTTTGACTAGAAGTGATTCGACTTTAATGATTTCTTTATCATTGTAAGGATATGAACAATGTATACATTTGTAACGCGATTTTAACCCACGGATTAATATGAAAACCACATTTCTGTATCATAAACCTGATTTTGATTTTGTTGTTCAATATATCCACATTAAAACACTTACGCGACACACATTAATTATTTATAAAACTAAGAATTATTCGGTATGTTTGCCGTCTCTTTGTATGACTCACTTATCACGAACTTAAAAAACAACCTAGAACCTAAAAGTAGACAAAATCCACACTTCAACTATATAGGCATGTTTGTTAACTGTAGTCACTGAGCCATCCATACTCTTCAGTCTTCACATATCTCGACAAACCTTGTAATGCTATTCACTATCACATTCATTAAATTAGTACATAAAACACTTGTAGAGCTGTCACTGTGCTAGAACAAATCTGCGAACACTTCATCCACACAGAATGTCAACCCCTTACTAGGCCTAAATACAACACGTGTTCTAACGGAGTGTCTAACCTCGCCCGGCCGGCTTTGTCAGCTCAGCAGGTCCCCATCCACCTGCGTCACATGCCCCCAGGCGCGCGTCAAAACAAACCGTTGTATAGGGTATAGGCCTCATCCAAGGTTGCCAAAATGTCCGGCATTCTTATTTTTTGTACACCTTTTTGTATTAAAAAAATACTTCGTCCATTGTATTTAATGCCTTTAAGGTAAGCTGTTGGCAGTTGGCACCCTATCTCTTTATGTCATTCACGAATCACATGATCCAGCCTTTTGGCATTCCTTTCAAACACATAATTGTATAATTAAGGTTACGGTAAGCCCCTCTGCCATCATCAGTGTGCACTACATGATATTATTTCCAAATTTGTTTAATTACTGTTTTCTATTTTGGATATTATGATGAGAAGTGCACAGCGACTGCCAGCTACAAGTGCAGTACCCCCTCTCCCAGGCAGTAAGTCAGTAGATCGTGATAATTTAATGGGATTAATAAGTTTAAACATGAAGAAAAGTAAGCTGTTTAGTTGTTAATATAGTACCTACTAGGAAAACGCTTAAGTCCCGCCGCGTTGTTGGATGAGCGTAATTGGTGCATTGAGCTGCCATGTGTTATGCGAATTTTCTGTTGTTCTGTGGCAAAATCATTACTAAGTTATATTTTTTTTTAAATTAAATTAAATTAAATTAAAAATTAACCTAATTTTTTTAATTTTTTTTATTAATCGTAATTGTTAAAAAAATCGTAAAATTGCAATTTTTATAAGAATTAATTTCTCGATTGCGCTCAAATTTTACACTAATATATGCATTCATAAAATAAAGGTTCTGCGAAAAAATCATTACAATCGGATAAAGCATGTAGGTGTTCTAAGTCAAAGAATTGTTTAAAAAAAGAAAAAAACTGTAAAATTTTGTTTTTTATGATAAATATTTTTTCAATTGCGCTCAAATTTCACAAAAATATCTTAGTTCATAAAATAAAGGTTCTGTGCAAAAATCATTAAAATTGGATAAAGCATGTAGGTGATATAAGTCGAAGAAATTTTTTTTAAATCGAAAAAAATCGTAAAATTGCGATTTTCATAGAAAAAATTTTCCGATTGCGCTCAAAAACGTGGCAGTTCTAAGTTCAGAGATTCGAAGGCCTCCATAAAATTTCATCGCAATCGGAGTCTCGGTTTAGCCGGAATCGTGTGGACAAACAGACAAAAATACAAAAAAAAGAAAAAAAAAACATTCCGGATTTTTTTCTCCAGTGTAGTGAAATGGAATCTTCGCTTCGCTCGCTACGCTCATCCAACTACTGTATATAAATTATAAATTGTGTTAATTATGTAGTAATCTTAGTTTTATTTAATACGAATTGTCCCACAGTGTAAATAAACTAAATAAGTTTTTATAACTGAATAGGATAGATGTCAAATAAATAAATAAATAGATAAAATAAAAAATATTTGGGACTTTGGCAAGATAGTGTTTTATTTACAATTCTATTTATTGTCGTAGCCTAATGGATCAAATACTAAGAACTAAGAGAGGAACCAAATATAGACAGAAGAGACACAATAACCTTAATGTTTGCCGATGATGTCTCAATTTGGGGTGAGAGTGTTGAAGAAGTGCAAGAAAAGGTGGAGAGATGGAATGTAGTTGCAACAGATTGGGTTAAGGCTATTCCACCGCGTTTTTCTATTTTCCAAAATATGCTACTAAGTCAAAATATAGTGAATGGCTTTGAAACATGGCTATTTTAGAAAATCAAAAATATTTTTTCCAAATTTTTCTGATCCGGTACACGGCCAATATAGCCACCTCAAAATAATTTCAAACTTCAATTCGCCAGGGCACACCATTCAACGTAGGGTGTTGTGCTTTTGTGACATTAATTTTCAACTGTTTTTCTTTGGACTGACTGAGAGAAAACAGATTTATTTTAACAATTGTCTTTCCTGCGAATTTTTTCGTTTGGCGGTACAAATCGGTAAAAAATACCGCCAAACGAAAAAAATTCGCTGGAAAGACAATTGTTAAAATAAATCTGTTTTCTCTCAGTCAGTCCATAGAAAAACAGTTAAAAATTAATGTCACAAAAGCACAACACCGTACGTTGAATGGTGTGCCCTGGCGAATTGAAGTTTTAAATTATTTTGAGGTGGCTATATTGGCCGTGTACCGGATCAGAAAAATTTGGAAAAAATATTTTTGATTTTCTAAAATAGCCATGTTTCAAAGCCATTCACTATATTTTAACTTAGTAGCATATTTTGGAAAATAGAAAAACGCGGTGGAATAGCCTTAAGTATGTCAGAATAAAAGTGAACGTTTAGTGATGAAAATTGAAAAGTGATATAAAGGTCATTCCTAAAAATCAGGAAAAGTTAAGACTTCATGGAAAAGTATTAGAACTTAGAATAAAGGGAATAATTTAAATATTGTTGGAAATGAGTAGTGATGATGACATCGGATACCCGGAAACCGGTTCCAAACCAGTTCTATAGCGACAAGGTTCCGACTTTTTAAACCGGTTCCTTTTTTTCAAGTTCTACTATATAACAGTGAACTGCAAGTACACGCTTTTCCCACCGTTTTCCCACACAAATGGTAATCCTACACACTGTGTTTTGTGCGGTCTATTACCATGGAGCCAGTGATGACGTAGCCGGCTATCTATCCTTCCTCGCCAGCTGAATATCAAGCACTCGACAAGCCTTGACGCACGAGGCTGCTACATGACACTTGATTGTCGGCAGTCGTACGTAACAAAGCGCGGGCGCCGAAGCCAGCTCACTCCCGGCCGTACAGTCGCTTCCAAAAACCACGAACGTAAGGCTGATCCAGGCCTACATTAAACACTACTTGACCTTTAAAAACCGGTTACGGCATGAAGGAACTAGGGATGATACCGGGTAGTAAAATTTGGAACCGGTTCCAGCACTCAAATTACCCGGATCTTGTTACGTCACGATGTGTGGAAACTGGAAACGCTGTTTCCTACTACTAGTTGGTTTGAAGATCATATTTACAGACTGACTAGGTTGTCGTCTCTGGAAACTTTTGCAATAATCATACACAAATAAAGAATTGTGTTGATAACCAGGCAATGATCTTCATTCTTCATTACACCTAAGATTATTTCTCGATTTGGATAGTCGGGAAACACTCCCGTAGGTGGAATCGTTTATATTTAATACAATCCAGAATACCTAAGATTAGTTTACCAAATACGCTGTACAGGCAGTGTAACTCGTCGTACGTAGGCCTAGGCCTACGCGCAGAAAGCAGGGGAAAGCAATCATCGCATGTGGGAAAATCTCTCACTACTATCGCCCGCCCTGAAGCTTTTATCGCAAGATTAGCCTGGGAAAGAAAGAAGATAAGCCCAGGAATAACATTCCAATGCGTCGTGATTACGAATTTCGTGAATCGGTTGAAACATGATCGCATCGCAAATTTTTCTTCCACTTAGTTCCACACCGACCATCTTTGTTCCATACATACTAGACGGTCCGGTCAGCAGCTGTGAGCGCTGTGAGTTGGTTGGATTGTACGCACACCTAATTCGCGCATTAAACTGTTCAAGATATATCGCCGCAGCCCGCATCTATCTCTCTTGCACTCACTCACAAAGGTTGGATGGAAGATAAGGTTTTGCTAGCCTTAACCCCGCCTTGAAATAAAGACCTGAATCAATAAGGACCTGAATCAATCGTAGGCATGGGCACGAGTGGCTGGGCGGGCGGACGGACGGAGAGACAGACTGACGGAAGCACTTGTCAGCTTACAACGCGCTCTGTTGTCGACTCGAGTTACCTACTCTTTAGGCAGCGGGCATGCTCCGCGGGAAAGACCGCAACAACGTAGCGCGTAAAAAAACGGTCGCAAAAATATCGGGATCTTAAAATCGGCTCCGGGTAATTTGTAGAAGCGGGTACCCGATGTCATCCCTAGGAGGAACCGGATTTAACATTTTGGACCCGATGTCAACACTAGAAATGAGTAGGCCTATTGTCTATTGATTATTAAATTATTAAATACATAAATAAAACTATAATCCGAGAACAGGAAACACAAGTGGTAGTGTTACCTGGGCGGTCCTCCTTCCAAGTCAACGAGCTTCTCCTCGATCTCCTTCTGCTGCTCAAGAAGTTCGTCCCACTCTTTGCATGAAGTGTTCAGATCACGCAGCTTGGAGCGCACGGCAAAGTCAGCGGTTATGTCGCGGTGAGACTTGGTCTCGTTCTGCTCGCGATGCTGACGATTCAGCTCCATTATCTTCTCCTTTAGCAGTAGCATCTGGATAAACAGAGAATAGTTATATTACTAATTGGTAAAAGTTAAAAAAAAAACAAAAAAACATTATGAACTAGGAGTGGGAATGGTATTGGGTACTAAAACAAATTAAATATTCTGTACATATGTACTTGTTCACTACCGTATAATATTAATAGGCCTAGTCATATTTTGACAAATGTAGGCCTACATAATTCTAAATTCTATTTAGAGTCTACCCACTCAAGTCACATACCTATGTACAAAACTGATTTTCAGTGGGCGACATTAAATTCATAGAACACTAAGCTAACCCTGTAGGCGCTGACACCATCAATGAGCAAACAATGACCCACTATCCTACCTGAATACCACATGTAATCTGTATCCCACACATAACAAAAACTTGTAAAAATACAGCCAAACCTTACACACTCAAAAGAAATGAGATCTAAAAAAAAAGGGCCAAGCTCATCTACCCTTCCACATTTGCGCATTCTTAATTCATAAACGTACAGTGTCCCGTAACAACATCATTGAAAAGCTTGGCAAAATAGAATTTTCAACTATAAATTTAAACGTAATAGTTAATCCAAATTCTTTTTTTCTAATTAATTTTAATGTAATGGTCATGCAAATTCTATTTTGCCAAGCTTTTCAAGGATGTTGTTACGGGACACTGTACGTTTATGAATTAAGAATGCGCAAATGTGGAAGGGTAGATGAGCTTGGCCCTTTTTTTAGATCTCATTTCTTTTGAGTGTGTAAGGTTTGGCTGTATTTTTACAAGTTTTTGTTATGTGTGGGATCTCATTACTTTTTCAAGTTTCATTGCAAAATTATTTGTTAAAATATAATAATTTTATCAGTCGATTTAATTGCTATGGTATTACCAATTAACAATAGAATGAAAAAATATAGTGGTCCAAAGACTTGCTTTTTGTAAACAATGTAGGCAATTGCCGATTATTGTCACGTAACTATAGTTACTTGTTGATTGTATGCCTGTATAAGGCTTATTTTAAAACCTTTATTTGGAAGCCTTCCAGCAATTTTTTTTAACTTTTTCTTTCAAAGGGAATTACATCACTATTATCTAATGTCCATGTAAAATATGAACGTTGTAGCCCCACCCGTTTGGTCAGAATCGCTGGGCAATTGAAACTGACGAATTAGATAGTAGTAGTAGTAGTAGCCAGTAGTAACTAACATCCTTTAAGTGATTTTGAGCATGTTTCAAGTCATTTTTTCACCAAGAAGGAATGCTCGTACCCCAACCAAATTTGGCATGTGTTGTCGGACACCTACCGTATTGTTCCGAATAAAGCACGACCTCGAATATAACACGACCCCCAATTTTTCAGAATCATTTCAAGAAAAAAGAAAAAAATCAAAGAAAATTAAAATGTACATGAAACACTTACAACAAAACATTTTGAACAATGTTAGGGCCTAGGCCTATGGTTTTTTACAGGGTAGGGCCAAGCACAAGCTCACATGTCAACCACAGTTACACCGGTTTGATTCCTGTTCTTCAATGTTTAGTCGTGTGGGGGGGGGGGGGGGGGGGGGTTATACTAGGCCCTAGTATCTATGGTCGTAGGCCTAGGCCTAGCTCCTTCGCAATCCCTTGCTGATTTGTAAGGCAGAGGAACCTTTCTTTTCCACGCGATCAGGAGTCTTCATTGTTCATCTTGAGCCATTTCATCTTCTCCTTCATCACTCATTATTACGTTACGTAGACTCTTAGCTCTTAGCAACGTAGATAGACAACCCCGACAAACAAAATCTATGTAGGTCAAGCTAGGTCACGATGTGATCACGGCTAAGGATTCTGACGACTAGCAGACAGTTTCGCCCAAGGTTCGGCCGAGTTCAGTGGCTTCGAGTGGGTGGGCGGGGCGAAGCGCAGCAGACTATGCGCGGGAGTTGTATAGAGGCGTGGCCTATGTTCAGGCGCTATTTCAAATGCAAGCGCGCGGAAATAACGCGAGTGCTGTTTTTGAGATTGTATTTTCGGAAAAAAACATCGCGCTATATTCGGAACAATACGGTAAATCCCCTCGATTTTGATAGTTTTCAAGTTCACATCACGTTTCATGACGGCTGGGTGACACCTCGAAATCACCCCAACTCTGCTTGCTGTATAAGGTGCCCGAGTGTGTAGCGCACCGCGGCTTGGCTGCGGCGCCCTAACGGGCACCTAGATTGTTGTTAGTTTTGTAAGTTTTAAGTACACTGGCTAGGTGGAAAAACGATTTGTAGTCGAACCTCGCCATTTTTTTTTGTCCTTTGTACGTACCCCAATGTATAACGAAAATAAAGACTATCTAACTAGAGACTGGCATATTGAAATAGGAAACACCGGGCGATCAACCAAGCTCGACATGATTCCACACGCGTACAACACCAGAAACAACATGGCTACCTAATTCAGAAAAACCTAGGAATTTATTATGTGCCTCGTTGCTAGGATGGCTCTAAAGTCACCCTTTACACATTCTTAAGCCAAGAACAGATCATCACTTAATAATTGATAATTGATTATAGTGGTTTGTAAAAATTAGTTTTTAAAACTGAATGTGCCAAGTGTACAACAGTACACTGTACAATGCTATGTGCATAATTAAATAAAGTTGGTCTCATATTTATTCTAAATGACTTACAATTTAAAATTACATTTGGGAATAGTAACAGTATAGATAGAGGTGTCTACTCCTATTAACTTACCCGATTCTGATTGTTTTTTAAACGCTCCTGCAGTGATATAACTGCCTTCCAGTGTTGCACCTGTTTTTCCTTCACATTCTTCTCCTGCAGTTTGATGACCCATTCAAGAGCTTGACCCAAGGAAACTGGCTTTCCCCCAGCATAGTTAAAATCCAGCTAGAACATGAGGACTTTTGTTTATTTGAGGCCAATCATCAGATGTGGGCTAGTGACTGTAAAGTTAACTCTCACTTTTAATTGAAAAAATAAATGCATATTAAAAAACATATTATTATACTCTATAAAACAATACCAACACTATCGTGGTCCGTTCTATTACGAGCAGGCGCCTCTGGGCCGAGTTCATTCTGTTTGTTTTTTTTGTGGGGGGGGGGGGGTTGTAGATGCGGGTGCCGTATGGCTCAGTTCTCGTCGACAGCCTCGAGGAACACTTCACCCAAAAAGCTCACGGCTGCGGGAGCGATATGCCCTCACCGCCCTCCACCTTTCTCTTTTCTCCGTTGACTACTGGAGGTACTGTACGTGCGTTTATGCTCATCACCTGCATTCAAGTCAACTAACTAGTCCGTTATGGCCAGGGCTATTGTGGTGTTGGTAGATCTAGGGATGTAAATTGGAAATGGAAATATTCCCAAAATTAAAAAAAAAATTATTTACGGAAATTAAAAAAAAAAAGTTAATATGTTAAGATGAACAGTGTAGGCCTACTCGGTATTTTATTACTGTATGGGACAGTACTGACTGCTGCCTACAACTTTTTACTAGTATTTGCACATTCAAATTTTCCCGCATGATGGAATCGAAAATTCCAGGTAGGAGGCCAAGGGGCAGATCACGGCAACAATGGCAAAATAGTGTGAGAAAAGATGTAAAACAGCGTGGAGGAGACTGGAATGTGGTGGAAAAAGAGGAGTGGTGGCAGGACAGAAGAAGATGGAGAGGCCTGTCTTCAATGCCGACCCAACACAGAGTTGGACGTGGCAACAGATAATGATGATGATGAAATTTCAAAGATGACCTACCAAGGCAGTATGAACAGTAAGGCCTACTATTATATTTTGATCTTGATGAAGTATGAATTCTTATGAAGCTTGGAATTGCCTACTACTGTACCTTGGTACCTAACCTATTTGCAGGTATTTTATTTTTTAGTAGAATTTCCCCCGGTAAAAATTTCCGGAAGTTTTCTGGGAATTTCCAGATTATTTCCAAAATAAATATTTCCAAGAAAAAACTTCCGGAAATTTTACATCACTAGGTACATCTATAACATCCTGGTTGCTGGGTAATGTTTTGTAATTTAAAAAAAGTATATATGATATTGATATGATATCCATTTAGCAATGACACTGAAGGATATGTCAAACAGAAATCATTGGTGTGCAGTCAGAGGAAAATATACTACAGTACCGTAGTAAAGAAAGAGCCTTGTTGGTTAAAATATATCAGCAACTGGTCTAGTTCATCCATTTGAGTCTATGTGCAACCTAACATTTTTCTTTTTACAGTAAGTTGTCGTCCTTCTGTAGGCCTACCTTTCCTCTGAATGGAACATGTTTGTTGTGTTCCTAGTTTCAATATCCCAGCCATTGAGGCCTCACTTATGCCCATGAAAACTTAAATTTGAATTAGAATAAATGTTTGGACAATGTAACCTAAGATCTAACTATAGTTGGTTTCAGATAAGAATGCCACGACCGAGGGATCGCAGAGCTCACCTTACAGATTACTACCTTTGCACTGTCACTGTGGCCACCAATTATAAAGCAAAAAAAAATGAATAGCTTCGGACTATTGAGCCGATCCTGTTCCTTGGTCTTGAGTGCAGAGGGGGGGGAAAGATGCGGGCTGCAAGCGGTGACGCGCTCCTGCGCGTAGGTAGCCGAGCCTACGGGGAAGCGGTCCAGTGGCGACGCGGACCTAGGCGTCCGACTGCTTCCTTCTCGGCTACTCCGTCCAGAATGTTAAATTTAGCTTACACAGCCCAGATTGTCTCGTAAGGGAGAGATGCCCTGGTTCTAGCTCGGTGGTTACTCACCAGTGGTCGTTGCATCTTATTGGCAACAAACACGTGCACCCCATACCTCGACCCCGCAAAGCCAATCCGAGACAGGAACTATAACTTGATGTGAGCGAATGCTCCCGCCAACTCTGTAGTGGTTTAGAAATTACCGGGTACTCGCCGGTCGTCATTGTTAGACGTACTGTTGTCGTTCCCCTTACATAGGATACAACCAAACGCTCGGATACTTCCGAATAGGTTTTTCACAAAAATAAAAGAGGTTATAAAAAGACCAACTCCCTAGCCCTAGTCGGCCACTCCGTGATAGACGGAGGCTCCACGACCATGAATGGCGGCTCGCAGGTCCAGGTCACCACGCTGGGCACACTACACGTGCACCCTCGGACTCAACCGTCCTGTTCCAAAGCGTGACCCTGTGATCCGAGGTGGTTTGCTCCTGCCAGCCTCGCCTCGTCGGGTTTCTGCTCGGCCTCGCCATCCGGTCACGTGTGTCTCGCTGGACACTGCCATTGGTCCAGTCCCTTCTTGATTCAAACTTCCGCGGGTCGTTCGGGTTCGCGATTTCTTCGACTACAAACTTCGCAAAAATTACACACTTTCCGTTGGTTTTAGTCACCGACGTTGCATTATGCTTGCCGCATCCCCACAACCCTTGCTCGCGGCCGTCGAGGTTGGAAGCCAACTCTCTTTTCTAGGACGTTCAGTTTTTGACATGGGGTACTCACTTCTAGCCACTCTGGTAACCCGAAAACCAAAAACATGTCGCCTCGGCTCCACACTTCACTTCACACCTTCACCCTTAGGTTGGCCTTTGCATGCCTAGAATGCAGATTCACACTGGCTTAACACGTTAAAAATATGATTAGGCCTTGAAAATACTGAAAGTTTCCATGATATGAATACATAGAGAGTTTAAACAATTGAAAAATATAAAATACAAGGGTAGGTCTGTAACGTTACAGTGACCCACCTAACTCCAGACACCTTGACTCACCCAGTGACCTCAAGGTTAAACATGGAGTTTAACACACACAAAATCATGCGCACATGCCTGCATAATTTAGACATTTTTTCACCCAATCCCGTGCACACAGCTTCTGAGTGCGTCCCAATCGGCAATTGTCGCAACTCGCAAATTAAAATCTTAGGGAGATTCTCTGTTCCTCAGGGGAACTTCAATGACTTTAAAACTAGAGATTGTTTGACTACACAAACACACAAAAGTAAACAAGAAACCCTATAGGTTACACTAACACCAAAACTCGGGGTCCAACCACCCCCCAGGACGCTAGGTGCAACAACCTCTAGTCGTTCCCAGGTGTCTCAAGGAGACCCCTGTCACCAGCTCCGCTACGCCTCTCCGTCTACTCCAAGTAGTGCGGAAGGCCGAGCGCCAACGCCCCTTCACCAGCCGGTGCGCTCCAGCGACAGCTGACGTCCACTCGCACGCCTGACGTGCCACGCCTCCTGTCAGTAACCCTGTCGTACGCTCGCCCTCACTCTCTCTAGGCGCCACGCCCCCTCTCAGCCGGCGGCGGACTGAACCTAGCTCGTACGGGGGTCGTGGAACGGCCGATTTCCACTCCCCGCCTCGCGATCGAGTCCCGAACGCTGTCTTCTTTACAAAACGTTCCTTGTGATCAGTACGCAGCTCGTTACTGCTTCTACGCACGTGAACGCTGTTCACCAACTACACGCATTCCACATAGGAAAAACACGAACCACTCACGTCGCACTAGACGGACTTCTACCACACGTACACGAACGCGCGCTGCGCCTACTTAACTCTCAACTAATTACAATTCATTAGGTTGCCGCAGATGGACTTTAAAAACGCTACTCTGAGCCTACCACGCCACGCAGGCTATTACATTATCATTTAGGTTGCCGCAGATGGACTTTAAAACGCTACTCTGAGCCTACCCCCACGCAGGCTAAATTACAATTACATTTACAAAACAAACTCGCTGAACAACCACAAGAACAAACCACGGTCCGCAGGGACCACAAAACTACCCGCGTAAACTACTGACCTGTTTTACTCCAATCGAGGGACACGTCCAGCTCGAGAAACGCCCACAGGCACAAACAAACACAAGCAACCACTCGGCAACCCGTTGGTTGACCGAACTACTTAAAAGGGTCGACCAAGCGCAATTTAAAAAAAACACTTCGCGTCACACACACCAAAAGGTTCGCTACTCAAGGAACCGTCTTTGACTTGACTACACACCAAAAAAAACAACAACTTACACGCGTGGGAACTAAACTTGCCTAACATGATAAGCCCAGACTAACGCGGCGGGCGGGTGGTAGCCCCGAACAACACACAACACGCTACGTACTCCACGGTCACACAGGACTCTCAACACAATCAAGGCACGGCTCAGCGACTCAGCGCTGGACTCGGCTAAAAGGTGTCCACCTCTTGTGCTCTCTCTCTGCAACATCCCACCACCCAGGAAACTCGCCTGGTGGGGGACTGTTCTACACGCACAAGTGACCCAATGACCCTAAGTCCACGGTGGTCCCGGCTCTCCACTCAATGTACCGGAGCTACCTCCAGTCTTGTCCCGTCCCTCTGACTGGTGACAAACTGCATTTGCCTCGCAGGCGTAGTCCCCAAGTCCTCCCACTCTTACTTCGTGTGTCTCGCGTCGACAAACCCTTTCTTCGCTCTAGGGTGCGTGTGCGCTGCGTTGCGTTCAGCAACTCATGTCAGTGACCCGCGCGGTCTACTCTTCTCGTCCTCGTTCTGCCATGACTCATCGCCGCAGCGAAGGGCTCGTACTTTGGTGACTGCTCTCCAGCGTCGCTCCTCGTCTCTACCCGTTCGGCTTGGCTGTCCTCTCTCTCAGCCTCTCTCCTCTCCGATCGTCACCACAGACTTGACGTCGCGGTCCGGGGTTCGATCCTCCTGCAACTCACGCGCCTACCCTTCTCACTGCAGCTACGCTATTCTGTACCACAACGTCACTAATCGTCGGACTTCTGTAACATATTTCTGAGGTTAACTACATTGTACACCCCCTTCACGTTGCCTTGCGTGTAGTTTATCTCCATAGGCATTCAACCCGGCTATGTGCACTCACAGCATATGGGCCACTGTATAACGAAACATCTTGCGTGACTCCTTGTTCGCAAGGTTATATACATTTTATATCCTTGAGTAGTATAGGTCCGCCTACTTTGAACATGGTACGTGTCGGATGCTTCTTTCATGGTAGCCTCTTCCGTTTTTCCCCTTGCTTGTCCAACCTAGCCCTTCACCATCACTCTCGCATCTCGTGCGGATTTCACTGGGCTCGGACACCGGGTACGTGAACAAGCGTGCCACTCCTCTCTCTGGCACGTCGCCCGTGACGCAGTTGATAGGGTGTGAACTCCAGTACCTTCATGTACCGTGCTATTCAACCATAGCTCTATCTTGGGGACCAACTTCACCCGACCGGCATGCTTTTCATTGCAGTAGGCGCGCAGGAAACGCCCTCTTTTCCCTCATGATCCCTCTCGCTTGGGTGGACTGTGGGTGTCGTATCGTGAGTGGTACGCGTGACCTCCGTGCGCTTCAAGCGTCTCGTACCAAATTTTCGACGTATATTGCTCCCATGATCGCTGAGTACACCTGTCGGCCTGACACATTCTGTAGGTAGTGCTCTAGCTTTTTAGCACTGCTTTTGCGTCGCCGGTACGCAGCACATAGAGAGCTACATATTTGGAAAACCCGTCCACAAACACTAGTATGTATCTGGCTGCTGCTAGTCCCTTCGGCAGGGGTCCCAATAAATCGGTGGCCGTCATCACTTCCCCTCCCTTCCTGGTACTATGGCGCGGTACTTCCCGTGCAAGACAGTTGGCGTGCTTTGCTCTTCTGGCACAGATCACACGTGGCGCAACACTTTCGCACCGTCTTGACATCCCCTTTCCAGTAGAACCCCTCCTGGATTGGCCGCCACGCATTTCTTGGCTCCGAATTGTCCTAACTCATGGTGGTACGCCACACTACTTCTTCTATAAGGGCCGCTGGTACGCACACCTTCCACGTCTTCTCATGGTCGCCTTCTGAGTGGTCTATATACACACCTTTCTTGAACTGCCTGTAGTTCTCTCTACGCGCCGAGTTCGCTCACTGCTAGCTCTGCATGATTTTGCGCAGCAACTCGTCTTCCAGCTGGTACGCCGTAAATCTTCTTACACTTTCTCCGTACTTCGCGTCGAACTGTGAGCTCCATCTTGGCTATGACCATCTCACGCTTCCTGGCTTATTGCTTCAACTATCTACCTTGATCACTCCACGGATACGCGACTTAGGAAACATCGCGACGACATTGTCCTTCCCTGGCGCAGTGGCTCTATCTTAAACCCATCCTCCTTGATGGCCAAGTCCAGCGGGTCCAGCCGACTGGATAGGAAAGTCTGCACTGCACATGACGTTAGCGCCATTATGGTCCGTGATGACCGTTAAGTCCGGCGATCCCAAGATGAATAGTCGACTTCGTCAAGCAGTGGACGCTTCCTAGGAGTTTTCCTTTCTCCGATGTGTTAGTAGTTGAGTTCTGCGCCACGCCAATAGCCTTGACGTCTCGCTATCCACTCGCTTGTCTCCTGCTCGTCGATTTTGATAGAGTCTGGCCGCCTACGCCGTGATTGCTCCGTCGCTCTGCACGTAAAACGCCGGGTCCGTACCGTGGTGCGCTAGCCATACTGTCTCGAGGAACAGCCGTTTTATTCCCTGAACTCCTCTCCGCGTTCTTCGCTGCCATTGCCACCTACGCCTTCTTCAGTAGGGCCGTCAGGCCTACTACTGCCTCGCTGTAGGATACTCTGAACCGACGATATAGTTGTGTCCAACCCGAGGAAAGCTCAGTTGACGAAGCATTCTGGGGTTCTAGGCCTCTTGAATGATCGCTAGCTTCTTCGGGTCAGGGGACACCGCCTGCTGCCCGACAGCAACATGTCCCGCGAACGGCACCTGATCTCGCGCAACAAGGACTTGCCGAAGTTTATCTTGGCCTCCCGCGAGTCTGCACCGCTTCAGAACCTCTTGAGGTGAGCCCTTATGCTCTGGGAACGTCCGGGAAGCCACGACCAGATCGTCGACATACGTTTTCCACGAACTCGCGGTACCTCTCCCCTAACACGAGGTCCATCGCGCGCGTGAACACTCCTACAGAGGTACTCAAACCAAACGGCAGCCTTTAAACTGGTACGTCCGTTGGTGTTGTACTTGAAAGGCAGTAATAGGGCCTGCTCTCGGCTCAACCCTACTTTGCCAATATACGCAGTCATGTCGAGCGCCGACAGATAGACAGCTCCCTCGCTGCTGCAATAGCTCTTCCGGTATGTGGCTGGCTTTCCCTGTCCGGCAACCAAGTTCAGGTTACACTGACGTGCGTCAGACACAGACGTACTGTCTTGTCCTTTTTTTCATCACACCAGAGCGGGTTTTGACATAAACGGGGCTACTGGCCTCGTTCGATCACGCCACTCCATCATCCTGGCTAATATGCTCCTCAAACGGCGGCCCGTAGGCAAACGGCACCGGATAGGTTTTTCTCGAAGGAGTTTGGTCTCCTCGATAACCTTGAATCGTGTGTTGGTACAATTAATCAGTCTCCGGGCGAGTCCGAGAATACGTCCCTGTATTCTATTAACAGGTCTATCAGTTCGTCTTGTTGCTCTCTAGTGAGCGCGCTCTGCTACTATCTGCTCTTAATCTCCCGCTCTGTCGTTTGGTCTGGTCGACGCCCACTTTCTCTGTCCTGAGCAGACCGTAGCGGACCGCCTACTCTCACGGGCGTCTTCAAGTCGATCGTCATCGAATCCACCGACAGATCAGCCGTCGGGATGCTATTTCATGCATATTAACGAGTGACGGGTTGACACTCCCTGGTTGAAACAATACAAGGACTGTCTTTTCGGAGCACATAGTACTACGCTATTTGTAGCACCATTCTATGCCTAAGATCAACTTGCGACGAGATCCGTCACCACTAGACAAGTTATCTCATATCTGGCTATCCTACACATCTCCAGGTACACCTGCTTAGTGACTCAGCGTAACGCGCTTACTCGTGGCGCCTACGATGGGTCACCCCTGACTACTGGCAGATAAGCAACTTCGTTTTTAGCACCAGCTCCTCGAAGAGTACTCGGACATACATGTTTCTTCGCTCCCCGTGTCGGAAGGGCGGTAATCACCGTACCATTTACCCCGACTGCGCACTCTACGCATGTGGAAAGAGCTTCTTCTCTTCTCCGTCTCTTCATCGTCTTCCGCCAACAGCTCTTTCCTATATCAGCGAAGAGCCCCGTGTTCACACTTAGCGGGATAGTCCGTCAGTCGTCGGGCACTGGGTGTGTTCCAGGCCGACCGCTTAGTGGTTTCCCGTCCCATATGTGAGCTGGCCAGTCCGCGCGCTTGCCGTGTCCCGCAGTATAGCCTGAGATTGTACGCGCGCTGTAGTGGCGCCTTGCTCTCCTCTCAGCGTGGTGCGCCTGGCCGGTGCGCGGTAGCCTCTCGGGCTCTCTCGTCTCGATACGCTCCTGCCTCCGTGCTCGCACGTGCTCCGGCTGCGCGCGCTGCATGCCACCACTGTCGCCCACCTCCGTGTCCTAGCTCGTTCGAACCCGGTTGCGGTACCGTTCCCTATACTTGAGCGTCCTATTACGGTCAAACCCTTTTATTCGACGAGTAGGTAGGATTGTTTGCTTTTCCCGGATAGTTCTCGCTAGCGGGTTGATTTCTCCTAAGAATAGCCAACTTGAGATTTTCACTTTCCATCTGTACCATATGCTGACTATTTTCGACGGAGAGTCATCGGATCGTAGTAGCGCAGCTGTGACGGCCTCTCGAAGTGACCCACGTATATTGGGCGCGATATGTGGGCGTCTATGGGGTAAGGTCAGATAACTATTCAGTTGATGAGTCTACTGCAGTAGGTGGACATAAGCCCTAGCCTGGTCCATATTTCCCGGTTAAGATGTACTGCCTTAGCCGTCCCTGCTCGACTTACCCCCCAGTACTTTTCTAGTATGGCTTCTTTGAGACTTCGGAAGTCCCCCGGTTAGGTCAATCTCCTGATCCAGGTGAGTACCTCCGGTACAACACTGCACTGCTAGATTGAGCTTCGAGCTCTCGCTCACGCGATAACGTCACGAACGTTTCTCAAGATGTTTAGCAACTCTTGCGGGTGCATCCCTGCCTGGTGTTGTTTTTGAAACTATGCCCCTCTCTCTAGCTTCTTCGCTGACATACTTTTCCTGTTTGGCGTACGAGTGCTCGTCCAACACCGGCGTTCTGATTCCAGCTTCCTGTCTCGACACTCGCTGTACCGCCCCCAAGACTCCTGTCTCACCGTCGCGACGCGTAGCGTTCTAACTCCCCGCCCTTAGCCTCGTCTCGTCGGTCGTGTCCGACTGTCCCCGCCGGTCCTGCTGCGCTCCCTAACCTGCACTGGCTATTTAGGCGTTCCTACTAAAGCCTTCAAACAGTCCTTTCCGTTAGGCTGTCCACGTTGCTGGCTATCTGTGCTAGCGCTACCTGCGTCTCCGTAGTGGTTATGCCGCACACCATTCTCCACTCCTGACAAGGCCCGTGTTGCTGAGTAAGTCCCAACTGATCGGTACGTTCCCGCTCATCTCGCACCATGGCATTTTCGCATCTAGTTTCCACACGGACATTATTTTCCAACGTGCTAACTATTCCGTCTGCTTCTCTGCCAGCTTTTCTCCGACCTGACTACTTGATCTCTCGCTTTTCCTAGGCCTGTCGCCTGTGACTTCCAAGTTGTCCCTCGCTACGACAGCCGAGCCTTTATTTTTGTTACTTATTGCTCGTAACGTACTGCCTGCTCGTTGCTGTATTGGGTGGCGCCAACCGTCCATGGGCCGCCCAACGCCCTCGCGCTCCGCGTCTGCTTTCGCGTAACCTTCTTTCTCGCGGCGTCGCTCTCCCGCTTCCACTTGCTTCCATCATCGCGAAAAGCCCGCAAGTCACTCTTGTAGCATGTCGTCTGCCTCCGCGCACACCCTGTTCTAGGTTTTCCCCTAATTCGCGCCTCCGTGACGTACTCACGGTGCCTCTAGAACGCCCCCGGCTCGGTCTCCTGCTCTCGTTCTTCAGACTCCACGTGGTCGTCAACTCTCCGGTTTTTTCCGCGCCCGATTCACCATTGAATGGACAGTCCCGTAGCACTTCTGGTCGCCCTGCTCGTTTCGCGTACCTACCCACTCCTGGTTCTACAAACATGGCCGGTACCCTCTACTTGTTTGCTACACTCGTTTGCGGCTGTCCTCCATCTTGTCCGCTCAGCCCTGCACGTTCGGGGTTCTCTTTGTGGCTTCGCGACCCCGTGCTTACGGTCCTACGTCTCGGTTCGGGGTGAATCGTGCCCGTCGTTGGGCGCCACTTTGTGACATTCACGCCCTGGCTTCGATCTCTTTAAGCCACGTGGCCTCACCTGCCATGAAGTCACGTCGCAACCTTTTACCGCCCACCTTGCCCGGGAGACCCGACCAGCGACAGAGTGTGATTCACCTCGTGACTCACCATTGGAGCAAACTTTAAGTCGGGGGTGGTGTAGGCAAGTCACCCGTCCTAACCCTATGCCTGACTCGCTAACTTGTGCCCTAGCTTAGCTCGCGGAGAGCTGAGACTACCAAACCCGAGAGACAGCGAAAACAAATCGAAAACCACAAGCAACGCAACACAAAACCCAAAACACAACAACCATAGTGTCCGACAGTGCAACTTGCACGGTCCAGTACACTAACCCACTGGGGTAGAGAACCCACCTTATCAGGCACGCTAGTGGTGAGCCGCGCCCGTCGCTGGTCCGCTCCAAGCTCGTTTCAGGGGCCCAGGCACTGCTGCTAAAAGTAGGTCAACCACCCGAGAGCGGCGTGGTGGTGGGCTGAGGCCCCCTAGCAAAAACTACGCTCTGAGTTGAGGAAAGCAGGGGACAAACATGCACTATGAAGTTAATAAACTGGTGTACTTTTAGTGGGTTTTACCGGCTCAAAACAATGAATTTAAATTACAACAATGACGTTAGGTTTCAGTGAAGTTTATGATCGGATCGAAATTAGGCAAAAGAAAATTACATACAGAATAAACCAGGTTTACATAAAGATACAAGTAAACCCAAGCTCTACTCATCCAAGTCCTCTCTGTCTCACTACAAGTCCGATCCTGTTCTTGGTCTTGAGTGAAGAGGGTGGGGAAAGCATGCGGCTGCAGCGGTGACGCGCTTCCTGCGCGTAGGTAGCCTAGCCTACGGGAAGGCGTCCGTTGGGCAGGACGCGGACCTGGGGTCCGACTGCTTCCTTCTCGGCTACTCTCCAAATGTTTAATTAGCTTTACCACAGCCCATATGTTCTCGTAGAGGGAGAGATGCCCTTGGTCTAGCATCGTGTTGGTCCTCACACGTGGTCTTATACTTTATTTGCAACAACACGTGCACCCTATCTCGACAGCCGCAAAGCAATCCCAAGACAGGAACTATAAACTTGAGGGTGAGCGATGCTCCCGCACTCTTAGTGGTTTAGTAAATTTACCGGGTACTCGCCGTGTCTCATTGTTAGACTACTGTTTTCGATTTCCCCTTTACATAGGGGTACACCAAAAACGCGTCGGTACTTCCCGAAATTAGTTTCAACAAAATAAAGGGTTAGAAAAAGACCAACTCCCTAGCCCTAGTCGCCACTCCGTGATAAGTGACGGAGCCTCCACGACCATTGATGGCGCTCGCACAGGGCAGGTCACACGCTGGCACTACAGTGCACCCTACGGACTCAACCGTCCGGTTCCAAAGCGTGACCCACTGTGATCGAGTGGTTGCTCCTGCCAGCCTCGCCTCGTCTGGGGTTTTCTTGCTCGCCTCGCCATCCGGTCACGTTTGCCTCTCTGGACACTGCCTTGGTCAGTCTTCTTGGTTCAACTTTCCCGGGTTTCCGTTCGGGGTTCGCGATTCGTCGACTAACAAACTTCGCAAAAATACACACTTCCGTTGGTTTTAGTCACCGACGTTGCCATTTATGCTTGCCGGCATTCACAACCCTTGCTCGCGGCGCGAAGGTTGAAGCCAACGCTCTTTTTCTAGGAACGTTCCGTTTTAACATGGTGACGTCACTTCTAGGCCACTCTGGTAAACCCGAACCAAAACATGAGCCTCGTCTCCACAACTTCACATTCCACACCTTCCCAACCCGTAGGTTGGCCTTTGCATGCCTAGATGCAGATCACACTGGCTTGACCAAGTTAGAAAAATACTGCTTAAGGCCTTGAAAATACTGAAAGTTTCCACATGATATGAAATACATAGATAGATTTAAACGTGAAAAATATAAAAATACATGGTATGGCCTGTAACGTTACATCTCATAATAAGAATATGGGCTTGTTTTAATTTTAAATTTTGGTATGCCATTCTTTATCTATTTCTGCTTTATTAGTTGGTATAATTAATTCAAGTGACATTGTTTATTATACCTGATGCGAGAGTAGCTGTAGCTTCCAACAGACGATTGAACTCCGTTCAACCATGTCATCCTTCTCCTTGGGGACGGTGGTCCCGTGGGACTCGTACAGGGACACTCGTGCCGGATCTTGTGCACTCAGTTAATCGCTTCGAAAGTAACGACGGTAACAGGATTCCCACCCATCCGGTGACAACCATAGCGCCGGAGGTCGCGATGTACGGTTTCTTGCGGAAAGTTGCGATGCTACCTCCGACGCGTATCCTTAACAATAGTTACAAAATTAGTAGTAACCTTGAACCAGTGTGTGATGTTGTGTACACGTAAGCTATCATACATCAAAATCATGATTAGTTGTATTACATTTTTTTTTAATTGAAAAACAAATCATTATTAGAGTTATGGTATACCGATCACTCCACAACTGATTTCAGTGGGGGACATTAAATTTAAAGCAGCTAAGCCAACCCTGCAGGCACCGATACCATCTATGAGCTAAACAATTACCAACTAGAGAGCGGCATATTTAAAATTTTAAATAGAAACACCAATTAATCAAGCTGGACTTGATTCCACCCACAGACAGTGCCAGAACCAACAAATCAAAACCTTAGAATTTTATTAGGTGTCTAGTTGCAGAACGGGAGAAAAATCACCGTTTACACATTCCTAAGCCCAATGAACTGATGGACTAAGTCCACATCAGCAGTTACCGTTTAACCCCCTTGCATCCGGCAGCTCAACCCTTTAAAAGCCCTAGAAATCCTGCAGTTATGGAGAAAAAAATCAAATTATGTGTTTCGCAATTTAAATCGGGGGGGGGGGGGGGTGTAAGCTCCGGTTTTATACAATTTTACAAGAAAGTTTGTTGTATTAAATTGATCACAACAAAATCATCCTCTATAAAAATTTGGGTTTTAAACTTTTTAAATAGTTCTTTAGAATAAGTAGGCTATAGAGCCGAGGGAAGATGAAAATGTAGGACTAGGCTTTGGTAGGGTTCAAATAATTTAATTTATCTCCAATGGTATGGTCAAGGCCTGTTGTTTTTGTCGGAAATCACATTAGGCCCCTAAGCTAGACTATTACCATTAGCCTATATTGATAAAACATGGTCTTCTAAGAAATGCCTAGGGCTATAGGCAATTGCTAAGGCCGACAGAGATATACAGATACAGATTCCGTGACAATAGGCCTTGGGCCTCTAGGGCTTTACCAAACTAATTACTAATTATTAATTATGTACAGCATCGTCACTTCATGATCAATAATTTACAGGTACCCTAGAGCAACTTACTTAGTGCAACTAAAACCAAGTAACGACGTACTATGCCTAGAATGTTAATAAAATCACGCGATCATCTAAAGCCCTAGCCTAATCCCAGCTGTCACTGCTAGCGAAATGAAACTTGGATGATAATTGCATGTATAAAATCATTGTAAGCTATTTTAACCCGATGCAAAATGACAAATCACATCGTAAATTGCACCCTCCTTCACTAAAATACAAGTCCTAAAAGGCCGCAAGTCATTTTATTGGCTTTATTTACGTACGAAACTGACAGCCCCATTGAAATATCAACAAATAAAACACGGCATTTCCATGGCACGATCGGTCCAAGAAATATTGCCGATAACAGACGCTTCCCTATGGGCTACCATCTAGCGGATTAAGTGAACTTCGGATCGCAAGTGCGCAAAAATTTGAACTTCCAAGAGCAAACGGCGTATTTTAACGTAATACCAAAATCAGCTCAGCGCTAGCGCGTATATATCGCTTATGGAGTTCTAGCCTAGGAGGTGCAGAGCGTACCATATGCTTGTGGATGCAAGGGGGTTTAAAAAAACTTTAGCCTAGACAGATTGAACCCTGGCCATCATGCATTAGATCAGAGCCTCTACCCACAAGGACCCAACCAACCAACAAGCTAAAATAAGAAAGAAGGTAACATAAAAGGTGTCTCCCTTCTTACCCTTGCTCAATGGGACGACCCCTTCCATGCCAAACTTCTACATCTGTTTGAGCGCGGCGAGGCCGGCGGGCTTCCAGCACCGATTACAATCACCTTCCCGTGTTTTCTGCCGGGGAAGCTCTGCAAAGTAAGTGTAAGGAAAAATTAAGAAACAGCTCAGGACTAAAGAGACATACAAATTACATTTTCTTGTCATAATGACTACATAGTACATACCTACACGATGTTTAATTGGGTAAAGAGTGGACGATTATTAGAACATTTGATTGGTTTTATTATTTTGAACAATCAATAATAATAAATAGATAACATATGCACACGCACAAAACATTTGGCAAACAAAAAATAAAAACAGTAGGGACCATAACATTTGCACACATTGTACCCAAAAGTAGTCCATACACACCTAGGAAATGCATTCCAAACCATTTGGACATAATATGTCCCTAGGCTCCTAGCTAGAGATTTTGGGGAAATTCAAATCATACAATAGTGCAATCATTTGCATTGAAAACTGATAATGTACATTTCCAAACTGTACGACGAATCGTGTATTGGTATGAAACCGATATGTAAAGTGATTTTCTTCATGCACAATAAATAAGCCTACTCTAGTACAATGTTCTTTGAAACATTTGTTATCGACCCGTAAACATACCTCTTACTTCGCGACCCACAAACAACAATACAAAGAGGTAGGTAGAAAAACGTATGATTTTGTGATGTTCTGCTTGTCTTTAATTCGCCTTGCAACGGTTTCATCACTGAGGCGAAATGCATTTAATTTTATCGCCGGTTTCAATCAAAGTTGTTTCCACCATGTCCATTCTGCTGGAGAAAAGTTTTTTTCATTTATTTAAATAATTTGTGTGAGGCATTTAGCCTATGCTACAACAAAATGAAACCAATATGATGGCCAATCAATGCGTTATGAATTATCATTTAAAGTTAATAACGTAAGGCAATACAAAATATTTACGCATTCAGTGCGTCAACAGACATTCCTAACTCAAAACACATTTCAAGTAGTATTTATTGGACTAGTGAGCGGAGCAACGAGTCGCTCTATGACAAGTTTTCGGGCACTTTGTTGTGTTTATATGTGGGTCTGCTGTGTGTTCGTTGCGACCAATAGATACAGAGTGCTGTTAACATAGGCCTAAAAATTAGTAGGAATCCAACCTACAAAAAATTAAATTAAACAATTAGGCTACTACTTTATTTTTTAAACTTAAAGTTTGTTTGGAAAATATACCCTTTACACCAATGTTACCACTATGAATGTTGCAAATGACAAAAATGTCCCAAATTATATCTTGCCCTGCCCCAACTTCAAAAAATTAATTTCTGCAAAATATCGTGTTAGTAGAGCTTTACTAAATTGGGTTTGATTTGAGAGCATAAAAATGGATGCATAACTATTCGATACAAATGGAGATACTAATTGACCCTTTCCCACACATAAGTTTGGATTTCTTGATACCTATAGACTTAGTATAATACTTTGGCGTTGGCAATGTGATCCGTTTTTTTTTGTCGCCCGCGTCCCCTCAGAGCGATATAGCGAACACAGCAGTGGCACACAAGTCTCGACTTGGGACCTCACGCTCAAGCAGATGTGAGTAACGTGGTGTTATTGGTTTACCCCGGTTCCTCGCTCTCACTCGTCCAACAACGCTTTGGCGTTTTCCTAATTTATAATATTAGACACCCTTCCTAACTCAAAACACATTTCAAGTAGTATTTATTTATAATATAGACACCTTTCTAAAAACACATTTCAAGTAGTATTTATTTATAATATTTTATAAGGCCATAAATGCAAAAGAAAAAATAGAAACAAAATTAATAAATTATATTGATTTTAACTTATTAAGTTCTTTATGTAAGTAAAATACTGTATAGATTTTTTAGATATTTTTGCTAACTATTTCGCGACCAGTGGCAAAATCTCCGCGCTCTAGTACTGGTAACAAACCGTACCTTTGAAAAACCCTGCTCAAGTATGGTATAGACCATAGACATCTTATATAATTGGCAGACCAGCAGTCGGTGGTCCACTTCCGGTACAATTAGAGAGAAGCCATTCTAAAATGACAGTTTACATGTTAAATCAAATGGGAGCGTTTGTGGCCAAATCGTTTCTCAAGATTGCCGCCAGGTTGACAGGTAAAGCATACTAGCCTTTAACACAAATGATTACTAATTCCCTATGCAATCACTTCGTATTGTTTCTTTTGTTTTAAGACCATGCATGCACAAGCTAAACCCATATCAAACAATCCATACAATACTTTATTGTCATTAAAAAGCTAAATTAAAACACCAAATCGTCATCTTGAAAGGGGGCGGTTGAGTCTTCAATTTGCTAACGCTCGCGCCTGTGCGATGTATAGAGACTCTAATCTAAGCCTACTATAGGGGTTTAAGATCAATGGTATAGACTACTTGTCCACAAAATCTTTGTTGGTGATTATTATGCTGGATGTTCACATAGCCTAGGGCCCTAGATGCAACAAGTCTAGATTGAGTTTTAACAATGCACAAATATTTGTGAAATTGGATTGGTGACCAATGCAATAATTATTCAAAAGTCTTAAAAGACTGAATTGATGCTTTTTCACCAGGGCTGAACTAGACAGTAACATGGTTACCAAATAGGAGTCTACTTAGCACAGGTACAAAAATATTCAGTATTAAAATTTTCTAAATTTTTAATCCACTTTTTTGGATGAGCGTAGCGAGCGAAGCGAAGAATTCCATTTCACTACACATGGAGAAAAAAATCGAATGTTTTTTTTTTTCTTTCTGTATTTTTGTCTGTCCTGTTTAACACGATTCGGCTAACCGATACTCCCGATTTGCGATGAAATTTTATGGAGGCCTTTGAAATCTCTGACGAAGAACTGCCACGTTTTTTGAGCGCAATCGAAAATTATTTCTCATGAAAAATCGCAAATTTTTACATTTTTTTTTAAAATAGCTTCGACTTATAAACCTAGGCCTACAGCTTTATCCGATTGTAATGATTTTTTCCACAGAAACCTTAATTTTATGAATTGATCTATTCGTGTGAAATTTGGCGTAATCGAAAAATGATTTCTCCAAGAAATTGCAATTTTACGAATTTTTTTAATTTCTTCGCTTATAACACCTAGGCCACATGCTTTAAATCCGATTATAATGATTTTTCACAGAACCTAATTTTATGAATTCTATATTTTGTGTTAAATTTGTGCGAATCGATAATTTATTTTCTTATGAAATTTCAATATTACGATTTTTTCCTTTGTTTAAAATTACGATTAATTAAAAAAAATAAAGTAAATTTTTAATTAATTTATTTAAAACAATCTTCACAAAGTAATTATTTTTTCACCGAACAACCAGAAAAATCCGCATAACCCATGGCAGCTCATTGCCCATTACCGCTCATCAACACGCGACGGACCTTAAGCGTTGTTCCTAGTGTTACTGGTAGGTATGTATAAAGCATTGTCAACTGGTTAAAATAGAATAGGCAATAGGTACACAAATTAACCACAGCCTCGCACAAGATATTTGCAAAGTATCTGGATTCCCTTGAGTCGCTTGAAAATTCCGAAGTTCACGTATCCGTGTCTCTCGAGAAGGCGTGCCTCTCATTACGAGAGGGGAGTCACTGTTGTACGGAGCCTCCACTAAGGGCATGCCGACTTCGATCAGAAGCCTGCTGCTTGGTTTGTCCAGCCACATTGAAGCTGAAAGAGAGACAAACAAATTATGAAAAGGATGCCTATGCATCCAACCTTGGGATGATAAAGTACCTACCTAATTAGAGCTAACACATACTCTACATGCTCATTATAAATTTTTCTCAATCTCATCGGTAGACATATACCCTACCAGTAATAAAAATAAACATTCTTCCTGGCAAGTTCCTCAAAAAAAAGAACTTAATAAACTTAAGTTACGTTTTTAGTTCAAGTTGAGTTTTTGAGTACTAAAAATTACTCGAGAAAATTCGAGTTTTGTTTTTATTTCACTAATTGGGCCTCTTCTTTCGCGCTTACCAAGACCGTATTACTCGATTGCAAGTCCACGCGATGTAGGTTGCACCCCAGCGTTCCAGTAGGGTTGCCAACCGTCTGATCAAATAAAAAAAAAGGTACAAATAAAATAACACGTAACCTTTAACCCGAGAGTAGTCGCGTGTGGTCCTTTTAGACCGCTTTTTCTTTCAACAGTTGTATTTTTTACAGCGTTGCATGCGTGCTCTTCTAGTTTCCCGCCTACCTTCCCAAAATAAGATTTGTGAAGTGCCAGTGTGCAATACGCGATTCAAGTGTTCTGCAGAACTGTCATCTAAGATTAGAGGTCCTGTTCGGTTGCTTGGTCTTTTCGACCGCTGCTCGACGACAAGGAGGCAAAAATATGTATCACTCATCACTATTAGGAGACATGTATTTTGTTATTGTAGGGTTTGAGTTTCTTCACATACAGTGTTGGCATAATATTACTGTCTTGGAATACTAAGAATCGAACTACAGGTGTTTCAAGAACATAATTTTTATACCCTTTTTGGGTAGTTTGCAACATTCTGTGTTTGATTGATATGGATTGAATTTTATTGATTTATTGGATTGATATTGATTAATCGTATAACCATGTATGCTGTCACATATATGATAAATTATCTATATGGTACTCAAACGTCATCCTAACGTTATTAGCCCATAATGGATGGAAAATAAATGTTGTCTAAAGCGACCGGCGCGACTACTAACGTCACAAACAGGGACGCGACTACTCTCGGGTTAACCTGTAACATCGATCAATCAGGTATCCAACCGCCCTAGGATGCTGCCTAAATATTACTCAGTAACTGTTGATAAAGCTTGGTGCAGTTACGCAGTGTAGGGCTTGTATCCAACCCTGGTATTCAATATCAGTAGGATGTCGTATGGTTTTGACTTGTGTCCGGGCTCGGGTCGGGTAAGTGAAAGTACACTCGGCTCTTGGTAACTGAGGTACCCTCGGGTCGTGCTACGGTTAGGTGACTTTTTTTTTATTTGGTGAATACAATTTTTATGAAAAAAAATTTCCTACAAAACAGTTTTTGCATTGGTTGCAGGTAGCCACTCTGGCTTGTTGACACAAAGTACTTCCAAATCGGCGTCTTGTATGAACTTTTGCTTGAGTAGGGCCCTAGGCCTAGTACAGTGAAACCCCGCTATTATCGTTTTTCCTGCATCAATAGTTCGTTTTTTTCCGAAATATATCGTAACATCGGTTTTCTAATATTTCCGATAACGAAAATCCCAAGAAAAACCGATGCGATCGCGTATTTTTTCTCTTCCGGCCGACGAAATTCATGCGTTTGTCCAGCCATGCTCTGACGAAATCATGCGTTTGTACCAGCCATGCATCTGACAAATCGCGCGTTTGCACCAGCCTTTCGGTCTGACTCCGCCCAACGCTCTGCTGCGCGCACGATGGCACTAGATCGGACTGCTAGATGAATTGCACTTTGTTCGACGATGTTTTATTAGCGTTGTTTCTTTTCACCATTCTCCCACGTACTAATATTCAACTTGCTTTATGCCGTTATTAGCTTTGAATGAACCAGAAGACGAGTAATGACGGTCAGTAGGGCCCATTACTTTAGCGGGGACAGCGCCGGAAGAGCCAGGACACAGCATCATAGCATAGCCGCGCCCACATCGTAGCGATTGGTCCCTCCGACTTCAGCTGTTCGTTTTGGCTTGTGAGCGGGAGGTTTAAAAGGAGGGAGCAAGTTGGCGTGTTTCTTTATTACTTCTACCCGACCCGACTTTTTGGGATAGGATTGAGGCCCGACCCGAGGTCGGGTAATTTTTACTACCCGAAATTACCGTTTTTTTCGGGTACCCCGCACATCCCTTAAATATCAGTACTATTCTTATTATTGCATACTGTACTTAATAAATGTGTCCCTCCTATTGTGTAGAGCATCGCGAAAGCCTGATATGATCACGACGCGCCGAGACCCGGCACCTCCACCATTGGTGGAGGATTAAAACATTCATGCCATTGTAGGTCGCAGCCAGTTTATGCTTTCAAGTTTCAATTCTATGTGCAACCTACAATTGAGAAAATACTGTAATTGTCCGTTGGTGTAAAGCTCCAAGAGGATGACGGAGTGATATTTTTGGCCTTCTTGATTTTTCAATTATTTCTTTCTGTAGAGAAACTTTTATGTTGAGTCCAAAAGTTAAGTGCTACGCCCATTCGCATAGCAAAGCGTAGCGCAACCAGAAGCAATATCGCAAAGACAACGTTCTCCCAATGTCATAAATAATAATAATAAATAATTTTGTTTAAGTCTACCCACTCAGTCATATTTAGAACTGTGATTTTATATAGACTCCTAAATACAATTTTTTATTTATTTATAAAAAAGAAACTAGACCTGCACAGTTATTCCTTCCACCATTTCATCTTTGGAAGCCATCTAGCAATATTGTCACAGAAATATGGTAGGCCTACTGCCAAATCTACATATTATTATCAATCATCCGTTTTATGAGGTAGGTTCAATTTCGTTCAACGGAATCGTAGGCCTATATTGGCCAACTCCATGACAGAAAGTGACAGTTTGACACAAATAGCTGTGAATTTTGTTTTTTAATGAAAATGGACGTTTTTATTGTTGTAATTAGATTTCCCGATTGTCCAATCATAATATAAAACTAGCAGTCAAGCACAATGTACGAAATATCAAATAACCATCTCGTGCTGCTTTTGCGCCCGCTACGATCATGATTACGCCAATTGTGTACGATACATACGATCAGCCAGTTGCATTTGTTTATATTTCCTTTCCTACGCAGACACTACTCTATTCTAATGCCAATTGGCACTGCCTACTTGATTTCAGCATTAATAAATAAATTAAATAAATAAATAAATAAATTGTATTTAGAGTCTACCCACTCACGTTATATCAACTGATTTTTTTATTTTCAGTGGTGGGGGGGAGAACTTTAATCAAGCGACCAAGCCACCCTGTGGCCCGGCGCAATCGCAGTGAGCGATAACCAACAAGATCGATATTTTTTTTAATAGGAAATATTAGCAACAGTGGTATGGCAGTGCTAACACCCGCGGAATCAACGCAGAATCAACAAGGCCGATTCAGAACAAACTCTGAATTTATTATGTGCTTTGTTTGCGTAGGACGGTCCAAAGTCCACCGTTTACAACTCCTAAGACAAGACTGATGACGTAAGTCCAATAAGAATTAAAAAACTTCTGACTTAAGCGGAAATCGAACCCTGGACCTTCTGCATTGGAAGCAGATACGCTAACAACAAGACCAACGAGCCACACAAATATGTCAAGTGCTAGATGACGTAATTTTGTTTGTCAAAAACTTTGTCAAAAACCCTATGTTCAGCAATTCTTCCTGTTCCCTTGATTATTTTTATAAATTATTACATTGCCTTGTTAATGTAAACAAAACAAAATTACCACTCTGTAAATTGGGTAGGTTATTTTGTTATTTTTACAAATTTACAGTACCTGAGTGGTTTATTTACCAACTCACATCACTAAATGATTGATTCTGAATTTGATGGGATAAAGACAACATTTTATCATGTGCAATAACCAGAGGATTCGGCCATTTTGTCACTAATTACATGCGTACAATTTAGAGAAACGCGCAAACTGGAGTTAAGATACTTTACCATCTGTTACCTAATCTGCAGAAATACGTTGTTTTCGTTGCGGAGGAGCTTTGGGCGTGTCAGGGAAGCACTGGGCCTCGTTTGATGTCATCTTATCGAACGGCAAGCCGACTCTGAAAGGCGGCGCCCTCCAGTCCAGTTTGGAGTTCGCCCTGTTCGCCATTCCGGCCCTTGCTCTTCAGACTCTTTGTCAGTCTTGGGTGCGGCTGCAGCTGGGAGAGAGAAAGAAACACAATTTCAAAGTTTAACTTAACCAATTATAAGACAAAATCGGTGAGTGGGCATCGAGAGAAACGTTTGTTGGTGCTGATTCAGTCACCTCAAGTCCCAATTTTTTAAAATTCCACCTAAAATTGGCTGAAATGAGCTATGGATTTCAAACAGCATAATTTTTTCAAAAAAACATTTTGGGCAGGATAACCTCACAATGAGCCCTTATATAACAATTATTGGCACAGCTTTTAAAGTGTAATTTTTTTTTAAATCCGTGGTTATTTTGTATTGGTTTTTCAAAGGGTCGACTTTATTTCTACTGCCTCTAATAATAACCATATAAAAACACCAATATTGAGAAATACTGGGGTGAAGAGAACTCACACACACACTTGGAACGTCATGTTGAGATGATTGGGCATATGGAAACGAGGTGGAAGATAGGAACCCGAAGATATGTAAGAAAGAAGGATTGAAGAAGGAAGAAGAAGACGGGGGAGGCCAAGGAAGAGAGCTGGGAAGATGTGGAAAATATAAGATTACCATAGTAAATGAGTTTAACTCTCACTTGTGCTTGCTGTGCAGTTTCTGAGGAGGACTTGCTTCTTTCTTCCAGGTTCTGGAGTCGTATTAAGCAGGTACTTTTTCTCCGGTGGAGAAATTCCACTAAGCTTTGCTTTTATCCGAGCATTGGACACTTCTTCATCATCAATTTATTGGAGTGTTGCTCTTTTCTTCTGTCTTCATTTCTCCTTAGACAACCTTTTAGACATGAAAGCAACAAATCAATATCAAAAGATCAAACAAAATACTACGGTCACTTGACATGCACTGAGTATGAACCGAGTGAAATCATTATATTCAATTGCCAATTGGGCATACAAAAACCTCACAGGTCACATTCACATGTTTTCCATGGCACCATTGTACTCGGCCAGTGCAATACAAGTGATGCCTCTGAGTCGCGATAAGCTTAAGGTGTCACAGGCGTTAAGCATATCGTGAGATGACACGGACATAGGTGGGGGATTGCGGGAGAGACGTGTTGGAGGAGGGCCCTCAGAAGTTCGCTCCAAAATATTTTTTTATTTGTCCCCTCCATAGCGAGCCGTAATATTTACGACGAGGCAGTGGATCTTTTTTGTACTGCAGAAGTTTTTGAGAGACGCGAGATGCGCTCACACATTGCCCAGGTCGCACTGAGATCAAATATCACCCATTCACAGCTGGCGTAAAATGACGTTTCGTCGTCAAGTATAAAGAAGTGTTTTTACATTCGACATAATGTTTTTATTGATGTTTAACTAACCCATAATGGAGGAAACAAAATAATTTAAATTAATGTTTAGTTTTTGTCTCTATGCAATGATCATTAGTCTATGGAATAAGGGATGCAAATAAGAACAGTACGCAACATTTGATATAAGTTAATATGTTATTATTATTTTTCCCCCCCCCCCCTGAAATACGGCTAGACCATCAACATAAAAATTTATTGTCAGTAATGTGACGCGACCTTGGGTTCAAGTCTCAGAACATCTGGTCCATAGGATAGGCTACACACCACTCAACTGATATAACCTAGACCCGGGTAAGATCCCGTCAGAACACAAGTTTTATAGCCCTATTATTGCGTATCACTGCATTATTATCATGCTAGCATACGATACTACAATAATAATCAGTACTACAGTAATAAATAATCAGGACTACACAACCTAAGAAAAAACTTCAGTTAAGATTGCTCCCGAATCAGTCAAGCCATTGAGCCAACACTTGTCGTGTATTACATACATGGCGTAACTTGCCCTTATTTTTCGCGAGGGAACATTTTGTTGTATCCTCCAAAGATCAATGTCAGCACAACTAGTGAAAGGGGTATGTAGGTACACTGGTACAGTGATAGTCAGTGGTTTCATCCAAAAATAATTTATGGGTTTAACGCTCGCTTTCCTGGGTACGAGCACGTTTGGGCAACGCTAGGGGGTCTGAGGGGGGGTGGCCCCCAAGTTATACGGGTGCGAGCGCATAGCCCCGGGAAAAATTTCGATTCTAATTGATAGAGTATTTTTTGACAATTTTGTTTTACAAAAACCCTTTAAAAAATATATGAAAAATTGCCAAAATAAGAAAAATGTATCACATATATAATATCTAAGAAAATAATTTGCTTTTCAAATAAAAGTTGCCTCCCCCTCGCCCCCCGCAGAACCAAATTCGCCAAGACAGTAGTTAGCCACTGATTAATATGAAGTAGTGTATAAAGACAAACATTTAGGTACTTCACATATCACGCAGCACAAAGCACATCTTATACTGGGGGGGGCGTTCCATTACGTGTTATAACTTATTATTATTATGTGCATCGGTGCTAGGACCACTCCAAGCCCAAAGTCACCGGGGGTTACACATTCCTAAGAACTGATGGACTCGCATCCACATCAGAAGTCTATAAATCTGTCTACCGCGGAAATCAACCCGGACCTTCTGCTGGAAGCAGGAGCCTCAAACCACACGACAACGAGTTCATACTTTTCGTATATTAGAAAACAAATACAGAAAAACTTGTGATAATACAATTGAAAAACAGTGTTTTTACTACTAATTGGGTTTTAATATGATAGGCTAAATATCGTTCGCGTTGATGGATGCTCACCGCTCTCTTTAGTTTATCGAGAACGATTCTCTAATGTTTATCTTGAGTTTTGAGACTCTGAAATCAGAGTTTATGATAAGAGATTAATGCCTCACTCTTACCCAACCACCCAATGGACAGATGGCGGTGGACCCTATGTGTGAGTGAGTGTGTCATCAGCGCGTTTTCTCGCTACGTCCAGTGGTGTGCTGGGTTTTCACTTTCGCCGACAAAGACCAGACATTGCAATGCGATTGTGTGTTTGGGGGGAGTGGCGATGTTTTATGAAAAGTGAATCAAGGTCAAGCAAAACATTTTAGTTTCAGAAGTGGGTTAGTATTATTTTGTGTTTGAAGTTCAACCCGTTCGGCCAAAATCGCTGCCAATTGAAAGTGTCGGATTGTCGATATGCCTTTACTATCATCCCTTTTTACCAATATTTCCTCCCCGAAATTATTTTGGTACTCAAACAAAAGAATTGTGGCCATGTAAAACAGACCACCCCACTCAAGACACAAAATTTAGCCCAAGCATTCATTAAAAATCAAATGATATCAGTAAATGTTATACTTTTTTTTACTGGATACACACATGTAACAATCAATCCTAAGTGATCATTTTACCTCCCCTTCCCCAAATCAGCTAGAGATTCAGTGGCCCCTGCACTAAAAAAGGTATAATACGTGTTTATAATAATCGAACCAGTTGTGTCTTATCACCTGAAGAACTAATGTGATTGCTCAGTTTAAGTTGCAACAGATTGTTTTTATTTATTTTGGAGAAAGGGCGCGTCAACCGTTTAGGGCATAACTCAAACACATGATTTTTGAAACTTTGTGTTGTTTTTGTAGTAGGTAGTAGAGTAGGAGTGTTTTTCAGTGGCGTATTTCCAAGGGGGTCGAGGGGGGTTATGGGTTATGGGGTTGAAGCCCCTCCCTGCCCCCCAAAAAAAACAAAACGAGTGTGATCGATTGAATGAAAAATATAAAGGAGGGAGCAACCTACCTATGATATTTACATAGTTAATTACAATTACTTACAAAGTCAGACTTCGCAACAATAAGACATTTAGATTCGCATAGGCCCTTTAGGTATGTTATTGACTCTCACGTGTTTAGAGCGTTGAAAATGTCAATACGAGAAAAGATTCGAAAGGCCTCCGGCGGCTGGGCTTTGCACCAGACCCCGTCCCTGTTTGGCATATTTGACACCCCCCCCCCCCCATTGGACATTCCTTGGATACACCACTAGTGTTCTTTATCATTAGCACTAGTTATATTTCATAGTCCCAATACAAAATGTAGCCTACAGCAAGATACTATGATGAAATGCAAGCTGACAAAAGATTAATCGAACCAGCTACAATAGTTAATGGTTCGCAATACCCAACCACCGCACCAATCACGGGGGGGGGGGGGGGGGAATTTGAAATACCTTGAAACTTGTTATTTAATTTTAAAGGTGTAATATTTTTTTAGTATTCAAAGCAATGTTTATTTTCCAAATTGTTCCTTGGTAGTATCACGTTTTTTATAATTTTTAAATAAGTTACTTTTATTTTTAGCTAGATTTTTCCTAATTTATGCAGATATGACAATTGTGGACTAAGTAAGTGTCCAGCTGAACTGCGGGAAGACAGCATTACGCGATATATAGATTATTATTTATAAACACCTGTGTAACCGATTTGTTCCATATATTGGGCATTTCCTGTCTGTTTGTTTTCCAGATCGTTATATAGCTCTTATTGTACTACTTTTCTTTCTGCACACTAATGATTCGCGTTTTATAGTCAGAAGATTTCATCGTAGTAACTAGTAAGTAACCGTTTAAAACTTTTGACTTCGGAAATTATATGACCTTTTCCGCATCAGGTACTCAGGTCATTCACACCCAAAAATAAATTATCAAAAACATGTCAAAGCAAGATAATAGCTAAGATAGAGCAAGTTTGAAGACAAAATTATCATTTGAAGTTTGATAAAGTAATCTTAATAAATTTTCTAATGACAATGACGTGGCAAATCTACAGATGTGTCGTCGATCCGCTATAGGCCCTATGTTCATCCGTATGTTGGTTAGAAGGGACTTGCATGGCACAATAGACAATATTCACAAATAACATGATTGCGTGGATTGGATACCACGTAAAAAAAAGTAAAGACTTGTCACGCATACGTTGTCGGAGCCCAGCTTTACACCACGATGCGTGGGCTTGAGAATAATAGCTTACTATTGCAAGAGTAATGCTTTGCTGCTGGAGGGGTGTGGGGACGCTTGGACTAATTTATTGCGTTACCACGTCGTTCTTGAAAGGCACAACAAAACCTAGACTTGATATTCTTTCATGTGTAATGAGGATATCACATGCGAATACAGTTTGTACATGATCGGCTTTAGATTTTCTCACTGAATATACCTTTAACGTTCGATTTTTTTGGGTGTAGTGCCCACAATGTTCACCATTTGTATTTGATTATATCGACACTGTAAACTATCACACCTCAATAATAAAAAATATAACTACCAAATAGACCGAATTCATGACGCCGTCGCCAATGCTCATTTGGTAAAAGCATCCGCCCCGACAGCCGCCCGGACAGCGGGAGACCGGCCGGGTGTTTCCCTATCCATTGGAGCAATTTTAATGCAATATATTTAATATATTTACGTATTGACAGTCGTGTAAATTAAACCACAGAACGATTACCCCCGCAAACTGTAACACTATTTTACTTTCATTTTTTAAATGGCCTTTCGCAATTGAAGTCCGAGTACTTTGTGACGTGGACACGCCAGCTCGCGCAAAAAAGAAACGCGCGGATAGACCGATGATCCTGGTTCGACTCCCAAACGATTAATTTTTTAAATTTAATTCCTTTGTCTGTTTATAATTGTGAACACGTATCATATAAGCTATGCCTACAAGTAGATTGCGTTCCGTTACATGCTGGGTAAATATTTTTCACATGCAGGTGCGCGGCTTAATCCTAATATGACTGATGACCGTTGCCGATCCACTATGAATTTTTAGGCATTTTCCATCGATTTTTAATCGTATGCACGATTATGATTAATGCTGTGTACGTTTTTCTTATTGGCTCACGTGAAAATAAAATGGTTTGATTCAAGCTTACAGACTTACACAAATAACATAATGTCTTACTGTTGCCGTGTTCATAGCAGACGTAAACATGTATTATGCATTGAGTGGTGTTCTGCATTATCTGAACATTTTTCTCTGTGGCCAATGAAATTGTTATTTCGAACATAAATAACCATCCTGTCACTCAAAAAGTCGTATCGCCATATGTGCGCCACTGCTGGGCTGAAAAGACCTAAAAATAGCGCAAAGAACATGCTTCGAAGTTGCAGTAGTTTAGCGGTCACTACTCACACGATTTTTGGTAATTTTTTTTTTTATTTTGAAGATAAATGTTGAAATTCAGGACTTGTGTGATGTACATTTTCTACAGTTTTGTAATTTTTTTTATAAAGCTCTAAAGTGAAGTAAATTTTTCAAATAATTGTCCAAGTTCGCAATTTTTTTTATAAGCCCCTTTTATATACAATTTCGAAAATCGACTACACACAATCCTATTAATATTTTATCATAAAAATAGTAAAAAAAAATTATGCCGATATGACATTTGTGGCCAGTTTCCAACCTGAAAATGCGGACACTGCTCGCGCGATATTATAAGCTACTCCTGTGCAGCCTTAAGTCCAGCTGCCAGTGAAAAAGAACGAGTGCTGTCATATGAATCATTACGCGGTATTTATTAAATTCTGTTAAGGAAAAATGGAATTATTTCATAGACCTGCTACCCTATAACACCTGTTGGCTGTCGCTGTCGGCATTATAAGCTTTCAAAGTAGCTACTTGCAACGATCTGTAAAGTGTATTCCGTTGGGAACTACCTGTTACTCGATATTAATTACTTACGGTGGTCGGTACAGTGTTGCACAATATGAATGAAGATGTGATGCAATAACAAAACGATTGAGATGAACTGAATTTATTACGTTTGTTTACAATAAGTCAATAACTCATGCAATAGTAGGCCTAAAAGTATTATGAACAAAATGAAAAAAAAATATTGCAAAAGCTTCACAAATTCAAGATATTATCATTAGCCCTACAAACTTTCTGCTACGGTAGTGCAAAACGCAATATCTACCACATGCTATTTGATGAGAAACTTGGATTTTGGTAACAATGTTTCAGTTAAATGCTGGGTTATTGTTGTAATTAAGTGTTTTTATCTCAATGGATATATTGCATTTTGCGCCACCTCCTCAATTATGAAATGAATGTAGGGCCTATATAAATGTTGACTAAACTTGGGTAGGCCTATGGTTCCAATCTGACATAAGCTGGAAGTAGCAAATCATGAAATGTTGTACAAAGGATTATTCTACCTTACTAGGAAGCTTCGCAAACGATTTTTCAGGCGCGTTGTTGGATGAGCATTGTTTAAAAACTAAAAAAGCGTAAAATTGCGATTTTCATAACAAATACGTTTTTGATTACGCTCAAATTTCAAACAAAATATACTAATTCATAAAATTAAGGTTCTGTGAAAAAATCATTACAATCGGATAAAGCATGTAGGTGTTATAAGTTGAAGAAATTCTAAAAATCAAGAAAAATCGTAAAATTGCTATTTCCATAAGAAATAATTTTTCGATTGCGCTCAAATTTCACACAAATAGGCCTATATTGATTCATAAAATTAAGGTTCTGTGAAAAAATCATTAGAATCGGATAAAGCATGTAGGTGTTATACCTAGGGGCCTAAGTCGAAGAATTTTTTTTTAATCGAAAAAAATCGTAAAATTGCGATTTTCATGAGAAATAATTTTTCGATTGCGCTCAAAAACGATTTAGAAGGCCTCCACAAAATTTCATCGCAATCGGAGCATCGGTTTAGCCGGAATCGTGTTAACAAACAGCCAAAAATAATAAATTTAAAAAAAAAATCCGGAATTTTTTCTCCAGTGTAGTAGCTTCGCTTTCTACGTTCATCCAATTGCAGTAGGCTATCTTTATTGCTACAGAAAATTGCTACCAATCCCGATCAAAAAACTTCTAACAGAATCTCTGATTCTCTCTGATTTTGACTATTGTGATTATGTAGGCCTACAGGAATAAACAAAATACAAATTGCTTGAATAGGACATCCAGAAGGTTCAAAGAATCAAAATGCAATGTGTACGTTTCATTCTTAACCTACGTTATAGAGAATAAATTTCACCTCATCTTCCTACACTTGGATGGTTAATATTGATTAATCGGAGAAATTTACACATGGCAACCCTAATGAAATGAATTGTAAAAATAGCAATTTTCTAAATAAAAAGTGATACTACTACTAGTACAAAATTATAAGTAGGCCTACTCAAACACCTAAATATCTGGGGTATTCTCCCAGAAATATATGATGAGGTACAATGTACGACCGTGTAGGTCAAACCTTGTCAAAATCAAATGAATGTGCATAGGCCTACGTAAATGCCCTTGAATGGGATGAATTAGGTTGGTATTATGGAATAGTTCACGTTTTTAAATGTGAAAACGCAGTTAATAATGTTAAGCACTGACGGGGTTGTTTTCGTTGTGATGCGTCGCTACGAGAACCACAAAAAGAATTTTCTATAAAACTATCAAACTTGTTCCCAAAATTAACTTTTACCAAGCACGGGTAGGAGAGTAGGCCTACCCAAAATAGGGAGTAAGCTTATCTTAGTTATTGTTCCATGCTTGTTCCAGCCTTTACTAATGGTGGAGAATGAATAGTATTCAAACCTTGTGATGGACTAGCTTTGCCCCTCTAGCCCCCAGGGTCACCAAAAACATTTTGTAGCCTAGAGGCCTATCATTCTTATTGAAGGGCAATGACAACAAAAAACGCATGTCAATCGGAGGTCATGTTGGGTTTTATTACGAGACATGACACGACACATGCACAGAGAGGAAACTGATGAAAAGGCCCAGGCCTATGAGAGCTTTGCTCACTAAAAATTCAAGTTGAGTTTCTCCCCCGGCCCGGACCGGGCCGGGCGGGCCCCGGTGATAATTCCCGGCCGCCGGCAGTAAAATTTTGAAAAGAAAAAATTAAATTTTTTTTTTTCTTTTTCTTAACAATTTGCGAATTTAATAAACTATCTCTCCACTGAACGTTAAAAACGTCCCATCCATAAACTGCAGCACAGATTGTAAACACATACGTGGAGGCTAATCTCGCTGATCCCACTATATAACCCAAACAAGGAATGCATTTGAACAACACATAAAGTTGTCAAAATGGCAATCACGCTATGATGGGGAACATTAACTGCCACAGGAGCACACACAAGTGAACATTTTTTGCAATTTCCAGTTTATATTGATTGCTAGGACTCAGTTTTGAAGTAATAAAAATGAAGTCATCAAATATAACCAATGTTTCAAGTTACAAATCCTACAAATCTTAGATTATACCACTTATAAAGAATAACATCATCACTTTATACGGCCTATTGTACTCAATTGTAAGCAATAGGACTACAGGTAATTCACAAAGCCATACATACAAAGGAGAAAATATCCTTAGACTATGATTTCAATCAAACTTGAAATGTTTATAGGCCAAACATCATACCACTAAACCAACAAAAGTAAGCACTTTAAAAGGTCTTCAAAAACCTCTAAACTCACCAAATCGAATCTAGGATCTCAATTTTTTCCGTTCCGGGGGCAGCCCCCGGACCCCCACTATTTTTGGCCCTACCCGCGAGTACCCGCAATGTTTATGAAATACCCAGTGAAACATTTTTTTTCTGGGGAGAACACTCAAGTTGATTCATTGAAAAGTTCCCCCCAAAAAACTTGTTCTTTTAAAAATTTGTTGCCAGCACTGGCTATGTAGGCCTACTAGGGATGACATCGGGTAGTAAAATATGGATTTGGTTCCAGATCCTGAATTGGTTCGCTTCGATTTGTTTCCGAAAGCGAAATGATCGAAAATCGGTTTGAGGCAAATTCAACGTGTAGGCTATCACAGTCTGCAACCGGCAGGATCACAGGAACCAAGGCGCGTTCATTCAATGTTCAATTCTCATTGAACGTGCTTCATATACGTAGTCATTGACATCTCTACCGGTAGGCCTCCTGATCAAGATATATGGAACAAATTTACAACTTGGAACGTAGAGGCAAGAGGTGCACTACCTAGCACAGATTTTCACATAGATGGACCTTAGACCTAGCCATAGAGCCTTGGTCTACAGCCAGTCTTCATCCTCCAAGCAGTATGAACTGATCAACAACTTCATCACTAGTCTTACCAGTACATCTACCCCAGAGCTACTGCTCAGTCAGTTTGTAGGCTGGCTGAAGGTCACGGTCCTTTAGAAAAATCGCATAGCCAGAGGCAGGGGTACGCCTGCCTAGATCCAGTAAACAATGTCTCAAGATAAAAGAGAATGACATAGTAGTCCTATCTGTATAGTAGGTCTAGGCCCTACGAAATGGTAATCTAGACACTAGGCCTATAGGTAGGGCCTAGGTCTATGACGAAGTGGTTTCTGTAGGCCTAAGGCCTAGGCCTAGGCTACCGGCAATGCTCCAGAATTTCAAGAAATGAACTTTCCCTGGGATAGGTGGAAGGCTATTATTGACCCGGCCAATCTGACAATTAAGTTACAGGTTAACCTTTGGCTTTGGTTGCATAATTCTGCAGAAATGTTGAGGTAGGTCCTGACAAGACCCAAGTCAATCTAGACTGGCAGCAGCTGTTTGTCCAAGCCCAACTTAATTTTCTCAACTAATATTAGCCTTAGGCTTCTGTAAACCTAGACCTAGGGTCTACGATTAAGGCAGTACCTTTATAGTTTCAACTACAGAATATTTCTGCTTACACAAGGACAAAACACTCTGCTTACGAACCCTCGCCTACTTTGCACATGGAAGAATCAGCCTACCCTAACCTAAATCGTACAATTCTGTGATACAATGTATATCATAATAAGGTTATTTAAGTATATAATACGGTTACGTTAACAGAATATATAAATTACCTTCGGCTTCTTCCTACGGCTCATTTCAATAGATTTACAAAGAGTTTTGTCTGAGCTGGAGACGCAAGGTGTTTTCAAATCGAGAGCTGGTGGAAATGCGGTGTAAACAAATGAAGTGCGCTCTGCGAGTAGAATTCTCAACTACTTTGCAGCTGCCTGCTTTGCAATAATGCTTGCGCGCGCATTCAAAAACTTGTTTCAATTTTACACACAACAAGAGGGTAACCTGACTGATGTCACTCACAATATCCAGTGAAAAGTCCCTTCAACAAAAACTCAACAATAGATGTTGATTGATACCGCATTATTTTTTTAATTTTGTGACATGCCACATATTTGTCACTTGTTGATTGCTGTACATCAGAGATGGAACCGTTTGATATTATTCTGCTAATAATGCATAGATTTCTACCCAAATGAACTGAGTCGAAAAGTTTCGCGTTGGCAAGCCTAGCCCCCAGACCTCCTTTTAAGTCTATCTTGTACATTTTAGTGATTTTAGTCTAATACATTCTTTCAAAACGTGCTAGTCCAGTGCACCCCTATTCCGAACCCTACGGTAGTCTTTATAGTCAGTAATTTAAAACCCATACTATTACCAAAATAATGAGAATATAACCAAGTCAATCAATACGTAATTTTTTATTTATAGTTCAACTATATCGTATTCAGTAATAAACACTGATTTAAAAGAGGACTAAAGATAACAAAATCACACAGAAAATAATGAACTACATAATTACCATTCACTATCACCAAAAGAATAACTAGGAAGCTTCGCTATCGCTTTTTCCAGTCGCGTTGATGGATGAGCGTTTTTGGCTGACTATTTCTGTCTTATGATTACTAAGGTTTTTGTATGCGTGGGATCTCATTACTTTTTCAAGTTCAATTGCAAAATTATTTTTGTTAAATATGCATAATTTTTTAAAGTTATTAATTGCAATGGTATACCAATTACCAATAGAATGTAAAATATCTCGAGGCCCAAAGACTTGCTTCTGTAGCATTGTGTATTATTGTCAAGTTCTATGCTTTCTATTTTAGTGATTTAAACGTTGCTGTAAATTTCATCAGATCGTTATCGTTGTCGTCAATATTAGAATATCATTAAATAAAAAATCGAAAAATACATATTCATAGAGAATATTTCTCATGTACCAAAAACGGTGTAGGTCCTAGTTTGATTTCGAGGTCCCCACCAATTTCATCAGTTGCATGTATGTTTGCCCGGTAATGCGAAAAAAACGAAAAAAAAACGGAAAAACCGGAGCCAATTTTTATGGGGGTCAGTGAAGTTAGAAATTCGACGTCCTCCATTTAATTATTATAAAGATGCAATGACTATTTTCCCTATGATGGGGACATAAAAAATGTGATAACACAATTTTATTTATGGGGTGTCCTGCACGCGTGTCGTAAAAGAGACTCGTGACAGACAATATACGCCGTAAAATAGTAAGTTAATTAGTAGTAAGTCATAAGTAGTAGTATTTTTTATCAATTGGGACATACAGATAGAAGTATAACACTATCACCTTAATTCTCTAGGAGAGGAGATAGTGGAGTGACAATGATAATGTTATAAAAATTAAGTTACAATGTTTTTGTTAATACATAGATAAATGTGTAAAAATATGACATAAAAGTAGTACGTAAAGAAAGTAAGTAATAATGTTTATTTAGCATATGGTATTGTATACATTGGTAAATACAGTACATAAAAAAGAGCACATAAACTTATTATGAAATATATTATGCAATATATTACTGCTACTACCTAATTATACTTAAAATATATTTAGTATTAGTACATTTACGTTTGAACAGCGACAGGTTATTTATACACTTTATGGCATTTTGTACTTCGTAGCTCATCAAACATTCGTAGCCCAAAGAAAAACACAGATTTCTGCGTTGATTTTTTGTTTTTGTGTCCTAGACTAAAATTATCTTTGTTTCTGGTATCATAATGTACATCATTATTATAG
Source organism: Sweltsa coloradensis (assembly GCA_024449915.1). Taxonomy (NCBI): domain Eukaryota; kingdom Metazoa; phylum Arthropoda; class Insecta; order Plecoptera; family Chloroperlidae; genus Sweltsa; species Sweltsa coloradensis. The sequence continues at coordinate 823,770 of JAMZAV010000006.1, read as the reverse complement.
AACATGAAATTTGAAAAATAAACTGGTAATTATTGTTTTTTAGTGTACTCGAGTCGTTTACGTATACACAGCATTAACATTGTTTTCAGTTTTATAGCTTCCGGAAAAATCATACTAAGCGTAAAATGGTAATAGCGTTGAGTGACTATATATTAGTCACTCAACGGTATTAGCTTTGAGTATGGAACCTTGGTTATATACTCAATGGTATTAGCGTTGAGTGCTCAAATGTGAAATAGGTACACATTTCACCTTGCTTCTTTTACTTTCATTTGAAAAACTTACAAATGTTAGTCAAAAGTCAAATACCCCCATCCAAAATTATATATTTCAATATTTTCTTTTCAGATCAAGCTAAAATATTTTATTTAGAGCGAAAGTTTGTAGTAGTTGTACAATAGTTTTTAGCTACAATGAGCAATAGCGTAAATGCGTGGACTTAGCAAAAATGAAAACAATCACATTCTTAAAAAACATAGCAATAGGTGGTCAAATATGCTCTAAAGTCTAAACCCATACGATAAACCAACAAATTTTACGGTTCTCTAACAATCCACTCCTCATAACATCACTGAAAGGGCATTTCTCCATTATTTCAGCTTTCTGCGCATGAGTGAATGAAGTAGAAATTCTGTTTTAAAATAATATTATATTTTGTCTACACTCTAGGTTTTCTTCTTTCGTTCCTGGTTGTGATGTGGAAATCCATGAACTCGTCTCTCTTCGCTGTTGCCTTGTTCATCCCTAGCATCAAAGATCTTGGTCGCTCTCTTTTTTGCAGTGGTTCTTCTTATTTTGGTCATCCCACGAACAACTTTTTATAGCGTCCTGCAGGGTGCCGGTGCCCGGTGGTGCAATGGCATACCTCTGTCAATGATCAAATTCATTGCAAGGGTCAGACAAACGCCGAGGGCTGTTAGATACGTGTTGTACTTGTATTATTTACCAACCTCCCACCCCAACCGCCCACAAACACCAAACAAGCGTATTTAATAACAAATTAAATATGTATTTATTTTATGCTGACCGAGTAAACTAAACTTTGATACACAGAGCAATTACTGATGATTCCCACAAAGAAAACGTGCCCTTGAACTTGAAAGCTGGTTTTAGAAACGAGGGGCAGGTTTTCGGACAATGTTCTGCAGTGAGTGAGTGGTGGTCAGTGTGAGTGAAGGTGTTCGTTGTGCAGGGTGCGTCTGCACTGCACCCACCTTCAACCTTCAAGTAGCCGGTCAACAATAAGCAGCAAGGTGAGTTATTTTTACAATTGATTGGCGTCATGCGAATGCGAGAAGTATTATTACTTTAGTTTTCAGATATAGGCCTACACAGGTTTAGAGTTGAGAGTTTTCTACCATTCCAATGCAGATTGTGAGACTTGGTTTAGAACTTGACCTAGCTACGCTTACAAAAAAAAACTTTCGAAATGTTTATTTTAAATACAAAAAACTTTCAACAAGAAACTTGTGTTATTCAAAACTAAAACTTTGTAGTTTTCCCCTTCTTGAGATGCCATTAATTTGTCATACATAATATAGTTTAAGAAATTAACCATTTTTAATATTCGTGCGTTAGATTTGTATAATATTTTGATTACGCTCGTCGCTCATAGTGAACTATTAGAGTAGTGTGTGTTTATAAAGTTATTCCGTGGTTTAGGCCTTAGGGTTACAGTCTGTTAAACACTTTAGAGACTGCGATAGTCTGTAGCCAGGCCAGCCCATGGGCAATATGATCGTCTGGTAGCGATCTGTGGAATGCTGCGAGCGAGGCTGCACGCAGCTATTGTTACGCTCACGCACAATCACGATAGTAAATACTAAATAGTAATGGAAATTTCCGTATGCTCACGTAATAATCTCTCACACACATCAAATTAAATATAGTAACGCACTTGTCTAGTTGTTTATTCACGCGAACTTACAATGTAATTCACTATGTTTATTTAGCTTTATCATGGTGTAAATAAAAATTATAAAAGTGTAAAAAATACCACACAAAACACGATAAAACGCGTGATTCACGATACGCGCTTAGATCTAGTCAGTTCGAGCCCCAGTTGGGGCAATTTTTTACGAGGGTTAAATCTTAAAACGGACTTAAGCTTAAATCCAACTTTTGGTTTAACCTTGGTTTTGTAGTAGAGCAACTAGATAGGACTCTGTTAAATTATTCAATTTATATTTTACACATAAATTTAAAAAATGCCACCATCAAATTGAATTAAAATAATTAAGGTTTTTAAGTTGTCTTCTTAGTTCAGTTGTCTGCAGCATCTATCTATCCAGAGAGCCGAGGTGCCACGCTCAATCCCCGGGTGCAGGCACTTTTTTAAATTTCAGTCGAAAATATACCATTATGCATCCTACATTCCAACCAAACCATGGTTTTATCAAAGGTAATCATTCTATGCATCTCTCTCTATGGATGTATACCCATTGTTTACACTTACAGCCTCGTGTAACCATAACGATAATACGTTGAGCTATAGGCCACCGTGCATACAATACGTACGCAGCCATGCACACTGCTTTATCAGTTCCAGATAACGTTCTATTCCATATCATTTCCGCTCAAAAACTCCCACTTAATCAACAGTGTTTACAAATACATAATTACTTACTTTAAATCAAATCACTATAATCATTAATAGGGTATCATTATCATTAGTTTATCAAATCATTATAGGCCCTAATCAAGCATTCGTATTGTGCGTTAGGCGACGCAATAGTTTGATTGTTTATTAATTGTGTGGTGTTGATTCTGCAAGCGTGGGACGGCGCTAGGTCCCTCCCCAGCCTTGGACGATACGTACAATGCATGACGTGCGACGTGCGTCCCGGCGTCAACTCATTGTGCAGACATCTAGCCGCGAGACAAGTTGTGATTTAACGTCGCTGTCATACTCGTACGATGTTATTAATAGACTACGTAGGTTGCTGTGATCTGTCAATCATATTATATCATTGAATGGGCGGGTATGTGATTATGAGTGCACATTTTAATTGTATTGATTTATTCTGAAATGAAATGTAGAACGTATTTTGTATGTAGTTATTCAATGGGACATTTCTAAACAATGGAGAATAAAAAAGCAAGAAATAATAACAGTGTCAGTGCTTTTATAATTTGCTCAATGAATTATACGCGCTAAAAACGATTTCGTTTGACATTTTGTAAGTTACGCGTAAGCAGAAACTTGACAGCTTCGTTTACATAGAGCGAAATTTACACCTTTAATCTTTCTATAAATACTTATCTTTTATCTTGTTTTATCGAACTAATCCAGTTAGGCCTATCTCTGATGATGAAATGAATTTAGTTTGTAAAGTGCACGCGACTTTATAAAACTTTCTGGTTTTCAGATTGTTTATATCCACTCCGAATTGATTGATAAAGTGCATCCACAAGAAAGCTGCAACAATGGGGAAAGGCACGAAGTTTGTAAGTACAAATGAACTTAAATATTAGATGTGTCTGATTTTTAGGTTATGGTACCCATCCATGCCGGTCATAACCTCTGTAACTTTCACGCGCACGTAAAAATAGATATTCTTGAAGCAATGTGTCAAAACGAAGCTTCTCTTGAATGGAGGCTGCTTTAAATATTCTAGAAAAATGTAAACTGCGTCAGCTGTGTTACGTAAAGAGTTGAAATAAAAAGTTGGCGTAGTTCGGAAGAACGCGCGAGACATTGTCTTGGCAGGCTATTGATATTTTGAGAATAAATCTCTTGAAAGTCGGAACTCACATAAATACATGTTGCTTTTAAAATAATTTAAACTCAGTAATTTTATAAAATTATCTGTCTCACTTGATAAAAGTTTTAACTTACTTTAAGTTATAAGATATACATTGTTTTAATTTAGAGTAGTACACAACAATTAACTAAATTATTTGATAACTTTTGATGGGTCAATAAATCCATTAATATATACAATACAATGGATTTTAATCAATTTAATTAAATTAAACAGCTAAAATTAAAAAAAAATGTTTTTTCATATTTAAAAATGCAGCGGCTTAGACTGATAGCAAAAAGTTGTACTAAGGTCCCCTGCAATTTGCTATGTGTGTAATTAAGTAATTTTGTAATGCATTGGGTGATACCAAAGATTAGTGACTCTTTGGCGATACAAAAAGCATTAATTTAGTATCCTATTTCCCTCTCTACTAATTACTTTTAATTTAGTATCCTCTTTTCCTCCCTCCTAATTACTTTTACTCGTATTAAAGACTTGGAAGTTATCTCTATGTTCATACATTCTCTTATCAAACTTGACCTCAAACTATGTTTACATTGTTACACGTTCTCATTTTGTGTATGTCTTCGTAGTGAACCATATTCAATTTTCATCAATTTTATTAAGACAAAATCAGGGGAAAATGAGTTTATCCACGACAGTTTATAAAAAAATGTTTTTTTTTAGTTTGAAAATATTTGAGAAATATGCACGGGATAAGAACAATTTCGGTTCGAGTCCGAAAAAGTGAAAACTTCAATGTTTATTATTTGTTTATTTGTTTATTTCAGTAATAATAAATAAGTAGGCCTACAGTGTTTCCGGAATATTCCTAAGGAAAGCATAGAACATGGTGATGCCATGGTTGGTGTTTGATTACCCGATGTGGTTGTAGACATATCCCTCCATCCCCCCTCACTTTCTTGATGGAAAACTTTCAAAATTGGATTCTATCTTATTACAAGATAATTATATTTTTATTTACCGACATAACACAAAGTCGTCAAGTGATAATCTTCCTAACCGTGGTCGTTGCCCCGCGAAGATCGCAAATAGACTCTCATCGATCCTTTACTAATCTCATAAAAGCACTTCGTTATAAGTATCCCCTATATTGATTGAGGTTAGTTCCCATAATAAACAGGAACCGATGTCATTGCTCTTTTGACCAGCACGTATCGCTCTTCCTGCCCCAATCGTGCTTCCCAGGTACCGTGCATGACTGGCACAGTGCCGACTTTCCCTGACCTACTCAATCAACTCATAACTAAGTTGGCTAATGACGTATTTTTAATTGTTCTGGAACAGGTTCAAAATGCCCCCCTGGATCTGGATGAAGTGTTACTGAAACTAGGGCAGTTTGGCAAGTACCAAATACTCATCTATTGCTTGGCTAGTTTGCCGATCATATTCGCGTCAATATTCAATCTCACATACGTCTTCACTGCGGCTAAGGTTCCTCACAGGTACGGCGTTTTTGTTGTTGTTTTTTTTTTAAATCTTAATGTTGGTGTAGGTTATTTATTTTATTTTATTGTACATTTAATACTGTACATTAATTGAACATTATTAAATTATAAGTTTTAAAATTTCATCGGTAACCTTTCTAAAATCTATATAAAATGATATTAAAATGTAACAACTTATCACCAAATATTAATTTTAAAAATCCTCAATTCTGAACAAAAAAATATAAACCGAAAATGAATACAGCCAAATAAGACAAATAATAAAAACCAGGAGAATTCAAGGGCGACTATTTTAAGTCTATATTCAATATCGGCCTACACGAGATTTAGGAATAAAATTTACTGGACTTATCCTATCAAAGAACCCTTTATCTATAAAATATTCATACATTTTAAACTACAATACAGACTTTTTCTTTAGATAATCTAAGTACTAGATGCACAGCTCTCTGCCATTGGTAGAATTACAGGAAAATCGACTATTAAAATGTTTTTATTAGTTTTTGTTGTAAGTTGGTTTTGCTATTTACATAAGCATAAGCATGTTGCTATTTACATTAGCATTGGTCTAAGGTACACTTACTCTAAAATTACAAATTACAAATATGTAGCGTATTTAGATAAATTTGCTGCGATTGGCACATGCGCATCATTCTATTAATATGAATGTACGTATGAGACTCATCTCACACACAGTAAACAAACACCAAATGGGCCGGATTATTCTAGTGATCGCGCAAACCACGCTTACTTGGGACTGAGGTGCCTCTTTATTCTGTGAAACCCATTTAGAGACAAAACAGAACTTATTTTCCGATTTAATAAGTGGAAATGTCAGATGAAACCAATATCATAGTTTTAATGCAAATTGCCATTCTTTCCTCCATCGACTACAACTTTTATTTATTTATTTAACGTCTATCCTATTCAGTTAAAACTGATTTACAAAGGAGGACAACTAAATAAATCTTGTTACATAGATGCAGACACAACAATGAACTACAGTTTGAAATAGTAATATTACAACAACAATGCATTAAAACAACAATTTTGGTAACAAATTCAAAAAGGATATTAAATGCAATTAATTAATGAACCAAATATAAAAAAGGTGTGGGAAGAAAAGAAAAAAGAAAAGGAAAGAAATGAAAAATCACCCAAAAAAGAAAAACGAAAAGAAAAACTGTTTTATTAGACGATCCCACTCAAACGAATATGAGGTTTGCAGAAAATCAGGAACATCAAATCAGGGAGTAATCAAACTTTCGCGGAAGAAACCATCCGAACGCGAAACTTCATTCTTGTGTTCAAATATTGATAACAATTTAGTACAAAATATCTTGACTCTAATATATTATAATAATATCGGACATATAATTATTTGAAATTGGTCAAGTCAAAAACTGATTACAGGAATGATACAGGACACCTAACTCAAGTTGCGAGCTAAATATATACTAGGAAAACGCTTAAGTCCCGCCGCGTTGTTGGATGAGCGTAATTGGTGCATTGAGCTGCCATTTGTTATGCGGATTTTCTGTTGTTCTTTGAAAAAATCATTACTAAGTTGAAGATTTTTTTAAATTAAATTAAATTAAATTAAATTAAAAAATTAACTTTATTTATTTTTTATTTTTTTAATTAATCGTAATTGTTAAAAAAAGAAAAAAACGTAAAATTTTGATTTTTATGAGAAATATTTTTTCAATTGCGCTCAAATCTCACACGAATATCTTAATTCATAAAATAAAGGTCCTGTAAAAAACTCAATACAATCGGATAAAGCATGTAGGTTTTATAAGTCAAAGATTTTTTTTAAATCGAAAAAAATAGTTCAATTGCGATGATTCTTTTTCGATTGCGCTCAAAAACGTGGCAGCTCTAAGTTCAGAGATTTCGAAGGCCTCCAGAAAATTTCATCGCATTTGGAGTATCGGTTTAGCCGGAATTGTGTTATCAAACACACAAAAATACAAAAAAAAGAAAAAAAAGAAAAAAAAAAACATTCCGGATTTTTTCTCCAGTGTTGTGAAATGGAATCTTCGCTTCGCTCGCTACGTTCGCTACGCTCATCCAATAAATAACTTTACCATTCTCGTACTAAGAAACTTGCATTTGAGGTTCTAAAAGAACCTCACTCACCTAAAGCACTCAACACGAACCAAGATTTTCACGCCTTGCCAACACTCGTTTTACGACAAGTGCTATTGCTTTTATTAATATTGCTAATATTAAGTGCGTCATTCAACTTAGATTTAACGCTAGACATAACATTAATAATACGTAGGAGTAAAACAGATGTTGACCCATGTGACCATGTGGTCATGTGGTTTAACGAGTTATCCGTGTATAGTGTTCTGGTTACATATGTTCGGCTTGGTTGCATTTGTTATATGTTTTTTATCTTTATAGTATTCTACCTAGTATGATTATTGATTTGTGTGTTTGAAGGTTATGTCATTACTACGTAAAAATTATATATTTTTCAGACATGTGATCTTGAAAACACCTGATTTAGTTTGTTCAAATATGTGACTTCTTACTTCTATTGTATCGTATCGTTATAGTGAGAACAACCAGTGTTTTTTGGTCTCCTGGTTTATATTAATTAATAAATTATTACACACCACTTCAAAAACATTGACAATATTTCCGTGTATATACAAAAAAGAGTTGTCACTTAAATTATCTAATATTTATTTATGTATAGCTTTTTTTATTGAACTGAACTACTTTATGTTTTGTGCAAAATTTATTAAATACTCTTTTGTTTTGTTGTTTTTGCGATTAAAAATATAAACAAAATTGTTTAAATCATATTTTTTACCGAATAAAATATTTAAAACCTTTTTAAAGACTTTTAGACTCTTGTGCCTCTGCCAGGTATAGCATTCGTTAAAAATAGTTCAATTCCAAATATTATAAAACCAAGTTAGTGTTTAATTGAAAGTAGTGTTGTGGGTTTATGCCAACTTCGTAAACTAAAGGTAGGCCCCTACCGGTCATAATTCCCAGTCAAGGCGCAGTATTAGAAATAGCATGCTCAATTTTCATCCAATATGACTACATAATCATGAAGACGGTGACTGCATGGTCAATGGTCATACCATATAGGCCTACTATGGTTATATAGTCATACCATACCATTACTAATAATGCTGCGTTTCAAATTTACTTTCCTAAATTTAATGTACAGGCACATTTACATTTAGTTTATGCTTGTATACAACAACCTTCACGAATAGACGAAATCATCATTGAAGCAATGAGCTTTTGCCTTCATGCGCATGCTCCACTTTATCAACTTCGTCAAATCCTGAAAAAGTTGTTTCGATTAAATTTTCGTTACGGCTTCGCTTGGCGTAGACTACGCAGCGTACAATTGGTGAATTGCAATGAAGACTACACCATATTTATGAAAAGTTCATGAAAGGCTCATCCCCAGATTTTCCGAAGTAAATGTTAAGAACAGCTGTTATAATTGGAATTTATTGAATTCTTTATAATTTAAATTTTTAAGTGTTGTTTTTGATATGACATTTTGACGAAACCCCAGGAATTTTGATAACATTTGCATTTTGTGAGGAAGTATTTTTTCGAATACTTGTCTGTATATTATTACTCGGGAATGTCGTTGTGGGTAATGTTTTCTCAGATCAGCACACCCACAGAATTTAACTAATGATATGATATAATCAGAAATTGAGGGAGGTCATATAAAATAAAGGCGACAAAGTCACCAGAGTGGAAAACAAACCATTTCCAAAAACTTGCTACCAGCGGAAATACTAATTTCGGGTTTGGATGTTTGAATAGCTTCGCCCGTGCACTTAGTCCTGTTTCCAGAAGTCTACATTATGCTTCACGACCATACGAAGCGTGGATCCGAATTCAATTTATTACGGATAAATTACATACGCAAGATATGCAAATCATTGTATTTTCGCCATGGTAATTGTGAGATCATCACATCATTACAACTAATGATGATGATTAAAACAGGGCTTATTCTGAAAAGGTACTGCCCCTCGTTATCAAATTAGTAGTTATTAACCTAATTAAATATTTCTTCGAAATAGCCAACAATTGAACCTCTAAATTGTTTCTTAAAAGCAGTAATTTCATAATCCATTCACATTTGAATCGTGTTAAATATTGTTGTAAGTAGTTTCGTAGGTCCTGGCTGAGTCTGTTACATATTATGTGTTGTTTCTACGTGTACAGCATAATTCTCACCTCTATTCATTCAATGTAGATTGGCGTTTTGTTAGTTTATTTATAGTGTTTACTACCATGTTAATTTTGAAACGTGACGTTAGTTTTATATGGGAGCGATGCTCCTATATATAAGCATCACGTTTATGCTGTCCGTCTGTCTGTCTGTTTGTCTGTGCGTGAGTCACTATAACGTCTCACAATAAAAGACGTACGATTTGCATGCGTTTTTTCGTTGGCACAGAATGTTTTGGGTGACCCTGGGTCTACTCCTATCCCCTCTAAAAGTTTGAAAATTCATGAACCGGAACCTTCCCCTTTACTAAATGCGCGAACAAGCTACGAACATTTCTAATGGTAAGCTAGCCCGGCGCCACCACCAAACATATCAACGCACTTTATGTTTTTATTTTTCTTCGACGTCACGACTAATTAATACATTACATTCTCCGATCTACCCTCAGATGTTTCGTACCCGAGTGTGACGTCAACAGGAACGTCTACAACCCTCCCTGGCTCAAGGACGCCGTGCCCTTCGAGCACCAGCTCAACGACAGCCACCCCAGCTCCTGTCTCCGGTATGAAGTCAACAACGCGTCAACGTCGAGAGGGAACGACAGCTGCTCGGCTGACCAGTTCCTCAACGAGACGAGGAAGTGCGATGATTGGGTCTTTCAAGGACCGGAGAAGACTATAGCCACAGAGGTAAACAGGTGTTGTGTTGCACGTATGTATTTCACCCATGTAGATAAGCATAATATATTTCATTCCAATATAACAATTAATTACCAGTTTATAATTATGGGAGATAAAAAACAAGAAAACAAAATTTATTTTGGTAATTTTTAGTAAAATCAAATTTAAAAAAACATCAATAACTAACGGTTTTCTGCAAAAAATCTTTTTCTAAACCATGCAAATTGTGTATATTTTGTGCTTGCTAATATTGTTTGTATTATGTAGAATCCAATGTGTACCTTATAAAAATACAAATCTTAGGAAAAATAAGTTGAGGTTAAAAAATAACGTTGGTATGGTACACAATTTGTTCATTGGGTCACAGTAAAAAGTAACACAGTTTTAAGATCTAGTGTGAAAAATGATTATCAAACAAATTTTGTGTATCTTTAGTTGAAAGAGGTTTAATCATCATATACTCAAAGGTTTAATTACGCCAACGAATTGTGTTGTGTCTTTGAAATGTTTTTCCTATTCTCTACTAACACCCTTGTTTACAGTAGAGTTTTATATTTTGAGTGCGCTTGAAAAGCACTGAATGTGTAGGACTATGACATACTGTGAATAAAAAATAACGAGCCCATCGCCCTTCTTGCGGTAAAACTAAAACCTGTTACAAAACTAGACTACAGCTGCTAGGGAATAAGTATTGTTCCATTGGACGACACGAAACAAACTGACAGCTTTACACGGAGGTTATTCCCAATGTTTTTTCTAGGATAACTTAATCTCTAGCAAATGATTTTAAAACAGGATTGTTATTGTAGGTGGGTAGCGGAGCGGGAGTCAATCCTGCCACCTAGTAATCTGCAGACTTACGCGTTGAGCATGTCGGTTTCGGCGCTACTCAGCACCCCCAAATTAATATGAAGCAAATATTTCTCTACTCTGGTGAAAATGTTTCTAATGCGGTTTATATCATAATATTATTGACGTTACTTGTACTATATGTTCGTATTATTTTTATGTTTAAATTAATTTCGTGTTATAATGAGTATTACTATATGTATGTATATATTATGGATGCTTCAATATAATACATTTGATGTTGCATATTAAATGAAAAACATTTATAATATTAATTTTAATTCATAATAACAAATTAATGACACCGTATAGTCCACCGCTCTATATTTAATCCCGAAATGATAAAATTATTTTGAGAGACGCGTTGACTGGAAATTATTAACAAACGTATAATCGTTAATCAACCAATCAACAAATTAATTTATAAACTGTGTGCTTTCATTTCCCACAAAAAAGATAGTTGATATATTTTACAAAACATTTTATTTTCTAATTCTATATTTGCTTTCAACATTGGACAATGCTTTCACCGTTGAGTGCTTTCACAGACCCAAATAAAGATGAATGAAATCATATATTTTAACGACAATTCGATGATGATGAAATGATTGTACGCACAGTCGTATTTAAACGTCCGGACTTATAAAGTCTTGAATGTATAATTTATTAATTTTGTTCTGGTTTACAGTGGAACCTAACCTGCGAAGAAAACCGGTGGAAACTGACCCTGGTCGGTACGATCAACAACGTGGGACAGTTCGTTGGATTCCCCTTGGCGGGGGCGTTCTCAGACAGGTAGTTGAGTGGACTTAGTTGTTTTAAATATAAAGCTCTGCTTATGTTCACGAACAATGTACGAAATGTAATCTAGGATACAGAATATGTGAAGTATTATTCCAATGGATATATTAAGTTTTTTTAAAGGTATATGTTACTTGTGTTGATTATATATTTCATATTTATATTTACCTTTTATTTACCTTTTATTTTAACACAATAATCTGCCATTGTTAGAAAAGGGAATACCAGCTAGGTATAGTCCCAGTCACATTACTGTGCCTTACAACATAATGAACATACATTACAGTAAAACAAAAACATATTTTTAAACGAAATAGAAAATAGGTCTTATAAGTGTACATTGTAAGTGTGTGTGAATTTGTGTCGTTTGTGTGTCTTGGGGTCGGGATAAGGGAGGGGGAGTGGCTGAGTGGGATGATTGTTATTTACTTTTTAAATTTATGAAGTTTAATAATATAAATTTCTTCAAAGCACAAGGAGCAGTCATTTAAAAAAAATGTTTTTCGAAATTGTACGGACCAATTTGTACAGCGTCAGCGTCCCATTTGATCGTATTAGGTCTAGATCACAATTCCACACGTCTTATTTGATTGTTTGTTGCTGTACATTGTCTATTAATGCAATTTTACTAATTATAATAATGAAACTTATAGAGCAGGTGAGGTTAATAATGTGATGAATTAGTTGGACTATACACTGCTCTTTTAAATAATGAAAACTATGTAGGTAACGATATTTCGAACACTATAGACTTATTTATTTTTATGTCGAAATATCGTTACCTACATAGTTTTCTTTATTTAAAAGAGCAGTGTATAGTCCAACTAATTCATCACATAAGCAATTTTACTATTCGAGACGAAGAGGTGTGAAGGACAAAATATACAAACACAACCAGCCTTATGCATGACTCGAACCAGCACCCTAATCGTATGAGCAACCGAGGACGTTTCCCTTACGTACGATTTGAAATTAAAAGCATGAGGGTATAGGACGTTAGGTTAACACTTAAATAGTTTCTAGAGAGGTGAAGAACGTGTTCTAGTTTCCTACTAAGCGCGTGGATTGATTTATTATCCTTTTTGATTACACACATTTTGCTCTCTGTTTATTACTGTTAACTTAACATCGAGGTCGCTTGGGATTTGAGAATAGTGTTGCATCATTTTCCACCTGTCGACATCGTATTTGCTTCTATCACGTATTTAATTTCTGTAATAAAATAAAATAGGTAAGGAAAATATGGTGACACACAGTTGCTGTCCTCATGGCAAATAAAATATATATTTCACAGGACCCAGAAATATGGTATTGATTTTTGGATGAGCGTAGCGAAGATTCCATTTCACTACACTGGAGAAAAAAATCCGGAATGTTTTTTTCTCTCTCTGTTTGTATTATTGTGTGTCTGTAGCACGATTCCGGCTAAACCGATACTCTAATAGGGAACTGTCCTTGGTTTCAAATATATCTTACACGTATTTAGTAATTTGTAATATTCAATTTAATAAACATCGCAATTAAAATAAACTTAAAAAAATGAAATCTGTGGATTCTATGCATGTTCAAAGTTCCTGGGTTTTGACTTCCCGCGCATAGATTTAAGAACGCGCTCTGATTGGTTGTGACGTCACCGTGAGGCGAGGCCGACTGCGGAGAGCGTTGTCACAGCAGAGCGTGTTTACCATCGGTGTTTACGTCTGTCAGTGTCTGACGTTCTTCACAAGATTACTGAAAAGGGGTTTGAGAAAGCCGACTCCTTAAATATACCTCATGTTAACGCAGTTCTTCTACATACTATCTACATACTACTATACCTAATCTTTGCTACTACATACTTCTCAAATAGCCTCAGTCACGTCTCTGCTGAGGTAAGAGGAGTAAAAAGAGACAGGTACATGGAAGTAGGGTTATAGTTTGCCCTCTTCTAGGCTAGCCTAGGAGGCTTAGGCCCTAGCTTTATTTTTGGATGAGCGTAGCGAGCGAAGCGAAAGATTCCGTTTCACTACATTGGAGAAAATAATCCGAAATATTTTTTTTTTTTTTTTTTTTTTTTTTGTATTTTTGTGTCTCTTAACACGATTCCGGCTAAACCGATACTCCGATTGCGATGAAATTTTATGGACGCCTTCGAAATCTCTGAACTTAGAACTGCCACGTTTTTGAGCGCAATCGGAAAATTGTTTCTCATGATAATTGCAATTTTACGATTTTTTCGTTTTTTTTTAATTTCTTCACTTATAGCACTGTCATGCTTTATCCGATTGTAATGATTTTTTTACAGAACCTTAATTCTATGAATTAATATATTCGTGGGAAATTTGAGCGTAATCAAAAAATTATTTCTCATGAAAATCTCTATTTTACGCTTTTTCCGTTTTTTTTTAAATTACGCTCATCCAACAACGCGCCTGAAAAGCGTTTGCAAAGCTTCCTAGTTAATTTGATTAGGGTCAAGGGCCTACACTATTTTGTACATTTACTTCTCGGATGAAGATTGAAAACATACTCCTTAGGGCCCTAGAGACAGGCGTAGGTGTAGGCAATAGCTACAATTATTCTTTGTTCAAGCATCACAGTACCATCACATCACAGCCAAGGCCTATAGGCCTAGATAGATTATCTCAGTCACCAATCAGTTAATACACTGTAATGATTTAAATTTAAATTTGTAGATCAGGTCGGAACTCGTACTGTGTTTTTGAAAATCAAATGCACTTTTTTCATTTAACAAAATATTTGCTAGCGTCGACGCCTTTTCTTGTTGTTAAAAAATGTAATAAAAACAAGGATAAATAATAATAATAATAATAATAATAATAATAATAATAATAATAATAATAATAATAATAATAATAATAATAATAACATAAAAAAAAACACAAGAGTTCTAACTGATTTAGACAAAGTTTTCCTAAAAAGAAATTTTTGTATTAGATTTTCTGAAACGCTTGTGAAAGTATTTGATTCGCTCACCAACTTGACAAGTTTAGAGACACATATCAATAAAAATCTGATCTAAATCGAAAAAAATCGAAACAATCTGATAGGTCTAAATCGTAAAGTTGATTTAAATCAAATAAATCATGATTTTTGATTTTTTAAATAAAATAAAAAAATCACACCCTGCTAATTAGTCAGACAGTCAGACTTCGTTCTTTTGTGCTGTGCATGTATTTTTTTCAGCACTTCTGTCGCTGGTATGGACCAGTTTTTAACACTGTTTTTCTTCAATAAAAACAATGAAAATCAACTCCAAATGATAAATAAATAAATAAATAAATAAATAATTACTCATTATTAACTATTTATTAACACTAATCACTTTGAAAATATACAATTATTAGGTTATAATTACTCTTACTAATCACTCGCATATTTCACTGTTTTCGGGCAGCCATCATTTAGGCCTGCCGTGCAGAGTTGTTGTACGTACTGAGTATACCCGGACAAGAACATAATAAAAAATAACAAAATGAATCATCACGTTTTTGCGGTTATAGTAAAAAAAAATACTTCAAAACCTTTAACATCGCTATTTCAAGCAAAAGTACTTTTCAGTTGAAACTCCTAAATATTTAAAATAGCGACGTCAAAGGTTTTGTAGGCGGAGTATTTTAGTGAAAAGGGTTGGTACTGTCTGCCATGATGCATTTTACCATGGCAAATGCCCAGTTTACGCCTCGAAGGCCTAAGCCTAGGCCGCGTCACTCCTCCCTACTTATAGCTTACAATAAAAGATCATGAAATGAAACTTGTAAGTGTATATTTTAATAATATAAATAACAAGGCTATTTATAAAGTATAACTCATTTTAGGTTGTTTTTCATTGTTTTAATTGAAGAAAAACAGTGTTAATACTGGTGTAGTTCTCCATCTTCTTGTAGCTAAAATAAAAAAGATCTTGCATTATTTATTAGTTATTAGGCCTACAGTCTTAAGTCCTTGGCCCTGATATGTAAATCCCAAGATACAATTCGTATGGCGATTCCACTAAAATAATATATGGGTTGACTTTGATTTGTATGCTGAAAGAACTGCAATTCAAAATGAAACTATTAATGTGTTAAATTCAAGTGAAGAACCACTATAATAATATGTATATACTAAAGGCTATAGTCATATACTTACAGTAAAGTGTGGATTCGGCAGACGGCGCGGGGTTTGTTTACATCTCGTCTTGCAGCTTTGAACCATGCATTAATTCTCCTATTTTGTTCGTTTGGCACATTAATGAATATTTTGTCTGGTGTTTTAAAAGTAGTGTTTGTACACAGTGGTACCATGCACCATTTTTAACGCGGCATTTGACTGATTAATATACGTTTTATCCGGATAATCTGATGCGTGGGAAGAGCGCGCGACACAATAGCAGCTGTCAGTGGCCAAACTGTCTGCTAGCCGCCTCGGCAAACCTCGCGATGACGTCACGCCCACCTGCAATGGCGCATGGCCGTTTTCCGGCGCGAAGCCCGGTTCAAATTTTTCCTCGCTCACAGTTAGCGCTAATAAAAGCAGATCGCAAAAAAAACTTTACAGGTCGGTATTTGAGGTTGTTAGTAAGGACATATTTAAATTTGGTAATGAAGGACAGTTCCCTATTGCGTTGAAATTTTATGAAGGCCTTCGAAATCTCTGAACCAAGAACTGCCACGTTTTTGAGCACAATCGAAAAATTATTTCTCATTAAAATCGCAATTTTACGATTTTTTACTATTTTTAAAACATTTCTTCAGCTTATAACACCTACATGCTATGCTGTATCCGATTTTAATGATTTTTTCACAAAACCTTAATTTTATGAATTTAGCTATTCGTGTGAAATTTGAGCGCAATCGATAAACTATTTCTAGTGAAAATCGAAATTTTACGTTTTTTCTTTTTTAAAACAATTCTTTGACTTATAACACCTACATGCTTTATACTATTGTAATGATTTTTTCACAGAACCTTAATTTAATGAATTAATATATTCGTGTAAAATTTGTGCGCCATCGAATAGTTATTTCTTAGGAAAATTTCAATATTACGATTTTTTCCTTTTTTTAAATTACGATTAATTAAAAAAAAAAATTTAAGTTCATTTTTATTTAATCTAATTTAAAAAAAACTTCAACTTGGTAATGATTTTTTCACAGAACAACAGAAAATCCGCATAACACATGGCAGCTCAATGCACCAATTACGCTCATCCAACAACGCGGCGGGACAAGCGTTTTCCTAGTATCATCTTCATTCCTCTTGATTCTATTAATTTTATAGCTGAGATCTTATGAACTAGAGATCATCCTTTTCAAAATACATTCATAATATATATAACTATCTTTTAATCACTGTCTTTCAGCATAAGACTGCTCAAGGTCAAGGTAAGGTCAAGGACGAAGTGATGAACAATTTTCAAAAATGTGTGTCCCGAGTGGAGATAATAACGTTCCTCATTGAGAAAGCGTAATTTGTTAATTATAATATGTGCATTATCACACAATCATGTGAATATAGGTTAAATTATAAATGTAAAAGTTAAAGTGACACAATGAGCATCAAAGCCGTTATAAACAGTTACAATTTATTTATGAATTAACCTATTTTGTTGGTTTAAATTTATCATTTATTATAATATGTGCATATTATACATGTGAACATGTTAAATTACTAATGTGAATAATAATAATAATAATGTGAGTGACAGAATGAGCATCAAAGCCGTTACAAGCAGTTAGAATGTATTTATGATTGATCCTATTTTGTTGGTTTAAATTTATCATTTATATACCAGAAAAATTGTATACGTTAGTTGATTCTTTTATTTTATACTTGTTGATTTGTACTCATTCGTTATATCGATTGGAACCGTTTTCTTTATTTAACCACACTGTTTGAATAAATCAAATCGAATTGTTAACGCAATTGCATAACCAAGCAGTGAAGATAAATGTCGAGTTGTCGCATATTATGATACACGTAATATAGTTGATAACATATCAGAAATATAGGCCGTAACAGAACACGATACTGAATACTGGATTAAATTTCCTTCTACGCATGACTTTCACAAATTTACATTAGAAATTAAATTATTCTATTGGTGTTCTGCAGTTGAAAAGTCAAATTTAGTCAGGGGTTACAATTAATAATTTTTTTGTTCATTTTCTCTACTTAACTGATTTCCAAAGTAGTACTAAAATAGCAACGAAGTTAACATGCATCCGTAGTCCGTACTTCATATTTAAGAAATTTATTATATCGATCCAACCAAAATGACAAAAATATACACAAACCTCTTTGAAAAAGGCGGTGAAAAGTATTCATAATTTTCGTTTTTACTGTGTAAATTTCGTTTTTATATCTTCGGCTTTGCCATTTAATTGTGTTTTCACCTGACAATCGTAATATATTATCATGACTGCTCCCGTATTCCAGGTTTGGGCGCAAGACCACACTGGTGGTCTCAATCTGCTTGTCGGGCCTAATAGGACTGGCTCGTTCCTTCTCTCCCTCTTACCTCGTCTTCCTGATCTTAGAGTTTCTGGACCCCATGCTCGGGATCGGTGCCTTCAGTTCAGGCTTCGTACTGGGTGAGTTGAACACATTTCACTGCCACCAGATTTCAAGCATAAATCTCATTCAACATTCGATTATTTGGTGCACAGTTCATTCATTTCATTTCATCACATCACTAGTAGTCATTATTAATTTCAATTTGTGAGTTTCGTGACGGAGCTAAATATAGTACACAACATATCAAACTTTCGAGTGATACTAAGTCTTTTACAATTCTTTGAAAAGTGCTAGGCCTTACTCTGTCTATTACATGTTATTCTCCACAAGTACATTAATATTTCTATGTTTTATTTCATTTTGCCACACTGTGATCTAAAACGACCAAAACTATTATAAGATTTAGATTACACGCTTAAATATCTGTGTGCAACTCTACTGTGGGACAACCTCTTATCGAATAAATCATTTTCACCCACTTCTGAATTAACATTTTAAACTTAAATACAAATATTTATGAGATAAATTTCTTATTTAATTAATGTTTATTTGTTATATTGTATAATGTTAAACGATTTCTTCTCCAGGCGTCGAGTTGGTGGGTCCAAGCAAACGTGTGCTTGGCGGTACAATTATCAGCTGCTTCTACGCCTTCGGTGAGACGCTGTTGGGCATAACTGCCTATTGTCTGCGCTCATGGAGGACCTTACTGCGTGTCGTGTACGCTCCTGCGCTACTGTTTGTCTCATACCATTGGTAAGATTTATTTGTTATATTTTTATATGGTTTTTATATGATGCTGTAAAAATATATGATTTTTATATTATACATGGTCCGCATACTCCGCAATGGTCAATGTAAAATGCAATGTAGCTCATATGATGATTGTGTTATGGAAATAAAACTTGATCCTATCTTACCGTTGTATCAGGCTGCTGCCCGAGTCAGTGCGGTGGCTGATTTCCAAGCGACGGTTGGAGGACGCTCGCAAGATCCTCAGGACGGTAGCCAAGACTAACGGGGTCATCCTGGACGACGACGTCCTTAACAACATCCAGCTCGTGGAAGAGAAGGGGCAGAAGGGGGAGGTGGGTAAAATACTTTCTTAACCTTGAAGAAACAGGTCTCAAATTGAGGTGGGGAATGGAAAAATTCATATTATATTAAAGGTTTGACATGTAATTGTTAGTGAATGTGTTAATAAAGAGGTAGACAGATTCATGTATGTCATTTTTTGTTGTTGCCCCTTAATAATTGGATGAGCGAAGCGAAGACTTCAATTTCACTGACCCCCCAAAAAATTTAGCTCGGTTGTTTTTTTTGTTTTTTTTTCGTTTTTTTTTTGTTTGTTTTTTTGTCTGTTTGTTCGCACGATTCCGGGCAAACTGCATAAGCGATCTTGGTGAAAATTTTAGGGGTACTTCGAAATCTCTGAACTTAGACGTGCCACGTTTTTGGGTACAATCGAAGAAATATTTCTCATGAATATCGCACTTTAACGATTTTTTCGATTTTTAGTGCGATATTTTCATGACATTTGGGCCGATTCTGACCAAACGGGTGGGGCTACAAAGTTCATATTTTACATGGACATTAAGGTTATGGTGATGTAGTAGGCCTACCTTGTGAAAAAAATAGTTGAAAAAGTTAACCAGAATCCATAGAAAAAACGTACTTTTACGATTTTTTCCGATTTTTAATGCGATATTTTCGTGACATTTGGGCCGATTCTGACCAAACGGGTGGGGCTACAACGTTCATATTTCACATGGACATTAAGGTTATGGTGATGTAGTACATTTTGAAAGAAAAAGTTGAAAAAAATTAGCCAGAATCCATAGAATAAAGGTTTTAATATGAGTTTTTTTGAGGTTTATAATAACAATTAACAAGAAACAATAGAAACTCGACAACAATCACCTACAATGCATTCAAAAAGCACTTGCAAAGAAAAAGTGGTCCTACGCAAACTAAAAACTTTAAAAAGCTCATCCATCAACGCGGCGGGACTTTAGTGTTTTCCTAGTTTTTATAACTGCAGAGGATAAGACGTTGAATAAATAATTAAAAATTAATAGTAATTGGATTAGCGAATCGAAGACTTCAATTTCACTGACCCCCCAAAAAATTAGATCAATTGTTTTTTGTTTTTTGTTTTTTGTTTTTTGCTTTTAGTTTTTTTGTTTGTTTGTTCGCACGATTCCGGGAAAACGGCATAAGCGATCTTGATGAGAATTGAAGGGGACCTTCAAAATCTCTGAAGTTAGACGCTGCCACGTTTTTGGGTACTGTCGAGGAAGATATTTCTCATGAATTTCGAACTTTTACGATTTTTTTTACGATTTTAGGTGCGATATTTTCGTGACATTTGGGCCGATTCTGACCAAACGGGTAGGGCTACAAAGTTCATATTGTACATGGACATTAAGGTTATGGTGATGAAGTACCTTTTGAAAGAAAAAAATTGAAAAAGTTAGCCATAATCCATAGAATAAACGTACTTTTACGATTTTTTTCGGTTTTTACTGCGATATTTTCGTGACAATTTGGGCCGATTTTGACCAAACGGGTAGGGCTACAACGTTCATATTTCACATGAACATTAAGGTTATGGTGATGTAGTACCTTTTGAATGAAAAAGTTAAAAAAAAGTAAGCCAGAATCCATAGAATAAAGGTTTTAATATGAGTTTTTTTGAGGTTTATAATAACAATTAACAAGTAACAATATAAACTCGACAACAATCACTTACAATGCATTCAAAAAGCACTTGCAAAGGAAAAGTGGTCCTACGCAAACTAAAAACTTACAAAAAAGCTCATCCATCAACGCGGCGGGACTTAAGCGTTTTCCTAGTCAATTAAAAAATATCACAATAGAAAGTGCAACGATAGATTTTCAGCAATGTAAAAATTTTGGAATTCGGGTTTAATTTTCCAGCCTATCGAGATCGCTAAATTTCTCAACTCAGTTATAGTTCCAACCAATGGTGTAATGTGTGTCTTTTCACGTATTGTGTTAAAGGTGTCCTGCTAAAACTTGAGCTAATTCTATCAGGACTCAAGTATTCTACGTTTATATCATAATATGTAAGTTAATAAAATAGCACAGTCCATGGAGTTATGAATAGTACTGTGCATAGTCCATGTTTGCCTTGGATAAAAACATAGTAATTAAAACAAATGCAACAAATATTATATTATTGATTTAGTGTTTATACGCATTCATGTTATGTTTACCTTGTTTCAGGAGGAATATGTACCTACGGAAACAATTTCCGACATATTTAGATCGAAAATACTGTTCCTGAGGGTCATCAACTGTTCGTTCTGCTGGTAAGCGAAATAAACACCATGTTTTAAACGAAGTATTGTATAATAATACTGCAGTTACCTTCTTAATACTCATTAAGATAAGGCTACTAAGTCTTAACAACAAAATTATATCGAACGGCGTTGAACAATGAACAGTGTCTCACATTTCGCTATGTTGGTGGTTCTTTTACACGCAAACCTTATTTTGAAACGATAAAAATGTCTGTAAGCCCTTTAATGATGGACTTGGACAATTTACATCTTAAAGATATCGTGATTTTGTAATCATCTTCAATGGGCATTATTAATGTTCTGTAAAATCCTAATCCCACTCTATCAGTTTGGCGTTGTTTCTATAGTCAATTCTCAGCTTTCGTACTTTTCAAACCACATGCAGCATAATCAACATATTTTTGTTTTATTTCCACCCTTCAAAAGATAACTAAATCCTTATTTTTCGTATAAGTTCCATTTAAATTACAGTAAAAAAGAAAGTACAAAGTTACATTTTTGTCTATAGATTCGTGGCCTACTCTCGTGATTTTAAACTTCGTCCAGTCGTACCCTAACAATGTTGTTGATATTGTCGCAGGCTGACCAACACGTTCGTATTCTTCGGCCTGGCCTTGAACTCCGTCTCCGTGGGCCCCAACATGTACAGCAACTTCATCCTCGTGGCGCTCATAGAGATCCCTGGCTACGTGGCGACCTACGCCATCATGGATCGGTGGGGCCGCAAGTTGTCGCAGTTCTCGTCGTTAGCGCTAGCGGGCATCTCCTGTATCGGGTTCATGTTCGTGCCGCCAGGTGAGACTATTAGTGTGACGTCAACCATCATGGCCTCCACAACGCCCAATTTAGACTCTAAAACACGGTTCGAGCACTTTATAAACCAATAGGTAGAATTTTCGATGAAGTCTCTAAAAGGAATATATTTTTAACTGTTCACAATAGTGTATTATATCCAGATGTGTTTAAAACACTATTGCAACTAGGGAAAAAATGCAAATACTTTCAACAGTGAAAGGAAGAATGATATTTACTTTAGGAGCTGATTGTACAAGAAGCTTGAGGATGCCTATACACTATACAGTCTAATTAATTAATTAATTAATAATTAATTAAGTAATGTAGTGCACGTGTGTATTTATAACAGAAAACAACAAACAACAATAATCTCATTTGTGATGCTTGATTTGTTGTTGGTGGCCTTCAATTAGTAAATAATAAAAAATGTTAATATTTTCTTCGTTGCAGAGATGGAAACGGGTCGTCTCGTCCTCTTCATGTCGGGCAAGTTCGCCATCACGTGTCCTTCACCGTCCTCTACGTGTATACCACAGAGATGTTCCCCACGCAACTGAGACACTCCTTGCTGGGATTCTGCGCGATGTTCGGGAGGCTGGGGTCCGTAGTCGCCCCACAGACACCACTACTGGTAGGTGTTAAAGTACTACTTTTTATGAGTGAAACACAGACAATGACGTATATGCTTGACATGAGTCTAAAAATCAAATGTCTGCAGGTTAGTTCAGTTTTTAAGGTTATTGTATCGCCTTTGGATAGATATTTTAAAAGCCAAGAAAGATGTCTAAAAAGTTGACTGGGTGAAAGAGGGACTTGTAAAGAACCGATGAATGGAAAGTAAATGCAAGCAAAATCCAGTCCCAAATGACTCGAATAAATTCTAGCACTAAAAGAACATTTCTAGATATAAAACAGCAATAATTTATTAAATTTTGTGTTTTGGGCAACCTGCAACGTATATAGTGGTCAAAGTCGAAATATTTATTGTCCACTTTGAAGTAGCGGTTAATGAGAGGCATTACTATGCTGAGGGTCGTGGGTTAAAATTTCACTCTATTTTTATGAACATTTTTGCAATCTTTCACTACGTATTCCTTGCCTGCTTTACTGTATGTTGGTACAAAAATTTTTGTTAAACATTCATTTTCTGATACATAAAAAGGTGAGGTTCGAAATTTGCATCACATTCAGAGTAGCCGCAACTTTACCGAAATATCTAGCGACTTGCGGACGCAAGTTTGCTGACGCAAACTGACCTTTGTGCATACGGTTTTTTGGATGAGCGTAGCGAGCGAAGCGAGTGAAGCGAAGACTTCAATTTCACTGACCCCCCAAAAAATTTAGCTCGGGTGTTTTTTTTTTGTTTTTTTGTTTTTTTGTTTTTTGTTTTTTTGTTTTTTTTTTTTTTGTATTTTTGTCTGTTTGTTCGCTCTCTACCGGGCAAACGGCATATGCGATCTTGATGAAAATTTGACAGGACCTTCGAATCTCTGAACTTAGACTTGCTACGTTTTTGGGTACAATCGAAGAAATATTTCTCATGAATATCGTACTTTTACGATTTTTTTCGATTTTTAGTGCGATATTTTCGTGACATTTGGGCCGATTCTGACCAAACGGGTGGGGCTACAACGTTCATATTTCACATGGACATTAAGGTAATAGTGATGTATTGCTTTTTAAAAGAAAAAGTTGAAAAAGTTAGCCAGAATCTATAGAAATAAAGCTTTTAATATAAGTTTTTTTGATTTTTTGTGCGATATTTTCGTGCCATTTGGGCCAATTCTGACCAAACGGGTGGGGCTACAACGTTCATATTATACATGGACATTAAGGTTATGGTCATGTAGTACCTTTTGAAAGAAAAAGTTGAAAAAGTTAGCCAGAATCCATAGAAATAAAGCTTTTAATATAAGTTTTTTAAGGTAAATAATACCAATTGACAAGAAACAATAGAAACTTGACAACAATCAGCTACAATGCGTAGGCAGCAAAACAAAGCACTTGCAAAAGTAAAGATATGCCATGCAAACTAAAAACTATAAAAAGCTCATCCTTCAACGCGGCGGGACTTTAGCGTTTTCCTAGTAGCCCTATGATTTAACATATTGGTTTGCGTAAGTACGCCATTTTTAACGAGACGCAACTTTGCGCCGGTAAATCTTTGTGCATGAGGGGTTAAGAGGACACACTGATACAAGACTTAGTGAAAAATTTCATTTTTTGCAAATATTTGGTTAATATTGTATATTTTGTGAAATTGGTTTTCTGAAAAAACGTTGTTGGATAACGTTTTCTTTTTGTCAGTCAGTAAAAATACGAGTTTTGTACGGGATGAGAAAAAAATTGTACATTCAACGTTATTACAGAAAACCATTTTTACTTATACCTTTTAGTGATGAGGGGATCTATTTTTGATGTTTCTCAATGGGCATGCACGATGTGTTATGATTGTATTCAGTATTATGTAGGCAGAGCCAATGTCTAAACGTCACCTAACTTTCAGGGACAGTACATGACGAATCTACCGCTGCTGGTCTTCGGGACAATGTCCCTTCTAGCCTGCCTGCTGTCCCTTATGTTCCCGGAGACACTCAACTCAAAGCTGCCTGACACGATCGAGGAAGCCGAGAACATCCGAGGGGGAAGACGAGCGAACATCGGCAAGGTCACGTGATCAGCCGGGGATTCCCGAGGATAGGTTTCAAGGTCACGCGAGCGACAAGATGGGCGCGTCGGCTGAAGACGTTAGAAGCAACTGTAACAATAATAGCTTCTCTATTTATACGATCTACTTCCAGAATTTAACACAGGCGGCGCTGGCGAAGAAAAACCTTGCGTTAGGGACTGGTACTGGAACCAAGATAAAGAAGTTTACCTGAGGAACTTTGACTAGAAGAATGTGTTTGTTAATAGTACTGGTGGCGCGGATGTGAGTTCGGCTGGTACTATATTGAAATCTTTGTAATCTGTTTTCGCCAATATTTCCCATGAGTAGATCGTATTAACATAGAAGATGTTATTGTTACAGTATTTAGTAGAAAGGGGCTTTAGCTCAGGAGACTATAATATTATACACTCCTAAAACTACAAACCTTTCATGTTGGTGATATAAAGAAAATAATGACAGAATTGTAGATCAGAAATGTGTATAAAGTGGGTTAATGTCCGCTAATTAGTTGTATATATATCGAAGAGAATGTTCTCTTTGAATTTTGATTACAACATTAATTTATATTTTTAAACATTTTAGATTAAGAGGATATTTTAATATGTCCGAGATGTGAGATAAACACATAGAGGATACTGGAGATGAGGACAGTACCGTATTGGCTGTTACGTCTTTTTGTTTTGTAATTATTATGTAAATCACTATGTTTATCTGTACTCTTCCATTTAATAAATATCATCTATGTATTATTCAATATTACAATTGTATTTTCTTACAAAACCTTTCTGTGTATTATGACTACCAATAATTATAACATATATGTCCTAATGCTGTGGTTTTTGTGTTGAAAACTCAATAAGATGGCAAGAATACAACTAGGAAAACGCCAAATTCTTTGTTAGACGAGTGAGTGAACCATGTACCCGGTACACTCCTTTCTTCCCCTTACCTACCATAGGCTAGAGAGGCGCATTATGGCCTTACAGTTGATGCGCTCAAATAACAAATAAACTCAAAACCCTATTATTCATTGGATGAGCGTAGCGAGCGTAGCGAGCGAAGCGAAGATTCCATTTCACTACACTGGAGAAAAAAATCCGGAATGTTTTTTTTTTCTTTTTTTTTTTCTGTATTTTTGTCTGTTTGTCCACACGATTCCGGCTAAACCGATACTCCGATTGCGATGAAATTTCATGGAGGCCTTCGAAATCTCTGAACTTAGAAACTGCCACGTTTTTGAGCGCAATCGGAAAATTTTTTCTCATGAAAATCGCAATTTACGATTTTTTTCAATTTTTTAAAAATTTCTTCGACTTATACACCTACATGCTTTATCCGATTTTAATGATTTTTGCACAGAACCTTTATTTTATGAATTTAGATATTTTTGTGAAATTTGAGCTCAATTGAAAAAAATATTTATCATAAAAATCGAAATTTTACAGGTTTTTTCTTTTTTTAAACAACTCTTTGACTTATAACACCTACATGCTTTATCCGATCGTAATCATTTTTTCGCAGAACCTTTATTTTATGAATTAATATATTAGTGTAAAATTTGAGCGCAATCGAGAAATTATTTCTTATGAAAATCGCAATTTTACGATTTTTTTTTTACAATTACGATTAATTAAAAAAAATTAAAAAAATTAAGTTAATTTTTAATTTAATTTAATTTAATTTAAAAAAATTTCAACTAAGTAATGATTTTGCCACAGAACAACAGAAAATTCGCATAACACATGGCAGCTCAATGCACCAATTACGCTCATCCAACAACGCGGCGGGACTTAAGCGTTTTCCTAGTATACCTGTATTATCAAACTTAAATGCAAATGTTCCCAGGTACTCAAACACATGACTCGCTCACATCGTCTAACAACGACTTTGGTGTTTCCTAGTCCATAGTTGGCTAAAGCGTCCTTATTGGATGAGCGTAGCGAGCGAAGCGAAGATTCCATTTCACTACACTGGAGAAAAAATCCGGAATTTTTTTTTTTCCTGTATTTTTGTCTGTTTGTCCACACGATTCCGGCTAAACCAATACTCCAATTGCGATGAAATTTTATGGGGCCTTCGAAATCTCTGAACTTAGAACTGCCACGTTTTTGAGCGCAATCGAAAAATTATTTCTAATTAAAATCGCAAATTTACGATTTTTTCGATTTTTAAAACATTTCTTCGACTTATAACATCTACATGCTTAATCCGATTTTTAAGGTTTTTTAACAGAACCTTACTTTTATAAATTAAGATATTCGTGTGAAATTTGAGAACAATCAAAAAATTATTTCTCATGAAAATCGAAATTTTACGGGTTTTTTCTTTTTTTAACAATTCTTTCACTTATAACACCTACATGCTTTATCCTATTGTAATGATTTTTTTACAGAACCTTAATTTTATGAATTATTATATTCGTGTAAAATTTGAGCGCAATCGAATAATTATTTGTTATGAAAATAGCAATTTTACGATTTTTCTCTTTTTTTAAAATTACGATTAAGAAAAAATAAAGAATAAAGTTAATTTTTTATTTAATTTAATTTAATTTAAAAAAATCGACTTAGAAATAATTTTTTCACAAAACAACGAGAAAATCTGCATAACACATGGCAGGTCAATTCACCAATTACGCTCATCCAACAACGCGGGGGGACTTAAGCGTTTTCCTAGTATACGAAATGTGGAAGGCCCAGGTTCAATCCTACGGTCGGGATTTTTTTTAAAATTTCTGGATTGTCAAAAATTTGTAAAACATGTTTTGAAATGCATACAATACAATGGAAAACGTAGCCAGTACGAAATACGAGTAGAGATTGCAAGGTTAACTCAATCCCCAGAGGAATTTGGGGACCTTGAGCTGCTAGATTCGATACACCTTTGTTTCCGCATGCAATCACAGCCTGCCAAATTGATTCTTTAAAATGACTTCTTCAAAAACAAAACCATTGTCGTTAAAATAAAACCTTCACGTTTAAAGCATATTTTTCAATTGATTCTTTTCTTGTAGGTTTAAATCGCAACGGATTTTGCTCATTTTGTTAGCAGTTCTCAGTTACCTGGTCACGGATGTATGTTTAAAATTTCAGCTCAATCTGTTTTAGTCGTTAGGCCGTAGTTTACAGACAAATTAATCACGACGAAGGCCTGTTGGACTTGCGTTGTAAGACTACGTTCGCTGCGCTCACTAGTCTCATAAAATTGAACGTTTCTTAGAATGAAGGATCTAGTAACTCTGAACATGCTATTCTAGACGATGAGTGGTGATAAATGAGGGTGAAGGGCATTTACGAATGAAAACCCATCTTATTCGGGATTCGAACACACGTCCTGAAAAAGTGACTCGCATGAGCAACCGCGGACGGCGAAAAACGCGGGAAAAAGAGAAAGTTGAAGTCTGATAAGCTGGTACTACACCTTCCCGCTAGATGGGATGAAATGCTCGAAGTGCACAACAAATGACCCTCAGCCGATAAAACAGGTATCCTCTTCGATCCCCGCTAGATGTCGTGGGCATCGCCAGCGTCGCGCGGCGTCAATGAGATCGACGGAATGGACACAGCACGCCGGGTCAGACCCTGACCTCGGGCGGGAGAAGCTAGGATCTCGACACCGACAGTAACCTGCCATGTGCACCCAAGTGCGGTGATAGAGCGTGCGAGAGCGACGAGGAGCGAGCCACAGGTAAACCGGAACTCTCGTTTCCCGCTCATCATGTGTGTTGCAAGGGCCATGTAGAATATGTAGTAAAGCTGTTTCACTCACTAATATTATTAAAGTAGCACTTCTCTAAACATCGAGAAATGAACTAACAGGTAATTTAGGACATAATTACTTTGATTGACTTTCGTTTCATCTTTAGAATAATTTATTATCTTATACATTTTGTTTTAACTGTGACATGCCCAATTATTTGTATTTAAAATCCTCTAATTGTAATATGGAAGATAATTAGCTTGGTAAGTTATAGTTAACGAACGATGGATTTAATAATAATTCATTTTTATTAAACAAATATTCAATTCGATATTATCTCAAACAGCACACAGCGTTTTCACACACTTTTTTGACAATAATACTACATTAGTTTACCTTAAAATCAATAATGACTATAGACAAAATATCGATTTGTTTATGTTAACGACCTGTGTTGAAATAGATGTTTTCACGATGTTTAGTATCATAATTGACGTCTAGTGATTTACCCGCCCCTGACGTCACGAAGCAACGTGGCGGAATGATGTGGGATAGATCCTCATTCAGCAAGATGAGCCTGCTGAACGGCGCAACACTTATCACGCTCTAACTTTTATTCAATTCATAATTTGGAAAAAACCTTTGGAATAATACGTAGTAAACATATAATTCCTTCTAAAGTGATGATCTCGAATTTTTAGACACAGCCGTAAACTTGTTATATCGATTACGTATTATACATGGAAAAAATATTAAAAATTATAAGTTTTGTCAACTTCTATTTGACAAATAACTTTCAATCGGATTTCAACAAGACCTCATTCAAAGTATGCATCTGACTCTTAAGACAAGAAATAAATTAACTTTCTAGGTAGAAAGTGCACTGAACGAAAATTCACAGCATAGACTTATATGCAAGGTGTGTGTTTTCATAACAAATACGCACTTTTGACGTGCGGGTGAGCCGTGAAAAACTACACTCTGCATATTACTCTATGCTGTAAATTTTCGTTCAGTGCACTTTCTATCTAGAAAGTTGATTTATTTCTTTGTTAAATAGTCTGATGCATATTTAAAAAGATATCATGTTGAAATCCGAACAGTATTTTTTGTCAATTGAAGATGAGAAAAGTTATAATCTTTGATATTTTTTTCATGTATAATACGTACATCGATATACCAAATTTACGGTTTTGTCTAAAAATTCGAGATAATCACTATGAGAAGAAATGATATGTTTGCTACATACTATTCTAAAGGTTTTGTCCAAATGTCGAATGGAAACAAAGTTAGAGCGTGATAAGTGTTGCGCCGTTCAGCAGGCGGCAACTTGCGAAATGAGGATTTATCCCACCTTCTCGTCACGTGACTTAGCGCTCCGCCCATCACCAGTCGTCAATTACCACAATTCATTTTACGCAAATTTAATTTAATTATTCAGAACAAAAAATAAATAATTAATTAATTAGTTAAAGACTTGGGAAAAGCCAATCTGCTCAATAATTAGGCGTTATCTTAAGCTAGAGTTTAAAACACAGATTTAACGAAATGAGATAGTTCATCTAACGTGTATTGTCATTTTTACCGCGTTGCCTCTTATCAGTATCAGTGTTCATTTTATATTACTAATTACTACAAAAGCAATGCAATAAAGATTCCTTCTTTATTGTTAAACATAGTAAAATATTTATTTTAAGGTCAAGGCCAAAATTATTTTTCATGTGGAAGGATGCGTATACGCTAGCGAGAAACAACAAGATAATGCACACCATTTAGTGTAATTTAAGATTCAGTCTCACACGTTCTTTCATAACCTTTTCTCACGTAGTATCGTACATTTCTTAAGTTTTCAATCTCACATTGCATGTATTCCGATCTTTTTAATAAACATATTATTCGAATTGTATAATTAAAATGTCTCTCTGATACAAAGTGTCGGGCACAATAAAGTGCGTGGGCCTATGATGTAGAATGGCTTTTATTTCAAACTTTCCCGCCATTGTTGGGCACTCGTGAGTTTACGCTATGTGACACACTTCAGGTGTCAAGTAATTAGGAATTTACGGTAGCTCTGAAGGGAATTTTCAAGGTCTGTTTCAGATGACAAAATCCCTTATATTTGCAATATCGACTGAAGAAACACTTTGAAAAACTTAAGTCATGATTTCCTGCGGCGGGAATCGAATCCGTTACTTCGCACTAGCTATATGTATTGGAATTGCCTCCTCATTGTTGAAGACGAATCGAAATATAGAATAGAACACCTAAGAAGGCGATGAAAAATTTAGGAGTGAATATTGAAATAATGCCTCACACACATGTTTTCAAAGGTGGATACACAATAAATGATTTAAAAACAATAAAAATGGACTACGCTAAATACACGCATCTCTACATGTCAACTATACGGATTTTGTGGCAGAATAACACAAAAAAAGAGAAGGGTAATTGAGAAACATAATAATTTATTTATCTTTACTATTTTCATGTACCACATTTTTCACAAATTTTACGTAAATAGATTCTGTCGATAAAAAGTCGATAAGACTCCCAATCTTCTACTTGACTCCACACTTGACTGACACGCGCCATGTATTCCGGCGAGCAATGTAATTCGTAGGCCCTACACATTACAATCAGTACATGTCATCGTTAGAATAACCATAACAGCGTTTGAGTCCATAAATGCAATCTTAACACATAAGAATTTATTTAATCATTTCCACAAGGAAAATTTCTTGTGAAGGAACTTCAAATTGCGACATAGGATAACTCGTTTCCTATAGATCATGATATGAGTGACGCAGGATATTATTATAGAAGTTTTAAACTTCTTACTTGAACTTATATTCAACAATACTTTGGTTGAGAATTTGTAAATCGTAACTTTGGTGTCGAATTAGGTAACGAAGTTCACAACTATTGTATCAAGTTGTTCCGAATAGCATGGTTGAATGTTGATTCTTGCGTATTTATGGTATTATAGCTCAAGCTCAGTAACAGGAACTAATGTTCTGTGGGGACCATTATTTGTAAATATTTTAGTACTGTTTTGCCTACTTTTTGAGGCTTATATTTTTACAATATTCTGGAAATAATTTTATTTGGGAACTTTTCAAATTGAACGGTTCTTCTCTTGATAATAACCTTTCTTCCCAAACTCAGTGTAGAAATAAGACGCACGGAGTCAATGACTTCGTACTGCGTCGTTTAAAATTAGTTCGGACTTGGCGGTAGCTCCATAGTAAATTTAATGAAAGAGTGTAAACTAACCACTCATTCGTTTTACGGTTTCAGTGAAGGGGTTAGTGACCAGGGTTCCTACAATAATATAATGTTGATTCACCACAATTCTACGTTCTTTTCTATTGCCAATTTCTTTTTCGATATTTTCCTCCAAATAATAACTGAGTACTATTAACGGAGTACATATTCTAACTGTAGACAGTGGTTGCAGGTTTTTGTGGTGAAAATGAAATGCAATATTTGCTTTTGTAATGCCAAAAAGCGGTGAATTAGCGGCGAAAATAATTCAACATCTAAGATCTAACTGAACGCAGTGTATCTTTTCCCCCTAATAATTATTGGGAGCTTTTGGACTGGGATGTTGTAAAGGACTTGCATTTTAGAGTTACAATGAAATGTAGCTATGAGAAGTCGCAGACAGGTATTTGTACTGAAAATAGATGGTATCATTTTCATTTGCCCACAAACGGTGAATTATTGGCGAATAATATTCAAAACTAGTTTTAGAGGTGTACCAGCCTCTCCCTTGGTACGTGAAAATAACATTTTGTGCTAACTGCTATTGCTATAATATGGAAAATATATTTTTGAAAACGCGACAAAGTGCTATATATTTCAGAAACCAGGATTTTGTCCATGGATATCTTTATGTGCTATATTGTTCTTATGTGTTTTATGATTGTTTCAATTCAGTTAATTTTATATTATATAACCTTATCGACATAATTTTAAAATATGAGTGCAAGGTTATATTGTGTAAATGTGTGTGTACAAGGCAAAACATAATTATTTGTAGGTGGGTACAAAAATAGATGCTATCAAAATATATTCGTTTAAAACTTGAAATGCTTAATACTGTACTTCCGAATGATATTTGCACGCATCAACTTTAAATTACAACATACAAATTAAATAAAACAAAATTTCATAATACAGGCCAAATTTCGGAGAATACAAAAGCTAACAGTATATAACTAGGAAAACGCTCAGTTGGACGCGTTGTTGAGCGAGCACCGGTACGTGCAACACGAACCCGAGTACGACCGATTCCCATAATGTTACATACCATATAGTCTTTAAGGTCTTGACCGATTTAGCTGAAAATTTGTAAAATAGGAGAGAATTGATAAATCCACCGCCATCTAGAGGACCTTGACATCATTTCTTTGGAAAACTATTTTTAATTACTTCTAGGTGGCAGTAAATACCGTAATATAACCGTAGTGTAATATTACGGTATTTGGTGGCAGTACAATAGTGACCAGAATTCTTGTGCGACTTTTCGTTGCCATGGTAACGTTACTTTTGTTAAAATGTATTTCTATCTACACTACTTATGGGATCAAAATAAAATTAACATATTCGTGACCGGACGGACATTCTAAATGATTTGGCTACCTCAGATTTTGTCGCCGTTTAGTTTTTTTAAAAAACTTTAGATTAACTTTAATGTAACTTTATAACTTTTTGAACGATTTTGCCACAAAACTAATGGCATTCAATCGGGAACGAAACTTGCGGATGGTCAAAATTTCAACTCGATCCGAGCCTCCGTTCGACCGCTATCATGAGCCAAAAAAGCTGCGCGACTTTCCGTTGCCATGGTAACGGGACTTTGTTATAATGTAATTTCCATCTACACTACTTATCGGATCAAAATAAAATAACATATTCGTGATCGGAAGGACATTCTAAATGATTTGGCCACCTCAGATTTTGTCACCGTTTAGTTTGCAACAAAAACTTTCGATTAACTTTAATGTAACTTTTTAACTTTTTGAACGATTTTTGCCACAAAACTGTACAGCAACCCGCCTAGGTGGTATGTACATGTGTGCAAAATTTCAGGTCGATCAGAGAAACGGTGCGACCTGTACCGAAGCAGTAACAGAAAAAAAAAAAAAAAACAGACATTCGAGCCATAAGAGTCAAGTGGAGACGCTCGCTAGTCGCTAACGCTCGCTCAATTATTTCAAATCTACTTGAATTTAGATCTTAGAAAATGTTCTTATTATGTATAGTTATTTTTCATAGGATACCTGCCCATAGCCAATATTCAGGTGACAAAGTAGGTAACGGTATATGGTTATTTCAAGTACCGAATTAATCAAAGAGTTCGGGCCTTACATGACGAAAATAATGAAAAGATTTTCCTGGCCATCAACCTCCCGAATAAGAGTATTTTATCAGTCTGAAGTCTTCTTTAAGAATGCCTAGAATAAACAAGTAACGAAATCAAAATGAAACCTCAAGGAATAAGACCAAGCTCTAGCAATGTATTATTTAATTGCGTGTTAAGAAGCTCTAGTATTGTTATTAATTATGATAATATTCATGGCATATTTTAAAGCTTATAGGTTTATTTCCGGGCTGGGAAGGGGGGGGGGGCGGTTTAGGTGTATAGTTTATACCGACCGTGGCTCGGGCGTGACTCTGATTCGGGAGGTCCCGGTTTCGAATTACGTCGTGACCGGCCATCCTGACTGAAGGCTTTTCCCGACATTCTCATGTTTCAATGAAGCAACTAGGTTTTACTGGCTTCCGATCCGTAGGTTGCTAGATATAGGTTACAACGCTACATGCAATGCAATGGATTGAGCCCGCACTTAAACAGCCCTCGGACAACCGTTCACTACTGTCCTATCCGCAATATACCTAGTATACACTTCAAGAGGGGCATAATTGCACCCTAACAGGTTTAATTCAAACGGTAAAATTGAGTATATTTTATTATAGTTTAGGATCCCTCTTCCTGAATGTAGTTCATTTCGAATTATTGCACTCATCTACAAAGTGGCGAGTTCTGAGACCTGACCTACTCCTTTACTTTTAACACTAGTCTGCAGATAGCGTTCATTATAATGTTGTTAAAACACTTCCGTGTTTCAATGAAGCCTAGGTTTTTATTAGCTTCCGATCCCTAGGTTATTAGATATAGGTCAAAACGCTACATGCAATGTAGTTGCAAGGACAGGAGCTGATAAGAACTATAAACACGCCTAGAGTAATCGCATTCGGTCTTAACCGCATTAATACGAGTACATGAGGAGGCAGACATGTTAATTGCTCAATATACCATTATCGCATATATATGATGCTGCACAAAATTAAGAATGGAAGTAGGAGATTTTAATCACATTTCCATATATTAATTTAAAAATTATGCTTTCAATTAAATAAAATTTTGAAGTTTAAAGGGGTACACCAAAATGTCTCCATTTTCTGACTGATTATGATAAACGTTGAAGATCTGTCATGCATGTATTTAACCCATTATTAGCAATTACTCAAAGTTTTATTCACATTTGTAATGATTTATGAATGCAGGGATAAGAATGTGTCGAACATCAAATAGTCCCACTTCCCCCCACACCTTCTACCAAGTCATTACTCACATTAATATGTGCTATGTAACTCACGAGATATTTTGTTATGATTCTATGATGGAGATAAGTTTCTTCTCATTTAAATTAACTTGGGTAAGATCCAGCCTATGAGCACAGATAATTTATCCACTGGCAATCCTGATATGAGGATTATTTCAGGGTTTCCTCTGTTAAATTATTGATCAATTAAAAAAATAATTAATAATTTAATGTTTCAAATATTGTTTCAATAGTTTCGAATCTCTGCTTTCACTTTTCACAATAACCTCTCTGTAAAAGCCCCCTCCTACCAGCCACCTGGTCTCTTTGGGGGCTAATACTAAAATTTATATTTTGATAAGAAGAACTGTAACATTTTGTGGTACAATAAGGATAATGTTAAACATACTTGCATAATAATTTTATAATATAATTTTAACGAACATCAACTTAACAATGAACCGACAACACAACACAACACAACAAAGTGTATGTAGTACAATTCAAAGTGTTATTGATTCAAGTATGCACCAAGATGTGTTCATGTATATAGGACGTAGTGGTTGCAAGGTTGGAGCATGCAGGCACACGGATAATAATAACTCATGTGCTACATGAATGTT
This sequence comes from Sweltsa coloradensis, assembly GCA_024449915.1. Taxonomy (NCBI): domain Eukaryota; kingdom Metazoa; phylum Arthropoda; class Insecta; order Plecoptera; family Chloroperlidae; genus Sweltsa; species Sweltsa coloradensis. Next base: position 787,771 of record JAMZAV010000006.1, on the reverse strand, counting down.
GCCAGAGAAGTAGCAGCGTGATGGATACAATGTTGCAACCTAAAGCCTATACCGCAGTTTATAATAATAGAACGAAATAACATACGTACTTGCAGAATAGCTTGTGCAGTGCTATAGATGGGAGAGGTGATTAGTTGTTTCTATGCCATCCCAACAGGAAATCGTTTAATGTCATCCAGTATCCACATATAAAACTATGATGAAATGTGAACGCTGTAGACAGGGACGTAGCCAGAATTTCGATTCGAAATGGGGGGGGGGGGGTGATTTCGGGGGTTATATTAAGAAATTTCTATAGAGATAGAACTGCCCACGAAACTATGATTCCGGATAAATTATGTATCCTGGTAAAATGGAGGGTCTGGGGGAATTCCCTTCAGCTAGTGCGGGTTTAGGGCGCATAGCCCCAGTTTTATTTTTATTTTTAACATTGCTTATATAGACATTTTACTGTACTAATTTATGAAATTGTGGAGATCAGTCACAAAATCAAATCAAATGTCAGCTTACAAAATCTTTCCATATATAGCGCCTACAATGTATGCCACATACATAGTGCTTTTTAGTATTATTATAACCCTTCTTCTGATTTCAAGGGGGGATAGGACAACCATATCCCCCCTCGCTACTCCCCTGACTGTAAATAGAGAGAAACTCCCATATTAGTATCACTTTTATGACCGCCCTCCCGGTCGTCTGTACGTGTAAAATGTCTCACGATAAAATAAAAACCAAATAGGACCCCTGATTTACATGCGGTTTTTCTTTGACATTCTCCTTCAACAAGGATGATAAAATATTATTTTGGTGACCCTAGCGACGACAATGATAATTGTTTTATTTTCGTATTCTTTGTCGACGATTTGATACTTAAGAAGCTTCGCTCCCTTTTTTTAGTACACCCGAAATACACCTTGTCGGTCACCTGATAATTCATTGAACCCTAGAGAGTTTCCAATTAGAGGCTATCCATGTATACTTACGTGTAAACATTGCTTCAATGTTTGTGTGGTTAAACTGATAAACTCAACGTAAATAGAAAGTTATGTCAGGGGGTGGGGGAGGGGCGGAGGGGAGGAGGGGATAAAAAGTTGTCAAGATTCTCTTTGTTATCTATTGTTGTACGCACTTTGTACCGAACATAACTTTGAAGTACGGTACTGTGATTTGTATATCTTGAATGAGATTAGACCGTTACAGGAACTATTGTTATTCGATTGTAGTAACATCATGTCTTTCTTGACGGAAAGGTGAAAAGAGATAGGAAACAAAGTAGACTAGAACATGTCGCGTACTACGTTTTTTAACGTTGAAGTGAAGAAATAATGTGAGCACGTGTAGAAAGGTAGGTATGTTATCCTATTTCGTTTCGGACGGTTAATGTAGGAAAAATGTTAGTGATACTGTAAACTAAAAATCTGTACATTTATCTCTGAGAACAGGTACATCCAACCACGAGTATCAAGTATCTAAATCTAAACACCATGTTATTACTGAACTATAAAGACACGAGAATGGCACGGTGATAATGAGTATAGCTGCCCTAATTTCACAACGAAATGGAATGTTTCCATTCGTTACAACTATCCGTGGGTTTACATCAATGTGATTCTTTCTTTCAGGTGTGACAAGTGACAAGGTCCCCGGACGGGAAGAACCTCGTTTTCCTCCCTCAGGATGGACTTTGACGATGTCCTGGAAGAATTGGGAGAGTTCGGCGCCTACCAGATAACCACCTACATCCTGATCTGTCTACCTGTGTTCTTCAGTGCTGCCAACAGTCTCAGCTATGTGTTCACAGCAGGCTCATCAACATACCGGTAAGAACTATAGTTTTACCATGGACTTATAATAGTAACTGTGGTTTTACAGAGCTGGAGTACAAAGAGATTAACGATTGTCTACCCCAGTCTTAGTTTTACTGTCCTACTAGTGTGTGTGTGAAGATATGTGGTCAACTTGCAAAATGCCATTAAATTAGAAATCAATTTTCATTTTTCATTTTTTTAAAATAAATAATAAATCAATAAATAAACATTACTATAACTTAAATTAATGCCTAATTACTAAAATTGTTTGTGTTTAATTTTTAGTGGTCGCCAACAGGTTACTTCATTTGTCACTTGTTGTCGTTATCACGATTTTATCGTAATGTTCTATGATCGAAATAAGAACAATATTCTTCCTTTCTAGGTGTTTCGTGCCCGGATGTGACAATGACACCTCGCCCCGCTACTCCGAGCCCTGGGTGCAACAAGTGGTACCACCCTCTACACACGAAGACAGTTACACCCCCAGTCAGTGCCTCATGTACACACCCTGGCTCAACGCCACTGACATCGACACGTGTCCGCTGGGGCAGTTCAGCAAGAACAATATCACCTGTGACAGATGGGTGTTTGACGATGGCGACTGGACCATCGTTGGGGAGGTAAATAAAATACAATTGTATTTAGAGTCTACACACCAATGGTGATATTAATTAAAGTGGTTGTCTGAAGGGGATATTTTCTTCTGAGAGTTTTTCTGACATTAATATGGGAGTCAGATACAAATTACTTTCCATTTTATGGAATCAATTACACTTTCTTAAAATAATTGGGGTGAGCACTATTACCGTCTCGATTATCACATATTTTGGACTTTTAAAACCGAGAGTTAATTGTTTAGAGTGTTTAGAGGTCTTAAACCATTCTAATCGGAAGAAGTAATGCCGATATTAAATAATTATGTTCTGAATCTACGATATACTTGTCCGGAATGATGATCGTATCTTTATCTGTTGTGTTTAGTTGATAACTTAATTGCTACTAAAAGATAATTTCAGTGTGCCGAAATCAGATTCCTAATTTATTATGGATTAATAAATCTCCTAAAAAATCATTAGGAACTTCAGACAAAAATTGAACAGCAACTGCACTCAGGGTTGGGGGTGTCTCTGGGATTGACAAGATACCTACACTAATACCATGTGTAATACTTGTTGCTTTCAGTGGGGCATCACCTGCGCCGACAAGTACTGGATGCTGTCGCTAGTGGGGACTGTCCACTTCGCCGGGATCCTCATGGGGTCATCTGTCTTCGGGTTTCTAGCGGACAAGTACGTACAGACCAGTCACAGAAATCTTATAACAATAACAGAGTATTATATAATCTGCGGCTCAGTCATATAAAACATACGACCACGAAAAAGGTTGCTGAAGATTTTATAAGCTATTTTAGCGAAGCTGATGTAATTCTTGCGATTTTGAAAATATAATTCAATAGGCTTTACTTCGCAAGATCACAAATTCGAATCTCGCTACGGTAATCCTCCTGACAAAGTTTTTTTCAACAGAGTCCTCTTAAACAGCCCTACGATAATCTCACAATTATTCAACTCGAAATCAAAATTACATACAGCATTTTTTCTTTAAATTCAAAATTATAGTGTTGATTTAGTGTCCACTTTTCCCGGTCACAAATCAGTCAGTGCATGTTTTCATTCGTGGTCTTGTGTAGAATCATTTTGTATAGTATATTTACACACTTAATAAGTTCAATGTATTCAATCGTGAAACTAGCAGGATATAATTAATAACCAATAAAACGCATAAGTGCAGCTGCTGTTGCTCCCTAAAAACCATAACTGAAAATTGATTTGCGTCTCCACATGATAGTAAATAAACGATCCTCGGTTCCATTGTTTTGGAATTCTCCTTTCAACCTTATGAGCCACCGATGGCAAAACTGTTTATAATTTATTTTTACTACAATTTAAAACTCATTATAGACATGTTTACCATTGTAGGTCTTGTGGCAATTGAATAACTGCGTCAGTTTAAAGTTTGGTGACAGCTGCCTGCTAGTAGTTTTTTTAAAAGTTATTAATATAAGCTCAAATTACAGCTACTATTGTCGTGCAATGTGTAAGAATTGAAATAAATTAAAATTGCATTTTTACTTCCATTCATTAAAATAATTAATGTGTATATTTTTTGCGATGGATCAAAAGAAGCCGCCAATGTTATGAGGAGAGTATCACTAGGAAAACGCTCAGTTGGACGCGTTGTTGAGCGAGCACCGGTACGTGCAACACGACCCGAGTACGACATTCCCATAATGTTACATACCAATAAGTCTTTAAGGTCTTGACCGATTTAGCTGAAAATTTGTAAAATAGGAGAGAATGGATAAAATCCACCGCCATCTAGAGGACCTTCACATCATTCCTTTGGGAAAACTATTTTACTCTTGATTTCTTCTAGGTGGCAGTACATAGTGACCAGAATTCTTGTGCGACTTTTCGTTGCCATGGTAACGTTACTTTTGTTAAAATGTAATTTCTATCTACACTACTTATCGGATCAAAATAAAATCTACATATTCGTGACCGGACGGACATTCTAAATGATTTGGCTACCTCAGATTTTGTCGCCGTTATGTTTTAAAAAAAAACTTTAGATTAACTTTAATGTAACTTTATAACTTTTTGAACGATTTTGCCACAAAACTAATGGCATTCAATCGGGAACGAAACTTGCGGATGGTCAAAATTTCAACTCGATCCGAGCCTCCATTCGACCGCTATCATGAGCCAAAAAAGCTGTGCGACTTTCCGTTGCCATGGTAACGGGACTTTGTTATAATGTAATTTCCATCTACACTACTTATCGGATCAAAATAAAAATAACATATTCGTGATCGGACGGACATTCTAAATGATTTGGCCACCTCAGATTTTGTCGCCATTTAGTTTGAAAAAAAAACTTTCGATTAACTTTAATGTAACTTTTTAACTTTTTGAACGATTTTGCCACAAAACTATACAGCAACCCGCCTAGGTGGTATGTACATGTGTGCAAAATTTCAGGTCGATCAGAGAAACGGTGCGACCTGTATCGAAGCAGTAACAGAAAAAAAAAAACAGACATTCGAGCCATAAGAGTCAAGTGGAGACGCTCGCTACGCTCGCTCAATAATGGCAGTATCGAAGTAATTTAATTTAAATTTATAAAAAGTGCGCGTAAAAAGTGCAGAAGGGCGGAACTTACTCGGAACAATTAGCGTGAACAAGAACGGTCGTAGTTTCAAGTCAAGTCATTGCTAGCTCTACAATCATTTCATTAGGAAACACATTTGCTCTAAAGACGCCGCATGTTCACAATGACGCAATGATAAACCACTAGTCGGTGTTAATTATTACTTTTGTTTCATCTAGGAACAACATATCGTGATAAAAGTAAACATACTAACATGCATCAACAGTTGAGTCAAGCTGCATGCCGCCGGCATACAGTTGCATAAGTCAATATCAATCAATAATAAGTTGAATCAATCAGTACTGTTGTGTAGTGTGCAAAATGAAAGAAAATTAAACTTGTGTGTTGCTAATCTGCAATCCCATCGAAAATCCATACATTATAGGCTAGTGTCTATTCATCTTTTAATTAATCGCAAATTGTTGGTAGTCTTGTTGTTTGTTGCTTTTGAATGGAACGCGAAATAAATAACATTTTTCTAATTTAATATCATAATCTCTAAAAGATAAACGCTTTTGCATAGTACATTAGCAGACCGTGAATAACAAGTTAACTCATAACGAATAGCAGAACCGTTTGACAAAATATGAAAACACGGTGATAGTTTAATTTGTGACCATGTGTTGGTTTCAATGCGTATTACAATGCAACGTGCAACGTGCCATAAAACAGTGTTCAGATTTTCTAATCTGTCGAATAGACGTGAAACGAAAATACTGCATAAAATTGCAAATTCTTATCTTCGCTTATCGCAATACAAAACAACAGTACTCTAGCATGTTTTAATAACAGTCCCAACCCAACTCAGTAATGAGACTATTATTAAACCATTGTGAAACCATAAACGCACACCACGTTTATGTTCGCCATGTTGGAAACAAGTAATAACAATAATATGCCGAACGTAGAGTTTCCTATATAATATTATGAATAAAAAATAAATTATCTATACTGTCTTATTCTACTTGTGATTGTGAATCATTATGCACACGCATGTAATTTTATCATGTATTGGATGGTACGAGGCTTGATTCTAGGTACGAAGTAGTTAAATAGTTTCTAATAAACAGTCAAGGCCAACTAGTTGACTATTGCAGCAAAATCTTTCCTGTCACGCATCTTCGACTAAACCACAAGTGCTACTTTTATCATTTAGCATTATAATACAAAGTATTGTGGCGCAGTAGAATGTGTACATACATTTACAAACATATCAATGTGTTGCGAAACTAAAAATAATTTGGTGGGGGAATGGGGGGGGGGGGGGGGCAGGGTACGTGGAGGTCGGGATTTGGGGCAGAGCCCCAGCCGCTACAGTTATTATGTTATGCACAATGTCAGAGGCAGATTTGAAAATTTAATTTAATGAATATGTCAAAAACTAAAACAAAACATTCTTATTTTGAATTTTAAAAACGATCTTACTTTCACAGAAACTATTTGCGATCTAAAAAAAAATAAAAATAAATTGTACTCTATAGTATGAGGTTGCTCGTTTTCGGAAATATCAACTTAGTTTTAAAAGTACTAATGAAGCATAATGAGCAAAGCATGTTCGTTTTACTAAAGTACACCTTAGTAAATGGGGGGGGGGGGGGGGGTCAAGGTTTCAGATGAAACACTTTTGTGATAGGCCTATATACATAATACCGTGATCACTGGTGTATAGTGCTATTTCATAAATAGAACAGCTTTGAGATAATCAATGGCAACCATGTAATACGAAAAAATATTTTCAGTGTCTTAAAACTTGTATATAAATGAAAATGTCAGTTTGATAAGGCGGTACGAGATACTGAATAACGTCGATTGCCATTAAAAAGTCATCACTCATTAAATCTTCATAAGAGCCAGCAACGCGATCATTTGGAAGGGCAATCAAAAGCCAATCATCGATCTTCGATCGAACTTATTGACTGTGTGATTATCTCATTTCATACCCACAAATAAATAAGATGAAGTTTTCTAAAACTTATTTTAAAACTTTATTCTTTACTGGAAGAAAGATAGAATGTTAATATAAAGTTGGGTATACGTTACGCGTGGGCCTCATTCTAGGAGATCGCCGAGTCGATACCCACCACCTGTATTTATGACTCAAGAGTGTTTTGCAAGGTGTCAGTCAATAATGAGGGTAATGCTAGGAGACAATGAATACTCAATAACATTTGGACATTTCCTCCCAAATACCATAATTTACATAAAGTTCCCATAAGTAACCAAGACGAAGGCAATCCAAGAAAAAAAATGTTGTATGTCATTGTTATTTCAAGGTGATTTTGTAATAATTACATTTTATTACAAATTATTTCTCTTGCGAACCTGTCCAGGGTGCTACGCATGCCCCTGTGTATAACGAGGTGATTTGGATTTTGGACACTTGTGAAGGGAATGTCCAAGGGCTGTTTAACTTTTTACTAGGACTCAATCTCTTTCATTCGCACTAGCGACTGAAGAAATATTTGGTCAGAAACCTTTAGTCAGGATTGCCGGTGGCGGGATTCGAGAGAGTCTACCCACTCAGTTATATAACTGATTTTCAGTAGGGGGGGGAGGGGGGGGGGGAATCAAAGCGACTAAGCCTACCCTGTAGATTCTCATTATTCTCAGCCCACAAACAGTAACCATCTAATCAACGTCTGTAATGTTCCAGGTTAGGGCGCAACCGAGTTTTCGTCTTCTGCATTCTGCTCATGTCGGTGACGGGAATAGCACAAGCGGTTTGTAACGACTACATCACATTCCAAGTGTTTGTGTTCATCAACGCACTAGGGACCTCAGGAGTCTTCCCTCTAGCTTTCATCTTGGGTAAGTCTTCTGGACTTCTTCTTCTGGACTTCAAAATAAAAACAAAACTTTTGTTGTTTTAGTAGGGATGGCATTGAATAGAAAAATAAGGATTCGAATTCGATTCCAGACAAAGTTTAAATTATGCAATTTCCTACAGGGATATGCAACACCATGCTGTGTAACCCAACAATGATACAAATACAAACCACAGTTTAGAAAATCAACCATACTAAAACATTACATATATTTATCGAAATGTATTTGGAAACTACCCCATGTTCAATTTGAGTCACAAATCTGAACCCTCGCCACTGTTGGTACATAAGGGTAGTTTGTATAAAATGCCAAAGGGCTGTTGGAATTGATACAGGAGTGTCTGAGAAATACGTTAAAAATTATTCGGTAAAGATTGGTGGCTGGCATCGAAGCGACGACCCTATAATAGTCACATCTACCGGTATAACAGCCTCAATGATCGAGCATACACGGCGCATAGTGTTGGTCATCTTCCATGCAATGCAAGAGTTACAGGTAGCTTCTTGCACGCCAATACAGTGCAGATCTCCCACGAAGATAACACACACAAAGAGATTTTAAAGAAAGGTATCCGTGCCAGGGTCAGAAATCAAGTATTCATCTGACATGATTTTGATTTCCTGCTCGCCTGAAAATTAAGGGCCACTACCTCAACCTTATGTACCAACTTATACGTCCATTAGATTTATTGTCTTCAGCAAATTTTTAATAATTTACGTAAGAATGCACACTTTGTCCGTGAAATATATGTCTGAATATTGTGAAGTGTGCTTAACATTTTTTAATCGCACGTAATATTCCTCATATTGATTGTATTTTGCCTGAGACTTGTTGTTCATCATCCATGTTTTATAACTATATTGAAATTACACCTTTACCTGTCAGATAATGTTTATTTTCATTACTGCATTTTAATCGTTTATTAATCTTTGTAATTAAATTATGTCTGGTGATATAGTTAGCCAAAAGTAGAGTGTTTAGATATAGATTGCAGCCGGCAATCACTAATCAGCAATTATGTTTTGATGTTTTGATAATGTTTTGTAGATTTTATATTTCCAAGCACCATTCACGTTGAATGATTATTTCAGAATACGAGACACAATCTTGATTTTTATGCAAGTGAGTTGAACTTGACACCTGAGTCGTGCAGGCCAAGACGTGTCTTGCGTCATGTCTGTTAGTCATGCACATGCACATGCACTTCACTTGCAATCTAGGTCACACTTTTCGCACGCGCATTATGCTTGAACGCTAGATAACACTCACTTCTCACAGTTTTAGAAAACAAAACGTTATCGAAATATAATCGTTTTAATGAGCATAACGTGTTAAAGTTTAAGAAAAAGACTTATGCTCTTACTATTCGCGTTGTCCATTAATTTTTAGAACAGTTGTTGCAGTCTGCAGTTGCTCACAAGTATTTGAATAAATACATATTAAAACAAGATGCATTTTTGTACAGCAACATTTAACATTTCAGTGAGAGTTTAATATTTTAACAAAATTTTTGTCTATTTGATTATTTTGTATTAATTTAATCGAATGGTATTACATTCTTACCGTAAAATTTGATATGTCTTGTTATCATTTTCTATAATTTTCTTATTTTTACATTCGTACAGTTTCATATTTATTTTGAAATTCGTTCAAATAACTGTTCATTATTTTGTGTGCAATTACGTAAACACTTAACCCTACAGTTAACTATTGCCCCCTGTGTTAACCCTTTTTTTTTTTTTATAATTTGAATAAGAAAGACGTCAAATAAATAAATAATTTATTTATGAATATTTAATTTATTCATCAAACAATGTTTAATGGTAACATTAAATCTACTAGACATTAAATATTACATACAGTTTAATAGTCAATGCCTCGTCCAACCATTCCATTGTCCATTGTCCATATTTTAATGGAACGCAAGTTGATTTCGGAAGTTATAAAGTTAAATTAGTTTTTTTTTTACTCGAAACCTTCTAATTTAAAAACAGGGAGAAATTTGAATGAACACATTATTTAAAGTTTTTGTGATTGTTTTGTAGTTAGTTAGTGTTGTTTTAGAGCACTCAACAGTAGAGTTATCATCATCATGACCTGTCAACTATAATCAATAGAATAATAGCAATAATAGTGTCGTAATAAAATCAGCACCATCGTATTAAACTGATATTCGATTCAAGATAGGTTTTCATCCCAGTCTCCGCTTGTAGTAGCGTCGATCTGTGTTTAGCAGACGCCAAGTTGCGTAATCTCCACTTCCTAATCGCTGATTAATTTGTTATGGTTGTATGACTGGATGCATAATGAACCGCCTTGCACCACACACTTTGTTTTTTAAACTTTCAACCACGAAAGAAACTTAACAATAGGCCTTGAATTGCATTTCTCATCGTTTCATTCATTGATGGTTAAAAAATGACGCCCACAATTTTCTTAGTCACGTATGTAGTCGAGAAAAACAACAGGTGTACAGTGTGCACGCGCACGCTTATCTGTCAATGAACCACAGGAAGGAAACACATCTGTATTGTTCAATGTTCATGTAGTTATAATTAAGAAGTTTTTTAGAGGGCTATCTGGGGACAAGTCGGCCAGTGTAGGATTATCAGATGGATTCAATTACACGCTATGCACTCATTGACGTCAAATTAGAATAAATTACTAGTATTATGACCTTGATCCATTCCATAAAATATCAATTATTTAGAACAAATAGTTTTAATTGTCAAAATACTGGTCTTTTTTAACCTTCCCCATGCTAGAACGTGCACAATCAATCAAAACACTTTTAACTACTGATGTCGTTACTTTAAGGCTATTGTATTACCTCTGACCGATAATTTGAAAGTCGAAGAAACATGTCTGAAAAGTTGCTGCAGGCCTTTAAAATAACAGAAAAAAAATTGTGAATTTTTTTGGGCGGGACATAACCTCACTTTTGGAAATTATATCTGGATTTTTGGACAAAAGTGTAGCATACAAGACTCAATCAAAATTTAATTTTGAGAATCGGTTTTCTGGACATAGTTTTTAAACACCTTTAGCTATAACTTGACTATAGCTAAAATAGTTTTCTGAAAAATAACCGTTGGTGGACGAATTTTTTTGTCAACCGGTACAAATACGAGTTTTGTACCGTTTACTACCGAAAACCGAAAACTATTTTAGCTATAGTCAAGTTATAGCTAACGGTGTGTAGAAACTATGTCCAGAAAACCGATTCTCAAAATTTATTTTTGAACGAGTCTTGTATGCTACACTTTTGTCAAAAAATCTAAATCTAATTTCCAAAAGTGAGGTTATGTCCCGCCCAAAAAAATTCACAATTTTTTTTCTGTTATTTTAAAGGCCTTCTTTCATTCAGCAAACTTTTCAGACATGTTTCTTCGACTTTCAAATTATCGGCCAGAGGTAATACAATAGCCTTAAGGAATACTGTTCCTCATGATCGACGGTGTTGGCCCGCGACTGATTCGGGAGGTACCGGATTCCAATCTCGTCCAGATCGGCAATCCTGACTGAAGGTTTTTTCCGAGGTTTTTCGCTGTCGTTAATGCGAATGCAAGGAATTCAGTACCTACTCTTAAACTGCCTTAGGACATCCCTGATGTCCTTTGCAATAATTGTCGTAAAACTCCAAATATACCACCTGAAGAGGGGCGTATTGCACCTTGGACAGGATTCCCACGAAAAATAAAATAAAAACAAATCTAAAAAAGTGTTCCTTTAGAAATCAAAGAGGCTACAAATTTCAATGATAGATTTAAATGATTTTAGTTAAAATGTCAGTTTATATTTATTTGTATCCTACCTTATTTTGATAAAACATAATGTTTATTTATGGAACACACTCATTTTCCCCTACGATCGTATATTTACCTTATTTCTATTTAGTATGTTATGAAGGGAATCAGGCATAACTTGCTATGAGGCCATCCCTCTCTGATTCTCTTCAAACATTTCAGTTCACTGTATCTAAATGTATGATATCTTGATTTGATAAAATAATTACTAATAGACACACTCTTATTTACTTTTAGGACTATGTAAAAATATTCATAAGCTGATATTTTAGCAGACAGTGTTTCAGTTATTGAATTAAAAATATATGATAAGGAATGTGGAGATAAAGTTCAATGTCACGAAATTCGTGATTCAAGGTTCTTCAGCTTTGCAACATCATTCCACACAAATCAGATGTGTTATTGCTATTAAACCAATTAGGATTAATTTAATTAATATCTTTAATGCGATTTGAATGTCGTGACTATATATAGAACCAAGTAAATAGCAATGGCGGCGCTGATATGAAGCCTCTCCATCAGATTACCTAATGTATAACATTTACCATGGCCGTTCTTTCCTCGAAAGTGAATGCAATACAAGTATAATTAAAAAATAATTCCAGATAAATTAAAAGTTATTAATACAAGAAAGATTTATATTGTAAGTTGACAGAAATGTACTAAAAATTGCCCCACCTATTGGTTTAATACTGTATATTTTCAATAATATCCAATATTTTTCTGACCTTAACCCGCTAAGGTCACGGGGCATAAAGATTGACGAGATATTATTTCTAATGAGAATTTTTTGCCGATGAGACCTAGCTCGAAAATGACAAATTTTGAAAATGTCATCACGGGTCACGATAAACTCAATATTTTGTATTTTACTTTGTATAAGCATCACTAATTAAAATGTATCAAATATACAGTTTGAGTCGCGGTTTGAGTAAGATAGATGAATACCCCTTTAAGGACAGTTACAAAATTACATACATCTCTGGATCCAAATCCACCTTTCTTGCGAAATACGTTCTAGAACTTCGCCCCAGCCGTTTGAGCCATTGTACTTTCCCACAATGGATGTACTGAGATTTTTGCAGGTGTAAAACAGTTGGTGCACGCCCGACAAATAATGCATAATGCAGCTACAATTCAGAAGTTACGTTCGTTGGCTAAGGCGTCTACCTGGAATGTGGGCGACTCGGGTTCGAATCCCGATCGGGATGGATTTTTTAACTACTGAATTGTTAGATGAGCGAAACGAAGACTTTCAATTTCACTGACCCCTCAAAAAATTTAGCTCTAATGTTTTTTTTGTTTTTTTTCTATTTGTTTGTGCTCTACCGGGCAAACGGCATATGCGATCTTGATGAAAATTTTAGGGGACCTTCGAAATCTCTGAACTTATAGACCTGCCACGTTTTTTGGTACAGTCGAAAACATATTTCTCATGAATATCGTACTTTTACGATTTTTTTTAGATTTTTAATGCGATATTTGGGCCGATTCTGGCAAAACGGGTGGGACTACAACGTTCATATTTCACATAGACATTAAGGTAATGGTGATGTATTACCTTTTGAAAGAAAAAGTTGAAAAAGTTAGCCAGAATACATAGAATAAAGGTTTAAATATGAGTTTTTTTAGGTTTATAATGACAATTAACAATTAAAAATAGAAACTTGAACAACAATCACCTACAATGCGTTCAAAAATCACTTGCAAAAGTAAAGAGATCCCACGCAAACTAAAAACTTATAAAAAAGCTCATCCATCAACGCGACTAAAAAAAGCGTTCACGAAGCGGTCTATTATTAAATATTTACAGGTGACAAAGTCCCAACAGTTACTACAAGCACAGTAGTTTCACCATTGGTATATATTATAGTTTTAATATATAAATGGTTTCACTATGTATTTGATATGAAGAATTACAAAATTAGGTATTCCTATGTGCGTGTAAGTTTTATTTGATGGATTTATCACAGTTTTTTAACCGAGAAAATGCTAAACCAGACCCTCCGGAACTACGCACCGACGCTCTTGCTAATTACTCTACTGTGACCGCGGTACACACTGATTTACTCCTTAATGCAAATTGTTTTCCTTCTTAACATGACGTAAATGAACTGCCACCGTGCGTCTACTTTTCGATTTAGTATGAAGCACAATTAACAATTTAACATAGTACAGCGATATACAAACAACTAATAGTCCTCGTCTGGGCCCAATAGAAGTTGGTCCAGAGCATGGCTCTGCTGATCGTAAAAGGCGAGAAGAGAGACAAGTCCATCTCGCAAACATCAGCTGGTTAGTATAGGAGAGTATTCCCCGAAACTAGAGGAGAGCTCTAAAAGTCGTTGTCGGGGACCCCTCCACTTGCTGACCTCCCGACGACGACGACAACTCGAATGATGACAAAGACGATGACGACCACGAGTGAGAATCCCCTTTCCCTTTCCCTTTCCTCCCCCTGACCGTGGCTGGTTCTAAAGCATGGGTCTTTCCTCCCTACATTGTCTAGGTTAGAGTGGCGCATAATGACCTAACGGTTGGTGCGCCCTTAAACCGAATGAACAAGAGTCCTTACACTTACATCCTAGAACAGAAGATCAAGGGTAGGACTAACGTTTTTGCCCCAACAATTCCCTTGCAATAGACTTAATTTGTGAAGTCTCGGCCCAATCTACCAATCACTATCCTTGTGTAAACATGTATAACGTGTATCAGTTCAGCAATAGTTTTGATAACACAGCTTTTGTTTTGTAGGCGAGTTTGACAGATAAAAGTAAACGGTATTTGATGATGACGATGATCCCTGTTTTCACAAGTCACGACGCTAATTGGGTTTGTTTCCTATTCTGTGCAGGTGTGGAGCTGGTGGGAAGGCGCAAGAGAGAGATGAGCGGTATAGTGCTCAACTACTTCTATGCGATCGGAGAGGCTGCGGTGGCTCTAGTGGCCTACCTCACTCATGAGTGGCGATCCATACAACTATTCGTGTCTGCACCTTGCCTCGTATTCATCATTTACTTCTGGTACTTTACATTCCTGAAAAATGTATTAATAAGTTTGAATTGTCAACATAATGCCCACTCGAACACCGAAGTTAAGCAGCCTTCGGGCGTGGTCAGGGGAAGAGTTGGTGACTGCTCTGCCCTGAAACTCACGTATATCGCTGGTTAGAGCAGATGGAGGGTTCGAGAGCTAGTGTAACGACTTCGTTCTCCTCGACGTCTGCTCGGCAGTCCGGGTTAGTGGAGGAACCTATATAACGGCCAAGGTTACACCGTCCTTTTGGATGGGACGTTAAGCCGTTGGTCCCCTTGGTACTTTTTGAAAGGAGTAGGCTTCGAGCCGGTACCGGATTTCCCCTCCTCCCTTCTGCTCATACTTCATCCTCATCTATCACCACTCATCGTCTCGAATAGCCAAAGTTCATTAATATGAGACGTTAAGCAATCCAACATAATGTAACGAGTGCCAACACTATCAGAGTACTCTTGACCAATGCTGTAGACCCAAAGCATACATTTATAAAATTACAATATAGAATCTATGCTGAATCTTAAATTAGGAGACTGATACAAAAGGAGGTCTGCAATGCGACAAGACAAATATTCAATTACAACAGCTAAAATGTAGATTTGTGTTCACTATGGCTAGCTTGGAGTTGAATATCCATGGAACAGATCTCGCAATAAAGAAGATCATAAATTCCTTATTTTGAAGATTCACAATAGTTGTATTGAAATTTTACTTTTCGGTTTAAGCCATGCTGTAAGGATAAGAATGAAGCTAAAGCAATGTTCGACAAGTTGTGTCCTGACCGGGCATCGAACCATGGCCTTCCGCCTTTACACGACTAAGTTATGACGGTGGACCAGTGTTCGATCCGTAGTAAAGACACATCATGTTGAACATTGCTCTTATCTCAATTGTTGCATTCTAGCACAACATTTGAAGATGACCAAACTATGTTGTAGATACAATTTCTCTTATTGGTCAACAGGTTGATTCCGGAGTCTGTGCGGTGGCTGATGGCAAAGAGCAAGACTGAGCGAGCCACAGACATCATCAAGAAAGCGGCGAAAATGAACAAGGTCACTCTGTCAGAGCGATTGCTTGCATCGTTCGAGAAAGATTCCACCAAGAGTAGCCAAGAAAATGACGGGAGTAAAGTGGAAGTAAAGCAAATCTCAGAAACCATATTGGAAATAATCAAGTGCAGGAAGCTACTATTGAGATCGCTCAGCCTGTTTTTTGTGTGGTAGGTTCAAATGTTTAAATGATACCGTGATTTGACTTTCAAACTTGTTTAAAGACAGTAGCGGCAGCGAACTAATAGGTTCATTAGGGAACGCTGAATAGCGTCGACTGGAATAACGTCGACCGCCTCGTTTGTACAGGCCTTGCTCCAACGAAAGGTTGAGGAGGAAGGAAGAAGGTACACTACACACGAGGTGGTCGACGTTTTTCCAGTCGACGCTATTCAGGCGACTAGTTCATTAAGCCATCCATTATTTTACTTGGTGCCTCAGCACTCCTCAAGCACTTCAAAATTCTCACATATTTTTGCATCTTAAATTAAGTGGCTTCATTATCGGAAGCTTGCAGCTTTCGTTATGTTACGTAAAGCCTAGCGTAAAGCTATAAAGTACACAAAATAAGACGCAAAACACAGCATTTTTTTACATCATCTAATTACAAAGCATCCACAGTTTTCTGTATGTATTTGGTATGCATACTTATATTTCTGAATTGTGCACTCACTTAGTAGACCTATTTACAAATTTTGTTTTAATTTAAGATACACAAAAGAATTTCTTAATCTTTTATGCCAACATTACACTTGTGGAGCTTCCTTTGTTGTTCATAAGTAAATAAATAAATACATTTATAAGATCACCATGGCCCAGAATAACAAATTTCCGATTGGTGTTTAAAGTTCTCCATATCGGATTTCACCAAGACAACCACCATACATATTATAATATTATATCGTGGAATTTAATTGTCCTCAAAACCATCTCTTGAAGTGTCATTATTGGTAGTTCAATTCTTGGGTCGAACAGTGTTGGGGCAGCGGCCTTAGGGAAGCCAGATCTGCGGCCAGACAAAGACGGGCAACTGCCAAGGGTATTTCCCAGACTGTCGGTCGAGAAAACAGTGCCTGGGGGGAAGGGGGAATAACAATCTTCGCCCATTATGAAAAAGTGAATTCCCCCCTAGGGATGCACCCGGGGGGTGGGGGGGGTCCCCATAAGGGGGCAGGGTTCCCTTCGTTTACTGTAGCACTTTTAAGTAGTTATTGGTAACAATAGGAATTATGGGTAGCCAACATGAGGGCGCCATGGGCGCCCTCGTTTACGGGGGAACACTTGGAAGTAGAAGGTTAAAACAATGGGAAGGGGGGCACTCCCCATGGCAGGGGCGGGGCAGGTGGCCCCCTTGCTTCATTTAAACCCATTTGTGATTAGTTTTTGTCATATTCAAATAAAATATGGGGACCAAAATTTAAGGGGGGCCTTCGGGCTCCCTTTTTTATTTTAAGTATACTAGTGTATTAAAATAAGAAAGGGGCGAGTCAACCATCAGGCCATTTTCCCCTTGCTCCCATTAATTTTGAAGATATTTTGTTTAAATGTCACACATAGGATATGGGGATTTAATGGGGGGTTTTTGGGCCCCTTTTCCTTATTTGGTGAAATTAAATAGATTTTTAATCCCCAAATGGGAGGGGAATAACAATGGGGGGGGGCCAAGGTCCCCTTGGGTTCTTACGGAACAATTTTGGAAGAAGTTATTGTTGTCTTTAAATAAGTAGGGGCAGCTCAACCATCGCACGGGGGGGGCAGGGTGGCGCCCTTCGCTCCTCTAGGTGAACTGTGAATAGTAATTTTGTAATTTACATAATTGGGGGCCCGGTCCCTCGATGGGGGGTCTGGCCCCTTCGTCCTCTCCCGGTGGCAGGAAGAGTTGTTGTCATTTTTAAATGGATTGGGGGGCCTCATCCCCGGGGCGGGGAGGGTTTTGCCCCCTCTTTTATTAAACAATTTTGATAGAATTGTGCATCTTACATAAGAGACCGAGTCACTGGACGGCCAAATGGTCGCCTCTTTCAACTTGAACATTGTTGAAGGAATGTGTCATAAAATAAGTAGGGGCAGTAAAATTTTGCCATTCGCCTTCCCAATCAGGGTTGAGAACATTTTAAAGTATTAAGTTGTTTTTAAAAATTGGGGAATGGCATCAAAATGTAGGGGGGGCCTTGGTGGGTTTGGGCCCTCGGTGGAACAAATTTAAAAGGTTTTTTACAATAAGTTTGGGGGGAGTCAACATCCCGGGAAAATGGTGGGGTTGGGTCCACGGGTAAAATTTGAATAAAAGGGGCATTTCAATGGAAAATGGGGGACAAATCGAGGGGGGATGTTGGGTTTGCCCCTTTAAACTTAAAAATTTTGAATGCATATTTTCAACTACTTTTTGGGCGACCCACCATCGAGGGCGGGGATTTTCGCCCCCGCTCCTCTACTTTAAAACTTGAATTATATTTTTACTTACATGGGTATTTTCAGCTAAACCCTCGAAGGGGGCCTTGGGGGTTTGCTTTACGTAAATTGTTGAATAGTAATTTTATTTAAAATTTGGGGGGGAAGCTCCCCTGCACGGGGGGTGGTGCCTTTGGTTTACTATGAAAGTTGAATTAATATTTTCCCCCTTTTCCAATAATTTTTCTATACCATCCAAAGGGGGCCATGTGCGCCCTTCGTCAAAAATGTAAAAAATTTGAAAATGGCCACCTCCCATAGGGATGGGCGAATAACCACACCGGGCCATCGGGGTTTTCGCTTCTCCCCCTGGTTTTTTAATATTTTTTTTTAATTTTAAAATGATATGGGGACTAACAATCCCCCGGCCATCGGTTTCGCCTTATTAGGCCTTTGTTGGGAAATTTTTTTTTCCCTTAAAATTTGGGTTGGGGCAAACCAACCTGTGCGGGCGGCCATGGTTTGGCGTTCGCTCCTTCGGGTGAGACCCCTGGTGTATTTTGCATTTTAAAATTAGGGTATGGGGCCAGACTTCGCGGGCGGCCAGGGTCTGGGGGCCCGCTCTTAGGTTGGGAATGTTAGTGTTTGTGTCAACCAAAGGGTTGGGGGCAAGCTCCCCATAGGGGGGGAAGGGTCGCCTTCGTCCTTTTGGAGAAACACTTGTTGGGTGGATTTGTTGTATTTCAAAGTTTGGGGCGGCTCCAGACACACGGGCGGGGAAAGGTGGCCCTTTGTTAAAGGGTAGACCCTGGCTAAAGAAATTTGCTTTTAATGGGAGAGGGGGGCGGCCCCCATCCAGGGGCCGGGGCAGGGCGCCCCTCCCTACGGTTTGAGAACGGGGTGGTTTGGGGCATCTACATGGAGGGGGGGGCCACATGCCCGCTGGGGGCCATGGTGGCCCCTTGGTTTATGGTTGGCACTTTAAAGTAGTATATGGGGCCCGGATATCATCAACCATCGCACGGGCGGGGGCCATGGTGGCGCCCCTTCGCTCCTCTACTGGTGAGACACTTGTTGAAGTAGTATATTGTTGTCATCTTACAATAGGAGTATGGGGGCGAGCTCAACCATCGCACGGGCGGGGGCCATGGTGGCGCCCTTCGCTCCTCTATGGTGAGGACACTTAAGAGTATAGGTTGTACTTAAAATTTTTAGAATGACACTTTTAAAAAAATTACCTTTGAAAAAGGGAAATTTTTTGTAAGGGGCCCCAAAAATTTAAAACCGGAACCCCGTCTCCCCCTTTCTTAAAATTTTAAAAGTTCCAAAATTGGTAATTATATCATTTTCATTATAAAATTATAAACAATTATTGGGAGTGACTTTTTAATTTAAAACCTTGTTTCTAATAAAAATTTCATTTTATTACCAGTTTCTTCAAAAAAATTTTAATAAAAAAATTTTTTTCCTAATTTATTAACCTTTTAATTCCTTATTGGTTTTTTAAAACAATTTACTTTATTTTTAACAAACTAAAATCTTCTCTTTCTTGGGCTTGTCTTCTCGCGCTGTGCGTTGCTTCCCTTTATTCCACCCGGAGACAAAAACCCGGAAACAAGAGAGAAATTTGGAACAACCAAAAAAGAATGTGTGAAGAACATAAATGTCCTGGTAACAGTGCTTTTTGGAATTGTGTTTCAGAACAATGACTTTTCCTGGTTTTTCCCCCTTCGTAATTGGGGAAAGGGAACCGAAAAAAAACCAAGTCCACCTGCTGGTGGATATGACTGAAATATTCTTCTTAAAGTGTAATTGTTAACTTTGTGTTTCATTTCAATGAATTAGAGCCAAATTAAAACAATTGATTGGGAGTAAGATTTTAATTTTCTTTTATATTTTTAAGCAAACCAAATTTTCGTTACGCCCTCGTAATTATAACCATTTATATATAATTAACCGAACCTTTGTTTTTTCATTATGACAGTTTAATGTTGACCCTATGGGTACGCAATAGCGTCACTAAAGTCGTAACGATGACGTGTATATTTTTTTAGAAGTTTTAGTACAATTATGACATTTTTAACAATAATTAAACCGAAGGATAACCGTAGTTAGTTTATACAAATAATATACTAAAATACAAATAAGAAGAATATACCAAACCTGTGGGTCGCATACCAAAGTGTTGCTGGTTGCGAATGACTGTCATCTGTAGAAATAAATAAGTATCACGATTCAAAGTTACATATATTTAAGCTGTTGGCCGAGCTCGAGAAACCCAGCTTACAACGCAGGCCGCAGAGATTTAGTCTGGAATTCTTTCGTTTTCGTATCGGTAATTTGCACCCAAAAAGAAGTAAGAATGTAAGAATTGCGTTATCAGAGCAACATTTCTAAAGTTGTTCACTTTTGTAAGTAAATTGAGCGTAAATGTGCCACCAAATAGGTAATTTTTGATCATTTCCAAGGGTTGCGAAGTGGAAAACTAAATGATCAAGCGAATTTTGAATTAACATTTAACATTGTGTAAAAAGTTGGCTCGAGCTCGAACAAAAATTTTTTATATTAAAAATTTAACCCGAAATAATTAACCAAAATTGCCGCATTTTCAAATTGGTGTGTTTTTGGAACCAAACAGAGCCAAAACGCCGATTGCTTTGAAATGCCTCATTTTTAGTCTAAATTTTTTATTTTTTTCGAATTTCGAGCATACATTTGACCACGCAACACACTTGAAATATGTAATTATGTTTGGAAAAAAGATAAGGAATGTATTCATGTATTCTAATTTCTATTAATATTCATTCTGGGTATTTATTTCTTTGGCGATATCTTTATATGACACTATACAAAAACAATCTATAAATATAACGTACACAAATTAATTGGCCTAAATTTCCCCTATTGTATTCACAATGATGCCCACTATATTTTGAATACAACCGAAGTTTTAAAATAATTTAATCAACTTGTTTAAAATGCTACAATGATTAAATAAAAACGAATTTAGAATATATTCATGAACTGAATTTTTCAATATATACATAAATAGATTATTCTTCTAGTATTTCCAGTTTGGTAAAATATACTTAAAGTTACTCACTAGAGATCTGTTTATTGCTACATTTAACGTACTTAGATAAAATAGATTAGTATCAATAATTGAAGCTGTGAATTTCGTTTATCTTGTAACTGTACTTATTTATCTACGATTGAATTTCTATTCATATTTGTGTAGACAGGACATGTTTAAGCAGTTAGTGCTGTATTAAAAATATGTTTGTCTACTTGTCTTAGTTATATATACCTAAAAGTGTTTTACAATTTTGACAATACAGTTTATCATAATATGCAAATAGTTCATACAGAAAAGTGGACCAAGATTTTTTAACAATATAACATCTAATCTTAGCACATATTTTAAGGGTTTCTGCAGTCATAAGAAGTAATTTTCGAGATAAAGATGTGAATGGAAAGCACAACGAGAAATCCACTCTACATTTACTTTTACAATATGTGAAGATAATAATACACAGTAGCACCATACAATGGACAATAATCTATAACACATGATTCACACACCATCTTGCAATATGTATCTGGATGCTCAAGTACAATTTAATTTGACATATTATTCATCGGAATTATGTAAGATTTCCACAAACGCTAAGACTTAGCCTACTTGAAATTCACTTAAATTGTGTTTTATTACCATTGAAGACAAGTTGTATATTATATAATGTTATTAAAATGTGTTTAAAATACTAAATGTGTCATTGATTTTGCTTTTCAATATTTCGTACAAAATCCTTTTGTGTTACAAATCGCCAACTCAATTCTTCCTCACGTCTATAGGATATACGCATGAATTCCCAATAAAACTGTTCTTTTAAAAACCCCTGCAAATTTGTAAACATATTATGTTTAAGGAAAAATTTTATTTTTTAAAAAATATACCTTTAAACCAAAATTTTTAACAGTTCAAACACACCAAATTCTTAAAATTAAATTTTTTAAGAAACATGATATATTTTTAAATAATTACCTTAAACATATGTTTAAAGGCACGTTTAACCCCCAAAACACCCAAAAGGTTTATAAAAACAAACTAAAATGCATGCCATTATATTGATTTAAAAAATTATAAAATCAATGAAAAATAAAAATTTCACTTTTCCCTCAAAACACCAAAACAAAAATTTTTTATTAAAAAAAAAAAAAAAAACTTAATTTTGTTCAAAAATTTTCGTTTTTATTACAATTTTAAGATTTAAGATTATTGTTTTAATTTAAAAAAATAAATGTAGACAGTATTCCCCTTCAAAAAACTTATAAAAAATTTGAAAATTTATTAAAATTTCCTCAAAACATTTATTGGGATTAATTTAAAACTTAAAGTTATAATGAAAATATTTGGGTTTATCTTGGGTTACGATTTCCAAAAAAATTTTAAAAATTTATTTCCCCTATATTAAAAATTACATGAAAATTAAAATTAAAACCCGAAAAAGGGATAACATTTAAGGCTTTAATGATAAATTTTAAAAGGCAACCAAAAAACATTCTAAATAATTTCCTTTTCACAAAAATTTCTAATCTGGGATTAACCCCTAAACATTAACAAATTAAGAATTGTAAAATTGAAAACCCCGTGTGATTTTCAGGGCAAAAATTCGGTTAAAAGTTTTTAAATCAAAATCAAAATGTTTTTTTTTCAAAGCTTTAATGTACATCCAATTTAAATTTTTATAAACCAAAGAAAACCAAAACAAAACAAAGATTATTTAAGTCCCCTTGATAATGCAAAAAAATTGGAAACAACAGCTAACCAGACTTTTTTTTAAAAGCATATGTTGTTTTAAAATTAAAATTGTTAAATTTTTATGAATGTTTAACACCTGAAACCATGAAATTTTTATTTAAATTTGTAAAGTACCTTAATTGGTTATAAAAGGTGAAATTAATGGGTTTGCCAAAATTCTTTTAGGAATTATGGAAAACAAACTAATTTTTAGTGTTAAACATGAACTGCCCCTTTTTCCACCTAAAAAGAATTTGGTAGAACTTAAAAGGAAAAAAAATAAAAGATCAATTGAAAAAACAATTAAAAAATTTTAAGACAAAGGGAAATTAAGAATAAAAAAATTTTTTACACCAAAAAAAACAGTATCTTTGAAATGCAAATTTAAGTTAGTTTTAAAAAAAAGTATAATAGCATAAAAGGGCCCAATTCTGTTTTAAAAAAGTTTTAAAAAGGGTTTGAAACCTAACCATCTTTTTAAAAATTAGAAATTTTGACATAATTTGGTTTGTTAAAAAATAAACGTAATAGTTAAAATTCTAAAATTTTTTCCCTGGGGGGGGGGGGGGGGGGGGGGGGGGGGGGGGGGGGGGCCTGAAACGATTGTATCTCAAGAACAACATACTATTATCTATACAGAATCGCAGTGTACGATAGAGATGTTCTTTGTGAAACAATAGTTGTATCCTCACATTTTTAATAAGATGTTTTAAATTAGGTTCCAAGCGATTCGATTGCATAATTGGACATGAGATTTTGGAATAATACAATATAGAGTATCATAATAAACTGTGGTAAAAATAAACATTGAAATCAACATTCATGTGAAAATTCATTGATCGCGAGCAGTGGCGTCGGAACAGGGGGGGCAAGGGGGGCATTGCCCCCCCTAACTTTCATGCCATGGGGGCATAGGGGGGCAGATTTTAGAGTTGAAAAATCAAGATTTCTACTCTACTTTTTGGGAAAGCAACGTCGGATGATCCTAACAATTCATTTCCAGGAAGAAACAATCCAACAATAGCAGGAATGTTAGGTTAGCTGACGTACCCCATGCCTTAAATCTTTATAACCAGCCACCCGTCTTGTAATAAATTAAAAGTGAGAGTGGACACGCGACTCAGACTCACGTCTAATCCAAACATCCCTTTGAATGATTTGCTAGAGTTATTGGCAGACGCAAGTTGGGCTTTGGTTCCCTCAAGTCGCATCGTTATGCGTTCTGTCATCTTTGGAGTAGTGTAGTGACTTTGATTATAGCCAAGTGGCAAGTGGGAAAATCATTCCTCTTAGAGTGTAAGTAGAGTAATGTGAAGTGTGAAGTGTAAAATAAAGTAAAGTGTAAGTGTGTGTGTAGTGTTTCGTGTTTAACGGTGTTAAAGATTAAATTGATATCGTAATTTTAAATATGAAACGTACTAAACAGCCTTCATTAGTATTTTTTAAGAAGAGGGTAAAACAAAAATATGTTTGCCTGTATGCTCGTCATTACATAAAAAATTATGTTGTAATTTATTAAAATGGGCCACTTCACGTTAATTTTTTAGTTTTTAGATCGCAGATAGTTGATGTAAAACATCGTTTACAGAGTCCGAGCGCAGTTAAAACATGACGAAATAACTGTAGTATAGTGACATTTTTTTCGCCTTTGGCGAAAAAGGCCTCCGGCGGCTGGGGCTTTGCCCCAGACCCCAACTCTACCCTACAAAATCTACTAATGGATTTCCCCCCCCCCCCCCAACTTTCAAAACGTTCCGACGCGCCTGATCGCGAGGAAGGATCATTATTAGGAAAGTTTTTTTAAATAAAAACACTGCAACGAACAATAGCCAAAGTCATACATTAAAACACCTACAAAAAAAAACGTGCGTAAATTTTTTACAGCATCATTCTGCTTTCTTTCGGGAATGCTCTCGAAAGTTTTGGGTGTGACCACGCGTGGTTATTGTTTTCTTTGTGGTGTTGTAAGTTAATTTAAACCTATCTCCCGATATGAGAGCCTTGGTTTATATAAATAAACAGTTTATTTTGAAAATAATTATCTATTGACAATTCGACAGCTTTAGATGCTTATCAATACACACAATTCATTCTTTGTTTACAGTTCATAATCAATTCATTATTTGTTAAGTTCATCTAACTTAGAACGGTGTTAACCTGAGGCAGTGCTGATTCAGATTCAAAAGTGTTTTACCTTTGTTCTTAGGCGCTAAGGATTACTAAGACAGATAAACAACTGTACAGAGAAACTTGCTGCACATTTCCACGGCTATGCTTCAACTCTTCCTGCATGGGTAACAATAAGGCAGTATTAGTCAAGCCCGGAATTATTGACATTTGTTTGAGCTGTTATACCAGAATATAGTTAAACCCTATTATTAGAAGCAATATAACTTTGTCGTAGAGTATAAGTAGGTATTTGAACAAAGTTATTGGTTTAGTGATTGAACCTAGTTCAAAATGTTAATGTTAATATTATGTTTTGCAATATTAAAAACTATTATTTATTTACATGACTAAGCACAGTATTTATCACAATGTCACTAGTGGATTCTTTGCAGGCAAGCCCTGTCCACAATAAACATACCAGAAGCAATAAGTTCCCAATAAGCACCTGGAAGCAAAGAGGAAGCAAAGAGCCCTACTAGTTCACTTACAAACCATTACAGTTCGATTGAAATATTTTAATTAAGTTGTTTTTTTGGATGAGCGAAGCGAAGACTTCAATTTCACCGACCCCCCAAAAAATTTAGCTCGATGTGTTTTTTTTGTTTTTTTTGTTTTTTTTTTTTTTGTTTGTTTTTCCGTCTGTTTGTTCGCTCTCTACCGGGCAAACGGCATATGCGATCTTGATGAAAATTTGACACGACCTTCGTTTTCTCTGAACTTAGACTTGCCACGTTTTTGGGTACAATCGAAGAAATATTTCTCATAAATATCGTACTTTTACGATTTTTTTCGATTTTTAGTGCGATATTTTCGTGCCATTTGGGCCGATTCTGACCAAACGGGTGGGGCTACAACGTTCATATTTCACATACACATTAAGGTTATGGTGATGTATTGCTTTCTGAAAGAAAAAGTTGAAAAAGTTAACAAGAATCGAGAGAAATAAAGCTTTTAATATCCGTTTTTTGACTTTTTGTGCGATATTTTCGTGCCATTTGGGCCAATTCTGACCAAACGGGTGGGGCTACAACGTTCATATTAAACATGGACATTAAGGTTATGGTTATGTAGTACCTTTTGAAAGAAAAAGTGGAAAAATTTAGCCAGAATCCATAGAAATAAAGCTTTTAATACAAGTTTTTTACGGTAAATAATACCAATTGACAAGAAACAAAAGAAACTTGACAACATTCACCTATAATGCGTAGGCAGCAAAACAAAGCACTTGCAAAAGTAAAGATATCCCACGCAAACTAAAACCTTTAAAAAGCTCATCCATCAACGCGGCGGGACTTTAGCGTTTTCCTAGTTATATATAACAGCCCAAAATTTAGTATATGAAATAAAATGGGGAATATGCACAAAATCCATTTGATATGCCTACATCATTATAACGATTCTGAAAATATATGTAATTCATGGAAACGGTTGCTTGTCTTGAATTCTGTTATGTTCTAACATAAACTTGTTATGTTCTAACATAAACTACTGGTTATTTTTGAGTGCCAAAATGAGTACATAATGCAAATGTACCTATTTCTTTGCGGTAAGGTGTTCAACTTATTACGAAACAAACATTTTCCGCCTGATTTGAATAGTCAAAATATATTGTGCTCAAAGTGCATATTTTGATATAAAAAATCTTCGTAATATAATATTACGAATATACACGTTAAATTTTATCAGTGCCATTACTAAAACAAACTTGTTAGTTTTTTTAGTCGTATCAAACGTATGCATATTCCCCACTCATATATCAGGTGTTAGTTACCTGACATCCTGCCTCGACGTCGGCGAAGTAGCCCATGTGACCCTTGCCACAGGAGAACTCGCTGTCGTCGGGGGGTGCACTGAAGACAGAGTAGTCGCGACCAGCCACCCCCGGTATCACCTGCTGAGAGTCTGAAACACGGACAGAATCAGTTTCAATAATTGTCTCTAGACTATACTATAATGAATTAAATATACAACATAAGTTATTTATAAGGTACATTCAGGAAAAACTGCAAGAATCAACAAAATTGTAGCAATGTATAGAGATATAATACAATTAAATTTCTAAGTTTAAAATGTCTTACCAGGAAAATTTTGTCACCAAAGTTAGTTTGTTTATTTGGTTTAAGGGTGCGTCAACCGTTAGCACATAATGAGCGTAGACTTAGGTGTGGGTAAACTTGGGTTTAGAAATAGCAGAGTTGCTTATATCACGTTACAAAATATACTTATTGAATGAGCGTAGCGAGCGAAACGAAGATTCCATTTCACTACACTGGAGAAAAAAATCCGGAATGTTTTTTTTTCTTTTTGTATTTTTGTCTGTTTGTTAACACGATTCCGGCTAAAACGATACTCCAATTGTGATGAAATATTGTAATGGCCTTCGAAATCTCTGAACTTAGAACTGCCACTTTTTTTTTAGCCCAATCGAAAAATTATTTCTCACGAAAATCGCAATTTTACAATTTTTTTCGATTTTCAAAAACTTTCTTCGACTTATAACACCTACATGCTTCATCAGATTATGATGAATTTTCACAGAACCTAAATTTTATGAATTAATATATTCGTGTGAAATTTGAGCGCAATTGAAAAATTAATTCTAATGAAAATCGCAATGTTACGATAAAATTTTTAAATCATTTCTTCGACTTATTATTAACCTACATGCTTTATCCGATTGTAATGATTTTTTCACAGAACCTTAATTTTATGAATTAATATATTGGTGAGAAATTTGAGCGCAATCGAAAAATAATTTCTCGTGAAAATAGCAATTTTACGCTTTTTTCGTTTAAAAACAATTACGCTCATCCAACAACGCGCCTGAAAAAGCGTTTGCGATGCTTCCTAGTTATTTACTGGGAGGGGAATTAAGCTCAACTGTACAGTTTAACCAATTAATCTTCGAGTTGGAAAAACTCCAAATCACAAAATGACATCGATCAGAATAAGAAGAATAAATTATTACCAAACCAATGCATTTCTAAAACTTAAAATCCCGCATGCGTAATATTATATTTCTGATAGACTTACCGTAAGTATCTATCATAGGAAGACGATTCATCTTTCTCTTCTTATAATACGTAGACTCCGCAGCAGTGAGACGCAGTTCGTCGTAATCATCATCTGGATGTTTTAGATAACGATCGGGATTTCGACTTTTCGGTTTTCGAACGCCTTTTTTCGAGGACGACGGCGCCCTTCGTCCGGTAACCACCGTGTTGTTGTCCGCTGACCGAACTGTTTGTTGCGGCGTGGTTGACTGATAATAGTCTTCATCACTTTGTATTGGTTCAATGGGAGGGAGCAAACCTCTATTCGGGACTTTCACCTCGTCGTAATCATCATTAAGGTATCGATAGGTTTTTGGTGTGGAGGTTCTGTATTGATTGTCGTATCGAGAATCTTGTGTGCTGGTGTCATATCTGGGACTTGGTAGAAGTTTTTCGGAATAATCAGGAGGCACAAATCTAATCGATGGAGAGTTACTTCATTGTAGAATGTTGGTTCAGAACTGTGTTGGGGTCTTGAGTTGAAAAGTCCAGCGGTTTTTCTTCGAATCTCATATGTCGACTGTTGGTCTTCCGGACTAATTGGAACAATTTCAAATCTATCAGCTGGTGATGTTCTTGAAGGTTTATTGTCTCTTGTTACGGTATTGGACTCGTCATTATGTCCTGATCCAATATTGTGGCTAGATTCTGAAGTGGAAACAAAATGTCGAGGCGTCGTAGTTTCACCAAATGGAAATCTTTCGTCGCGATATGGAACTTCAAATCTGTCCGGGGTTTTCGAACTTTGAACTTCATTTTCAAATCTTGTTTTATGGCCATGATTTGACTGTGTGGCTGTTTCAAACTGACTGGCGGTTGGTCTTCTAGTTTCGAACGCCGATTGATGTTCTTTGTGGTTTGTAATGGCAACATTTTCAATTTCAGGTGGAGTTCTTGGCCTTGATCGTGATACTTGATTATCGGGTGTAGTATCAGCAAAGTAGTTTGTTTGCGTAGTTCGTTCATATTGAGTAGTTGGTCCTCTAGTTTCAAACACGGATTGCTGTTCATTGTGGTTAATTATTGGAACATTTTCAAACCTTTCAGTAGTTTTTGGCCTTGGTCGCGATATTTCAATATTGGATCTAGTATCAGCAAAGGAGTTTGATGGTGAAGTACGTTCATATTGTTCAGTAGTTGGTCTTCTAGTTTCGAACGCGATTGCTGATCGTTGTGGTTTATAATTGGAACATTTTCAAACCTTTCAGTAGTTTTTGGTCTTGGTCGCGATACTTCAATGTTGGATCTAGAATCAGCCAAGTAGTTTGTTTGCGTAGTTCGTTCGTTTTCAGTAGTTGGTCCCTTAGTTTCAAACGCCGATTGTTGTTCATTATTATTTGAAATAGGAATATTTTCAAATCTTTCACCTGAAATTCTTGGCCTTGGCCGTGATAAGTCAATATCGGCTCTAGTATCTGCAAAGTAATTAGATTGCGTAGTTCTTTCATTATGTCCAGTAACTGGCATTCTAATGTCGTAATTTAATTGTTGTCTGACGCTGGGTTTCGGGACGTTTTCAAACTTATCGTGAGAATTTCGTGAGCGTTTCGTGTCCTTGATAGATCGAGATTCGGGGTATTCAATGGGAAGCGTGGTTGCTTCATAACGTCTAGAGGTTGTCCTTCTAGTTGTAAAGGTTGGTACAGGCTCTTCGCGATGTGGATTCCGAATAACTTCCCAGCTATCAGAACTTCTAGAATAATGTAGTTCATTCTCGAATCTAGATTCAGGATCTTGTCGTGACCTGAGCGTGGCTAAGTTTTGTCTAGCGGTTGTTTTTGTTTCGTAATTTGTGTTCGGAATATTTTCGAATCTTTCAGAAGAGGTTCTGGAACGTAGTTTCTCTCTGGGCGTGGGGTTCGGAAATGATCGGGTAACTTCGTTGTCTAACCTTGTGCGGGTGTCGTGGTTGGGTTGATGCGTTGGTTCATCAACATGTTTCAATGGTTTTCTCTTGGAATCAACGGTATGGTCACGTTCTCTGTGTCGTGAACTAGTCGTTCTTGTTCTAGAACGCCTGCTTTCGTGTCCACGTCTAGATTCATAGTCACCTTTGGTTTGTGAGGTGGAAGCAAACGTTCCAGAAGTTGGCCTTCTGCTTTCAATTGTCGAATATTGTTCTTCCTTTCTTAAAGTTGGAATAGCAGTTAATTCTGGACTTGGTTTTAGATTTACTTCGTTGTTAGGACTTGGGTCAAATTCTCGTGTCGTTTGTGGGATAGTAGTCAACGTTTTACTTGTTGGTTTTTTACTTTCCTCTGTGGATGGCAGTTCACTTGCAATCAAAATGGCTTCAGCTGTTTCTGTACTTGCTTTATAGCTTAAAGTAGGTTCAAGGTCTTGTTTGGGTGATAAGGAGGAGGAAAATGTTGTTGAGGACGTTGTTGCTTTCTTTCTTCATCTGTGTTTGCAACATCAGCTCTTTCTGTATTCGTTTCGGAAATTATATCTTTAATGGTGGTCCCAGACTCAACGTCTTGGCTAGTCTGGGTTGTAGATACAAACTGCTTTGTCGTGTGTTTATCTGCATATCGTGGTTCGTCATCACCGAACTTTGGAACGTTTTCAAACCGCCTTCGAGCAGTTCGCGAACGTTTCTTGTCTCTAGGAATTGGATTCTTGTTCGCTCGAGCAACTTCCTTTTCAAACCTTGCTCCAACATCTTGGTAAAACTGCTGGGTGGGTTCAAACTGCCTATCTGTCGGTCTTCTAGTTTCAACCGGAGATCTTCCTTCTTCCTGGCCCACACTCGAACTCTCGGGAGGTCTCTTAGCTCGGTCGTTGATCCTAAGCATGGGGTTCTGGAGGAATCTCGTAGTCAGGGAACGGTTGTTGTAGTTAAAGTCTCGGCCTCTCACAAAGTCTCGCATATGTCGAGACTCCTCCAACTTCAGAAACCGAAGAAATGTGTCCGTGTCCTTGATCGCCGAGGCAAACGAGCGCACTCGCTGATTGTACTCGGCTTCGCGGCTGACGTCAGCGGTGGAGTTGTCAGCCTCGACGGAGCTTAGATGAATCTGATGCTGCGGACGTCGGTGCTTCTTTCTTCTGCGTCGAGTGCCATTGGTCGACTTCAGGTCCACGTGTTTTCTACGCTGGAAAGTTCGGCGGATGGCTGGTGTTGTTAGCTCCTCTTCAGGCGCCTCTTGTGTGGCAGCCAGCGCCATGCACAGACAGCCTAAACAAAGAACCAGATTAGTACGATCCATTAAAGAAACAAAGATGTCATCAATGGATGACTTGTTAAAATGTGAATTTTTTAAAATTATTAATGTCCCCACTTCTACTGAAAAACTGTATGCATTACCATTTTTAATGTTTTATTAGATAATTAATAGATAAATTGATTAACAAGAGTGCTAAAATTATAAGTAATTATTCCATTGGAAGGTTTATGTTAATTTAATAATGATTTTTGTTTACAAAATTGGTCTGTATAGATATTTGGGTAGGGCTATACTGAAATTTTAATAAAAAATGCGTTTATGAAAACTGACAGCTAATAAAAGTAATAAATAAATCATGTCTTATGGACATTCCACTAGTGCCACACAGAAACTGGATCAGCATGATAAAATAAATATATACGAACATAAAAATAATTATATATTTTAACCATGTCTGATTCCAATACCATAAAATAATATGAGTTCTTATTTCTTAACTCCGATTACAAAATGCTATATTGGAAGTTTGTTCTCAGAATTAAATAAGGAGTGGCTAAACGATTACCACTGAAAATTAATCACTTTTAAGGTTGATTGCGTCGGGATCTACATAGTTGGCATGGTCGCTTTGGTTTACTGTCCCCCACTAAAAATCAGTTATGTGACTGAGATGGGTAGACTCTAAATACGTATTTATTATTTATTTATTTATTTATTATTTAAGGGTAGAAAGCCACGTAGGCAAGACGCTGATATTTAACACAGCCCTCTACACCCCCTCAAATTTAAGAAATACAAACCAAACATGACGGAACATATCCAATATAAACCAGCGTTTTGTTAAATTATATGTTAAGGTATGGGTCTCGAGTATTTAATTGTCGGTATTATTAGGTAATTTACATTAGTGTAATTAAATACCACATCTGTCTGATTTGTTTTCACATTGTTATCTGTTTAAGTTAATTAGTTTAGTTAATTTAAGTATAGCCTGCCTGTTCTGAGTGAGGAATTGCTAATGATTTGCAGATACTAGACTAAATAATGAATTATCATGATTCAAGACCAAGGTCCAAAACTACTGAAAAGTTTGAAAATGTTCCTATTACAAGTCACAGATAATCGAATCTCCTTTTGAAACAAGAAGACGAACCATTTCTGTATGTACATTTGTGTGTTCTACCCATAACATGTCTAGCACTGTCTACCAACACCATTGCGCAAAGATACAATTTACTGAATGTATACTGCTATTGCAAAGCTGAAACCCACTAATAGGTTTCCTGTTTCTGTTAATTTATACTTAAATTTAATCTAATGTTTTATCTGTTATGTATACTCTCCTCTAGACGCCATCTTACTTAATAATATACTTATCATGGCTTCCTTTGAAGGGGAAGTTGCCCCTCCCCTTTGAAACGACAACATCCTTCCTAAGCATCTACTTGCAGATTTAACACTCAACTACCTACCTGCATTACACAAATACTCTATCCTTTGAGGTTTTTAAAAGTAGTCTTGCACATTATGATGACGACAAAGAAGTGCTTGAAGTATACAGGCTTTAGGTGAACTGTGATAGTTTCTTTGGGTTTGATATCGATAAAATGTTATAATTTGATAAATTTGGAATTCCAAGAAATTAAAAGTTCCCTAGTCCCTACGAGATATGCAATTTTACACTAATAAACAATATAAACTAAAAGATTATTTTATCTACTTATAGACTAATTTATTAACAATGACAATGAACATTCGCGTCCTTTTAAATGCGAGCAACCTCTAAATACGTGGCCTGTGTTGTTAATTTGTGTTCCTTATTATTCTTACCGTATCAATATTTTGAATCGATTAACTAATGCCTTGCGTATGCATCACATTATCACCCATAATCTGAACAATATAACAGCATTAATGTCCGTTTTCACTATCATCCTCATTATTGCAAGCTATTAACAAAACAATTAACGAACCACAACGCGGTATCTAACATTTACCACTTCAGCAAATTTAATAGTCAATTGATGTATGTTATTAGAAAAAGGGGAAAAAACGTAATGCGTAACGTGTATATCGTGTGAAATTAAAGAAAACGTGCACACTTAACTTGCTGCGATCCAATTGTAATGATTGAAAGTGAAACTATTAATGTTTTTATTGGTTCAGAGATATTTAGTTTGTGTCATTATTTTATAATAGTTAATTTTGTTTACTATATTTGTTACACATTGTGTGGTTGTATTTATTGTCTTCGTTTGTAAATCATTTTAAAAGATTCAAATTACTATTCAATAACCCATAATTAATAGAGGTGTGTGTTTTTGGTTTTATATAATAAAACCGAAATAACACCACTAAATGGTAATAAAACATTTAACACCGCCAAATGTTGCAAATGCTAACACCAAATTCAAATCTTCTGATTAAATAGTGCTATTGTGTTTCCACTTTTTTTAAATCACTAGGTGGTATAAATGCGAGATGGAAAACTGTGATGACATGCATATATTGTAATTTCATATGGATTTTAAATAATATGATCGATTATATCACTGTTTTGCAATGCGAGAAATGCGAAAATGCAATAAAAACATATAACACCACTTTTTACAATTTACAAAACGAAATTTTGGAAAAAATAAAACCATTTAAGCACAACTCTACCCATAAATAAAAAAGAAAATTTATTAAATGTAATGTTGATTTGATTTGAAATAGAATACAGATATACAGATATACAGATATAATGTTAAACAAGCGTGCTTACCCCCGAGTAGTATCAATACACTCGCCCTCATGCTGGGCGTATGATCCTCAGTCTTCCAGTGGTCACTTGTAACTGAGCTCAGAAGCCTCGTCTCTCATCACAGATGAGTATACCACGAACCTCGAGGCATCGCACGCACGCAAGAAAGTTCTCCGAGAAGTTAGGAAGAACCGGGTGAAGGTCGTCCGACCCGAGCCAGGAAATACAGTTGCAAAACCCGCCCTTGGGTTGTTGAACCGAGAGACGTACAGTGTAGTGTAATCTATGTGAATCCGTTTTATGTACGCTTAGCGTAAACAACACGAACGTCTCTTATTAGAAAATTATTAGAGATGCAACCGTAAAAATACATTTCCTTAGTTGGATTCTTGTTCATTTTATTTTCCACGTATTTGAATTACACATTTCTGTATATTACTTACAGATTTCATCAATATTTCACGTATTTCGTTCAAGACAAAACTCACTAATTATTAATTTGATTGTCTAATACTTACGTAACTTTCTTCTCTGCACGATATGCCAAACAGCAATGAGCATTATTACCATACAGTTTTTCATCTTTATTTGTATGGTAATGTGGTGTTAGTGTATAATAATTAGTTCCTTGGACTAGTCTTCATGAGGTGTAATATTTCAATTAATTACTTGCACGAATCTGTACCTCATGTGAATAATTTCGTTTTAATTAATTTATATTAATTCCACGCATGCAATTAAAGTGAAGTTAAATGAATAGAACTTAACCTTCGTTAAGTTTTCGTGTTATAACTCTAGGCACGGTTACCTAATAATAGTATTCACACCAGAGAACTTACTCACACCTTCAAATAACTTGAAACTATTGTTTATTTTTAGTTTCCGGTCTCCATGTCTCATACTTATGCAAAGAGGTTTATCGAGAATTTGGGCTAAGGTTTAGGTGAATAGCTCTAGAAAAATGCTCACATTTTCCATCCAATACTCAAAATGTGTTAACATCAAATATAATTAATCTTGTTTACTAAAATAACATAATAAGTATATAAATAATATTAAATGATTGTAAGTATTAAACATACAATATCCCCCGAAACATATTTATTTTATAATTATTCAAAGTGTTACACGATACAAAATAATGTATGTGAATGACAAAGTGCAAGTGACATGATGGATGATTTGTACTAGAAAGTGGGCATTGTTAAATGTATCACATAAAACAATTGTTTCTGTGAATCATTTGTTAATTGACATGATTGCGTGGTGTAGTAAAGATCAATGAACGAAACATTCACATTCATGTATGGATTTACGGTAGTTAAGAACACATTTAAACAAAACAGGCACAAACACTTAATCGAAAGTTACTATTTATTTTGTTATGTATGCCTTATAATACTGCTAAAGGTAGAAGTTTGATAACTTCTGAATGGACTTGAGTCCATCACAATGATATCTTGGCTTAAGATGGTAAAAGGTGATTTTAGAGCCGTCCTAGCAACGACGCACATAATTAAGCTTTAGGCTGCTAGTCTGCTTATTATAAGTTTGGTAGATTCTGGCACCGCTTACGGGTAGAATCGTGTCCAGAATGATTGATCGGTGTTTCCTATACTTAAATATACCGCACTCTATAGTTGGTCATTGTTCGCTCGTCGATGGTGTCGACGCCAACATCATTGGCTTGGTCTGCTTTAAATTTAATGCCCCCCACTGAATATCAGTTGTGTGACTGATTGGGACTAATAATACGAACATATATTTATGGATATCTAATATTTATTGATCTCTAACAACAGGTATTAACCCACAAGTGTAAGGTAACTGAACTTAAACTAATCAATTCAAAATACAATTCTAAACAATACAAATACAATGAACAAGTTCGATATAATTCAAATTTTACAACAAATACAACAAGAACAACTTGAATAACAAAAGTATATAAACCCTCTCAAACTTTGCTATGCCATTATTGCTATTTTATGCTTTCAAATTTTCGACGATATTGGATTATTTTTTGTGAAGAAATGCTATGGGCCAATATTAAGAAGATCATTTCGGGGCCGCGGGGGGCGGACTCGTCCGCCCACTTCTTTTTTGGAAAAAGGTTTTCTGGTTTTTGCACTAACAACGATAGTATTTCGGTATTGCATTCAGTCCCGTATTTTTTCTGAAACGCTCAGAAATCACTCTAAAAACCCTGATTTAAAAAATTTCACCTGCGGCGCTGTGGTTGGGGGGCTTGCCCCCCAAACCCCCCTGCTGTTTTTGCCTGAAATCGCTTGTCCAGCAAATTTCACTTGGAAATGTGGTACCCTACCCACGACCTAACCCTCCCCGGCGACCCCCCGAGGAAGGATATCGTCATGCGTCCACCCACTTATTATTTAGAAATTAACCACTGCCAATATTCCTATTAGTATTTTCTTATTCCGTTCATCATAATCATTGTTAACGAAACACTATTTCATAATTCGACTCAGCCTCGCTATAAATTCAGCTCTAACACTTTGTGAACGCCACAACAATCAACAGCTGTTATTATAGGGGAGGAATAATCTGCGATTCGTTTTCTCGTCGAAAGGGAAAAGAAGCTGGTGAACCCCTTGGCCTTAATTGACAGGTGATAGCTTGTTTAGCATAAATAGAAAATTATTTTGCCTAATAACAAAACGGTCGGCAGTAAAACGTTGCCTCAAGGTCGCGCGCGGCGTCAAACGAACACAATGGACCCGTGAGTAATTAGACGAAAAGTCCCAAGTAACATGATAATTATAATAATTAACACCACGCCTGAGAATTTTGAAGAAAACAATAAAAATCACGAATATTCAAATTTACCATGCGCGTTTTACTGGAATTTACGAATCGAAGTAGCCTACTGTTACTTTGAGTGTAAAAGACAGTCATTTACGTTGCCTATATACTCATATTGAAACTTTCATTTTTGACTTTTGAACGTTTTTTCTCTCACTACTTTTGGCATGATTCTGCTGTCCTCTCCTCAGTGGTTTCTGTGTTTAACATTTGTGTTCTTTGTATGTTCCTTTGTACATGATAGGCTGCAGAGGGCAGAATTGTTGCCCTATATCGGCCTTCCCGCCCAAGGGGCGGGAAAATATCAATAAATACAATACAAATACATCAAGAAGTATGGAAAGAAGTTTAATAAGTTTATGTAGACAGTAAACATTGATATTGAGTGCATCACACACGTACCGAGTGGCTCAATAGTATAGCTAAAAAATTATCTTTATTCGCTCTACGATTTCAACTTGTTACTTGGCACCATGTCAGTTATCACAGAGACACGAATTGAGTTTAAGTACTACCAACTATACCAAAATACCAATCCGTCTCCCTGACAAATGGCCTATGTACGTCTACCTATTTAATTCCATCATGGCTCCTTTTTTATTCAATCCAATTAAAAATTAAATTAGTACGATGGATCAAACAAGTAACAATTTCATTATTCAACTTCAATTTTCATAGCGTTGCATTTCTTACAAGACATGTTTTACAATATTTCAAATTAGGTAAAATAATCTTCTTGGCCATGCCGTATATCCTATATCAGCACAAACATGTGCAAACTTATCCGATCTTCTAATTATGAAAACATCCTGTCCATCAAATCTCTTACACATCTCGCTCGAATAAATAGATACATATAAAATAGTTTAATTTCCATCAAACTTTACGTCACCGGAAGAGGCCATAATTAAACTAACAAGCACTATAGGTAGCCGTGCAAAGTCCTCCCGCTAACAAGCTACCCAGGTTAAATGCTCAGCCTGTCGAACCATCACACCATTCTAACACAATCACAATTTTTAGACCTAGATTTAAGCTCATAAAATCTCTTATGGTAATTACAAGTGTAATTGTCTACTTGAATGTAAGACGTGTTCCAGCGCTTGGTTTGATGCAACATCCCGGAGATACAAACCAAGATGCACCAACCATGAAGAATAGCAACCGTGACCCAGTATTGAGGATATAGCCATAACTCTTTTAAAACAGACTTACATTATATAGCCTATATCATCGCTTGTAATGTTACATCCTTTGCAAGTTTTCTGAGGTTTTTTTATTGCTTAAGTATGTATAATAATGAGTAGGTTGGGTGTGTAAGTTATGAAAAACATACAAATGGTATTTAATTGCAAATTGGTTCTTGTAAATGAAATCGGAATTACAAAAAGGAAATTCGTTATGTAAATACGTTAATAGCGATGACTAGGAACGAATACAAATGCGCATCTTATTTATTCCCCATGAAAAATACATCTCTGTCTGGGGAAAAGTAAAGTAAGTTGGAATTTCGTAACCGTTTGCAGCTTATTGGTTGTTGATTTTCCTTTGTAATGTCCTCTATTACGACTCTCATGACACTGTCAACAAAGCAATAAAACTAGGAAAACGCTAAAGTCCCGTCGCGTTGTTGAGCGAGCACCGGTACGTGCAACAACGACCCGAGTACGACATTCCCATTTAATGTTAATACCAATAAGTTTTTAAGGTCTTACCCGATTTAGCTGAAAATTTGTAAAATAGGAGATAATGTTGTACTTATTGACCCTGTAAAATTTCATAACGATCGGAACATTTTTATTTTGTTACTTTATTTTTTTATTTTTTATATAACAAATGATTGGATTTTGTTCAAAAACTATACAGCAACCCGCATATGTGGTATGTACATGTGTGCAAAATTTCAGGTCGATCAGAGAAACGGTGCGACCTGTACCGAAGCAGTAACAGAAAAAAACAAAAAAACAAAAAAACAAAAACAGACATTCGAGCCATAAGAGTCAAGTGGAGACGCTCGCTACGCTCGCTCAATTATTTATTTCCCACTGAATACACTTGTTTAAACATTTTTTTAAATGTACATTATTTTGTTACTCGTTTTCTTTGATGTTGTATTACGCCATGTTGCCTGTGATGTGCATGCGCCAGTGTTGCTGCCAATTGTGTCAATGTGAATAATTAAATTTGTTTGCATTTTGATTTGTTGGGTCTTATGGTTATTTGAATTGTATTGCATTGTATTTATTGATTGACTGGGAAAATGCTTAATCTTCGAGAAGAACAAAGCATTGTTTTGCTACATTCGCCTCTCTGTTTATATATTGTTAAATTCATATATTATGCGCATATGCCTCGTTATTTGTGGCACTATATTGGCATGCTTGTGGGTTCATATCCAATGAATATCAATTCATTCCATTCAATTCATAGACAATTATTCGACAGTTATTTTTGACCAATGTAATGTATATTTTCAAACAGTTCCATAATTATTACATTGCGGTATTATCAGCTTCTGCTGCTTCATTTTCTTAACGCGATCTTATTTCTGACGTTTACACGTGTAGGGGTCTACATATTTCCACCAATCTTTGTTTCCACGTCGCAGCCCGTGCACATGGAATACCTCTTTGTACTTATTGCTTTGTGTTGTATATGTTAAATATTTTGCACTTGCGGGTTGTAATATATTATGCTGCAAATAATTACTTCAAATAATTTGCCATTTTTAAACATTTCATCTTACAAACATCATACTAAGCATTTAACTTATTTTGGATTAATAGCTTTAATTTTTGCTCAATAAGCTTAATACACTCTCCAACATGGATGGTAGGCGATGGACCTGGCACACAACCTTAGTCTCAGATAATCAACCACAGGGCCTGCATCCTGTAGACTGGTCTCGGTCTAACGACTTTCGTAAAAATTAAATGTCTAGATTAAAACGCGCGTTGGAGATATTTAAATATTTAATGTCATTATTATAATATAATTACGTGTACTCAGTTAAGCTCAGTATTTCGTAGAAAGAAAGAAAGTCAGCTATTATTACATAATGCATTATGTATAGAGACGACAAAATTAATTAATGTGGATTGTGCTCATTAAAGCGAGTAAAACAAACACTTAAAAAACAAAACTTTTTACTTATCATCAAAATATGGAAACTACATTAGCGTAGCATGTTGATTCCGTGACTGCAGGTTTTATCCAATGCGGAAGAAAAAGAGAGTGCAAGTCCTGGTTGGAAATGAAGCTCAATTCTTCCTTTGAGTCATGGATAAGAAACCGAGTTTCAGCTACGCCCACTGGTCTGGTTGGACTGGACAGTAGCATAAGAACCGGGGCATGTATTGGCAGAAAATAATTAAATTTTATACACTGTCATGGTGGTTTAGTTAGGCAATCGAATTGAAAATTTAAAAAACAACTAAAGTGTATATCCTTCATAAACAAACGGTAATCCCTTGAGTTGCCATTTTTCTATTAAAACATGACGAAATAACTGTAGTATGGTGACATTATTTTTCGGTTTTGGTAAAAGGGCCTCCGGCGACTGGGGCTTCACCACAGACCCCAGCTACCACCCATGGTATATCTAAACTAGTAAATTCGCCCCCACTACTTTCAAGTCGTTCCTACGCGCCTGTGACTGGACAGTGGACACCCCTGTAAGTATAAATTCCTGGCTAGAATATTGTTTTACAACATCTGAAAAATAAATAAAATAAGTAACATCATAATATCTTCTACTACTAAACTATTTCTACATTTACATCTTATATTGCTAACGCTGCTGTCGAGATCTAAGCAAGACGCAGCACCAAAGACGACACGAAATTAGAGGCGAGCTCTGGCAATCGTCGTCCGGTATACCTCTCCCTCCCCTTTTGACGACCTCCACGACGACGACGACAATGACACCACTAACGATGACAAAGACGATGACAACCGCGACGTAAGATCCCCTCTTTCCTCCCCCTACCCATGGTTGGTTCTGACCAGCATGAAACTTTCTTCCCCATCCCCCAGTCCAGAGTGGCGCATTATCACCTAATGGTTGATGCACCCAATCCAAATAAACTAAAACACTTAAATTTTGATTATTTAAAATATAAAATAAATTAATAATGGTACACCCGAAAATGCTTCAAAATAAAATTCACTATTTTTAAATCACTCTCTTGTATTTCTTCTTTTTGAGCTGAAACCAGAAATATTCCAAGGATGACAGGATTTGGAGTAGACTAGACAGCGTTGGTCTTTCCTTTCTATAGCCTCTCATAGGCTAGAGTGGCGCATTATCACCTTCCAGTTGACGCGCCCTTATACCAACTTAACTTAAAAACCTTATTATTTATACCAATATAACACTTAAATGCGAATGTTACCGGGTACTCAACACATGACTCGCTCACTCGTCTAACAACGACTTTGGCGTTTTCCTAGTATTAAAAAATAATTTAATGAGATGAGTCAGGAAATTTGAATATTCTTGGTTTTGTCATGTCCAAAATATTTTATTTAATATTGTGCTCTTTTTTACCTTTTTATGACTGCCTAGATATCATATTATTTTATTTATGTCTTTGGTTAGAGCTCTCTGTACAAAGTATCTATTAGACCTTGGACAAAGAGTTCAGATTTCTAGAAGACTGTACCACCGCTAGGTATATCATTACCATTGTTTTATTATACATTGTTTTATTTTTATTTGTTTTCGATCTTTTGACATTGACATGACATACGTGAATAATTATAGTTTTCTACTTATTAAAAGTGTTCTTAATCAATCTCATTTGATAACATTTTGCTTTAACAATACAAGGTATGAACAGTGTTAAAACGTGATCAAAACTGTAAAGATTCCACCTACAATTGAATGAAGACGTTATCGCAGATACAGAACGACAAACATAACCTTTCACGACTGCTCCGTTCGTACATTGCGATAGTATTAAAAAAATGTATGTTGTATGAAAAGCATAATGTGATAAACTATATTTTAAAATATCAAATTAATTAATTCAATAATGTGTGCCAACGAAGACAATAATGAAGTGAGCCCAATTCATACGATTTAATTTATTTCCATAAAAACATGACGTACATTTCACTTGGAACCAAATCTAGCTGTGGGGCACATGCATTTCAAATTTGCTGCCAGATTAATAAAATATTTACACAATATTAAGTCTCAGTTCCATCAGAAATACTAGACCATGCACTAATTGTCATAATCTACTTCATATTTACCACCAACTCATTCACCAAATTTCCAAAAAGGTAAGAGTCTAATTCAAATTGTTCATTGCATTTGAGTCACCTTCACAGGCGGCCCTAAAATAAAATAATATGAAAGATTAACATGTAGCCTAGGCCTAAAGAGTCAACTAGCTTCCTTGGTTAGTTGTAGCCTAGGCCTCATCTCCACAGATAACTGGGAGTTTTTGCATTCCAACTGTCATGGTATTAAAGTCAGTTACTATAGGCCTAGATTATTGATTGCTTTGATATTCTGTTGGTATTTATTGCCACACGTACTACAAACCAAAACACTTTATGAATATAGAATTCAAATGTGTATATTGCCGTCCAAGTATCTTGTTAACAATACCGAGAGTTGGCTAGGGTGCTAAGCGCGTGACTCTGATTCTGGAGGTCCCGGGCTCGAATCCCGTCGAGACCGGCACTCTTGACTGAAGTTTGTTTTCTTCAAATTATCCCTCAGTTGTTGTTAATGCAAATGCAAGGGATTGAGTCTTCTTATAAAGAGCCCTCGGACATCCCTTACCCATCTACCCTAAAGACTAAAGAGGACACTGTGCTCTGCGTTGGCCATCTTCCTTGGAGATAAAAACAAAAAATACAATCATCATCATCATCATCCACCGCAGTTTCCCTCTTTACCCCGTCTGAGCCCGGAATAGAATTGCACCAGAGCATGGCTCTGCTAATCGTACTAGGCGATTCAAGAGAAAAAGTCCACCCAGCTAGTAAGAGGAGAGTAGGCCTATATTACTCCCCGAAACTATCTAGGTGAGCACTGGCAATCGTCGTCGGGGACACCTCCCATTTCCCTTGACGACCTCCCCGACGACGATGACAATGACATTACGAATGAATGACAAAGACGATGACGATCGCGACGTAAGAACCCCCCCTTTCCTCCCTTTAACAGAGGCCAGTTCTCCCAGAATTTATTACACTCTCCAAATGTGGAACTCAAAAAGAACAGTTATGCCTATATGTGTTTGCCGCCTA
Organism: Sweltsa coloradensis; assembly: GCA_024449915.1. Lineage (NCBI taxonomy): Eukaryota > Metazoa > Arthropoda > Insecta > Plecoptera > Chloroperlidae > Sweltsa > Sweltsa coloradensis. The sequence continues at coordinate 744,616 of JAMZAV010000006.1, read as the reverse complement.
TTTCTCACTGGAGGTGTCGCCCCTTGAGTTTAGCATTACAAACTTTGTGCAAGTTTAAAATAGGTAATTACAGTAAGCATATTTTCTCAACGTACATCATCCAACATTAGACGTGTGAGAATGGGGGACTGAGTGTGAGTGAGAGTGTGAATGTGAGTGTCAGTGCCGCGGTAGGAATATCGGGAATAGATGAGGTGTTATTCCTTTATTTTTATTTCAGGGACGTGTGAACCACAGAAAGGAAGGAACAACAATGACGGGGACGCCAACCTAGCCCCGTGAGGAGGGTCATTCTCGCCACTTCCGTGACCACTGAGAGCGAAGGTCTGTTCTTCATTGGACTTGTGTTCTTTGAAGGTTAAATGAAAATATTAGCCCCCATGCCTCTCGCGTTAGTATAGACATACTGCGCCAGAGCCCTACATTCAAAATGGCAGCCATTGGCAACGTGTGAGATTATCTTTGCACTGGTTTGGCCTACAATACAGTTTGGTGTAGGCCTATAATTTTTAAGGGTAGGCTACTTTGGGTCGAGGATCTCATTTTAAAGTCTTTGGAGATTTGACCTAGCTTCCTACCTTTAAATCCAAAATGAACGTCGATTTAAAGCTCGGAACATTAGTATGGAAACATTTGTAATTTCTTGGCAGCTATAGTAGGCCCTATACATATGAGTAGGTATGTACTACCGGGTAAAACCGTGTATCGTCCTTTGGTTCACTGACCAACGTTTCGGCTCCAATTCAGAAGCCATCTTCAGAGTCCTTCCTTCTGCTCGTCGACATCGTACTGAAGTGTGGTTCGCCTCTATAATGCGTGTCTGCTGCCGCGTCCGTGCCCTCGTGCCCTCCGGTGGAATTAGGTGCGGGGCGGCGAGGCCGTATTGTGTAACTGTGTTACATGGAGCAGTACCCACTTGTAATCTGGCTTCTTGTTACTTGCCGTGCGTCAGTGATAGTTTTGTGAACTGTCTGTGGTGGAATTAATTGTGTTGTTTGTAGTTGTCTTGTAGCAATTTATTACTAATCATGTCACTCTTAAGTCTTAACTATGCTAAGGATTGGTTTCCACGCGGTTGCTAGTCTTTGGCTATCATCCCTCTTGTTAATATCCCTACAAGTCTCCCCGTCTGGGCCCAGGGTAGAATTAATCTAATCGTAAAAGGCGATTCAAGAGAAAAAGTCCACCTCGCAAACATCAGCTAGTAAGCGGGGAGTATATTACTCCCCGAAAATAGAGGCGAGCTCTGGCAATCGTCGTCGGGGACCAAGCCCCCTTCCCTTGACGACCCCCCGGCGACGATGACAATTACACAACGAACGATGACAAAGACGATGACGACCGCGACGTGAGAAACCCCCCTTCCTCCCCTTACCCGTGGCTGGTTCTGACCAGCATTGGCCCCTCCTCCCCACATCCCCTAGGCTAGAGTGGTGCATTATGACCTAACGGTTGACGCGTCCTTAATCCAAATAAACCAAAAAATAATACACATGTCCTCTTTCTCAATTTATTTATTATTTATTTATTATTTATTTAACGTCTATCCTATTCAGTTATAAAAACTGATTTACAAAGGAGGACAACTAAATAAATCTAATTACATAGATAATTAAGTTCTATAGCCTCTCTTATTATGCGAGGATACAAATGAGGGACTGATGCTGCTATTATGTTATTCTCAAAATCAAATACGGTAGGGTACCTACATGGTTTTCCCTGATGGTATGTTGGGCAATCGTAGATTCCAGTGGCGTCGGAACAGGGGGGGGGGGCAAGGGGGGCAGATTTTAGAGTTGAAAATCAAGATTTCTACTCTACTTTTTGGGAAAGCAACGTCGGATGTTCCTGTCAACAATTCGTTTCCAGGAAGAAACAACCCAACAGTAGTAGGAATGTTAGGTTGTCTGACGTACCCCATGCCTACCGTCTATCCGACTACCAGCCACCCGTCTTGTATAAACATCCCTTTTGAATGATTTGCTAGAGTTATTGGCAGACGCAAGTTGGGATTTGGTTCGCTCGTGTCGCATCGTTATGCGTTCTGTCATCATTTGGCTTATGCATGTGTAAACGGTGACTTTGGAGCCGTCTTAGCTACAAGGCACTGCGCATAATTAATTCTATGGTTGTTCTGAACTAGCCTTGTTGATTCTGGCGTTCTCCACGAGTGGAATCGTGCCCAGCTTCATTGATCGGTGTTTCATACTTAAATATGCCGGTCTGTACTTGGTCATTGTTCGCTTTTTGATGGTGTCGGCGCCTACAGGGTTGGCTTAGTCTGCTTTAAAGTTATGTGTCTGAGAAGGTTAACTCTAAATAAGAATTTATTTTTATTTATAAGTCCTCTTAATTATTTTCAATATGCTTAAACTGGAAGAGTCTCACCCTCATCGAAGGTCAATGGGCCTCCGGCAACCGGGATAGTGTTTACTTATTATCTGCGTTTGACGCGGGTAGGATACCTGGTTGAAAACACAGCTGTCGTTACAACCGGCGTCCGCTTACACGAGACACTTTACGAGCGTATAATCTAACAACTCTGCGTTATATTATATTATGCTATAGGCCTACTAATATAAGCGGGGTCTAGCTGCTTGCTATAAGAAGTGACAAATATCGACGCCACAAACTTAGTATTTATTGTCACCCCCGTCTGGGCCCGGGTTAAAATTTGGCCCAGAGCATGTCTCTGCTTTTCGTAAAAGGCGAGGACAGAGATAAAGTCCATATCGCAAACAACAGCTAGCAATAAACGGAAAGTACTCCCTCAAACTAGAGGCGAGCTCTGGAAGTCGTCGTAGGGGCCTTCCCCTTCTGCCCCTTGACTACCTCCTCGACGACGACGATCATGACAGCATGAACGATGACAAAGACGATGACGACCACGACGTGAGAACACCCCACGCTTTTCTCCCCCTACCCATGGCTGGTTCTGATCAGCTTATGATTTTCCAAGTAAGATCATCAATCAATCAATCAAACACTCGTCTAAGAGAAGCGAAAATATGATACTCACGCCGTTTAATTAATTATATGCTGGCGATACTTTTTCATTTATGTCCCCGCAAATGAAGCAATTTGACATATTTGTTTGTGAAGTTGGCCGTTGTAGAGTACACATCAGTTCGACCCGGTTTGACCCTCGTCAGGACCCGGATCCACAAGAAGAGTTAACCAAAAACGGACTTTATTTTGATGGTAAGCCGTAGGCCTACGTAACTCGCATTTCGGTATCCTTGAAAACACACATAACAAAAACTTGTAGAAATACAGCCAAACCTTACACACTCAAAAGGAATTAGATCTAAAAAAAGGGCCAAGCTCATCTACCCTTCCACATTTGCGCATTCTTAATTCATAAACGTACAGTGTCCCATAACAGCATCCTCGAAAAGCTTGGCAAAATAGAATTTGCGATTATTAATTTAAACGTAATAATTTATCCAAGTTCTTTTTTTCTAATTAATTTAAACGTAAAATAACGTAAAATATGAACATTGTAGCCCCACCCGTCTGGTCAGAATCGCGGGCCGATTGAAACTGACGAATTAGATGTTAGCAGTAGCAGTAGCAGTAGCAGTAGCTAACATCCTTAAAGTGATTTTGAGCATGTTTCAAGCCATTTTTTCACCAAGAAGGAATAATCGTACCCCAATAAAATTTGGCATGTGTTGTCAGGTACCTAAATCCCCTCGATTGTGATAGTTTTCAAGTTCACATCACGTTACATGACGGCTGGGTAACACCTCGAAATCACCCCAACTCTGCTTGGTGTATAAGGTGCTTGAGTGTGTAGCGCACCGCGGCTTGGCTGCGGCGCCCTAACGGGCACCTAGATGGATTTACGCATTTTTCGGAGTTTTTTAACTATGAAATTAAACCTCTGCTATTAAATATTTTATATTTAATACAATCGAGTAGGTAGTTAAAAAATCCATCCCGACCGGGGCTATTTACTCAGAGTTAAATATTGCATTTTAAATAAATTTAGACCAGCTTACTCCTAAAATTAACTCCATTTTTGGCAACATGCGCTCGCATTTGGTTTCAACCAGAGTCGATAAAGATTTAAACTTCTTTATTGACGAAGTTTCCGGGGAAACTTCTTTATCGACTCTGACCAAGGCAAGGCACTCTTGACACTCCGACCAGTGAACGAGTCGACTTTGGTCCAAAGAACTTAAAATAATTGCGCTTCTGCTACGCAAAGCTTTAATCTCTTTGTGTGTTTCATTCAACAATATAGATGGCACTGACCTAAGCCAACCGCGCATTGTTTTATTTCCATGACACCCCGTGATCATCTCCTGTCAAAATATGTCAAAACTTTTTTTAAGATTCACTTGTGACAGACAGAGAGAAACATTCCTGTAGAGGGAACCATAAAACTCGTGTGGTAAGCGTTTCAATGGGTATTATATTCGTTAGTTATTTAATGTAATGAAATAAAATCTTGGAAACTGCTATGCAATAATTCTGCGACAGACTGTTGAAGTATGTCAACAGCCTACAATCACATCGTGCACTGTAGCTCTATTAGATTAAAATACCGGTAAGGTGGATTTATACCAGCACGAATTGACTTTTGTCTATAAATAGAGTATCTCAAAAGGTAGGCTAGCTCCTCTACCTCACATTAGTATAAGTCCACGAATAAGTACAAACAATAATTGTACAGATTTGGGCCTAGGATACCTTTGATTTACACTGTCACATATAGTAGGGTTAAGGGGTATGTAGGCCTATATGGTGGGAATTCGATAGTCTACGGTACGAATAACGTGTGTGTATGCTACGTTAAGTTCCGAAACTTATCTAAATTCGGTCGTCTTTCTTCAATAGGTGTCCGTCTGGCCTTGCGAACTCTCTGAGACTCTCTGAGGCTTTCCGAGACATCCAGGGGCTGACGCGAGCCGACCTGAACAGGGGATTATCTGTGACTGGAGGAAAAAGAGACTAGCGTTACGGCACGGTGTCCCATGAGTGAGTACATTGCAATCTTTCTAGGTACCTACCTACCCCGTCTGGGCCCGGGGTAGAATTGGCCCAGAACATTCCAGCACGGCTCATCGTAAAAAGCGACAAAGAAGCAGTCGGTGTGAGTTACCGAACTGAGCGGTAACAGCCAACCTAGTACCCGGGAAGCCAAATATCTATTAAAGTAGGGCCAGATTATTAGTCAAGACAGTGTCAGTGTCAAGTAGGCATACTATCGCCTTAAATAAGACAACTATCACAGGACCCATATATGGGTCCTGTGATAGTCTATAGGCTCGTACTCACTACGATTCCTCCGTGGCCATTGAGTTACCCAACACCCACTGTATAACACTTTTATCGTAGGTCTAACTCGGCTGAAGAAAACGGGTACGTAACCCGATCACTACATCAAATCATATACAACTTACTGTATAAAACACATTTAACGTAGGCATAAATTGGCTGAAGGAAACGGGTACTTTACTCGATCGCGATAACAAATTAAATAGGCCTACAACTTACTGTATGACACTTTTATCGTATGCCTAAATAGGATAAAGAAAACGGGTACTTTACCCGATCACGATTACAAATCACATACAACTCACTGTTTAAAACACTTTGTGTTGTGTGGCTCATTGGTATTGTGCATGGTTCGCGTATCTGCTTCCTATGCAGAAGATCCAGTGTTCGATCCCGGCTAGAGTCAGAAGTTTTTTATCTTCTGATTTGGAATTAATTCCATCCGTTCTTGTCCAAGGAGTTTGCAAACGGTGACTTTAAAGCCGTTCTAGCAACAAGGCACACAATAAATTGTAACTTGTTCTGAATCAACCTTCTGTTTCTGGCGTTGATCCACGGATGTTCGCACTGTCCACACCATTGATTGTTATATTTCCTAATGAAAAGTATCGATCGTTGGTTATCGCTCACTCGACAATTGCGTCGGGGCCTACAGAGTAGGCTTGGTCGCTTTGGTTTATTGTCCCCCACTGAAAATAAGTTATGTGACTGAGTGGGTAGACACTAAATGCGTTTTTTTCTATCGTAGACCTAGCTTTGCTAAAGAAAACTCGTTCTTTTCCCAAACGCGATAACAAATCACATACAACTCACTGTATTAAACACTTTTAACTTTGGCCTTAATAGGCTGAAGAAAGAAGAAAGAGAAGAATCGCGATAACAAATAACATACAATCACTGTATGAGACACTTATCGAAGGCCAACCTGGCTGAAGAAAACGGGTATTTTGCCCGATCGCGATAACAAATCTCATATTACTCACTGTATAAAAAACTTTTAACGTGGGCCTATCTAGGCTGAAGAAAGAAGAAAGAGAAGAATTGCGAGAACAAATCACATACAATTAGTGTATGAAACACTTTTATCGTTGGCCTAACTTGGCTGAAGAAAACGGGTATTTTTCTTAAACGAGTTTACTAATTTGAAGTTGTTTTGAATCAGCCTTGATGACTCTGGCGTTGATCCACGAATGTTCGCTCTGTCCATACCATTTATGGTTATATTTATTAATAAAAATATCGATCATTGGTTGGTTATCGCTCACTCTTCCATTGCGTCGGGGCGTACAGAGTTGGCTTGGACGCTTTGGTTTATTGTCCCCTACTAAAAATCAGTTATGTGACTGAGTGGGTAGATTCTTAATGCGGATTTTTTCAAATATTTATCGTAGGTCTTACTAGGATGAAGAAAGAAGAAGAGAAGAATCGCGATAACAAATAACATACACTCACTGTATGAGACACTTTTGTCGAAGGAAAAGTTGGCTGAAGACAACGGGTATTTTTCCCAATCGCGATAACAAAACACATATAACTCACTGTATAAAAAACTTTTAACGTTGGCCTATCTAAGCTGAAGAAAGAAGAAAGAGAAGAATCGCGACAACAATTCACATACAATCACTGTATAAAACACTTTTATCGTTGGCCTAACTTGGCTGAAGAAAACGGGTATTTTTCTTAAACGCGATTACAAATTTCAGCCTTGTTGATTCTGTCGTTGAACCACGTATGTTCGCTCTGTCCATACCATTGATTGTTATATTTCCTAATGAAAATATCGATCTTTGGTTGTTTATCGCTCACTCTTCCATTGCGTCGGGGCGTACAGGGTTGGCTTGGACGCTTTGGTTTATTGTCCCCTACAAAAATCAGTTATGTGACTGAGTGGGTAGACTCTTAATGCGGATTTTTTTCTTTATTTATCGTAGGCCTTACTAGGCTGAAGAAAGAAGAAGAGAAGATTCGCGATAACAAATTACATTCAATTACGGTTCGAGACACTTTTATCAAAGGCCAACTTGGATGATAAAAACGGGTATTTTCCCGATCGCCATAACAAGTCACATATAACTCACTGTATAAGAAACTTTTAACGTTGGCCTATCTAGGCTGAAGAAAGAAGAAAGAAGAAAGAGAAGAATCGCGACAACAAATCACATACAATAACTGTATGAAACAATTTAATCATAGGCCTAACTTGGCTGAAGAAAACGGGTATTATTCTTGAACGAGATTACAAATTTGAAGTTGTTTTGAATTAGCCTTGTTGACTCTGGCGTTGATCGACGGATGTTCGCTCTGTCTATACCATTGATTGTTATCTAATAAAAATATCGATCTTTAGTTGGTTATCGCTCACTCGTCCATTGCGTCGGGGCGTACAGGGTTGGCTTGGACGCTTTGGTTTATTGTCCCCTACTAAAAATCAGTTATGTGACATTTAGTGGGTCGACTCTAAATGGGGATTTTTTTATTAATTTATCGTAGGCCTTACTAGGCTGAAGAAAGGAGAAGAGAAGAATCGCGATAACAAATTACATTCAATTACGGATTGAGACACTTTTATCAAAGGCCAACTTGGCTGAAGAAAACGGGTATTTTTGCCGATCGCAATAACAAATCACATATAACTCACTGTATAAAAACTTTTAACGTTGACCTATATAGGCTTACGAAAGAAGATAGAGAAGAATCGCAACAACAAATCACATGCAATCACTGTGTGAAACACTATTATCGTTGGCCTAACTGAGCTGAAGAAAACTGGTATTTTTGTTCTGAAACGGGATCCATATATCAGCCTTGTTGATTCTGGTGTTCATCCACGGATGTTCGCTCAGTCCATACCATAGATAGACTAGTAATATTTCCGTATGAAAATATCGATTTTTGGTTGGTTATCGCTCACTCGTCCATTGCGTCGGGGCCTACAGGGTTGGCTTAGACGCTTTGGCTAATTGTCCTCTTCTAAAAATCAGTTAAGTATGTGACTGAGTGGGTAGACTCTTAATGCGGATTTTTTTATTTATTTATCGTAGGCCTTACTAGGCTGAAGAAAGAAGAAGAGAAGATTCGCGATAACAAATTACATTCAATAACGGTTCGAGACACTTTTATCAAAGGCGAACTTGGCTGATAAAAACGGGTATTTTCCCGATCGCCATAACAAATCACATAAAACTCACTGTATAAAAAAAATAACGTTGGCCTATCTAGGCTGAAGAAAGAAGAAAGAGAAGAATCGCGACACAAATCACATACAATCACTGTATGAAACACTTTTATCGTTGGCCTAATTTTGCTGTAGAAAACAGGTCTTTTTCTTGAACGAGATTACAAATTTGAAACTGTTTTGAATCAGCCTTGTTGACTCTGGCGTTGATCCAAGGATGTTCGCTCTGTCCATACCATTGATTGTTATATTTCCTAATAACAATATTGATCTTTTGTTGGTTATCGCTCACTCGTACATTGCGTCGGGGCGTACAGGAGTGGCTTGGACGCTTTGGTTTATTGTCCCCTACTAAAATCAGTTATGTGACTGAGTGGGTAGATTCTAAATGCGGATTTTTTTCTTTATTTATCGTATGCCTTACTAGGCTGAAGAAAGAAGAAGTGAAGAATCGCGATAACAAATCAGAACAAGAAGAACAAGAAGAACAAGAAGAACAAGAAGAACAAGAAGAACAAGAAGAACAAGAAGAACAAGAAGAACAAGAAGAACAAGAAGACCAAGAAGACCAAGAACACCAAGAACAAGAACAAGAAGACCAAGAACACCAAGAACAAGAACAAGAAGACCAAGAAACCAAGAACAAGAACAAGAAGACCAAGAACACGAAGAACAAGAAGACCAAGAAGACCAAGAAGACCAAGAAGACCAAGAAGAACAAGAAGACCAAGAAGACCAAGAAGAAAAACCAAGAAGACCAAGAAGAACAAGAAGAACAAGAAGAACAAGAAGAACAAGAAGAACAAGAAGACAAGAACAAGAAGACCAAGAACACCAAGAACAAGAACAAGAAGAACAAGAAGACCAAGAAGAACAAGAAGACCAAGAAGAACAAGAAGACCAAGAAGAACAAGAAGAACAAGAAGAACAAGAAGACCAAGAAGAACAACAAGACCAAGAACAACAAGACCAAGAACAACAAGAACCAAGAACAACAAGACCAAGAACAACAAGAACAAGAAAGAGACCAAGAACACCAAGAACAAGAACCAGAAGTCCAAGAACAAGACCAAGAAGAACAAGAAGACCAAGAAGACCAAGAAGACCAAGAAGACCAAAAAAGACCAAGAAGAACAAGAAGAACAAGAAGACAAGAAGACCAAGAAGACCAAGAAGACCAAGAAGACAATAAGAACAAGAAGAACAAGAAGACCAAGAAGAACAAGAAGAACCAAGAAGAACAAGAAGAACAAGAAGAACAAAAGACCAAGAAGAACAAGAAGAACAAGAAGACCAAGAACAACAAGACCCAAGAACAAGAAGGGCCAAGAACAACAAGACCGAGAAACAAGAAGACCAAGAAAAAGAAGACCAAAACAAGAAGACCAAGAACAACAAGAACAGAACAAGAGACCAAGAAGACTAGAACAAGAACAAGAACACCACAAAAGAACCAAGAATAAAAGCCAAGAAGAACAAAAAAGACCAAGAAGAACAAGAAGAACAAGAAGACCAAGAAGAACAAGAAGAACAAGAAGACCAAGAAGAACAAGAAGACCAAGAAAACAAGAAGACCAAGAAGAACAAGAAGACCAAGAAGACCAAGAAGAACAAGAAGAACAAGAAGACCAAGAAGAACAAGAAGACCAAGAAGAACAAGAAGACCAAGAAGAACAAGAAGAACAAGAAGAACAAGAAGAACAAGAACAAGAAGAACAAGAAGAACAAGAAGAAACAAAAGAACAAGAAAAACAAGAAGACCAAATGGCCTGATTTAAAATTACACATAATTAACTAAAAACATAAACACTCACCTAGACATGGTATTAAACATGAGAGAGAAGAGAGAGAGAGAGAGACGAGAGAGAGAGAGAAGATATTGATATTTGATATTGATATTTATTGCTTAAAGGCGTGTACATAGGGTATAGAGCCTCTTGGGTGTACCGACCCTACACTTACATCTGGGTGCCCGTTAGGGCCCGAAGCCAAGCGCGGTGCGCTACACACTCAAGCACCTTATACACCAAGCAGAGTTGGGGATTTCGAGGTGTTACCCAGCCGTCATGTAACGTGATGTAAACTTGAAAACTATCAAACGAGGGGATTTAGGTAACTGACAACAATGCCAAATTTTATTGGGGAACATATTCCTTCTGTGAAAAAATGGCTTGAAACATGCTCAAAATCAAATTTAAGGATGTAGTACTGCCTACTACTGCCTACGACACTAATGCAACATCTAACGTCGGCCCGGCGATTCTGACCAGACGGGGGGACTACATGTTCAATTTACATGGACATTAAGGTTATAGAAATAAGTCCTTTTGAAAAAAAAAGTTGAAAAAGTTGTGAAAGGTTCCAAAAAAGGAAAATAAGCCTTAAACACTTGGCATACAATCAACAAGTAACCAAGTTACTTGACTTGTTGACGGTATAAGCAGAGTTAGGCGGGAAAGGCGATACGAAACAAATAGCGGACATTTAAAATTTTCTTCTTTGTGGTGGAACGAGAAAAGGTGTCATTATACTCTCATAAAAACAAATCAGAAACGTCCCTGGCTAGGCCCAGATGTGGAAAATTGTTTATAATGCAAAAGTGTAGGTCTATAGTTCCATTTGGCTATAGGACTAGTAAAATTCATACTTACATTACATGTTTGACAAGCCTAGCCAACCCTATGCCAGCACAACATTGTTCTGATATGAACTTGCTCAACTGTTTGTTTACATAATTGCAACAATCAAATCATTTCATACAACTTGTCTTTCGATTGGACCGCGTTTATGAAGGCACTGCCATCTAGAATAAATATAGAACTTTTTCGAGCTCTTTGCTATACGCAAATCTTTTTAAAGTGTTTGGATTTCGTGATACTCTTTCAACCATACTATAGGGGTTTAATATCAATGCTTTCAACTCACAACCCATGACGTTTTCCACGATACCGTTCAAGAATACCAATTCCTTCGAAAACGAAAACGACTTCGTTTTCAAATTGCGTTTTCAACTCATCTCCCACGAACTCAAGAATTGGGGTCCAGTCCTTATACCGTCGTTATACCATGGTTATACCACCTATACCCAGGATGTACATGAATCCGGGTCTAGATATTTTACATCCTATATTGTTACTGCTAATACCATAGAATTTAAATCAACTTTGATAAAAATATTATATTTTAGCAAATAATTTTGTAATGGAACTTGAAAAAGTAATGAGATCACACACATAACAAAAACTTGTAGAAATACAGCCAAACCTTACACACTCAAAAGGAATGAGATCTAAAAAAAGGGCCAAGCTCATCTACCCTTCCACATAAACGTACAGTGTCCCATAACAGCATCCTCGAAAAGCTTGGCAAAATAGAATTTGCATGTTATTACGTTTAAATTAATTAGAAAAAAAGAACTTGGATAAACTATTACGTTAAATTAATAATCGCAAATTCTATTTTGCCAAGCTTTTCGAGGATGCTGTTATGGGACACTGTACGTTTATGTGGAAGGGTAGATGAGCTTGGCCCTTTTTTAGATCTCATTCCTTTTGAGTGTGTAAGGTTTGTCTGTCTTTCTACAAGTTTTTGTTATGTGTGTGTATATTATTCACAACATGTGAATATATGATATATAATATATAATACATATTATATAACTAATATAAGTAGTTTAAATATAACATTAATACTATTGTGATAATTAAAATAACAGGCTAGGCTTAACTTATAAAGTAATTACTGTACACTTATAACTAGTAATACATTGGCTAAAAGTTTAGACCAAATCTGGCTCTTATACAAAACTAAACATGATTCCTGTAGTTAATACTAATTACATGTGATATTATAGTTATTGAGCTAATAACATATTAACTAAATGTTTAAACTAAGTCTACTAATTGTATAAAATACCTTATATGTTTATTCTAATACTATTTTTACTTTGAAATGAATTACAATTTACAACACATCTTATCAATTCCGCAAGTACTTCTTACATTTTAATGATATCCCGAAAGCAGACTTTGGTGAACTTTACTTTTGAGCATGGCAGTTGAGTTTTTTGAATATGTCTGTATTAGGTATTTGTTCCAAAGGCGGCTTGCTGTGATGATGAATGACTTGTTGCATTTTACTGTACGATGTTTTGGAATTTGAACTGTGTTAGCTGTGTGCCTGTTTGAACGATTGTGAATGCTACCCATACGCGTGAAAGACTGAAAGAGGTAAGGGGGGCATTGGGACTTCATTATTTTAGAGATAAGTACTACAATTGATAGCGTACGCCTGTCTACGAGTTTAAGCCATTTTAGCTTAATATAGTGGGGTGTGATATGTTCGTCACGTCTCACATCAGCTATGAACCGAACGCATGCGTTCTGCACTCTCTGCAACTTGATGTTCAGTGTTTCAGACAAGTCATTGTAGACTACCGATGCATAGTCTATTATTGGGAATATAAGAGCCTGAACGATCACTTTGCGTACTGTAAGAGGAAGAAACGGACAGTTTCGTTTGATTTGATGCATGCTTGAGACCACTTTCTTTGTTAATGTATTTACGTGAGGAGTCCATGAGAGTGTTTCGTCCATTATGATACCTAGGTTTTTTACCGATTGCTGATAGGGTATGATTGTGTCGTTTATTGTGACAGGTGGAAGCACTGACTTGTCCATTTTACTTAATAATTTCTTGTAACCAATTAATATGAGTTGCGTTTTTCAATACATTAAGTGTCAAGTTATGGTCCTCTGAGTACGAAACTAAATTAGCTATGTCACTGTTTGTGCATCGATGGCATGTGCTGCGTCTTTAGAAAGAAAGTGCTTGTACATCTGTAAATCATCAGCATACGAGAGAGAGAGAGAGAGAGAGTGAATGTAAATGGGAGTGGTAGGCTAAGAAGGCTTCCTCGTAAAATAAATAGTGTAACGCAGGTAGCCGAGCATAAAAATAACTTATAAACATTGTTTCGGGTGTTTTGATATTATTTATTGTTTAGACCGTGGCCCTGAGAAATATGGTAATTAGTGGAATGTATAAAATGAACTTGCACTGCACTTACCCAAGTTGTAGTGTGGGCGTGAGAAAGAAGTGCAGAACGTGGTAGGCATGGTGGCGTAGATGGGGTGCACACCACGTAAGATAGTAACAGATTAAAGAAGCTCGAGCTTAGAAGAAAGAGAGAGTAGAAAGAAATAAGAAATGTGCCTGGACGGCAGTCGAACCCAACAGCAGTAGCAACTGGAAGGCGAACGTAATGTGAGAGCGTACACTTGAAGTCGGGCGACGGTAGAACAGATGCAACTGTGTGAGATATGGACTGTTCACTATTTGCACTGATTGAGGAGAAAACGAATACGAGAATGTTGTATTGTACTGATCTCTAGCAGTCGAGAGAACTTCACCCTGAGAAGCTAGACAGGTAACTGTAGCCTACGAAGGTAGGCAGACGACTACTCTACGAGGGTGTATGAGCAACTGTCCTACGTGAATAAGTGGGCGAGTAGATAACAGATGACAAGTCAATTAAGTAGGAGAGGAAAAGAGGGGTAACACAGGGTGAGTCAAGTCACAACGAAAATACAAGAGATAGTACGTAAAATATAAACAAATCTAGAAACTATACTATATACTAAGAACATTGTCGCGAACATTTATTGTTTGTACAGTTATCATTAATATTTGTCTCTGATTTCAGGAAGAAATTCCAAGTTCGAATAGCGTGGATTTTGAATGAGTGGTCAAGGAGATTAGTTCTATGTATGGGAAATGATACTTGCGTCTAGTCTCGCAAATCACGTCTCTTACTGAATCTTTCTAAAAATGTTAACAAAACCCTTCGTTTTTGTTTGCAAGCCCGACTGTGGTAAAAATCCTAAAAATCACCCAACAAGCTATAGGCCTAAGTTAGCAAATGACACCCATACCTGTCTTGACCCCCCCAGTGGGGGGGGTCAAGCCAACAAGTGGTTACAAGTGGGGGGGGGGAGTTTCTCCACCATCCCCCCCCCCGTTCCTACGCCCCTGACCGGACCTAGAACATGAGAGAGGGAGAGAGATAGGGAGGGAAAGAGCGCGCGAGAGAGAGAGAGGGAGTGAGAGAGAGAGAGAGAGAGAGAGGGAGAGGGAGAGGGAGAGAGGGAGTGAGAGAGAGAGGGAGAGTGAGAGTGTGAATGTAAGTGGGAGTGTCAGTGTCGCGGTAGGAATATCGGGAATAGATGAGGTGTTATTCGTTTATTATTTATTTCAGAGATGGAGTACCGTAGGGAGGAGGGACAACAATGACGGAGGATTATTGTGATTCTTGGTTTGGTGTTGTTTGCCGTGTGTCGTGTGATGTGGCCCGGTATTGCACAGCTTGGCACCACGGCTGGGCTCGACTACATAACATGGCCTCTATCATGATCCGGCATTACACAGCTTGTCTTATCCACGGCATGGCACGGCGTATGGTCCGGCATTGCATAGCATGATATATCCGCGGCATAGCAACGGTATGATACAGCATATAGCGGCAAGATATTTCATGGCATGGTGACACGAAACAATGTTTTAATTATTTGTGCCTCACAGTATTGTTTTAGTTATGCAGGCCTCGTCAAGCCATGCATGGACAAGTTGTACAATGTGACTTTATTTCATTGTATTGATTAATAAAATGTTCTTTGATCAAAATGAAGTACAAACTTATTAAATAGATTATTGAGCATGCTAATGGGGTATTATACAGGGACAGTAGTCAGTCACTGTTTAGAGCCAATTACAATGTTTGTTTGCAGTTTGAGTTATTATCAAAAATTGTAATAAAAACTGTAGCCAGTCGATTGCAGTTCCCGTGTAATACCCCTTCGTCTTCTGTTTTGCTCCCGTTCACAACGCGCTCACGCAGACAATCCGCGTTATAACCCACGTAGACGAGACTATCACTTTCATTCACCTCCGCCCTGCACTGAGAAGGAGTGCCTTAGGTTATGTTAGGAATTTAGGAGACAATCACTAGTAGACCTCGCCGCCCCGTACTAAGAAGAATTGAGACATTCACTAGAAGACCATGTGCCTCGCACTAAGATGGACAAAGATATTCATCGCACTAAGAAGGTAGGAGACATCCACTTGTAGAACTCGCCGCCCCGCTCTAAAGCAAAGAAACATTCATCGTAGATCTCGCCGAGCGATACTAAGAAGGACGCGTACCAATCCGCATCTAAATCTACGCTTTTAATCCACGTCAACAAATCCGTTCTTGCAGCCAGTGGCGTAAACTAGCCCTTTGTCTTTTGGGGGGGTCGAACATTTTTATAACCACAAACATTATTTATGTATCCTGAATCCTGATACAATGGGGTCTAAGGACTCCCCCCCCCCCCAACTAGTGCGGGTCTGGAAAGTGGCGCCTTTTCAACCACTATCAGGTGTGCAGTGGTGTCATAAAAAATGTATTTAGTGGCGTACGCTCTTTCGGGAGTAAAGAACACGATTTAGTACAATTGGGGGCCGGGGGGAAGGCCCTTTAGCTAGTGCGGGTCCAGGGCGCACAGCCCCGAAAAATGTTCCGATTCTAAGAATGTGATTGAAGGATTTTAAACGCTTTTTAGGCATGTTTTTTAAGAATAATTTTGTTAGTTTCTGTCACGGTTGTTTTGTATTTTTGTTACTGATGATTGGTGAAATTGCAAAATTAGATTATGTGCTTTGACTTGACATTGGATTTCCTCATTTTTCAGTGAGAGTATAATAATACGCACCCTGTACAGCGTATATCCTATACCCTGATTTGTATTTAGTTTTAGGTTTACTGAAAGGTATATATTGCGTTTTGTGTTTACGCTATTGCGTTTTGTGTATTTTTTTTTAAGGTAGTTATTTTTTTTAAGGTAGTTTGATTTTGCTCAATTTAAGATCCTTATGAAAATAATTTCATATTTTTCTCTTATTTAGAAATTCCTATTTTGTTTTTATTTTCGTGGTGCCGAATACACCAAAGATGTCGGCTATGGAGGCTGCACTGTCACTTGCGAGTTACTTAGAGCAATCGTGGCTAAACGCGTTTCACCATTATATTTTTTGACTTTACCCATAATTACCCAAAGTAACAAGCGTGCTAGTAACTCCCATATTGGATAAAGTATTTGTGTGAGTTTAAAAAATACATCATAGAAGAAGATACTTATGTTTATACGTAATATAATTGATTCGCATAATGTGGGCTCTTCATACATTTTCTAAAAATAAGTTTCACTCATATACCCTACTAATTAAATTTGGGTTGGTTAGGCTATTTTTCCTGACTGATCAGGTTTACAATTGTCACACCTTACACACTGTAAAAACCATCACTGGGGTCTGGGGCACTTAGCCCCAGAAAATTTTTGATTTTTAACATTGCAAATGGCGTTTTATACTATGTTTTAGCGTGGTTTCGTCGATTACTGTTGAGTGCCCTAAAACACCAATAACTAACTAAAAAGGGGATTAGTAGGGTGGTACAAATGGGTTATATTATGTAAGCTTGTAAAGGATACATTATTCAAAAATAGAACACGAGGTTTGTTTTAGAAGTTTAATACATATATCGTATGAATAGCAAAATAAATAAAGTGGACCATGGTCGTATATATCATATATACCACCATGAAGTGGACTATACATCGAATTAATCCCCGTAAATGCATGAAAAAGTGAATGGCATAGCTGACGGAACAAATACAGATTGGGAAAGGAAACAATTCGAATAAAAAGACTGAAAAATTTCCACATGATCATGCAGCTGTGTTCAAGCTATTTGTTAAACACAGTCTCGTACCATAGTTTCTTTATAACTGTGATGAAAATAAGCCCTATATTCACAAAATAAACATAATCATCAAGTATTTTCAGTATAAAGACTATTTCACGGCATTTTCCTATTTTCTTAAATATGCTACCAAGTCAAAATACAGTGAATGGCTTTGAAACCTGGCTCTTTTAAAAAATTAAAACTATTTTTTTCATATTTTCTGTTCGGGCACACGGCTAATATTGCCACATCCAAAATAATTTCAATTCGCCTAAGCACACCATTCATCGTAGATAGTTGTGTTTTTGTTCAACCGGTTTTCTAGACGCTGACTAAGAGAAAAAATATATTATTTAACCATGGAGTTATAAATAGTACTGGCGTACTGGAGGCGCAGGTGTGTGGTCGGCGGTGTACAAGTTAGCACTTCAAATTGGCAGACATTTTGATTGTTTACTTTGGTAACCAAGGTAACCTAGGGCCTACCACAGTTCATGGTAGCAAAGTTTAACCTGCTAGTAGTGGTTATAACAATCAAATTGGCGAATAGGCTCAAACAAACAAACACGATCGTGGACGTGCTGTTCCATTTGAGCTAGACCTCCTTATCATCCAACTCCATGACTTAACTATTGTCTTTCATGCAAATTTTTCGTTTGGCGGTACAAATCAGTACAAAATATCGCCAACCGAAAAAATTCGCGGGAAAGACAATTGTTTAAAAAAAATCTCTTAGTCAGCCTCTAGAAAACCAGTTGAAAATTAATGTCACAAAAACACAACTACGTACCTACGTTGAATGATTGCTTGGGCAAATATTGAAGTGTAAAATTATTTTGAAGAGGCGATATTTGTTGCCGTATGCCCGATTAGAAAAATTTGAAAAAAAGTTTTGTTTTTCTAATAGAGCCAGGTTATACAAAGCCATTCATTCACTTTATTTTGACTTGGTAGCATATTTTGGGAAAATAGAAAAATGCGTTCGAAAAGCCTTAAGCAGTCATTTACTGGACTCTTCTGTGTATTAACACAATATGAGTATATTGTGTGCCCTGGCTAAAGCGTATGAGCGTATTCATGCTGCTTAGGCCACTAGCCAGGGCGTTTTGTCAGACTAAGTGTATGGTTATCGGTATTGAGCCCATACCATCAATATACCGGTAACGTAGGTTAGTCTGCCCCGATTGCATAAAAAGTAGAATTTTGATTTTCCCAGTCTGCAGTTATTTCACCATAAACCTTTTGGCCTCTCAAACAACAAGTTAAATATAATCTTTGGTATGTAAATTGAAGCTGATCACAACTGCTGCGATGTAATTGAGCGTTGTGAGCACATGACTCAAACCTCGTCGAGCAGCTGCAGTGGTGAGGAACACACCACAGAGCGGGGCGAGACGGTCACGTGATATGACGTCACAGAATCAGGCAGGAGACACCTGCACATGGCTCTTCCAGTCGTGAGGCATCAGATCGTCCAGTCTCTTGTCCAGGAAGTGAACCTAAACGAAAGACTAGTCAGCACCAGGGCTTGAACTTGAATTTAGTACCCACAGCTGCCAAAAACCTTTTCTCAGCTTATACCGACAATGGTGGCTCATGCATATGCCCAAAATGAATGAATTAAATGATGTTGTCTAAAATGAGTATTATAGTTGTAGAGCAATCATGATCATGATTGTTTTGTTCCTGCACTGATACCAAATTAGGCCTATGTTTAAAGTTCATCGTAAGATGAAATATGAAGATCAATATAATTCTGATTATGGACAGAGATGACCACCAAAGAACACCAAAGATGGATTTAAAAAATACAATAGAAACTGTAAAGAAGCAATACCTTGGCTGCTAATTGATGGAGTGTTTGTTCCACATCGGCTGTGCGTCTAGTTTGCATTTCGGGCACCAGGCTCTCCACTCGCTCCACACGCTTCTCCAGACCCGACAGCTTACCTAGAATATTACACAGTTAAATTTGAACTTAAAATGTCTAATCCAAGTGCACGAGCTGCATCTTCAATTTGACAGCTGTCATATCACACCCCTTATTTTATGTTTAAGTAGCTTCTTTAAATTTGTGTCTACTCTGCATCTTGTATTGAACTAACAAAACATTATCTGTCTTTACCTCAAAGACTAGGAGTTTCAATGTTTGTACTTATAGATACATGTTTTGTTCTTCAGTTATAAATATTACATTGGACCCAACAATATTATTTATGACAATATTGAAGGCAGGAAAATAGCACAAAACACTTCACACGTGTCCTAGGAAGAGATACACTCAGAAGAGGAGATGAGGCGAGTAGATTACCTTGCACGGTGTGGGCGTAGGATGGTGGCAGCGCAGAGCGGGATGATACAGAGCCATTCTGGTTCACTCGTGTCACGTCGAGAACAAATGGTCTGCGGAACATTAGCAACATTAATACATGTTCGAATTGAAGAGGATATATGACCACGTGTTCCGCAACATAATTATGTATACAATAAAACAAAGACAATCATAGCGAATCTCATGATTTTTCGTCTATTTAAAATTTTCCATATACATAAAATAGAGGAAGCAAAGCTACAAACAACAGATAGTCGAAGAAGAATCAATATTAAAATTGATAATCGTGCTTCGATGTTTTGGTGGAGGTGCCGGGTTAACTTACAATTTAAAATGTTCTGTGCTTGTTCTCAAATACAAAATTTAATGGTGTAGGGGCTGGGTCATGATTTTCATACTTTCTGCGGGGGGGGGGGGGGGGGTAGCCATACATACAACTAAACAGATTTTGTGAAACATGCTAGTCATTTTTTATTCTTTAAATAAATAATAATAATAATAACATATTTTAATATTTTGTAACTCGTAACTTGTCATATCTCCCCAGGATTATAGCTATGGCCAAAATTTTCCTATTTAAAATTCGTCTTAGCACCACATCCAGCGAATTTCAAATACATTCTGAACCCGTTTGTGACCTCTAATTTTCACCCAAATAATTAGAAACTTTAGGATATTCTTCAAGAAGGATACACGCATGTCTTCCACATTTCCACATTTCAATGTCCCCACAAAGGTTTTGGAAAGTAGGGCCGACTACAAATTGCCTACATTATGGCACATTTATTGCCAGTTATTTAATTAAAAGTAAGCATAATTCTGTAAATGTACCTTTTTGGGTGAAAACTTGTTGTCAAAAACTGTTCCAG
This sequence comes from Sweltsa coloradensis, assembly GCA_024449915.1. Taxonomy (NCBI): domain Eukaryota; kingdom Metazoa; phylum Arthropoda; class Insecta; order Plecoptera; family Chloroperlidae; genus Sweltsa; species Sweltsa coloradensis. The sequence goes on along the minus strand of JAMZAV010000006.1, from coordinate 724,172 downwards.
AATAAACCCTTGATTTCTGCATTCAGCCAGGATTGTCCGAGCCGAGCTCATCCAACAGTCTTAAACCTGAAGAGTTATACTGTTATACGTAAGTAAGTATTTATAACTTATGTAAATATAGAACTTTCTGGAACACAACATGAACAAAAATGAATACTTAAAAAAAAAAATTACAAAAACAACCAAAGTCCAATTTTTCCCCCCTTCTTTGAGATACTATGACAAAATGTCATAGCAGAAAGAAAAACTATCAGCATTAGACCATCATCATCATTTATCATCATCATCATCATTTAGACCCGCATTGAGGACATAGTCACTGAATGATAGCAATTATCGTTCTGGGTTCGAGCCCCAGTCGGTGCAAACTTTTACGACAATTGCTATTAACTTATTCAGTAAGAATAATTATCTTCATTGATTAAGCGAGCGAAGCGAGCGTTTCCATTTGACTCTGCCGGAAAAATTAGTCACTGGTTTTGTTTTTTGTTTGTTTGTTTGTTTTTTGTTTTTTTGTTTGTTTGTTTTTTTGTTTGTATGTCTCGCCATAACGTTCGAACGGAGGCTCGGATCGAGTTGAAATTTTCACCATCCGCAAACTTCGTTCTCGATTGAATGCCATTAGTTTTGTGGCAAAATCGTTCAAAAAGTTAAAAAGTTACATTAAAGTTAATCGAAAGTTTTTTTTCAAACTTCACGGCGACAAAATCTGAGATGGCCAAATCATTTAGAATGTCCGTCCGGTCACGAATATGTTAATTTTACTTTGATCCGATAAGTAGTGTAGATGGAAATTACATAATAACAAAAGTATCGTTACCATGGCAACGAAAATTCGCACTATGCACTGCCACCTAGAAGTAATCAAAATACTATCGAGGAAGCAGTGTATTATTTGTAACCAAAGAGTTAAAATAGTTTTCCCAAGGAAACGATGTCAAGGTCTTCTAGATGGCGGTGGATGTAAAGGTTAACCCACGGGTTTACCCAAATACCTTGGCAATAATAAATAATATTGGAAACGTGGACAGCAAACGTCGCAAGTTTTAAAATTTACAAAAAATGTGCAATGTGGGTCTAGCTATAGCACGTGCTCGCTTATCAACGCGTCCAACATGAGCGTTTCCTAGTATTATTCAATGGCACGTACTCTCTCTCTGTGTTTCCACTGAGCAGGTACGAGAAGGTGAGCAAAGTCCCATCGCTTCTCCGCAGCTTGAGCACCTCCTTCCCGTCATCTGCCAGTCCAATGCGCGCCCTGACCAGGGCCTTGATCTCGATGAAGTTCATGTCGCGAGAAAGCTCGACTCGAAGCGGGCTAGAGACTGGGGGGGCAGCGTCGGATTTGCCATCTGAAAGAATCGATCTCATTTCAATGTCACTTAATTAATCCCCGTCTGGGAAAATAAAAACTATCGATTGCAAAAAGGTGACTGCATTATCGATCGATATAGAACGATAATCTGTAAAAATGCTACACAAGACAGGCGTAATGATTGGACGTCAAAAAAATCCCCACAATATTTTCTGTCAGAAAAAGTGTGAAAATCTTTGAGGCATTCACGCAAGTCAGAAATAAAATAGTGGTGGTATGGCCGTTCGCGTAATAGACCAAGCAAGACTAAAGAACCATTTGAGACGATTAAGAACAAAAAATCCTTCCAGACAGGCCTTCCATAATAATGTCTTTAATAAAGGGAAAAAAGACCTAAAAAATCGGGCTGGAGCGTTGGCTTCCATCTTGTAAAATTTCTGCACCAAAGTAATTGTTTTAGTTTTTCTTCAAAATGGTGGAAGATAGACGCAAAAACTCGACGGAAAAAAGTTTCCATTGTAGTTTGCTACAAAAATAGTGCCTACCATATTTTCGGTATAGCTGCCACGGTAACGTCACAAAATCATGGTTTATATGTTGCTTCTTGGAGTACCAGCTATTTCCTCATTTTCGCGCCCAGTATCAAACAATGCCTGATAAATCCGTGAGAAATCAATTTAAACACAAAATAACTTTTGTACGGTGTTCATGAAAGCATCCATTTATTATTTAAAAAAATCAGGTCTGCGAAATCCAATTTGGTATTTACCCGGAATTTTGGTTTTTCTATTGTTGGTATTTCCTCAAAAATGCTATATTTGACTGTCAATTATTTAGTTCTAAAATTGCATTCGAGAAAAACATTTCTACACACATTGAAATGATTAAAATAGGCCTAACGATCATATTTCAACCAAAGTTTAAGTACAATATGGCTGTTAATTCTTAATATTCACATTATGAATACTGTTTCGTGATGTTTTTACACTCTTTTTGTTATATTTTACACTATGATGTTGTGGATATTAGGAATTAGCGGTCACATAGAATTAAAACTTTAGTTGTAATCGTATCGTTATTTAGGTCATTTCAATGTGCGTACAAAGAATTTTGCCTCAAAATCATTTAGGGCTATTTGACCGCGTTTTTCCTTTTTCCAAAATATGCTACCAAGTCAAAATATAGTGAATGGCTCTGAAACCTGGCTATTTAAGAAAATCAAAACTATTTTTTTCAATTTTTCTGATCCGGTACACGACCAATATCGCTACCTCAAAATAATTTCAAACTTAAATTCGCCAGGGCACACCATTCAACGTAGGGTGTTGTGCTTTTGTGACATTATTTTTCAACTGGTTTCTAGAGGCTGACTGAGGAAAAAATGTTTTTTTGTACAATTGTCTTTCCTGCGAATTTTTTCGTTTTGGCGGTACAAGTCGGTACAAAATATCTGCTAAACGAAAAAATTCGCAGGAAAGAAAATATTGTTTAAAAAAATATTTTTTCTGTCAGTCAGCCTTTTGAAAACCAGTTGAAAAATAATGTTACAAAAGCACAACATCCTACGTTGAATGGTGTGCCCTGGCGAATTGAAGTTTGAAATTATTTTGAGGTGGCGATATTGGCCGTGTACCGGATCAGAAAATTTGAAAACATAGTATTGATTTTCTGAAAAGCCAGGTTACAAAGCCATTCAATATATTTTGACTTGGTGGAGCATATTTAAGAAAATAGAAAAACGAGGTCGAATAGCCGTAAGTGCTTTATAACGGACAGTCAAATATCAAACACCGTACAAAAGTTCTTTTGTGTTTTAAATTGATTTCTCACGGATTTATCAGGCATTGTTTGATACTGGGCGCGAAAATGAGGAAATCGGCTGGTATCCTATAAGCAACATAATATATAAACTATGATTTTGGTAACGTAACCGTTGCCTCTACCGAAAATATGGTAGGGACAATTTTTGTAGCAAATTACAAGGGGAATTTTTTTGCCGATGAAACATTTCGTCTATCTTGTGCCATTTTGAAGATACCGGTATACTTAAACAATTACTTTAGTGCATACATTTTCTAAGATGACGGCCAACGCCCAGCCGGATTTTTAGGGACTTATTTCCTCTATTCGATAATATTTGCATTATTGATTGATTTATTATTTATTTAACGTCTATCCTATTTAGTTATAAAACTGATTAACACAGGAGGACAACATTTACAAAGGAGGACAGCATTGCATTATCGATTACCGAAACGATTCCTAGTTAGGCCCTATACGCACGCGGGAAGTGTTTGCGGCTAGAATTTTTAACACAAAACTTATAGGACTCATTAATTCGCAGTTTTTGCCATGCACGTGTAAACTTTAATATCTGTCAAGAAAACATTCACGGGCAAACCTATACAGTCATCAGCATTTTCTGTTAATTTGCCATTGATAGTTTACACTTTTTAAATCTTAACATTTATAACAACAATCCAAAATCGTAAGAAAATCATTGTTTTAATTTTTTTAAAAAAATAATTCTTTTTCAGGCGCGTTGTTCAATGAGCGTAATTTAAAAAACCGAAAAAAGCGTAAAATTGCGATTTTCACGAAAAATATTTTTTTTGATTATGCTCAAATTTCACACGAAAATATCAATTTATAAAATTAAGGTTCTGTGAAAAATGATTACAATCGAATAAAGCATGTAGGTGTTATACGTTGAAGAAATTTTTAAAAAAGAAAAAAATCGTAAAATTGCGATTATCATGAGAAATAGTTTTTCGATTGCGCTCAAATTTCACACGAATATATTAATAAATAAAATTAAGGTTCTGTAAAAAAACTCATAACAATCAGATAAAGCATGCAGGTGTTAAAAGTCGAAGAAATTTTAAAAATAAAAAAAATCGTAATATTGCGATTTTCATAAGAAATAATTTTTTGATTACGCTCAAATTTTGCACGAATATATTTTGTTCATAAAATAAAGGTTCTGTGAAAAAATCATTACAATCGGATGAAGCATGTAGGGGCTTAGGTGTTATAAGTCGAAGAATATTTTTTTAAATCGAAAAAATTCGTAAAATTGCGATTTTAATAAGGAATAATTTTTTGATTGCGCTCAAAAACGTGGCAGTTCTAAGTTAAGAGATTTCGAAGGCCTCCATAAAATTTCATCGCAATTGGAGTATCGGTTTAGCCGGAATCGTGTTAACAGACACAAAAATACGGAAAAAAAGAAAGAAAAAACACATTCCGGATTTTTTTCTCCAGTGTAGTGAAATGGAATCTTCGCTTCGCTCGCTAAGCGAAGATTCCATTTCACTACACTGGAGAAAAAAATCCGGAATGTTTTTCTTTCTTTTTTTTTTCTTTTTTTTCTGTTTGTATTATTGTGTGTTTGTTAACACGATTCCGGCTAAACCGATACTCCAATTGTGATGAAATTTTATGGAGGCCTTCGAAATCTCTAAACTTAGAACTGCCACGTTTTTGAGCGCAATCGAAAATTTTTTTCTCATAAAAATCGCAATTTTACGATTTTTTTCGATTTTTAAAAAATTTCTTCGACTTATAACACCTACATGCTTAATTCGATTTTAATGATTTTTTCACAGAACCTTAATTTCATGAATTAAGATATTCTTGTGAAATTTGAGCGCAATCGAAAAACTATTTCTCATGAAAATCGAAATTTTACAGTTTTTTTCTTTTTTAAAACAATTCTTTGACTTATAACACCTACATGCTTTATCCTACTTAATGATTTTTTCACAGAACCATAATTTTATGAATTAACATATTCGTGTAAAATTTGAGCGCAATCGAATAATTATTTCTTATGAAAATCGCAATTTTAAGATTTTTTTCTTTTTTTAAAATTACGATTAATAAAAAAATTAAGTCAATTTTTTATTAATTTTAATTTAATTTAATTTTAAAAAAATCTTCGACTTAGTAATAATTTTTTCACAGAACAACAGAAAATCCGTATAACACAACACAATGGCAGCTCAATGCACCAATATTACGCTCATCCAACAACGCGGCGGGATTTAAGCGTTTTCCTAGTTTTAATAATATATATTGTATAACAACATTTTTTTAAAAGTGTGAAAAGTGTGACGTTCTGTGCAAAGTTTCAAACAACTGTGGTGTCAGTGAGTCGAGAAAACAGGAATTTACCTAAATCAAATCTGTTATGTAGAAAAAAGATATATTCTCATCCAAGATGATGAGAACAAAATAATGGCCGCAAGTTTTGTATTGATTTGTTGGAACCAAAATATGAAGAATATTACTTAATCGTAGCGGCAGTCACTAATTGGATGAGCGTAGCGAGCGAAGCGAAGATTCCATTTCACTACACTGGAGAAAAAATCCGGAATGTTTTTCTTTTCTTTTTTTCTTTTTTTTTTCTTTTTTTTCTGTTTGTATTTTTGTCTGTCTGTTAACACGATTCCGGCTAAACTGATACTCCAATTGCGATGAAATTTTCTGGAGACCTTCGAAATCTCTGAACTAAGAACTGCCACGTTTTTGAGCGTAATCGAAAAATTATTTCTCATGAAAATCGCAATTTTACGATTTTTTTCGATTTAAAAAAAAATCCTTCGACTTATAACACCTACATGCTTTATCAGATTGTAATGATTTTTTCACAGTACCTATATTTCATGAATTTATATATTCGTGTGAAATTTGAGCACAATCGAAAAATTATTTCTCATGAAAATCACAATTTTACGGTTTTTTCGATTTTTTTAAACATTCTTCGACTTATAACACCTACATGCTTTATCCGATTGTAATGATTTTTTCACAGAACCTTAATTTTATGAATTAATATATTCGTGTAAAATTTGTGCTTAATCGAATAATTATTTCTTAGGAAAATTTCAATATTACGTTTTTTTTACAGAACAACAGAAAATCCGCATAAGACATGGCAGCTCAATGCGGCGGCGGGACTTAAGCGTTTTCCTAGTAATAAGTACATAGGCGGAGGCCGTACCAATAAATGAAATAGGAGGATTATTAATGTAACCAAATATTAATGGCAATTAGACCACTTTTAAATTCACGAGAAACCATAAAATAATTGAAGTTGGGGGCGTGCCGATTGAAGACTTTCATTAGGCCTATATGCCCGATTAAAACTTCCAAGGAGTCAATGTTGGCATTGATTTCCAGCTAATGTAAGATAATAATAATTGTTGATAGGCCAACCGCCTGTCAGTCAACGTAGCCTATATCACGTTTATGTTTTGGACATTTTTTTAGTTACGCACTTAGCCTAATGCAAATGCGATTACAAGAGTTTTTTGTCATGCTTTTTTCTTTCTATTATTTTTATCTTACATCTTCGTCAATAAATTACATGATCGTGCGTAGTAGCATTCAGACCAGAATTAAATTCGCTCAAACAATTGGTTATTTTAAGCTCGCTTTTTAAGGCGCGTTGTTGGATGAGCGTAATTTTTAAAAACGAAAAAAAGCGTAAAATTGCGATTTTCATGAGAAATAATTTTTCGATTACGCTCAAATTTCACACGAAAATATTAATTTATAAAATTAAGGTTCTGTGAAAAAATCATTACTATCGTATAAAGCATGTCGGTGTTATAAGTCAAAGAAATTTTTAAAAAAATCGTTAAATTGCGATTATCATGAGAAATAATTTTTCGATTCCGCTCAAATTTCACACGAATATATCAATTCATAAAATTAAGGTTCTGTAAAAAAATCATATCAATCGAATAAATCATGTAGGCGTTACAAGTCGAAGAAATTTAAAATAAAAAAAATCGTAAAATTGCGATTTTTATGAGAAATAATTTTTCGATTGCGCTCAAAAAGGTGGCAGTTCGAAGTTGCGTCCATAACATTTCATCGCAATTGGAGTAACGGTTTAGCCGGAATCGGGTTAACAAACTCACAAAAATAAAAAAAAAACAATCCGGATTTTCTTCTCCAGTGTAGTGAAATGGAATCTTCGCTTCGCTCGCTACGTTCATCCAAAAAATTAACATTCCGAATTTTTTTCTGAGATTTGTAGTATTTTTTTGTTTTTCATTGTAGGCCTAATATTTAAGGAATTTTGGGAAATTTTTGATTTTGAATAAAAACTACGTACGTTTTATGTTCAAATGTAATAATTATAAGTGCATATTTTAAACTAGGGCTATATTTTTCCTTTTTTTTTTGCATAATTTGGATTTTCTGTATCACAAATACCAGCAATGCTAGGAATATATTAAATTTACGGGGAAAAAAACAAAATCACGTTTTTTGACCTTTTTTCTGATTTGATTTTTCATTATTCTCTAAAAAGTACTATTCGTCCTATCAAAATGAGATAAAAAGCATGTGAATTTGAATTTCACATTTTTTTGGCCAAATTGAAAAATCTGTTTTTCACATTTAAAAAAAAAATCAAAATTGTTATGCCCATTATACTGGACGCCTGGTCTGAATGAGTGAAAAGTAGTCAGAACAAACTACGTTTGACATCGACACTTTACGGCACTGCGTTTACCTATTTTCCGCTCATCCTTGAATCCTTGAATTGAAATCTAAACTTAAAACTTTAATTAAACACTATTTGAGGTCGTTTTTGGTACATTAATTATTAAATTATATTCACAACACCCAGAATTATTTTAAACGTGATTATTTGTATACGTGAGACCCTACCATATTTAATGCAATTATCTCGCTCAACCTTTTTGATAAATTTAGAACCAAAATTTGAACACGTTTCGAAGTGTATTTTTTTCCCTGCTTTAAAAATTTTTAAATTTGAATTTTTTGTTTGGTTTAGCCACTAGCTTCCATGTTAAATTTCAATTATCTCGCCCCCCTTCAATGGTTAAAAAGTAAAAAACGAGGGTATCCCAAAATTGCATTATAAAATACAAAAAGGGAAATATTATAGTCGAAAAAAAATGAAAGTACAATAATGAAATATTTCCAGCTCCAACATACTCCGCCCTGTTTTAATTAACAGAGTAGACATCGGTCCAGACGTAGCATGAAGCAACCTTACCTTGTAAATCATATCTTCTTACTGCTAGCCAAACCACAACAGGCTCCATTCCACAGATAAGTTACTTCGTTACGTAGTCGCACTATAGACGGGAATTAACAGGTCTCAACTGTAAACGTTTTGTAAGGTAAAAACCAGTGCGTTTATCCGACTGATTTAAAATTTGTCAAATAGACATCGGCAACGTAGCATGAAGACCAACCCTTACACTTGGTAAATCATATCTCTTAACTGTAGCCAACCACAACAGGCTCCATTCCACAGATAAGTTACTTCGTTACGTAGTCGCACTATAGACGGGAATTAACAGGTCTCAACTGTTAACCCGTCTTGTAATGGTAAGCGGAACCAGTGGCGATTATAGAAAGAGAACCAAATTTGTCAAATAAACCATAGGAAGTAATAACGAAAACCAACCGAGTTAACAACATGTGACGTCGAAAAAATCAATGATAATCTAGGGCACGAGTCAGCGCCATCTATGAGAGAACTGTGAAACTTGGTATGCAAAGTAGAAGTCGACTGGGTAGCTAGCGCTTTGGCGGCGAAATGGATTACTACGAGCTGCCGAGCGCGGGAAACTGGGCCTGCTTTTTACAGGTTGAACTTCGTAGGGAAGGGAATCCATCTACTTTACCGTCGTCGGGACGAGCACTCATTTGTCCGAAGTTACCTTCTTCAGGTGAAGAACTAGGCGATTGGGATAAACAAACATCCAGACTCCAGTCAAGATTATAAATTGACCATTGTTTTCAATTTTCGTGATTTAAAAAAAAATTAATCCTTAAAAATATTTGAGTGCGATTACATTACTTGCAGTATACCATTGAAGGCCGTCCAGACTGCAGGTTATATCAGGCATTGCCAGCTGAACAATGTTGTAGAAGTTGCAAAACTTTATTAAATTTGAAGAGATTTTTGCAAGTTTAGAGGACGTAAATTTTGTGGTGTAACAACAACAATTTTGTAATTAGATTAAACATAATTTTTTCGACTGAAGTAAAAAAAGAAAGCTAATAGAGGACTGTGATAAATTTTAATACTAAAATTGAGTTTCTTTCAATTTTATTTTTCCCCTTATACTACGAAATGTATTTGAGTGATTGGATGAGCGTAGCGAGCAAAGCGAAGATTCCATTTACTAGTCTGGAGATAAATTCGAATGTTTTTTTGTTTGTATGTTGGCGTTTGTTAACACGATTGGCTAAAACGATCGCTCTAAACTGCAGGAAAATTTTCTGGAGTCCTATGAAATTTTTGACTTTAGAATTGCCATCTATTTGACGCCTTAATCGAAAATTATTTACTCATGAAAATTCAATTTTACTATTTTCGTTTTCCTTGTATTTTTCTGTTTGTATTTTTGTTGGTGTTTGCTAACACGATTCCGGCTTAACCAATACCCATTGCAATGAAAATTTTCTGGAGTCCTTCGAAATCTTTGAACTTAGAATTACCATCTATTTGAGCGCAATCGGAAAATTATTTCTCATGAAAATTGCAATTTTACTATTTTTTTCGTTTTTCTTGTATTTTTCTGTTTGTATTTTTGTGTGTGTTTGTTAACATGATTCGGCTAAACCGATACTCCAATTTCGTAAATTTTCTGAAGGCCTTCAAAATCTTGGACATAGAATGCAAGGTTTTTGAGCGCAATCGAACAACTTATTTCTCATGAAAATCGCAATTTATGATTTATTTCGTTTTTTCTTGCTTTTTTCTGTTTGGATTTTTGAGTGTTGTTAACACGATTCCGCTAAAAACCGGTACTCCAATTGCGTGCAATTTTCTGGAGGCTTTCGAAAATCTCTAAACTAAACTGACACGTTTTTGAGAGCAATTTAAAAAATTATTTCTCATGAAAATGCGCAATTTTATGATTTTTTTTTCGATTTAAAAAAAAAATCTTTGAAACTTTCTTGATTAACTCCTACCTGCTTATCCGATTGTAATTGAATTTTTTTCACAGAACCTTAAATTTATGATTAATATATTCCTAGTGAAATTTGAGCGCAATTTAAAAATTATTTCTCATGAAAGTCGCAATTTTTACGATTTAAAAAAAAATCTTAAAACATTTCTTCGACTTATAACATATACATGCTTTATTCGATTGTAATTATTTTTTTCACAGAACCTTAAATTTATGAATTAATATATTCTTGTGAAATTTGAGCGCAATCGAGAAATTATTTCTCATGAAAATTGCAATTTTACTATTTTTTTCGTTTAAAAAAATTTCTTCGACTTATAACACCTACAGGCTTTATTCGATTGTAATGATTTTTTAACAGAACCTTAATTTTATGAATTAATATAAAAGTGTGAAATTTGAGCGTAACCGAAAAATAGTTAATCATGGAAATCGCAATTTTACGCTTTTTTCGTTAAAAAAAAATACGCTCATCCAACAACGCGCCAGAAAAAGTGTTTGCGAAGCTTTCTAGTATTATTTTAATAGAAAAATTGTTGTATCATGTTTATGTTTTTTTAACGATAAAAATTGTTTTATGCACAATGTTATTTTTACGGTGTATCTCGAAAACATAATTTTAACGTGGGACAGAGTGTTATCATAATTTGTTTTTACATTGATCTAAATGCTGTGTGATGTGATTCAGTACTCACGTGTTGATCGTGCGGTGTTTTACCCATGGCGCTTAATGGTAATGGGTTCTCAACTTTTATAATGATTGGGTTATAGTAACTTGGTTACCGAGGGGCTGCCAAACAATATTTCTCTTTTGGTGTGTTTTCACTCGTGCACGTACACAAATTGCAATTCAGTCTATCACGAGGGGACTACTTTAGTAAAGCTTTAGTGTATACAACAGTGAGCATATGTGACAGAATGTGAAAACCATTTTCACAATAAACTTAGGACGTTATACAAGTGCAATCTCGTCATGCCATCACGGGTAGCGATAAATTAAGAAATTGATCCATTCAAGGATAAATTTACTAACCAGACCAACGATTGGTTCTACGTACAAACTAAAAAAAAGAACCAAACACGGAAAAAGATTTAAGAAAAAAAGTAAGAAACAAACTAAAAAAAGCTACAAAGAAATCTGTAAAAGTAAAAATAAAATTAATTAAACTAAAAACGAACAAACAAAAATTAAACAAACTGAACAAACTTGCGAAATTAAAACTAAGAACAACTAAAAACATGTCAAGAAAAACTAAACAATTAAACAAGTAAATTAAAAACGCAAAAATAAAAATAAACCACTAAACACAAGACAAACATAACATACAAACAAACAAATACACAAACAATCAAATAAACAAAAATTAAACAAACACATAATAAACAAAATAATTATAAGAGTTCGACCATCAAACAAATAACATAATTAAATCCCAAACAAAACAATTATAATAAACCAACACAATATACAAACAATAAACTCGACTCTTGATCAATCAGCCAACTACAACCAACGAGACAACCAATCAGCGCATGAATTAATAAATACATATTTATATAATATGTACAGGTCCCTAGACTAATACACATGCGTGGTTGAGTCATTGAACGAAATAGCACCAATTACCAGGATGTTATTAGAGTCCCCAGACTGCCTTAATCTGCAACTGGAGACTTGCGACATAGGGATTGTTCGGAAAAGAGAGTGGTTACACATGTAGTACACAAGCATAGAAGAACATTTTCTTTAATGTTTACTTTGTTTTCTAGGTGGAAATGTATTTCTTGTAAAATAGATTATTCGCTAACAAACATCTATACAACTGGGCACAACAGGAACACATAGTGTCTAGAGTTAACATTTGTAAATATCGTAAGTGAAAAATACAATACATACATACAAGAAAAACAATAGTTTTGCGACAGGAAGGAACACACAAGCAGAGGTAGTTAAAATTGGTTGGAACAATAAAATGGCTAAACATTTAAAATCGCCATCTAAAGGGCAAGGGGCAATTCAACGGTACACTTTGAGACAATACATCTTAGTACATTTATCCATAATGACACATTTTTGTCATGGCTTGACGCTATCACAATAAAATGTATTTATTTTTAAATTGTATTTTTCTATACCTTATGACTTGGTACTGTCATTGAATGATAGTTATAACTCAAATTAGTTATTTGGGAGTTCCGATGAAAGTATTTTTAAATCTGAAGACACATTACCTATACTTATTTATATCTAGTGTGCATAGTTAATTTGAAAGAATAAGCTTAAGTACCACAACGTTTAAATGTAGGAGATTAACTTTCTAAATAAAGCTACAAATTTGATTTTTGCGATCTACATTCTACAGTATCGGTAATGAAAGAAATGTACAGCTGTCCATTTTCGAATAAAAATAACAACAACGCAAAAGTTGTAATTTGTTATTTGTTTCATAACGGACAACTTCAAACACAACGCCCAACACATACGTTTAGAAATCATTGTTGATATAGTTTTATGATTGATATATTATCTAATTTATAAAAAAAATTATCTCCCGATAACCATTTTTTCACTCTCAGAAGGGCATGTATTTGGTTTGGAAGCACTTTATTAGGCTTAGACTACCATTCATTGTTTTCACGAAGAATACAAACATTTCTAAACTATATACGGTATTTTAAAACATTCTCTCCGCAAAATATTCAAATTATTAACAAAAATAAAACCTAGTTATTTTATTCACAAATACCAACTCACACATGTGTCATTATAAATCAATCAACAGAATTAATAAACATGACTTCGAATACCAGATTCGATAAATAATAATCCTACCCATCATGTACTGGGGATGTTTATAAATTATATACATTAAATAACTAACAATCATATCATAGCATTACACGCACAAATCAATACTATAAAAAAGCATTTTTAGCATGAGAATTATAACAAAATTAATAGACTATACGACAAATTCTTCGAGATTGTGAACAAATATTTGTATGAACACCCAGCTCCATATTAATATAAACAAAAAAATGGTTGAATATTACTCTAGAATAATTTTTTTTATCAAATATAAAATATATTTTTCTAAAATATGATTACGGAATGACGAACATTAAAATCTTCAAGATTAAATTACATTTGCTCACAACTTGTTTATTACTACAACCAATGCTCTAAGGTCTACACGATATTTAAAGCGTTTTAAAATTGCCACTAAAAAACAAACAACAACAATCCCTCAAGGTAACATTAAAACGTAGTAGTCAGAGTAATATATTCATAGAACACGTCAGTGAAAATTGAGATGACATTTTGGTTATGGCGTGAAAAAAGATTTTGATTAGTGATATTTATTCCCAAAGTGGCTATTGCGTTATTATACGGAATATGTCCGTACATCTCTTCAAGGTTAATTGCTTCTTGGAATTTAAACCATGTGCCTCACACGTGACTAGGGGGCGTTACCACAAAGTAGGCGTTGCTGTCACAGGCGGCATCCTGCTATTTGACTTCGGATTGCATTATTGAAATCTCAAAACATTTCGTTGACTAAAACGACAGATATACCCACTTTTGTTCCTTTTAAACAAATTATTGTTTGAAATAATAAACGTATTTTTAACATTGATCTAATACGTTCTTTAAAGCTTTATATTAGTTAAAGCATACTTAGTATTTAATAATAAACATGCAAAGAGGTGTGCCAAAATGTTTCAATTTTACCATATCAAGAAAAATCTTTAAACGCTTTAAATAATTATTTCAATTGCTTTCAGGAAGTATTTTAGGACCATATTTAAATACTAGTTAACCTTCAAAATTCTGGTTGTGGGTTGACTAGGAAAAAATACGGCATACCGCTGCTTTTTAATAGTCTGCCATCAAGTATCTGACTCAGGGGTCAGTTTTTTCCTTTATGGATAAAATATGATGACATATCCTTGCAATGTCGTAAAATTGTGCTGCAATGCTCGATATGTTTCGAAACTATCATAGTCTACAAAGTCGTAGACCGTTTACGAACTATGTGTCTAAACTTGTGAGAACTCGCCTAGCAAATTAAGTTGATGAGTTTTTAAACATATTTTTAACATGTTTATGAAGCTTTACAAGCCATGAATATCGCTGTGTTACATCACAATTCGTAATGAGTTAAATATTGAAATCGACATTAATTAACTTGAATATCTTAAAATAGATTTATTGAAGAACAACTCATTTGCGTGGTTCCTTCATTTCTCACGTATGGTCGTATACTTTGTCTCAAATCTTACATTTATTCAAAAACTGTATTTCTTTGCGAATTGTTCTAAGCCATTGGGTTCATATCTTCATTATTAAGAAACTTACAAAGTTTATTGACTCTTTAATTCGCTTATCGACTTAGAATATTACAGAGTTATGTAAATACACACTTCACAATGTAAAATGTCATGGTTCTGCCAGATATATGAATTTTAAATATTTATTTTGGAAACGGTCTACGTTTCCGGTCCATTAAGATCTCTCCAAGTTTTACAAAAGTTAATGATTTATCATACGTTGGTCCATGTTATGATTTTCGATTTTCGATTATTATAATTATTCTATGTTGGGCATCCTTATTGACCTGTAATATATATTTGCACGGTCTATTAATCTAGAATGCAACATTTAAAGCATTTTAAAATACATAGTACAATTTAGATTATCATCGGCAAACCTCTAAATTGTCAATAGAATAAATTTACATACGACAACAAACACAGACAATGTTCGACGATTCTTTTATGTACGTTGCAATCTATAAGCTAAACGAATCACAATCACAATTTCCCATTTGTGTTCCTGCAGCGCTAACAATGATACATTGTTTGCGGCTTTATGATATAATGCGTGTTTCTCAAACTCACATTTATAGGTTTTTCTCGATCACAAATTGCCCCAGTTGTTACAACTTACAAAATTTTGTTTTGTAAATAAAATCATGAAAATACTTATTTCGTTCATTTTATCAACATCATTGTTTTGTCTACGTACGCAATATATTTTGCATTTGATAACTAAATTTTTGTTTGTATAAGTTGACCAGAAAATGTATTGCACTTAACTAGATATGGGTGTGTGAAGCATTTTCCAAACATCAGTAGCATTTTGATTCTCGCTTTGTAGTAAATTTTAAAAAAAAATAACCATTCCTACAAATACTATCATGGGGTCTACGTAGTCTAGTAGATCTAGTAGGATCTAGGTGATCACGTAGTCTAGTCAATAAAGAGAATTCATTCTAAATAACATGTTTTGAGGATGGGAGGTAACATTGATCAGAATGATTTTGCTACGGTTGCACAAGAACCGGTCCAAGAATATGTTAATGTTAACGAGTTGCGCAAGTGATCATTAATTCGTCGTCAACTCCATCAGTAAACACTAAATGTAACGTAAGATCATAGAATATCTACTGGTCGGTTCCTGTCTAAGCTTGATTCAATAGTATGACTTAAAAGTTTAAAGGGGATCATAAACATTTATTCCCGCTAACACATAACAATACACATGATACATGACATAACATATAACACAACTAACACAGACAATGATTGACGACATTAAAGCAAAAGCTAAGAAAATACGGCCAGTTTTGTTCAGGGCAATGAACAGACTACAGAGAAATAATATTGTCCCACAACAAGCCTACCAGCGGCTGAGCAGCAGCTCTGTATCTCGCACGTCTGACAACAGCTGAACATACAACACTTGTTACTACTCCGTCGATAGATATATATTTTGGTTTAGGTCGGTAGTGTTGCTCATAAAATATGTTATTATATTTTAAATAATAA
This sequence comes from Sweltsa coloradensis, assembly GCA_024449915.1. Lineage (NCBI taxonomy): Eukaryota > Metazoa > Arthropoda > Insecta > Plecoptera > Chloroperlidae > Sweltsa > Sweltsa coloradensis. The sequence goes on along the minus strand of JAMZAV010000006.1, from coordinate 708,053 downwards.
TTCACTGGAGTTTGTGATTGTTTTCTCATGCCACTATTATGTATGCATCACTTAAACACAAAAAACACGGCACTCGACAATGATGACAATGTGACAATCAGTAGAGTTAACTATTACATCACAAATGACAATAGCAATTTATCTTCGTAAAGTATCTGTTCTCTTTCAACGGTAATTTACCAAAGTGGTTTTCTGGTTGAAGTTCTGTATGGAAACTACTTAGTAAAGGATGTATTTAATCTCCTTTGAAAAAGGAAAATCATATTTTAGAATATGTTCTTAGTCAGAAACATAGTAAAGCAGATTTTCATTATACTGTTGGGTTTGCTTCTCAGAGATCGTTGTTGCTGTGTGGTTATTTATCACATTTTTAAAACATTAAAGTTCCAATAAAATGGTTTCAGTCACCTGACTTGAGCAAATGCAGCCATGGTCATGTATACATAATGTTGATTGTTAATACATTATATTCAAACAATTATGAAACTACGTTGCCACTATAACATGTTAAAATGATCACACAACTTTTGTCGTGCCATTTCTGGTCTAGATGATCCCAGCAATTTCATTGGCCCAGAACCAATTTGCTCGTATTTTCTTAAAGGCATGAAAAGGACTTTGATATTAATTATCTTTCAAATTCCTTAACCTCAGTAACTATCAGAATATTCGATGTTTCGATGTTTATCAAGATTTCAACAACATTGGTACTTTGAAATCTCGGGTAGAGCAGTCCCCGAGACTGATTGTGATGTTCTTCAACTTGCCGCTGTTTTCTTCACCGCTTTGTTCGCTGACGTCTTCCTCGAGTATGTGCGGAGCTTGACACTTTGAGGAGGCGGTGAGAAGGGCACGAGGACTTAGCTCCGCCCAGTCGCACCCGGAAGGAAATTCCTAAAGGAAAATCAAACTTGTTACACGATGTCTATGTTATGAATTCTAATTTCACGTGTGCGAATAGTGAACGGCATTGCAAATGATAACATCATTTTCAATCATATTTTCAGTGTGATTTAACGGACCTGCCCTACTCTAAGAAGAAGTGTATCTGTTGGTTTGTTCTTTAGCACTTTACCTTATGAGGATATTGTTACTAAATTGCCAATATTATTACTGTCTGAAGTGGGGGGGGGGGGGGCAAAGTACTACGTCAGTGCTTTTTCTATCGGACACTCTTTTGAATTCTTTTGCATCGTATGCCTATTGCCATTTTGAGTTTGTCTAGGGTTGAAGAGTCTTTGCCGTATGCCCCTTAAATAATTTCATTGCTTTAGCTTATTTGTGTTATGAGTACTCGTAGAAGATGAAATCGGGAATAGAACGTCTACATTTAGACAAACATGGAAGTATTAATAACATAATGATTTGAAATCTACCTTTGCGTGGCCGTTTAAAAGTCCCTTCTCTTTCGACGCCGCCTGGAGTTTTCTTGCTTGGCTCTTGATTAGAAGATGGAGTAACTCCGTCCCTGTTTGACAGGACAGAGTTCGACATTCTACCCTCCTCTCCAGGGGTACCAGCCCTGCAACAAAACATAACAAGTCTATGAGATTCTATGTTCTATGCACAAGTATCGTATGATGAACGAAAAAGCAAACATGATCATCGAATATACATAATTTATTGGTCTCGTCTGTACGATATCTATGGCCAACAATTGCACCCCTTTAACAGAAATAAAATTTTAAGATTTTGTCATCGACAAACGTTTGTATTAAAACAAGTATTAAAATTAAAATAGATTTTCTTACAGAGAATAATTATAAACCGTATAAGGCACAAACATTTATCTTGGTTTCAATGACACAAGAGTAATTTTGGACAATATGTATTATTTTGCGTCTTAAATAAAGTTAGATAAAGCCTGATATACTTGCACATGCACATAACGAATTATAATTGTCATGGTATTGCTTATTCACAATGTAGACGTACATTTATGTAAGATTTCGTAAGCATGCCAACTTCCCGACAAGTATAGTAAGTATCGACTGCATAGTATAAGCATTTTAAAACATAATACGACGATGTGCACCAAAAAATTGTCTTCGCATATCTCAAGTAATGACTCTTCCAAAAAATAACAACATAAATCATCATTGTTATAAATTTAAAATATTATTATATTGTCCATCACATTTCGAATAGCCGTATGGTCTATCCCAACCATAACATTTCATATTATAGCTGTTTCAATTGCACCAACTTGCGCCAACTATTGACGTTACCAAGTAGCCTTCACCATCACCTCCACCTAAAGACAACATGCATTTCAACACACACACACACACACACACACACACACACACACACACACACACACACACACACCTAACCTACTTTGCATGAAGTTATTACATGTTCTTCAATGTAAACACTTGCTATACTCATCAAGGAATGTTACATCTGTATGAGTGCGTAAGTCCCTAGCAAATCCTCTCATCGTCTCAGTGTTAGATACGGTGACGGTGTGACAATCTCCGTGACAATGACAGTCTCAGTCATCAATTTACTATGTTATTGTACTTGGGTGTTGTATGAACATGTGGTAAAAACTGCAGTTAACGTTTCTGTCAATCCCTTTTGAACGAATTTCTTATAATTCATTTATGCACGGAAAGGTATGATCAAATGAAGTCTTACAAGATTATTTATTATAAACATACTGATTAAGAAAGTAATAAACAAAACCATATAGATTTGGATGAATTTAAGATTTTGTTAAAAAATGTAATAACATCATATACGATTGCAGTTTTTCTTAATGAAGTTTTCTGTATTACTACGCAGGCCTATATACTTCAGTACAGAATTGCTGCATTTACATAAAAAAAATTGATGATCAATAATAATAATAATTTTACCCCACAATTGACTTGTGTGCATAACCTTGCATGACTGCCATGCAACTTTGAATATAAATAAGATGCTACCCAGCTGCAGGAAATGTGTTTTTGTTCTATTATCCTCGTTTCAGAACTGCACGGTCACGACTGGACACACGTGTTTATAATCGACCCTGGAAATGATTGTGACCTAGGAAAGGATTCAAATGATGCAAGTCTAGTACCAATTAGTTTCCCAGCTTCTGTAGAACGTACCATTACTGTCAGATGCAAACAATGATGAACCGCCATAATAGCACACAAGTTTGTATTATTGTCATCGTGTGCTATTATGCATCATTGTAGACGTTAAACAAAGTAAATAATTATTATCACGATTCTCTTTCAGGTGTGAAGGATTTCAGGGCACAATGCCAATGCATAATAAATAGTTGACTACCACAGAACACATACATGCGACATCTACCTGGAATTAGAGTATCCTATCAATATATTTTTCTAAGTTACATATTAAAACATAACAAATAATGTTTTTACTTTCAACAATCGTTTGACTCCAATAATTTTGATCCTTTATCCATAAAATTTTTAAGACAGCTTCTGATGTTATTTTTCTTCTTGTCATTGTAGATTAATAAAATTAATTCGTTTTGCTATTATAATGTTTGTGGTCAGGCCGATCTTCTCAGAAATTGAAATTGAAATTTATTACAATTAATAATATGTTTTTTTATTATTCTACTATAGTCCAAGAGCTTTTTCCTGTAATGCCTCGTACGCACCTTAAGAAACATCCCCAGATAGTTTGCCACTTCGAATTGTTGTATCCGTATTTTTAGAGGTCATTTTTGGGGGATGTGCGATCATTGAAACGCTTACTCGGTACTGTCTTCAATTAATGTACATAACTCAGGACTCGGATTATCCGATTTAATTTGGTGGTTGGATTTGATTTAGTACTAATTTGCAGGTAATTAAATGTTCTAACTATATAATCGTTTAATAATACACTTTTATAACATTGATAAAAAATGGAGACTCATCTTTAAAAATAATTGGACTAAATTCAAAACTAAAAAATATTTTCGGAAAAAAGTGATACCGACAAGAAAAAGTTGTTTATTTTTTTGTAATTATTTATGTATCTATTTATGATAATGCTGTGCAAACCGCAATTAAATTTTGTAATTACTTTTTCAACGTCAAATAAAACAATTTTACATTTAAATTGTGGAAACGTAAATAAAGTAATGCATCTTACATTTGATATTTCACATATTAGTGACGAAATCCACTGATCATAATAATACTTATTTTTGTAATTTGTTACATTCAATTGAATTAATTAAACTAATATTGTATTTAACTAGGAAAACGCTAAAGTCCCCCGCGTTGATGGATGAGCGTAATTTTTTTTAAACGAAAAAAGCGTAAAATTGTGGTTTTTTTAATAATCATTTTTCGATTAAGCTCAAATTTTACACGAATATATTAACTCATAAAATTAAAGTTCTGTGAAAAAATCATTACAATCGGATAAAGCATGTAGGTTTTATTCGTCGAAGAAATGTTAAAAATTGAAAAAAATCGTAAAAATTTCGATTTTCATAAGAAATAAATTTTCGATTGCGCTCAAATTTTACACGAATATATTAATTCATAAAATTAAGGTTATGTGAAAAAATCATTACAATCGGATAAAGCATGTAGATGTTATAAGTCGAAGAATTTTTTTAAAAATCGAAAAAAAATCGTAAAATTGCGATTTTCATGAGAAATAATTTTTTGATCGATTTTTCCCCCCGTGCAGTTCTTCGTTCAGAGATTTCACAGACCTCCATAAAATTTCATCGCAATTGGAGTATTGGTTTAGCCGGAATCGTGTTCACAGACACACAAAAATACAAAAAAAAAAGAAAGGAAAAAAAAACATTCCGGATTTTTTTCTCCAGTGTAGTGAAATGGAATCTTCGCTTCGCTCGTACGCTCGCATTTAACAACTTAGAATATCAATGTTATGAAAGTTCTATCAAACGCTCATTGCAAGACGATGGCGAACAGCTGGGCAGCATAAAATCTGTTTATAATTATTACGATTCATCACCAGTAATCACATTTACATTTTACAAGTTCATTTCTACACTCACGAACACGGGTATGTACAAATTAAAAACATTAAAATACATACAGTTCAAAAAACACAAATTTTGTTCAATTTATTTCGTGGAAATACTAAAGAACAAGACTATTACGTAATGAAGGCCACATGTGATTGGAGAGCCTAAAGTAGGCAGGCTGTGATCCTTCACTCAAGGACGTATTAATCCTTCACGTTCTACTCACTCCCAAACAAGCCGCTCCGTGCTGCCAGTAGAAGCTCGACCACAACACATCCAGCATTTGAAAGGTAAGAGACGTATACTTCTTACGTAACACGATGCCAGAGAACGAGATTGACTTTGGCAGGTGGTCAAACCACTGAATTTTTTATTTATGGTCTAATTCATACGAAGCTGCGGTAATATGGAGACGACGTGATAGCAAATCCGGTCATGCATTTGGTGATAGTTCATTCAAATCCAGTCGAACATTGCGTCTCCAATTTTAGTGTAAACCATTTTTTTAAATACAATATTTTGTGTGTAAAATTATTTGTTGTAGACTTTTGATAAAGTTAGTAATGAAATACGTATGCGATAGTATGCTTAGCCTGTGGGTTTGTGCTAGCTTCGTGCGTAGTTAGTTTTTTAATAAAAACGAAAACTTGCCTTTTGTAAGATTAAACAATACATTCTCTACTAGTTGATAATATTACTTTGTGACTTAAGAGACGTTTTAGAAAAGAGGATCATAACGTAAATTTTACCTGGGAATGGACCAACGAACAAAGTGAAAATCGATTTTATTAAGATGTTATATTTTGACTGCATCTATAGTTGGTAAATTTTGAATTTAGTTTTATGGGTGACAAATAAAAACACACTGTTTTTTTTAATTATACGATTAACATACTCTGACATTGATTATAGGTTTATTAATTAAGTCCAATATTCACAGGTGAAAGACTTTATAATAATCTTAGTAGTAGATATTATAAGAGTGACAGCTATCAACGTTTTAAGATTTTTAAAAGGAATATTTAAAGGATTTTACAATAACGGCCTAATCAGTTATTATAAATCAACAATACTTATTATGCAAAATCAATTTAAAAATAACAACGATAGTTTTACGTTTTTATGCTTACACTTGATGTATGTAATACGTTGGTGTGTGCTACAAGTGATCGGAGACGCATGCCTTGAAATAGCATCTAACTTAGAACGACCGCATCTAATGAACACAAAATAACTGTCACTAAAATATAATAAAACAATACACAGTACACACGTAGGTTCTACGTACCACTGCGTACTTTCCTAGCTACAATGTACGTCGTACCTAACTTAGATGTGTTGTTTTTGCTGTTGATACAGTAACAATTTACATAATTCTTTAGTTACAACAGAACAAAGCTATACTTAATATCGTATTAGTTATCAATGATTGTGAACGCTTGGTACGTGTTGTTGGCGAATGATGTGTTCGTATAGTTTTTTAAAATATGATTTGTCATGTTGGCCTAAGCCTTAACCTTGGAGTATTTAACTAGGGCCTACTTCAAACAAATTAATTTGTTGACTTAAATTTTTAAATATTTAAGCAAATTGAAGTGTTGTGTACATTAAAATCACACAGTAATATTTTATTCCATGTTATACTTCTTTGAGAGTTTTACTTACATGTCACTTATTAACAGAAGATGACAATGTAAACAATACAAATCATTATCAACACTAGCGTGAGTTGATACAAATATATAGTTAAATAATAAATACCATTACAAATTTTGCCCATGCTATAAAGCATTTAATATTAAACATCTTACCTTGAATGTTACTAATTATAAAATATGTTTCTCCGTGAAATAGGAAAGAAACATCTATCGTGCTACTCAGTACTTCATACTTTAAAGTTACTATACATAATATTTTCTTGTGTTATTGACGATCATTTAAAAAAAATAGTAAAATAATATATCAGTATATAATTTTGAAAAAAAATACGAGAAATAAATTAATAAAATTTGCAGTTAGCGAGTCTCAGTTACTATCTAAAAAGCACGGGTACCCCGGTACTGGAGGACATAAAAAAAAATTCCCCGTACGCTGACTTATTTGGTGGCGGCGTCGGGATGTTAAAACAAAGCTTACCATTTAAAATGTATTTTCTTGTTTTTGCATTCAATAATGTTTTAAGTGCCTGGCACATGAACTTTCAAAGTTTTTTGGGGGGTGACTCCCTCCCTTACATCCAGCGTTACCAAAAATATTCGGTGTAATCCTTGTTGAAGGGCATTGTCAAAAAATGCACCTCAATTGGACGTGGTGTTCGGTTTTTATCGCGGGACGTGACACACGCACAGAAGGATAACATTGATTCTTATGTAGGCTACCTTATAATCATGGTTCTCATTTGTTCTTTAATTACATTTTGTTTTTGTATACTACCTTAGTAACCTATGTAACACATTGTTTTTCATCGAAGTTAACTATAGTTTAACGTCACGCCATTTGGTCCAATCTTGGCGTACGTGCTGAATTCCATGCCAGGGCCTCTATAAACAGTTTAAATCAATTGACTGAGGATATTGGTACTGGTAACCTACTTATCTAAATTGACAATGAATGCTACAGTGTTACACTTTTAGTAGCTGTAGGCTTGAAATAGTATAAACTTATAATACGCATGCACATCATAAGGTGGCAGCAAAGAATACATGAAGTAGCTTGGATTGACAAATTACGTAATTTCAAATAAAAGTCCTTAAATGGAACAAAGGGTCTGACGGGATAGTACGGAAATGAGACTTGGAAAAAATATCAACGGAATGGGAGAATTTTGATGGACTTACTCATTCGGGATATCTGGTTTATTGGTGTAACAAATTTCATTTTACCGCTTAACTTATATTAGATAGACTTGTTGATACAATATGTTCTCTACAAGAATGCGTGCAGTTCAGGGTTTTGGATACTAAATTTGAATAATATCTTTTATTTGATAAATAACGCATATTGCAACAGAGCTTACACTCCACAAGTGTAAGTGTAGGGCTAGTTCCTAAAACTTAATACGATAGATCAATAGGCTTACAAGTTATAAACCATAATATCAAAGTATCAAAAGTATTAACAATTAAATAATAAGAACATAATTGTGTTAAACTGTGTATAGGAGCGGATAACGAACAAGTGATGGTGTGTGAATTATTGTGGCCACGGTATAGACAAACTTAGTTCGACCTCCAGCTGTGGCAAACTTTTCACTACCGAATTAAACATGCATGTTTCCCCCAATATCGTTGATAATACTTGCATGACAAATTATATTTCGAAAGAATTGTGAAACTTTGCGTAGCCGAAGAACAGTCAAACGCCCTCTTTACAAATAGATATTATTCAAAATATCTACCAAAATATACATTATTATTTTTTTCGTTATGACTTCTTACATTTATGGATGTCTGTGATGTTTATGTCGTTTTTAAAATTGTTTAAATTTAGTACAAAACAAATACTTTGTTTGTATGTTTTACACTCTCTGCAAATGGTTAAGTTCAAATATCGTAGCACCAGTTTATCCAGTTTATTTATCGAGATATTGCTACATTAAAACACTATTTTCTACCAAAGAACAGTGATACAGTTGATTAAACTATTAAATAATTTGTACCTGTTCTATTAAAGTTTATTTTAAAATAACCAATTTATCTTTATACAAATCCTATTTGTTTGCTCTCGATCTAATCACATCCCGATAAATTAAAGAATTCCTTCTCAAATGTTATTTCACATTCCATCGGCAGTTATGTATACTAACAGCTGCATGCTGTGAAGACTGCTTTGTTATAGCATCGGCATGCTAATCAACTTATTACTAACTTTGTTATCTTACATAGTTAAAAATATGGCATAGCATGTGGTGCAGCTAAAAAACAGTAACTATAGTCGTACAGTCACGTCGATTTAAAAAAACTGGACAAGGTCAGCATTTGATAAGGCTCAATGCGCAATGCGCATGCTCCAAGATAAGATGTGAATGCACTCTAAACCCAGAAGAGTTTCAATAATATTTTAATTCATTCGTTCTCTGTGATTTATCGAGATATGTGTGTGTGAACAGTATTGTTTTGTTAATGTGCCCACCAACTGCGTAAGTCAACCGTCATCATGGAAGTTAATAATTCTCGTCCACGCGCGTCTGCCTCTTTCGGAGAGCATTGTTTGTAAGCATGGTAAACAGTGAGTATATACCAACCTTGAGCTCAATTAGGCCTTGTCGCAGATGTAACAATAAGTTTGTAGACAAGAGGATCACATTTGAGCATGACACAATTGTTCTAAAAGTTAACATAAAGTAGGATTAGAATACACCGTCAGGTCATAACACGATAAAAACGCATTTCATTCGTAAAAATACACTGGAAAATAGGATGAGGTTATACATAACTATACTTATTATCGGTTGAATCAATAGCTATATCAAGGAATAACTAAGGTATTCGATTGGTAACTAGTCCTTGTTCTCGTTCGTGGTACTTTAATTCAGGGGTGGATCTAGCCTTGATTCATGAGGGGTTGTTATAGTCTTGCAAAACTCTAGTCTAACAATTCGCGGGTAAAGCTTGAGGTGGCAGAGCTTCAATTAGCACCGAAGGAGAATTTTTTTGAAAATTTGTAGCTTCGTTAGGCCTAAAACACGTTTAAAAATCCAAAATTTCATCAAAGTTTATATTTTACAGTGATTTTGTGTAGTGATGATGATTCTCGATCAAAGCTGAGGTGGAAAGACCACCATCGCCGAAGGCGAAACTTTTGCAAATTTGCAACTGTGAAAGGGGCGGTCGCCCCCCCCCCTACCCCACCCCCTGTATCCGCCCCTGCTTTAAATTCTAATATTTGGCAGGATAAAATGAGAATGACAAGTAGAGTAAACAGCTATGACGTAACATCTCACCATCTACACGGTCAACAATTACAATTTCTTGTTTTTTAATGATAGCATTACGAAATGCAAAACGTTGCTCATGGGTCGTCTAACTCAAGGTGATAACTAACTACGTGAAAGCAGTTCCTAAACCAGACTTGTTCTCAGCGGAGACAGTTGATAGTTGAGGTTTGTGTTCGAAGGTGTTGAGGTAGACCTAGCTGTGGTACACGCCGGTTGGAGCTGGCAAAGTAGCGAAGTAGCCTAGAGCGTCACTAATCTTTGTCTAGAGGTAAGTTGGAACTTACGAATGGAGTCGGTACTCTGCATTGTGATAGGATGATTGATAATGTGTAGAGGAGTGTAAAATAGCACTTTTGGGATTTGGAATATAGTATTTTCATTTTCAATTTGGAGCCAATTTAGTGAAAATAGCTTCTATTTATTTCACCTATTAAAAAACCATCTAACGAATTGTCATTTAATTTTCTAATAAAATTTACATTGAAAACAATTTAGAATTTAAGTTATTCGATAAATGAAGCAAGAATACAAGGGGAAAGTGATTTTTCATAACCTTGACCAAGGAAAAACTACGTTTCATTGCGTTTCAAACCACTACATTTTAAAAATCTTATACAATTTGAGTAAGTATAGTTACAGAGTGGATCGTAGAGTTACTTGGAAATAAGGAGGATACATCAAATAATAACTTTAAAATGTACCTTAACAAATTTTGTTGTGTTGGATTACGTAATTTATGATACCTCACTGTTGTTTTACTGGGAAAGTAAAACAATCATTGGGAGTATCACAAGAAAAAAATGGTCAAGTCTATAATGGTAACGCATAATGCTATTGGTGATTGGTGATGGGATTGAACATTTCACTGTTTGCATCAAAGCTGGGACAATGTTATATGCAGGATGACAGACGAATCGTAAACACAATGTTGAGAATGTTGATTTAAAAACGTGCGTGTTGAGGAGGGTATTGTGTAAGATAAGGGATTCTTATAAAAAGTTGGGTGTGCTTAATTACAAAATTCTTAATTCTATTTGCAGATAACTCTTCTTTCGAGATGTCAACAATCACTGATAACGTGAATGGCGTCCAAGAGAAGATTGATAAGGCTGCCGTGAATGGAACCTGTAACAAACTAGACGCTAGCGTAACAAATGACACCACCTTGCAGGTACCTAGTTGGCTAGACAATAAATTCATCGAGGCGATCCTGCGTCGCGACGCCGATAACGATGAGCTCACCGTCGTCGACATCGACGTCCGGAGCGCCGTCCCCAAGGGAGACAACTACGCCAGCCTCCTCTTCCGTGTTGGCGTCAACTACCGCGAGCGACATGGCGATAAAGAGACGCAATATAGATCCATCATAGTGAAGAGCGTCCCAGACGGTGAAATCATGCGCAAGTTTATAACCGAGATGGAAATTTTCGCGCACGAAGAACATATGTACAAAGTTACCCTTCCGGCGATGTATAAATTGTTAAACGAACGAGCTGGAGTGGAACATACTAAAATGGCGACGAAGATCTACGCAACGGACAGACCGGAAACGATTGTCCTTGAAGATTTGAAACCGCTCGGTTACAAAATGGCGAACAGGCGAGAGGGGTTGAATCTAAAACACAGCGTCATGGCCTTGAGGCAGTTGGCGCGTCTTCACGGCGTGTCGGTGGCGCTCCACGCGGAAGACCCGACCATGATGGAAGCTTACGTCGAGAAGATGTACACAGAGGCGTCGAGAAAGATGCAGAGCGAAATGATGACACCGCTCTTGAAGAATCTAGCGAACGAAGTGAAGACATGGCCAGGATTCGAGAGGTTCGAAGAAAAGCTGCTGAACTTGCCCGCTGTGTGTGTGGATAAGATGATTGAATTGATGAAGAATAAGCCTGGAAGGATGAGGGTTCTCAACCACGGGGACTACTGGACCAACAACATGCTGTTCCGATACAACGAGGATGGGGAGGTGGATGATGTCAAGATGCTGGACTTTCAGATGGTGCGCTTTGCATCTCCAGCCCTAGACCTAATATACTTCTTGCACACCAGCACATCCCAACAGGTCAGTAAGAAAGATTGAATGATTTAATACATTTTATAAAAAAGCTCACTATTTTTGGCAGCTTATGCAATTCTTTTTTTCATTTCTAACATCAATCGCCTCTGTGACAACACACTTCAAAAAATTATTTTCAACCACTTATCAGCGAAAATTGTGTAAGGTTTAAAATTTTGACACACTGTTCACATCACTTTCACTTTACTATTCACTTTACTCCTCTCTGTATATAGATTTATAATGTTTGAGCAATTTTTAAGATAAATGATCATAATCAAGACATCAAGAACGATCTTTTCTTTATTTATTTCTTTATTAATTTAATGTTGATTCTATTTAGTTGTTGAATCTTTATTTATAAAAGAGTAATAAATAAAACTAATGTTCATAAATTCAACATAATGAATCGAATCTTAGCAGCGTGCGACAATAATTTGTTGTGCATCGCTCACTCATACGGAACAATGTCATGAATGCGTGTGCAGACTAATGCACTAGATAAAAACTAACTCAATTCACTCTTTTAGTAGATGCACTTATAAGTACGATCCGTCATGTCCGCTGATGTAATTTAACTTGACCTTAATTTCATGAAAAGTTTAAAGAATCAATTCATTAACTCACTAGGCCAACCTTATCTTCTGAAGAGTGTAGTACGTATGAGCCGCAATTGAATTCGCTTCATCAATGTGATGTCTGCAAACGAAGCTTAACACCCTAGCTAAGAAGACAGGAAGCGGCCATGGTTGAACAAAGTATAGGCTACATTGTTTAATATTGACCTTCCACAATATAATTTATGTCAATTTGTATGTGCATACGTTTTGTCTCGATAGGCCGAACTAGCGTGACCAAATTCATCTCATTGAAGGAAGTCAGCAATGGTTATGTGTTGCTTCGTGCACTCTATAATAATAGTTGAGTCTAGTACTTATAATACGTTACAATCAGGAACTTGACCACTTCGCTAAGACACTAGAATCCAAAATGTTGTGCAATCTGAATCCTATCTTAGAATTTGATTATACCAATGAAATGAAATTGTTATGAATTGTAAATGAAATCGTGTTAGTTTAGATTGTAGATTGAATCAAATAACCGTACGCATAGTATTTAGAACTATGAATATTAAAACACGATTAAATTTAATTCAATTATCAAAGTTACCAAGAAAAAGTTAACAATAGAGTCGTTGGTATTACTGTTAATTCCTTATAGTAAAATTTGTGAATTGGGAAAAGTTTACATACTTATTCTTACTTTTATTTGTTCATAATGGCACTTTGCTGAAAGTGATAATTTCATTGATATTAATCTAAAAGTTACGGGAATCACGATAAAAAAACCGAACATGACAATCCGATTGACATGCGGTTTTTTGTGTTTGACATTGCCCATCAACAATGACGCTACAGAATGTTTAAGGTGACCTTGGGGGTCACCATACCCAGTGTCCCAGTGGCTAGCACCCCAGCCCCCCCCCTCCCCCGAAAGTTTGAAAATTCAACACTCGGTACCTCCACAATGAATGAAAGCGAGAACAAGCTACGAACTATTCTTAATGGTGAGCCAAACTGACACCGCCACCAAAAAGATCAACGCACTACGGATTATTGGCCTTTGTATACTTTTCGATAATCTGTTGATTTAGTAGCTTCGCTCGCTTCAACGGTACCCGTGCTTGTTCAAAAAAATCGAAATCTTCTTGGGCGTTCACTGTTTGGTTTTATGTAAACCATAATTTCTAGGTCATCATTGCATCAAATTTTATAATAAGTGATATTTCGGATGAGATTGGCGCACCATGCATATCCAGAGTGTATATATATAAGTTTGTTTCTATGCCCTTCTTTATTCTTATTGGTGCTTCCCTCTCTCCAGGTGCTGGAAGACCACATGGACGAGATGCTCTCCGAGTACCACACCGCCCTCTGCGAGACGATGCGTCTAGTGGGCTGTGACGAGCACCAGTTCATCACCATGGAGCAACTGCACCAGGAGCTCGAGGACAAGGCGTTCTTCTCCGTCGTCATCTCCTGTTTGTTCTGCATAATGTGCGCCGATCCAGAGGACGCGCCAGACTTCTCCAGCATCACAGAAGAGGACATGGAAAACGGACACTTTGACTCGATGAACAAGGCATTCGCTGGCAAGAGGTTCAGACACGCTTTCGAGAAGAGGTTGCCGAAGTTTGAGAAGCAAGGTCTGATATGATGAGGTTGACGAAGTTTGAGGTGCAAGGTCTGATATGACGAGGGAAAGCTAAGAGATACCAAGAGAAGACTGCTTTTTGAAAAGGAAGGCGATGTTGGCTACTCGATGTGATAATAATCTAAAGGTTCATATACACGAATTTGTAAATACAATATATTTTGAGTGTTGAGCTAGTGGAAAATATTAACAAGGTGGTGCCAACAAATACAACACATACAAGGCGTTCTTTATGTATGTGATATAGCTACCGGTGATATTGCACAAAGAAGATATTGTGATCAGGACCATGAACTATAATGCAGCTGTTGTGTTTGAAATCATGTGATGTACACCCGCAAGTGATAAATAGTATCACACAGTGTACGCTATTTTAATATCTTCATCATTAATTCATTACACATACACGATCTACACGATATTATAAGCAAATCACACTTTATAAAAAACAAAAGAAATACAAAGTTATAACGCACATTTTACTATTCTAGGTATATGTTTTAATTTGTTGTTGTAAAGTTTACGATTCGACGTGTATAATCTGCTGCGAAATAAGATGTAGTTTATACAGATATACCGGTACTGTTGATTCGTGTGTATTAGTTAAGGTAAATTTATTTTGTTATTCTATATTTGGTTGTCACCAAAGAAATCACTAATGTTTGTGGAAACATTATTACCGGAAGAATGATATTATTTTAAATGGAGCCATTGGTAAGTTTGCAGTTGGCCAAATATCGACTTGAAACTGTACTACTGTCTGTTTGTACTACAAAACATTTATCGTACATGATGGAAGACGTTTACAAGAAACGTGAACAATCGAGTTTCGCCCATGTTATTGTGACGAGCCTCAACAATGCTTGTTGGAAAGTTAAGCTTGAGAAGTTAAATTCCACGTGGTTAGGACAAATAAGACTATTCATGGGTTTTAATGCAATAAACAACATACCACACTTTTTGTGGCCTTGTAACTTCTTAGAACTCAGACTGCATGTTAGCAATAATTATATCGCAAGTTAAGTTTTACAATGTAAGGTATAATAATAAAATACGATGTTTGCTTTAAAAAAAAAAGGAAGTACAAAAACAACACTGGTTACATCATTGAATAGAATTGATATGGCGGTAAACATGGATATGCACTGTTTTCTAATAGTTGCTAACCTTCTATTTACAAATGGTGTGTTTTATTGTTCTACATTTTTAATTTTAAAATAAATTTTACATGTTTGTTATTATAATTTTCAATAAGATATTATGTATTTAATTGCACGTGTGTATGTTTGATTGTCAATGAAGAAGTTACACGAATATTTTGGTATTATAAACTGTAGGCTTTTAATCATATGTTTATTGTTACAGAGATTAATATTTTATGTTTTGCTGAAATGTTTATAGCATAAACAAGTTAATAACAAGATCTCAGTATACTTTTTAAAGTTTATTTTGAGTCTTTAGGTGGTTTTCATGTTTCCAATGTTAAAAATACTAAAATTTACTCGACATGTTAGCTCGACACCCGAGTTCAGTCCCGGTTGAGCTTCGACTTTTTATATTTGTTTTCTCTCCACCTTATGATCCATATTCACCCGCGCAAGTGTATTGCTCGTATTAGCTACAATAAAACGTTACATATCAACACAATTGTAAAACACTTTTTCATTTCCACAAGTACATAAAAATATGTTTCCCCCAAAACCTCTCACTTTCTCAATCCTTCACTGAATTACTTACACACTAGTTCAAATCTTAACTATTTTGTTTGTAACTATCCTAAATCTAAACCTTATTGTATCCCACGTTCATTTTCGAATTGTTATCATATTTGCCATACATTGTGTTTGCTTATTATATTGGTGTGTTATCACAGTAATGATGTTCTTCGGTAAGTAAATATTAAATCATAGTAAAATGTATTCCTCCCTGAACATTTTACTTATTTTCGAACACAATTTTTCTTGAAATAAAGCGATACATAATCTATGTCAACTTATTACCATCTACATTTGCACGCTATAAGAACTTGTCAGATGAGGTACGGCCTTCTTAGCCTTGGCTGTGTAAAAGTCTACTGTCTAGCTCTAATCGACTACATGCAAAGACCTTGGTCTTGGTCAGCTAGCCCGAACCTCATTCGTCTAGATGTCTTACTAAAAAGCGATTCAAATTTTGATTTGTCAGCGCACTTCATAAATTGTTCACTCATGTTTTAAAAAAAAAAGATATAACAATAAATAACGATTTCAACCTGACATGTCTCTAATTGAAACTATAACATTGGCGTATTATGCCTTTTATGTAAGTATATTTAATTCAAACAAAATGTGTGCTTTCGTTTCGTTTGGAAATTTATATAACGTGAGAATGTGTCATTGTGACGAACGGGCCACGAATGTATATAATTTGCTTCTGAACATAACTCCTTATTAACCAGAATCTATTCTTAGAACCGAACCGTTCCAGGGTCACAAATGTATACGATTAAAATAATGATCCCGCCACTTGAATCTGGCGATACTGTAATGCTAAAAACATCAACACACATTCAGAAGATGCTAAGAAATATTCACAAAGAAGCACAATAAAGAGAGATTTGACAAATTGTCCGGAAAATTACAAAACCAATTAAATTACAATATTTTGTTTAAAAGATTTATTTTTATTTGAAACTGCTGTTATTTTGCTCGTTAGGAAGTTGCCAAGGAACAATATTAATGAACCTTCCAGGCTGTGAAAGGAATGTCCTAGGTATGTTGGTAAATGTAAAGTACAGAGGAAACCTTGAAAACAATCGATTGATCAGGATTGCCGAAGGTGGGTATCGATCAGGGGACCTCTCACACCATAGTCTTGCGCGTTACGCATATACTTATTTTGCTGGTTTTGTTTTTCAATGAATGAATAATGAAATACATGCTGTAGTTCCGCCCATTACCAAGAAGATAATGGATTCGAGTGCAAGAAATATGAGCATAAAAATTAACATGTCGATCTTAGCTTACTACTGTTTATGACATCACACAAATTGTGTTATTGTGTTGAATTTGACTACTCTGTATACCTATTAAACATAACATTTTCGTCGAAAACTCACAAGGACAATTTCATGCCCCTCTTCAGGTGGTTATGTAGGGCAATAGTGAGACAATGTACTCCATCCTAAAATTAGCTTTATTGATTCAAGAAATTCACGAAAAAACTTTTCTGTAAAGATTGCAGATGGCGATTATGGAATCGACTACTGCCGAATCAGAGTCTTGCACGTACAGCAGTTGCACCATAAAAAGTACTTATAACATCATTGAAGGAAGTTCAGTACATGTTGTTTAATATGGCGTAAGAAGAAATTTCATTGAATACACTACAGATTCATCCGAAGACATCGTGTTATATGTTGTGACATAGGCCTACATAATTATAACTTTGTTCACCTGTCCAACACTTTACACTAGTGTAGTCGTGTAGACGAATGGCTGTTTTTTGTGTTAGTGTAAGTCAGTGTAGTTAGAATGTGGTCGTTTTTCTGTACCTTCAGTGTAGCACTAGTGCTGCCAGTGCTACACTAGATTACACTGGCTATTTTGGTCGTGTAGGAGGAAACTACACTAAAAGTGTGAGTGTGTTTTTGTGGGCAACACTCGTGCTACACTGACATACTGTTTCCTTAAAAAGAAGTACTTCCGCCGTACACTGCTCAGTGCACGTGTAAAACAGTGTAGCACTAGTGGTGGACAGGCGAACAAAGCTAAAGTACTGGGAACAAGATCGCCACCGGCCACTCCTCTCTCTTCTCTCTCTTCTCCCAACAGCGCCCAAATGATTCTCAATTACGTCTGTGCTACGTGAGGCCTTGGACCGCTCAGCTGACTTCCACACTTACAACATTATATTAGCCACAAGCACAACTGAAAATACGTTAGCATGCGTTCAGCGTGACAGATATTCTGTCTGTCAGTGCACGCTAGGCGACCAGGCAAACGTCACGCTGCTTTCAAGAGAGGAGAGCACTGGGGAGGGGACTGTCTTTTGGTAAGAGAACACAAAACCTAACGGATGTATAATATATTATACAATATGATGTACAATATTTTTTTAGTAACCTGTTTCGCATTAACGATCAACCCAGATAACTTTGATTTAAATGTAGTTTAAAGAAATGTAGCATATTCTTTACCTTCGTACTTATTCGTTATTTATTTTAGCCCTATTCAGTTATGGCGTCTAAATTCTTAATTTAAATCTGGGTAATGATAGGTTTTTCAGTTTGACCTCATTTTTCTTTTGTGAATTTGAAGAAAAAAATCCCCATTTCAATTAAAATACACATTCGCAAAAATCACTAAAAATATGTGAAAATTTTTGTTTGTTCCGGAAATGTAATTTTATAATTGCTGCTTTTTGAGATAAACAAAATCTAAAACAGAAAAAATCAGAAAATATTCTTTTAGAAATGCACTTAAAATTTTAATTAGAACTAAAATCGTAGCTTTCGTTTAAAATGCAAAATTTGACCAAAATTCCTTAAAAATCACGCTAAAAACATTGAAAAATACCAAAATTCTCAGAAAAAATGATAAAAGTTAATTGTTCGCAGAAACTGACCGAATTAAGACCAATTTGAATTCGTGACTGAGTGGGTTTTTTGCCGCCGTAGAATGATATGGAATTTCGAAATTTGATGCAAGTTTCCTCAGTAAATAAGAATAATTACATTAATTTTTAACCATTAATTAATTGAATAGCTCTGTGTTGTACGTTTACCATATTCTTCTTAACCATGCATCATGAAACGTTTAGTTTCGAGTTTATTGTTTTATTATGTATTCTTTTACATGAACAAGTAATTTAATTTGCTTTTTATATGTTTACAACCCTGTATTATTTGACAAATAATTACACTATTCTTATGTAACCTGTCCTTGGTATAAATAAGTATTGTATTTCACGACGATGTGAATAAGTGAGATTGACTTACGCAGTTATTTGATTTTTAAAATCGTTAGAAATTATTAGAAACGTAATCCTCATTAGATGGGTTACAGCTTACACAGTAATATCGCTCAGGAGCAAGTTTTAGAAAACGCATCAGGCGCATTACAATATGTATCGTACGGTTGTGAACCATGAAACGATTATTGAAACAATAAGTAGTGAAGAAACGTTTATGATGTGGGGAAAAAATAATTTAAAAAAACGATATACGCAACACTCAAATAAAACCAAGGATTTAAAGTACTGCATACCGGTGGCACTCAATTTGCTGTTTAATAGGATGCAATTGTCACTGTCACGTGTTTAAACTATTTAAAATTTAAATAGCGTGCAAGGCTGTCCCCATAATTAATTAAATAATGGTTTTATTAATTATTTATTACACTTTAACACACGACATTTAAAACTAAATGCGCGTTATTATGTAATTATGCGTTTAACCTTAGAACGATGATTTAAATGTCCAAACAAGACGATTGGATGAAAACAAAAAAAAAAAAACATATTTACAACGTTTGGACGTAAATTAAAAATGGTTTGATATGTAATTCTCATTTTAATGGAATATTACAAAAATAAATATCATGCATTGTGACCGACAGTTATGAGTTTAGTATTTTGGTTCGAGCGTTAAGAGCGCAACTCTGATTCGGTAGGTCCCGGTTTCAATTCCCATCGAGACCGGCAGTCCTGTCTGAAGGTTTTTCCTGAGGTTTTCCTTGCGAATTCAAGGGATTGAATGAATCCCGTCGGACATCCCTTCACAACAATTGTTCTAGCTCCAACATACCAAGGAAAAGGAAAAGGGGCATGTATGGCACCCGGGGCAGGTTTCCCACGATTTTTTTTTGTATTATGTATGTGTTATTTTCATGAGTTTTACAGAACAATTTCATTTTCGAGTAATATTGAGAAAATAAATTGTTACTTTTTATCTATTGATAGTTATGAAATAACTGCGGCAATAATTGTATTTTGTTTGTTGTATAATGTATGGTGTGTAGGCTATTGTGTTTATTGTGTATAGATCCAGACCTAGAGCGACTGCAATGGAGGCGGACAAGAGCGAGACTCCGTCTTGGCTGGACAAGGAGTTTGTCGAGACTTTGCTCCGAGACAACGAGAACGACACTTCCCTTGTTGTCAATGACATCAGCGTGAAGCCGGCGGTCGGTAAAGGAGAGAACTACGCGAGTCAGTTACATCGAGTCGCTGTCAACTTCACGGCAGGTATTAACAACTTGGTTTTATTGAGTTTGAACAGTAGGTTTGAGCTCGCCAGTTACACGCGCAAGCGCACGAACCAGTTTTCGGTCGGACCGGCCAGATAGAAAATATTCTAACTTCGCGTTTTTTTTTTTTTTTTAAACAAACAAATTCTTTATTTTACAGTTGTAGACAGAACACAATAATAAATAATACAAGAAATACCTGGGAGCACGCCCCCTTAACTTTCTACTTTAAATTAATGTTACACAAATTTACTTAGATATAGAGACAGGTACTCCAAAAATATTGTAAATATAACAGGAAAAAATGGGAAAAAACCTGCTGCAAACATAAACACTTGAGATAATTTTAAGGCAGGTAATAGATGAAGGTAGTAATTAAGCGCGGGTTTGGCCAATCACAACGCGTATGTAATAATAACGGAATCAAAAGAACTTCCTATATTACGAAAAAGATGTTAACAGTACGGGTAATGTTACTGGTAACAAATAAACACGACTTGCACATTTATAACTCACAAATTTATGTTGCAAGTCGCATCCACTAATTCTGTAATATTTTTTACTAACACTGGAACTTGACGTTGTAAACTTTGTTCTCCGCAAGCGGTTAAGGGTCACAAATTGGGATGTGCCAAAATGGGGGGAAAGGGATATGTGAACTTTCGAAATCCAAACTTGAACTAGAACTTAAATATGTCTTAGTACTTGGTTTTGAACCAAGTTCGAGTGAAAAAAGTTTGAATAACGAAAAAAGTTCGATTATTTTATTTTTGTTAATTTGATAGTATTTAGTGGTGTGTGGGAACCCATAATTCGGGATAGTCAAAAAAGTTTCTCGATTTCCAGGAACAAATAAAGTTAAATTTTAGAAAGGTGGAGGGGGCTTTCCAGGAAAATTAATACTTTTTGGTGGAGGTGCCGGTCCTGACTTATCAGTATTTTACCTACTAGAACTGTTGATATCCCTTTAAAGTTCGGTTCGAAATCGTTTCAGGTTCGGTTCGAAATTTTGTAGAAGTTCGAAGTTCGATGGACAACCCTTCTAAAAGTTCGAGTTCGGTTCGAAATTAAAATTCCAGGTTCGAAGGAACAACCTTAATAACAATACATTAGGATCGCTTTCTAGCGGTGCACACTTTGGTTATCCTCGTCACCCCTCATGCCGTAGTTGTGGGATAGTTTGATAGGTTTGGTCGTGTCGGAGATGGCCGGTTCCAAACCGTTAAGCGACTGTTTAAACTCAGTGGAATACGGGCTTTGGCTGACATTGAAAGCAACGAGATTCAACAATGATATGTTTTCGCTTGCATGTGTTTTTCATGGTCAAAAATGTATTATTAGTATTTCCTCTTATGATGATTTTCCTGGAAACAATTCATAAAACAACAAATAACTTTCCGTATACGTTATTTTTTAATTATGCTCTATATTATAGATAGATACAGATGTATTGTTGCACCTCACACTTTTATTTTGAGATCTTATTTTAAACATACTTAATGAATAAGTCGCAAATATCAGAAAAGGGTACGAAAAAAAAATATTCCTGCGAGTGCCATTGATGAAATAAAAGGTAGTTATAGGGAAACTTATATCAGAAATGTCTAAGTTTGTGGAACTCCAGAAAAAATTGTAATTTATTGCTTGCTACCTTTGAAGGTAGCAAGCAAGATGTCGCCAGAATGTGAGACAATGACTTAGTTATCAGTAATTTATGGTACATATATGGACACCATATTTAACTAAAGAGTACACATTAGAAGATCATTAGATTAATGTAGAAGACATATCTCCCAAGGGCGCATCGAAGGATTGTTTCTGGGTCAATATTAAACCATTTGAGTGAATAAAAAAAAATTATGCCTTGTTATGCATGGAGCATTTAAGTTTATGGTAAATTTAACAATTAGTTTCGCAACAAAACCTGTTATGATAAGGTTTTAGTTTCTTCCGGCAATCCTGCCAGAAGTTTTTCCCGTGGTTTTCCTCAGTCGTTAATGCGAACACTAGGGATTGAGTCCTCTTTAACAACCTTTGGTTAGCCCTTCACAATTATTGTCCTATCCACAACGTACCTAGTTCACCTGAAGAGGGGCCATATTGCACCCTATATAACAGACTTTATTCCCACGGTTACCTTTAAAATATCAACATTGTGTAATATAGGTAGTAATATAATAGGCGGCAATAAGAGCTATATTTACAATTTGTTTAAACAAATATAGTTTATTCTGTAATTTGAAAACCACAAACACTCAGAATTGCATAAAAGTTTGACTTTATGTTCTATTAAAGATGGTTAGTTTATCTTCTTGCAACTAATTGAATAAGCTCAATTTATATCAAAGTGTAAAGAAGAAAAGCTCGTTGAACTCTTCAATCTTCATCGTGTTCTATTACTTTTCAAAAAGTTAAATCCATTCTTGAAAACATAATGATATTTAGATATCTCGTTTATTTTACCCAAGTCCCCCTTCGCTTGCCCCGAAGCTTTTTTATCGTGTGGGCATGAGTCTGTCATGAAGTAAGATGAGTAAGTGGAGAGAATTGATGTTTCAAATTTCAAATTTTTACAAACTTACTAATAATTTGGAGCAGGTTTTGAATTAAGTTTCGTCACTCATAATCATATTCAAGCGTTCGTGTACTGGTTTAAATGCGAATAGAGTAGAATTTCAAGAGTGAAAGTATGCAGACATTAAATTAAATCCACCTTACTGCGAAATAAAATTGATTCTCAGGTACTTGATCTATACTATAGTATAGCACACTTTCTTTTTATTAGGGCATGCGCCAGTATTAAATCAATAAATAACATGAAGCCAATACATATTTTCGTAATTCCAAAAGCAGGCTTGCCATTTTAGGTTATCACATTATCATAATCCATCTAAAGTTCAACTTTTAAGATTCTAAAGTATTCTAACCACTTTAATTAACGAGATATTAAGCACATGCATAAAAGATTGTAATAAGTGAAGATAAAATTTCATATTCAGGAGCGCAACCTGCGATTGTTCAAGTAACAAGGGAAATAAAACACATTCTAGCTAGCGCTTCCTGGCTAGATCTTTTATTTAAAATACTATGAAAATAAGCGCTGTTCAACGTGAAAATTTAAGTGATATTACTAAAAACTCTTTATAATATCAAGCGATAGTTAAAAGTGCATTAATTAATCAGGATCCATTCGTTGAAAAAACTAGCGTCTGCATACGCATGCTATCGATGTACATTAATAAACCGAATAAGTATGTGTACAAGTGTATGTGTATTTGCTATTTATGTCTACGGCTATTAAGAGGACTTGCTAAAGCAGCGCGCGTAAAGTACACGGGCTCCGGTTCCAGATAATAACAGATGAGCGGTAACATATTGTGATATTTAGTAGGAACGTTAAGGAATATCCATTTAATTGGTTTGGTTGCAAAGAATTAGTAATAAACAATCACACACAAGCACCTAAGACGAAAAAAAAAAAGTTCTGAACTCGTATTAAACGATTTAAGGCTATTCGACCGCGTTTTTCTATTTTCCAAAATATGCTACCAAGTCAAAAAATAGTTAATGGCTTTGAAACCAGGCTATTTTAGAAAATCAAAAATATTTTTTCAAATTTTTCTGATCCGGTACACGGCCAATATAGCCATCTCAAAATAATTTCAAACTTCAATTCGCCAAGGCACATCATTCAACGTAGGGTGTTGTGTTTTTGTGACATTAATTTTCAACTGGTTTTCTATAGGCTGACTGAGAGATTTTTTTAACAATTGTCTTTCCTGCGATTTTTTTGCGGTACAAATCGGTAAAAAATACCGACGAACGAAAAAATTCGCAGGAAAGACAATTGTTAAAAAAAAATATTTTTTCTCTCAGTCAGTCTATAGAAAAACAGTTCAAAATTTATGTCACAAAAACACAATTTTTTAATAGTGTGCCTTGGCGAATTGAAGTTGAAATTATTTTGAGGTGGCTACATTGGCCGTGTACCGGATCAGAAAAATTTGAAAAAAATATTTTTAATTTTATAAAATTGCCAAGTTTTAAAGCCATTCACTATATTTTGACTTGGTAGCATATTTTGGAAAATAGAAAAACGCGGTCGAATAGCCTTAAAGAAAATTTAGGTAAGATTACGAAAATAAACCTGCGCGTAAAAGTTTATTTCAAAGTTTGGAATCAGCCACGAAATAAAATAAGTCAGTCAAAATAGATTTCCGAAATTCACCGAAATAACTAAAACACGGGGATTTGATAAATAAATTAATGAAATAAGAAATATGCGTACTGGAACACATATTATGATTTTTTATTATTGTTCGCTAGAAATACGAAAAGATATAAACCGTTTACCCGAAAAACAAAAAGCTGAGTACTTGAACTCGCCACCGTCCTAGCCTATGGCTTGAGTGGTAAGTGCAATAATCCTGCTAAATGAGCTGTCGAGTTAATGAAGAGGAATTTTAAGAATTTATTAATTGTGCTCTCCATGATACTAAGGCACATTACAAACTATATCTATCAAATAATTATGTAACCACACATTTAAATTGTTTGGTGACCGAACGTTTAAGCCATCTTTGTCAACCCTGATATTAACTGTCAAAATAGTCCAATACGTTCTTCAGCGCCACTGTCTAACCAATAAGATATATTTATTTTTATGAAATATTTTGTCAACCAAAAGACATACAGAAACTTTGACCTAACTGAATGACTTAAAAGTAAACATTTCTCAGTGGATTGAATAACTATAAAAGTATCACTGCACGGTTACCCAATAACCTATTAGCCTAGACCGAGGTGTGCAGCATTATTTGTGGAACCACTTGCTTTAGCCCTAAATTCTTGACCACAGCCGAGGTAATCAGGAACATTATTTTCACTTTGTGAAAAAGCCTACATGACAGATTCACGCAATTTCAAGAATGATTAAAAATGTCGGCCCTTAACGATTTTGACTTAAATTTACAATATCAAAGCATTTTCAAATCGGAATCTTTAAACAATGATTATTCATAAAATGTATTTTTACAATAATTATTATTGGAACGAAAATGTTACACTTAACAGCACTGTGCACTGCATGAAGTATTAATAATGGCTACTTGTAACAAGATTGTATGGATTATCAGTCACTATACACAATACAAATACAGAGACTGGTTGGCTAATGAAGAACACAATTCAGGGGCTATGGTTAACATTATAAGGTTCTGGATTATTAACAGCTATTCCTGTCTTGTAAAAAAGTTGAAGTGCTATCAACAAAATATATGGTATTAACTGTCATATGTTTTGCACTTTCCTCGCCAAGGAGGCAAGCCCGAACATCGCTCCTTGATCGTCAAGCATCTTCCCGCCTCCGACCTGATGGTGAAATTTATGCTAGATGGCGGCATCTTCGAGCGAGAGACCGCTATGTACCAGGATACCTTGCCGTCCCTCTACAAGCTACAAGCAAGCTTCTCAGATGGTGACACAGACAAGTTCTCGGCCCGATACTACACTACCACTCGACCTCACACCATAGTGCTACATGACATCACCCAAGACGGCTTCAAGATGGCGGAGCGACACAAGGGCCTAGACCTCCAACACACCAAGCTTGCTCTGAGGGCAATGGCTCGCCTCCACGCCCTGTCTATCGGTCTAGTGGCACAAGACCCGACCAGCTTTGATCATTACACAGAACCATTTTACAAGGAGGCAAATAAGGAAATGAACAAGCAATTCTTTACTCCAGCTAATGCTTTACTTTCAAGTACTGTGGAAAAATGGCAAGGCTTTGAAAGATTTGGTGACAAGCTAAGAAATATTGAATGGATAGATCTAATAACTGAGATGGTGAAAGTTCAAGACGGGGGCTTAGCTGTCTTAAATCACGGAGATAGCTGGATCAATAACATGCTCTTTCAAAATGCCGAGAATGGTGAAGTTCACAGCATAAAATTTGTTGACTTCCAGATAACTCGCTATGCTTCACCAGCATTGGACATTCAGTACTTCATGCACACCAGTCCGAGTCAGGAAGTACGAGAGAAGCACTGGGACGAGCTCGTTGATGATTATTACAAGACACTGGTGAAAGTTTTGAAAAGCATAGATTGTGAGTCAATGGCGTTCAGTTTTGAAAAGCTTAAGGAAGAGATACAAGATAAAATGCTGTTTGGTCTGATGACAGCCTGCTCTATTCTGCCAATAGTACTGGTTGACGTGGTGGACGCTCCGGACATGTCGGCTATTACTGAAGAAAACCTCAAAGATGGTTTCGATCAAGCTAATTTTGGAAAAACTTATGGTGGTACTCGTTTCCGAGGTGTTTTTGAAAAGTTATTGCTACATTTTGAGAGTATTGGAGCCATCTAGGTTTATGTTCAAGGTCTCACTGCCAACCTGTATGCATGGTCGAAACGAAGGTAAATCAATACCTCAATGTTGTGATCGTACAATACTTACAAAGTATCAAGTTAATCCAAGTTTATAGTTGATGCATTGATTGCTTTCATCGGTGACGAATTTTAACTCAATATTTTACTCAAACTTTTGCATTTTGTAATAATTGGAAAATTAACTCTGTTTTACGAAGAGCTTGTTTAAGCGTTTAAGTATAAGCACGATGTATGACAAACTTATTAGTTTTTTAGTTGCTTACTATGCAGAGTGAAGTAATTAATGATTAATAATACATTTTGAAAATTCACTACATTGTGTTGAAAATAATTACAATGCAACTTACTAGCAGCTTTGTTTAAATCTCTACACTTTTAGAATTATTTTTGTTCTCTTATTGTTTTGAAAATCACTAATTGATTAACTAACCATTATTAAACGCAGGAGTGAGAAAGACACTTGCGAGTTGGGAGGCTATTTGGTTGATAGAAAACAGTATGAACACTAATTATACTATTACACTATCAGTATTAACTTTTTACCTAAATTGTGACATTAATTGCCTCCTATAACTTGTTTCAGTATCTAACGTGTATGACAATTTTGCAATAAATATGAAGTTTATTATACGAATTTGTTGTTTATCTATAAAACACTGCAAGTATGTTTGTGGGTGGAGTTTGGAGACAATTTTATTATTTTTTTATACCTTTATAAAAATATGTACTGCTGTTACAACTTTGTATTACACATTTTTATTTATCAAGTGGTTTTAGCGAAATACCTCTCAAATTGCATTTTTTCGACTGATTTTACTTTTGAAATCTTAAAAAACATACTATGTTTACAATACATACAGTCATATAGGATAAAAATTACGTAAGAAATGATAAATATGGCAATGTGTATGCAATGTATATGCATAATATTTATGGTTTTTAAAACAGAAACTAAAAAAATCACTTCCACCGGGGATTGAACCCGGGACCTTTGCTGTCCAGGCTGATGCTCTTACCTACTGAGCTATAAAGTTATCAGATTAAATTACATCTGCCTGTCCCGGGTGACTATGGTGCAGGAACATTTTTATTTCTGTCTTATCATCGTAACAGCGTCATAGTTGCCTACTATAAAACCGAGGTTACACTTCAAATGATATTAAACTTTATTTAATTAAATATGGAAGATTGCCTCAAGCAATCTCATTTATTAAAAAAAATATTTTTCGATGATAACTATATAAGGTTTCTTTCTCAAATTCCATTTTTTGTTATTTTGCAAATTAGCAAGACATAGAAACCCCAACTCCCTTGTAGTTTAAAGCCACACATTTTCTTGTCTTAGGGATTTATTAAATTACACATTGGAACTGTTATGCTAAATTATCCGCGTATGTACGATATAGTAAAAACATAAAACATCTTACAAAGCATTAGAATACGTGCTTAAAACAGGCCAGATTGTTATATTTGTTTGTGTCATGCTTAGAATTATTTTTAAGTGAACAATGCTAACTCTTAAGTCTAGTTTTCATATCGATGAGAGATGGCATGACGCTATCGACCACATGTTAAAATAAACTTAACTATGGTCGCGTCGTTCGATGGTCGCGTGGCCCTAGCCCTCTGATTGGTCTATAACCTATTTACTTGCATTCGATCGCCAGCATGGGAACGTGGCTTTAGCTATGGAATTGGAGAATTTCAACACTTACGTCATCTCAAAGATTGTAAGCTGGCATTGGTTGGCAGTTTACTTGCACATTACTTTTCATTAGTGTGTGATGATATTGTTGCCAGAGTTATCCAAGGTCTCACGTTTCAAATTCTAAATCTCTAGCCCGTTCGACAAAAGTCCAAGATTAAGTGAAAATTAAACGTATCCAAAGTATCTAAATCTTGATGGTCACTTAAACTGAAATAAATAACGTACACAACTTGTTGTTGTCATTTGAATGGTTGATTTGATGAAAAGCACGAATACGATAATAATGATTTTCTGAGCAGGTATGTTAAGATTAATTTGCTAATGCAATAATTTTATGATGACCCCCAATACCCATAGGTACCCTCTGACACAAGCTCAGAAGAAGCTGGCACATATTCCAAATAATACTTTACATTTCTTTTATACGTGTCAAGGAGGGAAAACCGACAACGTCTCATTGATCGTAAAGAGTCTCCCTACTGCCGAACTGATGGCCAAACTGGTAATCGAGGGTTGCGACTTCGAACGAGAGACCAAGATGTACCAGGACACCCTTCCAGCCCTCTACAAGCTGCAAGCAAGCTTCTCCAGCGAAGATAGGGCGACCTTCTCAGCCAAGTCCTACAAGACGACCCGACCTCACACCATAGTGATGCGCGACCTGTACCAAGACGGCTTCAAGTTGGCAGATCGACACAGTGGCCTAGACCTCCAACACACCAAGCTTGCTCTGAGGGCCATGGCTCGCCTCCACGCCCTGTCTATGGGTCTAGTGGCTCAAGACCCGACCAGCTTTGATTATTACACGGAACCATTCTTTTATGAGAAACGTAAAGAACGAAATAACAAATTCATCAAAACAACTGTTGCTCTGCTTGCTGACTCAATAGATACTTGGCAAGGTTTTGAAAGATTCAGCAACAAGCTTCGTCAGATTGATTTTGTAAGTGAAACAAATGAGATAGTAAAAGTGAAAGATGGGGGTATAGCTGTCTTGAATCATGGAGATGGTTGGACCACTAACATGCTCTTCAAATATGCCGATAACTATGAAGTTCAAAGTATGAAATATGTGGACTATCAATTAAGTCGTTATGCTTCACCAGCGTTGGACATTCAATACTTCATGCACACCAGTCCGAGTCAGGAAGTACGAGAGAAGTATTGGGATGAGCTCATATCGTATTACTACAAGTCACTGGTGGAGACTTTGAAGAGCATAGATTGTGAGTCACTGGCATTCAGTTTCGAGGAGCTTCAGGAAGAGATGCGAGATAAGATTATGTTCGGGGTCTTGGCAGCTTGCTGGGTCCTTCCGATAGTTCTCGTCAACTCAGAAGATGCCCCAGACTTAGCATCACTACAGGGAGATGACTTCGGAACGCGTATAGCAGATGCTGATTCAAATTTTGGTAAAACGTATAATGGTTCACGCTTTCGAAGAGTGTTCGAAAAATTGTTAATACACTTTGAGAAAATTGGAGCCATTTAGTTCGGATTTTGTACTGAACATTATCAAATATGAAGAAGTGGAAGCTTTTGTGTCCCATAATGATGTTGGGCGGTTATGGAGACATTGCACCATCTCAGGCTTAAATAACAAAAGAACATGAGCGAAATCTCATCTTCCAGTGCAAGCAAACATGGGGTGAAAACGAGAGCTCAATCCAGAAGCAACCAAGGCTTCACCTCAGTCATTAATACAATGGCTGTGAAGCGTCAAGCGCGCAAGATAACACAGATACGTGAGTTATTACACTCTCACTAACGCGGAGCAATGTTTCAAAATCCATCTAGTACTATGATATATATTATTCACTATTAGGAAGTTCTAGGGGACCGGAAATCTTGTAGTTGAACAATATTTACGTAGTTTTTTGCGGTATTTGAGTCTATTATAGAAAACCACAATTTACCTCAGACACCAATGTTTTGTTTATTTTGAGATGTCACATTGGTAAGCTATACATAATATTAATCATATAGTAATTTTAATAATATTGAATATATTTTATGGATTTGTGTGAGAGAAAATAGCAGATAATTTTTACGGTCATTTTGTTTATAATATCTTCTTATTTTGGGTTGTTGTTTTGTTGTCTTTGTTCAACCTTCAGTTTCAAAAAGATATTTGAATAAAAGTCGAAATATCACAAAGAAAATTTTGATAAAGAGCAGTTGTATGTCCAATGAACACTTATCATAGGAAAAAAAAACAAGATGTGATTCAGGATAATTATTTTATTCTTACCATGGTCTACAAAATATTGAAGTGATCATATAAATTACAATTTTACTCCCCTTTTGCAAGTGCATTATACAGTTTTTTCAATATGTAATGGTTAATTGATACCTTACATATAAATCGTAAATCGTTTACTTTAATGTTAGGAAAAGCTGTAAATTATATATTTTACAGTTTTAATAAACACTGATCTAGAATTACAAATAATTGGTTTAACAAAATATTCCGATGTATTTATACTACCACACTGGATACGGTGTGCTAACTACATTTTGTATTGAAACAAGAGAAGATATTATGTTCTAGACATTAAAATCACAAAGTTTATACAAACCTTATCAGTATTTAAAAAGAACAATATTGCCATGTATGTATTATTGTGTTGTTTGTTAGATTATACTATCACATGTCATTGATTTACACCTACAAATTTAAATGATAAGAAAACGATTGTGTTCTTATATGAAAATTAACTCGGTATCGGTAACTCGGTAAAAAATCAATCTCAGCCGCGTATCGAGCTTAGGTCTCTCATTATTTAAAATGAGTTTTACTCCCAAGCTACCGAGACGTCGATTTTGTTCATAACATCTGGATTGTTGGTAAATTTTCTGAATTGATCGGACCTCGGAGATCGGAAAAATTGTTGCTTTATTTCGAGAGAATTGGAGTAATTTCTCGTAAGTGTTTTAAACATGCCAAATATGAAGGTTTGAAGACTTTCGCGGCCTCATTATAATAAAATCATATTATGGTTTTGAGGACATTGCACAATCGTGGCGACACCCCATCCACCAAGAACAAAATCAATGAGGGTAATCTCATATTCCACGTCAAGTAAACATGGGATTCAAACGATAGCTCAATCTTTTAGCAGTCCACGCATCACTTCGTTCTTTAGTTAGACAGTGTACCCACAGTAGGCTGACGTAACGTCAAGCCACTCTCGTACGGTGAAATGTCTAAATATATTCTGTCTTGTTTTATTATCAAATATAATAATCAGTAAGAGGGAAGTTTTAGGGGAATCTAGTAGTTAAACTATATTGAAATAATTGTATTCGTAGTTTTTCGGGTATTAGAGTCTCTGTGTATTATCGAAAAGTCAAAACACAATATAGCTAAAACAACGTTTCGTGGCGGTGGTCCGACCATACTATTTATAACTCCATGGTCCGACCATGGTCCTACCAAAAACCAAATACGGACCTGTTACGTTATTTTGAGATTTTACACTACATATCATATTTTATATAACCATTGTCGTAATTTATAAATAATTTTGTTTAAATTGTGAAGGAGAAATGAGAGATGCAATTCAGGTATATTTTGATGCTTACCATGAGCTAAACAAGTGAGACTTACAGTATTAATTGTATTGGTGAAATTGATCCAATAGTTCATATAATTTTTTTCTTGGTAAATTTGTTTCCCATTTCCCATCGCATTACAGTGTCTGCAATATGTACATGTTAAACTGATACCAAATATATATATATATTAAGTTTTAACCGTATTGTTTTATGTTAAGAAAAACGGTTAAGTATATAATGTGCCAAAAGTTTTAAATCTAGAGTTGAAAATAATCGATTATCATAATATTAGAATGCAATGATACTGACGCGCAGGGCACGGTATGCTATCAAAATTCTTATTGAAAGTGGGAAGTTATGTTCGAGTGATTTTAAACCCAATGTTTACACAAAGCCTATAGGTATTAGAGAAGTAACTTATTGCTTTATAATTATAATGTGTTGCATCTTAGATAATACTATCAGTATCACGTCACTGATTTATACATGCAACATGAAACATCACACAGAGCATTAGTACGTGCTTGATGTTTGTGTCATGCATATTATTATTTTGAAGTAAACAAAGCTAACTTTTAGTAATGGAATTGCAGAATTTCCACCCTTTTTCTCAGATCTCTAAGGTTGTAGGCTGGAATTGGTTCATTAGTGTGTAATGATATTGTTGCTTACTTATAATAAATTACCTTATCTTATATAGTATGTAATGTCTCATGTTACAGATTCTAAATCTGTAGGTGATTCCACAAAAGTTCGCTGGGGATGTCGTGAACCTTAAACATATCCAGGGGATCAAAATCTTCTGGCCACATTCACCTTACTAAATATCATACAAAACTTGTGGTTGTCGCCTGGAATGTTAATTTATAGAAATGCAAATAACATGGCTTGAATTAAAAATACATGTATGATGTACTGAGACAGCATTCCTGTACGAATTTTCTAGTTAGAATTTTCTGAATAGGATTGTTAAGATACATTTTGGAATGCAATAATTTGATGATGATCCCCTTTTCCCATATGTATCCTCTGACATAAGTTCCGAAGTAGCTGGCATATCTTCCAAATAATACCTAACATTTGTTTTATACGTGTCAAGGAGGGAAGATCGGCAACATCTCGTTGATCGTAAAGAGTCTCCCTACTGCTGGACTGATGGCCGAACTGATAGTCGAATGCCGCGTCTTCGAACGAGAGACCAAGATGTACCAGGACACACTTCCAAAACTCTACAAGCTGCAAGCGAGCCTCTCCGACGATGAATTGTCGACCTTCTCAGCCAAGTCCTACAAGACGACCCGACCTCACACCCTAGTGCTTCGCGACCTGTACCAAGACGGCTTCAAGTTGGCAGATCGACACAGTGGCCTAGACCTCCAACACACCAAGCTTGCGCTGGGAGCCATGGCTCGCCTCCACGCCCTGTCTATCTGTCTAGTGGCACAAGACCCGACCAGCTTTGATTATTACACCGAACCATTCTTTTATGAGAAACGTAAAGCACGGAATAACCAATTCATCAGAACAACTGTTGATCTGCTAGCTGACTCAATAGATACTTGGCAAGGGTTTGAAAGATTCAGTGACAAACTTCGTAAGATTGATTTTGTAGGTGAAACAAATGAGATGGTAAAAGTTAAAGATGGGGGTATAGCTGTCTTGAATCACGGAGATGGTTGGACCAATAACATGCTCTTCAAATATGCCAAGAACGGCGAAGTTCAGTGTATGAAATATGTGGACTACCAAATAAGTCGTTATGCTTCACCAGCATTGGACATTCAATACTTCATGCACACCAGTCCGAGTCAGGAAGTACGAGAGAAGTATTGGGATGAGCTTATATCGTATTACTACAAGACACTGGTGGAGACTTTGAAGAGCATAGATTGTGAGACACTGGCATTCAGTTTCGAGGAGCTTCAGGAAGAGATGCGAGATAAGATGATGTACGGGGTCTTGGCATCTTGCTGGGTCCTTCCAATAGTTCTCGTCAACTCAGAAGATGCGCCAGACATAGCAGCACTGCAAGGAGATGACTTCGGAGAACGTATAGCAGATGCTAACTTAAATTTTGGTAAAACGTACAATGGTACACGCTTTCGAGGAGTGTTTGAAAAATTGTTGCTACATTTTGAGAAAATTGGAGCTATATAGTTCGGGTTTTTTAGCATGATTAAATATGAATTATTGGAGGCTTTTGTGGCCCGTAATAATGATATTGGATGGTTTTGGGTTATTGCACCATCGTGACGCCACCCCACGTGCCCAATTACAACAGACCATTGCGAAATCTTATCTTCAACGCTAGCACACATGGGGTGAAAACGAGAGTTCAATCTAGAAGCAACCAAGGTTTCACCTCAGTCGTTAATACAATGGCTGTGAAGCGGCAAGCGCGCAATAACACAGTTAAGTGAGTTATAACACTCCCACTAACGTGGAGAAATGTCCCAAAATACGTCTAGTATTATTATCGAATAAATTAATCACTACAATGAAGTTATTGGGGAATCTCGTAGTTGTACAATATTTTGGTAGTATTTTTTATATTTGAGTCTTTTATAGAAAACTCATATAATTTACTTCCAACACCAACATTACGTGGCTTTGGTGTATCCAACCTGACAAAACATCCGAATTGACGGGTGTATAAATAGTGTACGGGATAAGAATGTTATTTCAATATGTATACATACTTGGTATCTGTAAATGATTTCACCAAAAACAAAACACAAATCTGTTCAATATTGTGAGATGTTACACTGTCAAAGTATACATCATATCTTATTTATACAGTAAATTAATAACAATTGAATAATATTAATTAATTTGTGCACGAAAAATGAGCAAGTTGTGATTTAGGATAACTTTATTTTTATCATGATCCACAAAATATTTAAATCCACACTTATTATATTGTATTTGTTTGTGATAGTGGTTCAAATTACATATTATTATGTTTGTTAGTAACTTTGTTTCGTTTTTGCCATTACATTACAGTGTTTGCAATGTAATGGTAAATTGATACCAAAGATATATTAATTATAAATCGTTTACTTCAATGTCAGGATAAGCAGTAAATTATATATTTTGCTAACAGTTTTAGTAAACACTGATCTAGAATTGCTAATAATTGGTTAAACAAAATATTCCGATGTAATTTATACCACCACACTGGACACGGTGTGCTAACTTTGTATCGAAACAAGAGAAGATATTATTTTCTTACGATTGAAGACACAAAGTTTACACAGAGCTTTTCAGTATTTAAAAAGTACAATATTGCCTTATACATTGTGTTGTTTGTTGATTATATACTTTCACATGTCATTGATTTATACCTGCAATATGAAATGATTAAAATACGATTGTGTTATTATATGGAAATCAATACAGATTTTTAAAAAAACATCTCAGATGGTATCGAACTCGGGCCTCCTAATTGTTGGTTGGATGTTTTACCTCCCAGCTACCGAGACGCTTTAGTTTACAACACATCAGATTGTTGGAGCATTATAGATCTGAATAGATCGGAATAGTAGCAATCTGCTCATTTTGAACATACCAGTTACCATTATTTTCCAATTTGTATAATTTGCATGTATTGGTCACACCAATATAGTTTTACGTTTTAATGCGTATAACAGATGAGTTGCCCTTACAACAAACTCCGACCCAAAATCCATCCGAATAACATGAATATGTTTTAATAAAAGTAGTAGCAGAGTCGATAAAGAAGTTTCAGGGGAAACTTCTTTATCGACTCTGGTATAGTAATTCTTTCTTTCTTCTTCTTCTTCTTCTTCTTCTTCTTCTTCTTCTTCTTCTTCTTCTTCTTCTTCTTCTCCTCCTCCTTCGGTTTACAAAAAGTTTGCAAAATGTGTCGGGCCAGTAGCGGACCACTCCTGGCAATTCTGACCGATTAATTGTTATAAGCATTATAATGAGTCAATCGATGGGTGCTGGGATCAAATACTACACACACATTTGGGTATTTATATACAACTATCCTCAGAACCTATACCTAGTTAGTTACATGAAGAGGGAGTCCCTAAGCTTCCTGCGATCAATTCAA
This sequence comes from Sweltsa coloradensis, assembly GCA_024449915.1. Lineage (NCBI taxonomy): Eukaryota > Metazoa > Arthropoda > Insecta > Plecoptera > Chloroperlidae > Sweltsa > Sweltsa coloradensis. The sequence continues at coordinate 671,921 of JAMZAV010000006.1, read as the reverse complement.
ACAAAATAATGGGAAACGTCTCTACCTCTTGACCTCTGTGAACGAGTGAGGCCTACTTTATCAGGCCTAATAAGTGCAGCTCTGACTTCATGGACGAGGATATAGTTGAGACCACACAAGGTGAGATAGAATTTGATCCAGCCATCACCCCTGCACTCGCTTTGTGTGGTCTCGACTTACTCTACCTATGTGACGTCAAAGAAATCACTGATCAGACCATCACTGTGTGAGGACTTCTTCTGAATCGTGGATTACGCATGACGTGGTATTGATAAGTTGTAAACTATATGTTTACTTAATTGTTCAGGTCTTATTGTTGGTTATTTGACTATTTGCATGGCGTAACAACCTCCCGCTTCTTCCCTATACTTCTAATGTATTTATTAATTTTAAAAAAAAGGACATTAGCACTGAAGTGCCAAACTATTGGCCAACATGAACAGTATAGGGTAAACTTCTAGATAGCATTAGTGTATCCGTTTACAGTTAAACCATTCGTTTAGATTGAGTAGTATGTTGGAAGTCTTTTCTTGAAAGTGAACTGAGCTTAGCTTAGTATGGTATTGATAATTGTAACTTATCTTTCTTAATGTTAGGCTATGTGTATTTGGTTTAGTCAGCGTAAAATTGCGTTTTCTAATTTTAGTAATTTTTAATTTAACACAAATCCATTAGCACTGAGCCATATCTTTAGAGGACGCTAGAGATGTTCATAGGGTTAAATTAACGTATCATTTGTATCCTTCAAGTAAAACCGTCTCATAGATTGAGTCGGAATTTTGTTTTAACGTTTTTCTTGAATATTTTAACCTTTTCTTTTATGAATTCACTATTTTCATACTTATTCTTGATCTAAGGTTAGCTGATTTTTGATTTCAAATTGATTTTATTGTGTTTTATTATCTATATTTGCTTAACATCAAGATTCAGTTTAATTTAGCCCATCTTATGAAGGACGCTTATTAGTTGTCAAACCTTTAAATCAGGTATAACATGGTATTAAATTAAGCGAAACTCGGCATAAGTAAAGAAATGAAATCTATATAGTAGTCGAAAACAGAGATTTTCATAAAAACAGTAACATCCCATTTCTTCCTAATCCCTATACATAAACGTGTAATATTAAGGCACTAGTTCATCATTCGAATGTGAAAAATTAGATACTGGTGAAAATATTTTAAAGATTGCAACGATTTAACCATGCCCTCGATATATTGGTGTATGTCCCCTACACAACTTCAGAAGTAACTGGCATCAATTATTTCGAATAATACATATAATTTGTTTATACGTTTCAAGGAGGAAAGACCACCTATGTCTCGTTGATCGTGAAGAGCCTCCCTAACGCCGGAATGAAGACCAAACTAAAAATCGGAGGCGGCATTTTCGAGCGAGAGACCAAGATGTACCAGGACACCCTTCCAGCCCTCTACAAGCTGCAAGCGAGCTTCTCCGGCGCTGGACGGACGACCTTCTCAGCCAAGTCCTACAAGACGAACCGACCTCACACCATAGTGATGCGCGACCTGTACCAAGACGGCTTCAAGTTGGCAGATCGACACAGTGGCCTAGACCTCCAACACACCAAGCTTGCGCTGGGAGCCATGGCTCGCCTCCACGCCCTGTCTATAGGTCTAGTGGCACAAGACCCGACCAGCGTGGATTATTACACCGAACCATTCTTCAATGAGGAACGTACAGGACGAAATAACCAATTTATTAAAACCACTATTGATCTGCTAGCTGATTCAATAGATACGTGGGAAGGTTTTGAAAGATTCAGCGACAAGCTTCGTAAGATTGATTTTGTAGGTGAGACAAATGAGATGGTAAAAGTGAAAGATGGCGGTATAGCTGTCTTGAATCACGGAGATGGTTGGACAAACAACATGCTTTTCCAATATGCCGAAAACGGCGAAGTTCATAGTTTGAAATATGTGGACTTTCAAATAAGTCGTTATGCTTCACCAGCTTTGGACATTCAATACTTTATGTATACCAGTCCGAGTCAGGAAGTACGACAGAACCACTGGGATGAGCTCATATCGTATTACTACAAGACACTGGTGGTGACTTTGAAGAGTATAGATTGTGAATCACTGGCATTCAGTTTCGAGGAGCTTCAGAAAGAGATGCGAGATAAGATGATGTTTGGGGTCTTAGCAGCTTGCTGGGTTCTTCCAATAGTTCTCGTCAACTCAGAAGATGCTCCAGACTTAGCATCGCTACAAGGAGAAGACTTTAAAGAGCGTGTAGGAGATGCTGACTCAAATTTTGGTAAAACGTATAATAGTACACGCTTTCGAGGAGTTTTTGAAAAATTGTTGCTACAGTTCGAGAAAATTGGAGCCATTTAGTTAGTGTTTTAAACTTGACCATATGAAGGATTGGAGGTTTTCCGTGGCTCTTTTATAATAAAATTATAATTATGGTTTTGAGGACATTGTACCAGTGGCGTAGTTAGGAATTCATAGGCGTGGGTGCAAGGCTTCTTAATTAACTACCTTGCCACTTGGTCTCCTCTTGCCGTGGACTTCCCTGAGGTACCTCAATCTCTTAAAGCACGGGTGCAACTGCACCCCTCCCACCCCCTATTCCTACGCCCCTGCATTGCCCATCGTGACGACACCCTGCGCCTCCAACAACAACATCCATGTGGGCAATCTCATCTTCCATTTCAAGCAAAGATGAGATGAAAACGATAGTTCAATCTACTAGCAGTCCACGCATCACTTCATTCTTTAGTTAGACAGTGCGACCCACAGTAGGCAATACGTCACGTCAAGCCACTCTCGCACGGTGCAATAATAATAATAATAATAATGCTATCCGCATGTATTATTATCAATAAAATAATCACTATGAGAAAGTTTCAGGGGAATCCAGTAGTTAAACCATAGGAGGTCTAGCTCAAATGGAACAGCACGTCCACGATCGTGTTTGTTTGTTTGAACCTATTCGCCATTTTGATTGTTATAACCACTACTAGCAGGTTAAACTTTGCTACAATGAACTGTGGTAGGCCCAAGGTTACCTTGGTTACCAAAGTAAACAATCAAAATGTCTGCCAATTTGAAGTGCTAACTTGTACACCGCCGACCACACACCTGCGCCTCCAGTACGCCAGTACTATTTATAACTCCATGGTTAAACAATATTGAAATTATTGTATTCTTAGTTTTCCAACGTTTTGTGGCGGTGGGACGACCAAAAACCAAATACGGATCTGTTACATTATTTTGAGATGTTACGCTGTCTAGTCATACATTTCTAAGTCACTGCAATAACTAAGGAATAATTGAGCGAGCGTAGCGAGCGTCTCCACTTGACTCTTATGGCTCGAATGTCTGTTTTTTTGTTTTTTTTTCTGTTACTGCTTCGGTACAGGTCGCACCGTTTCTCTGATCGACCTGAAATTTTGCACACATGTACATACCACCTATGCGGGTTGCTGTATAGTTTTGTGGCAAAATCGTTCAAAAAGTTAAAAAGTTACATTAAAGTTAATCGAAAGTTTTTTTTTCAAACTAAACGGCGACAAAATCTGAGGTGGCCAAATCATTTAGAATGTCCGTCTGGTCACGAATATGTTAATTTTATTTTGATCCGATAAGTAGTGTAGATGGAAATTACATTATAACAAAGTACCGTTCCATGGCAACGAAACGAAAAGTCGCACGAGAATTCTGGTCACTATGCACTGCCACCTAGAAGTAATCAAGAGTTAAAATAGTTTTCCTAAAGAAATGATGTCAAGGTCCTCTAGATGGCGGTGGATTTTATCCATTCTCTCCTATTTTACAAATTTTCAGCTAAATCGGTCAAGACCTTCAAGACTTATTGGTATGTAACATTATGGGAATGTCGTACTCGGGTCGTGTTGCACGTACCGGTGCTCGCTCAACAACGCGACGGGACTTTAGCGTTTTCCTAGTATTCAATAGTTTGTGAATAATTTGTGTGTACGTATATTTTGATGATAACTATGACAACAAAACACTGAAGTGAACACATAACACATATTTTATTTTTAATGACCAGATTACATTTTCTTGACAAACTTCGTTTCATTTTTGCCATGGCATTTCAGTGTCAGCAATATATTAATGTAAGATTGACTTCAAAGTTATATTATTTAAATAGTTAATTTTTATGTTAAAGCTATTCGACCGAGTTTTTTTATCTTCCCAAATATGCTACCAAGTCAAAATATGGCTTTGAAACCTGGCTCTATCAGAAAATCAAAACTATTTTTCCATTTTTTCTGATCGGGCACACGGCAAATATCGCCACTTCAAAATAATTTCAAACCTCAATTCGTCCAAGCACACCATTCAACGTAGACAGTTGTGTTTTTGTGACATTAATTTTCAACTAGTTTTCTAGAGGCTGACTGAGAGAAAAAAGTTTTATTTTTACAGATGTCTTTCCTGCGAATTGTTTCGTTTGGCTGTATTTTGTACCGATTTATATCGCTAAATGAAAAAATTTGAGGACGAATAGCCTCAGTAAAGCGTTAAAGTATACTAGGAAAACGCTTAAGTCCCGCCGCGTTGTTGGATGAGCGTAATTGGTGAATTGAGCTGCCATGTGTTTTGCGGATTTTCTGTTGTTCTGTGAAAAAATCAGAACTTTGTTGAAATTTTTTTTAAATTAAATCAAATTAAATAAAAAATTAACTTTTTTTTTTTTTAATTAATGGTAATTTTAAAAAGGAAAAAATCGAAATATTGAAATTTTCATAAGAAATTTTATTCGATTGCGCACAAATTTTACACGAATATATTAATTCTTAAAATTAAGGTTCTGTGAAAAAATCATTACAATCGGATAAAGCATGTAGGAGTTATAAGTCGAAGAAATTTTTTAAAAATCGAAAAAAATCGTAAAACTGCGATTTTCATGAGAAATAATTTTTCAATTGCGCTCAAAAACGTGGCAGTTCTTAGTTCAGAGATTTCGAAGGCCTCCATAAAATTTCATCGCAATCGGAGTATCGGTTTAGCCGGAATCGTGTTAACAGACAGACAAAAATACAGAAAAAAAAAAAAAAAAAAAAAAAAAAAAACATTCCGGATTTTTTTCTCCAGTGTAGTGAAATGGAATCTTCGCTTCGCTCGCTACGCTCGCTACGCTCATCCAATAATGTGATCAACAGTTTTGACAAACCCTGATATTGCTTATAATTGATTTATTAAGATATTACAATGGATTGATTCTACCGCACATGGCACAGTGTGATAACTAAATTTGTATTGAAAGTGAGATGTGTTCAAGTGATAGAAAACATTGTTTACACCGAGCCTGTAGGAATTTAAAAAGGACATTGCATTAAAATTATAATGTGTTGCGTTATTATTGCTTTGTTTATATAAGTTAAAGTGTTGTAATTACATGTTTTCACCAATAGAAGTCCAAATAGTAGAAGAGATTAATAAATTGTGCCTCGAACAAACTTATACCCAAAATCCGTTTGAATCTGTAGGTATATGTAAAAGTGCATGCTTTAGTCGTCAATTGGATCGCATAATAATACTATATTGTTTATATTATTGGTGAATGATTTAATAGCTTACTTTTCATCGTTAATATATTGTATCATACAATTTTCGTTTAAAAGCCTGCCCAGAGACACCTTAATGCCCCTCTTTACGTAAACATAATATCATTTTTTTCCCAGGGGAAATAGTGAGGGAATGTAGAATGACTATTTTGAGATGACTTAGTTCCAGAATAATTTGAGTTATTAACACAAGAAAACTACGTAGGCTACACAACTTTTCTGCCTAGATTGTTGGGTATCGAATCAACGACTTCCCTATAATCAGAGTCTTCACCATTTTCGATTGCTATAAAAGTAGTTAAAAAATAATTGCTGGAAATTACGTACAGTACATTTTCGTTTGATTGGCGTTAGAAACTTAACTGAACTTAGATTCATCTACATAAAATACTGCGAGCAAAATCACTGCTGGCTTCCACACAGAACATTATAGCACATATTGTATTTACCACCAGTGACGAACTGCTTCAGGCCCCCGCGCAAGATTTAATTACGGGCCCCCCTAACCTACCCCCTTGTCTTCGCTTCTTCACCTACTCATCACCTAGCTCGCACCGATATCAGAAGCCACTTTGGCGATGAACAGTCTTGGGGAGCAACGCGTTCCCGAAGACGAGTTACTTTTTAGGGAATTGATGTGGGATTGTGTTCGTTTTGCCACATCAGGAACTTGCCGTTGCCGGGGTGTCGGCAGGAGTTTTGAAGGAGGGGGCAAGTAGTTGTTTTTAAATCCCCCTACCTGTGCACCTAAAAATGATCGAAGTGCAACTTTAAAAAGTGGCGGGGTCAGTAGGGGGAAATGCCCCCATACTAACTAGCCACCGCCGAAGTTCTAGTAAATGAGGTTTTAAGAGAGCGATTAAAAAAGTTAGTGTGCTGAACTGAACACATACCGAAATAATGTCATTGTAGTTTTTGTAAAATGGATACTAAAAAAACATAAAAAACAATTCAAACCCTGCCTATATTGAAAATTCATTGGGGGGAGACGGGGTCATGCTAGTTTCCTCTTCAGCAGACTCTTGGCAATGAATTATCACAGACAATAACAAGCTTTTTTTCATTATTTACTACAATTCAGAAATTAAAAAAAACGACTTTGTTGTGTTATGTGCTGGACCGAATATTCTACATATTATTGATTTCCAACAATCGACTCTGCTTTCTATTTTCACAATCAATAATTTAATGTTTGTCTGGTTTATAATAAGTCATCAAATTATAAAATGTTGTCATTATAATTTTCATATATTTTATGTTTGAATATTAATTATTTTTGCTGATTATTATTTTTTTTATTGTATTGCTAATTATTTTTGGCCCCCTTGTGCCCTGACTGTCAGAAATATCGTTCAGTATTGTAAAGAAAATATCAAGGCTGCAGTGAAATATAAACATCTGTTTTATTGTTAGGAAGATCACTTGTTTCTGTTGGATGTATCCATGCAAGGTGGAGTCAATAAAGTTTTTCTTGTGCAGTTATATTAAAAGTATTTCTTTTATACTTTTAAGTTATTTTAAGTAATTTAAAACACCGATCCCGCTGACAGGTTATGGGCTCAGAACGTGAGTTGTGTTTATTAATTATAATAACCAGGAGGTGATAACTGTGTGTGGAGACAAACAAAGTTCCTTTTGTTCTGAGCTGGTAAGTCTAGTGTGTAGGCTATACTAGGACCTAATCAAGATGACGACAACAGGCAGTGAGGAGACCCGTTGTACTAAGCTTGATGGAGATAATTACCACTCGTGGGCAATTAGGGTGAAAGGACTATGCATGAAGGGAGGTTGCTGGGAGGCAATAATAGGGTTTGAATCTGAAGAAGTTGGTGGAAATGAAACAGCGATTGAGACGCGAAGAAGGACGAAACTAGACCATGCAGCGTTGGCTATCATGTTAACTACTGTTAATGATGCACATCTCGACGACATCGCAGAGTGTGAAACACCCAAAGGAAGCCTGGGATACATTAGAAGAGGTATGTACAAGCTATGGGCTACTGCATCAAACAATGTTTCTAGAGGAATTAGTCCTTGCAAAGAAAACAGACACAGTTAGCATGCATGATTACATAGGTAGGGTAGAATAAATGATTTAAACAGAAAAATCAAGAAGTCTGGTCTAACCTTCACAGACAGGCAATTGTCATCTTTTTACTTGCTGGGTTTGCCACGTGATAGATACGGAGGTCTTATTAGAAGCCTGGAGCACGAAGAGAGTGTTTTAACTACGAAATATGTCAAGGCCAAATTGCTCTTGGAAGAGAAAAGAATGAAGAGAGACAATGTAGATCACGAAGAAGAACACAAAGCCCTTCGAGTAACTAAAGAGAGAACTGCAAGAGATTTCACCAAGAAGAAGTACCCTAAGAGAGAAAATTCAGAGGATTCGTACCAGAACAACACCAGTGGCAGTAGGCCTAATAAGGAAACTATCGAAGTTTTTGGTGTTATGCATGTGGAGGCAAAGGTCATATTGCTAAAAATTGCCCTAAGGTTTTAAGTGAATTGGAGAAAGAGAGGCAGGAACCTCAAAGAAGGCATCGGCTTCAGTTGCTACAAGGGAGTACATGGCACTGACAGCCCAGAGCAGTAGAACAAACCAAAGTGAAGGAGTGTGGTTGTTTGATTCCGGAGCCTCTGATCATATGACCCCACGCAGAGATTTGATTAGGAATATCGTTCCCATGTCTGGAGAAGTAGCGATAGGTAATGGTACACCCTTGAAAATTGAAGGTAAGGGATCAGTACTGTTGCACATTTCAGGTGAATGTGGAGGTTGGGATCTCGAATTTAAAAATGTTCTATATGTACCAGAGTTACATGACAACCTGATTTCCCAAGGAACTTTAGAAGAGAAAGGATTCAGAATAACTGCCTACAATGGAGTGTCAAGTGTGTTACAGGGAGAGAAAGAGATACTTCGAGCTTTGAGAATCGGCAAACTGTATTATGTAACCACTGAAGGAGGAGAATGTACCGCATCACTAAAGTCAGTTTATAACAAGGAACTGAGAAAGGCGTCAAGAGTAACCGTAGGTATCTGGCATGACAGATTGGGCCATCTACACGGCGAAGCTCTCGGCAAGATCGAACCATTATCAGAAGAAGTTAAAATAAAAGAAGAGAAGCCAATCGATTGTGAAGTTTGTATTCAGGGAAAGATGAGGCGCCGCAAGTTCCCAGATGGAGAAGGGAGGAACACTGAAGCACCTTTAGACAGAATACACTCTGATGTAGTGGGGCCCATCTTACCGGAATCAATAGGAGGCAAAAAGTATTTTGTGACCTTCATTGACAACTTCTCAAATTATGTGACAGCTGTGCCAATAGCAAAGAAAAGTGACGTGCTGGGTGAATTTATGAAATACCAAGGACGAGTTGAGCTCATACATGGAAGAAAAATCAAAGAATTTCAGTCAGACAACGGAGGAGAGTATACATCGAAAGAATTAAAGGTACATTTGGAGAAATGTGGCATCCTACATAGATTTTCAGTACCGAGAACACCAGAGCAAAATGGAATTGCTGAAAGACAGAACCAGACTCTCATGAACGTGATTAGGTGTATGCTAATTCAATCAGGGCTACCTAAGAAGTTTTGGGCAGAGGCCTTGACTACTGCAACCATCATAAGAAATCTCTGTCCATCAGCAGCAGTAAAGAATCGAACTCCGCTCGAACTTTGGAATGGCAGGGATCTAGAGAAGAAAGATTTGCAATACTTGCGAGTTTTCGGGTGCCAATCATGGGTAGCAACAACGGATGGAGGAAAACTTGGATCCAGAGCTGAGGAATGCATCCTACTGGGATATCCTGTTGGAGTGAAAGGCTATCGTTTGTGGAGCATAAAAGATAGAAAGGTGATTGTTAGTCGTGATGTTAGCTTCAGGGAGACTATCTTTCCATACAAGACTACCAGGGGTAAACTAGAGTCAATTGTTAACCCAAGTAGTGAAGCTCCAATCCAAGTAAAAAGTTTGATTTTTGATGAGGAGGAAGAAATCATACAAGTGGAGGAGATAGAGGAGCCAGGGGAGGAGATACGACAGGAAGAGGAGATAGTGGAGCTAGGGGAGGAGATACGACAGGAATCGGAGATAGAAGAGCCAGGAGAGAAAGAGCGATTTCTTGAAGAAGAAGACGAAATTGAACATCCTCAAGACGAATTCCGACTATTACTAGAAGAGGAGCTACAACAAACAGAGCCACGCCGTTCAGCAAGAATCAAGGGAAATAAGAAATTATCCTTCTGCAAAGTAGCTCAAATGCAGGAAGAAGAAGTCATAATTCCAAGAAACGCAGTCGCAGCTCGTAATGGCAAGCATGCTCAGGAATGGCAGACCGCCATGGATGAAGAAATCCAAAACATGTACGAGAAGCAGACTTGGGAAGTAGTGAAGAGACCCAAGGAAGCAAATATTGTAGGCTGTAGATGGGTATTTGCTGTCAAGAAGAATCAAAATAGACAGATCGTGAAATTCAAAGCAAGACTGGTCGCACAAGGCTTTAAACAGATAGCAGGTGTAGATTACGGAGAAACCTTCAGTCCGGTAATAAAGAGAACAAGTCTTCGTATTCTAATGGCATTAGCTATTGAAAATGAGTGGGAAATGGAGCAAGTTGATGTTATAGCTGCTTACCTCAACAGTACTTTGGAAGTTCCTGTTTACATGGATCAGCCGCCTTGCTTTGAAGAAGGGGAAAGAGTGCCCAACATTTTGTTTGCAAACTAAACAAAAGCCTTTATGGTCTCAAACAATCTGGTCGAAACTGGAATAACCACCTAAATGACTGTTTAACAACAATGGGTTGTAAACAATGTGTAGCTGATCCTTGTGTGTACAAGAGGAGAGATACAATAATAGGTGTGTACGTTGATGATATGATAATAATTGGGGAAAAAGCGCAGATCATACAACTGAAAAATGAGTTGTTTAAGTGCATGAAAATGAAAGATCTGGGTGCTGTATCAGTATTGTTATCATTAACAATTACTAGACCAATCAAAAATAGACTTTTAATCAATCAGAAAAATTACATAGAAAGTGTATTAAGTGAGTTTAATATGTCGGAATGCAGGGGAGTTACAAGCCCACTCGAAGCTAAAAACGTAGTTAGGGCAGAACCTTCAGAGGAGAACAGTTTTGAAAGCTCACTTTACCGAAAGGCAATTGGATGTATGCTGGACATTGCCGGTGGTACCAGACCAGATATATCAAACGCTGTATGCCGGTTGAGCCAGTACTGTGTCAAAGAACCGACAACAGAAGACTGGGCAAATGTCAAGCATGTGCTGCATTACTTGCAGCATACAAAAGATATCGGACTGAATTATGTCAAGAGTGGACAGCCCATCCAGGTGTATGCAGACGCAGATTGGGCAAACGACAAGTCCGATGCAAGATCCATCAGTGGGTATGTGGTGACCTTGGCAGGAGGTGCCATAAGTTGGAGGAGAAAAAAAAAAAAAAAACAGTCGGGAGTAGCCACATCGACCACTCATGCCGAATACATGTCAATGTATGAAGCAGTGACTGAGGTAGTATGGATAAAATCATTGTTGAAGGAATTGGGTCAGGATAAATTTGTTCAAATCCCATGTGTAATCAATGCAGATAACACAGGAGCTATGAGTGTAGCACAAAATAATTCTGTATCAGATAGGAGTAAACATATAAATGTAAAATATCACTACATAAGAGAAATGATTAAGTCAGGTGATATTGTTTTCAAATATGTGAGCTCGAATGAGAACTTGGCAGACTTGTTAACCAAACCTTACCAGGACCAAAGACGAGAAAATTATCAGATATGATTGGAGTAAAGTAGATACATGGTTCAAAGCCTAAGTTGTCAATGAGTTATACCACAGATAATGGTTATACAAGGTTCTTTATAATAATGTCCGAGGGGAGGTGTCAGAAATATCGTTCAGTATTGTAAAGAAAATATCAAGGCTGCAGTGAAATATAAACATCTGTTTTATTGTTAGGAAGATCACTTGTTTCTGTTGGATGTATCCATGCAAGGTGGAGTCAATAAAGTTTTTCTTGTGCAGTTATATTAAAAGTATTTCTTTTATACTTTTAAGTTATTTTAAGTAATTTAAAACACCGATCCCGCTGACACTGACCCCCCCCCCCCCCCCCACGACCGCTGTCCCCGCCGCCCGTGGTCCCTTAGTTATGCCATTGTCAACCACAACAAGCACAACTGAAAATACGTTAGCATTCGTTCAGCCGTCAGCGCAATGATATTAACAACTTTAGTAGGCTAGATTCCCAGTCTCAAATACGTCCGCACAGGCGCGAGCGTAACAAATTCAAGCGTCAATCTGACCTATTCAAGATAGCGCTTTGGCGTTTTAATTTATGCTTTACATTATGTTTCAAATGGGATTAAATATGTTTCTGGAATGTTTGATATATGGCTTAAGCTTATACAGCACTGGAATGCACAAACAAAAACAATAAGATGTTATTGCCAGCATCATTGAATTTAGTAATCATTTGGTGTTAATGGCTAAAATGCTCACCTGTCAACCTGACAGCCATCTTGAAAAATCTTTGTGCTATAAATCGCTACAACCTAATTTAACATACCAACTGACCTATTCAAGATGGCTTCAAATTGTCACGCCAGTGGACCAATGACTGGGGATCTAGCCTACTATAGATGATAAAAAATATCATTGCGTCAGCGTGACAGATATTCTGTCCGTCAGTGCAGTGCATGCGAGGCGACCAAGCGAACGTCACGCTGCTTTCAAGAGAGGAGAGGCTGGGGTGAGTACTACTACCTATCTTTTGCTAAGAGAACACAAAACATAACGGATGTATAATATATTATACAATAAATGATGTACAATATTTTTTTAGAAACCTGTTTCACATTAAAGATCAACTCAGATAACTTTTATTGGAAATGGAACCTTCGTACTAATTTCAATTTCAATCTGTCGCCGTGGAAGTACATGCGTAAATAGAGAATATTTTCACTAGAAAGTAAAAATGTATTTATGTTTTGCCATTATAAAATTTAATAGCCGTGCATAATTCATTTTTTTTGTTTTGTTTATTGTTTTATTACGTGTATTCTTTTATACATTAACTTCAATTCAAACGACAGTACTTTAACTTGCCTTTTAAAAGTTTATAAACCATTATTATTTGACAAATAATGACAGTATTCTTATGTACTCTGTCTTTGGAATAAATTAGTATTATATTTCACGTCAACGTGCATGAATAGGTGAGATTTACTTTAAAACGCTGGTATTTTTTTTAGGTGCGATTTAAAGTCGTAAGTTAGACATGATTATAAACGTAATTCTCATGAGCTCTTATATCGCGTATGGTTGTGAAACATGGAAAACTTAATCGGTAATTAGGGTGTGGTGGGAAATACAGAAATAGGTTATTTAAAATTGAAGTAATTAGAAGTAAGAAAGATAAGCCGATCGTCGTATTTATTGCATAGGTGGGACCGTGGGGGCCATGCTAAGACCATCTATAGCTAGTCTGGGTCCTGCTCAGCACATAAATATTATAAAATCTCGTAGTGAGCATCCGCGCCTACAGAAATAGTTCGGTGCTAATATTTAGTTTGTACCATTAGTTTCAAAGTTCCATTCTTGTAGTTTTATAAATAAAGTTTTTGTGTTTTTGTGTATTTATTAATGCCATAGTACTATTCAGTATTCAAGCGACTGTCGACCGAATGGTTTTTAAAAATGACCTTCACTAACTCGGCTAGCTGGCGACGCACGCGCGACACGACAGCCTTCCCATTCCACCCTCCCCTATCGCGCTGACAGAGTAATGAGGTGCCTGGCGATAACACAGACTTGCGTCATACTCATTTCAGATACGATGTGTCAACAAATGGCTACCAGATAAAATTATGCACTTTTGTGGGCTCACGCTCAACCGTCCGAGCTAGAGGTGGTCGCGTGACCAATTTTTCACTCTCGTCACGTCACGTCACGTCACGTAAACTAATTTTCTGATCACGCACGAATAACATAATTTTTATTTAACTCACGCGCGATCACGTAATATTTTCAAGTAACTATACTCGCTCACGCACGACAAATAGCGTTTTCACGTACTCACGCGCAATCACGATTACTCAATTGTTGGTATTTTGAGTAGCACCCTTCTAATCCGATGGCCACCAACCTGATGGTCATGTTTGCATTGTCAGAATATGGCAGACATCCTGTCGTTACTTGCTCCTCTCGAGAGAGCGGTGAACAAATAAATAACTAGAGATGAATACAAGTGATTGGCAGACAATAAATTTAAGAGATTGTTGGTTTATAACTCTCTCGTTCGCGTATTAATGGCTGAATCTTATAGGGCAGGGTGCGACTCAAGGCGAGCTTAGAGGAGGGTGGCCTGGCCTCGCAGATAGAAGGAGTCGTTCCGCGCTTGAGCATTTAGTGTCACGCACGGTCACTTTCACGCGTGTCACGACACACGCGTGACTGTTATATTATCACGCAAATTCACGGTGCCTATTCAAAGCATTCACGTTCACCACAATCACGAGAAAAGTCGTGAGTCACGCGTGACTCACGCGTGACTCACGTCACGCGACCACCTCTAGTCCGAACAAGCGCGGAGGGCGTATATTGTTTCTACACTCCTTTATCTACGACATAAATAAAAGAATTCATAAATTTCTATAGTTTCTTGAGTTGGCACGATTTTTTTCGCCCGCCGGTAATATTTCAAATTTTGTACCGTGTGACAAAATAAATGTACAACGCCAGACACTACAGACTGCAGCCAGTTTCCCTTTTATTAAGGTTGTCCCCGAAAAAAAAATCAAAAAATAATAAGCTCATTAATTTTCAGACGTCTTTACTGCATTCTCTAGAAATAATTTTTGGGTCTAGGGACTTACCTTAATGTACACGAGCGTCGCCGTAAAGTCATAAAATACTTCTCAAATATAGAATAGCTGAGTGTACTAACACACATAACAAAAACTTGTAGAAATACAGCCAAACCTTACACACTCAAAGGAATGAGATCTAAAAAAGGGCCAAGCTCATCTACCTTCCACATAAACGTACAGTGTCCCATAACAGCATCCTCGAAAAGCTTGGCAAAATAGAATTTGCGATATTAATTTAACGTAATAGTTTATCCAAGTTCTTTTTTTCTAATTAATTTAAACGTAATAACATGCAAATTCTATTTTGCCAAGCTTTTCGAGGATGCTGTTATGGGACACTGTACGTTTATGTGGAAGGGTAGATGAGCTTGGCCCTTTTTTAGATCTCATTCCTTTTGAGTGTGTAAGGTTTGGCTGTATTTCTACAAGTTTTTGTTATGTGTGTGATCTCATTACTTTTTCAAGTTCCATTACAAAATTATTTGCTAAAATATAATATTTTATCAAAGTTGATTTAAATTCTATGGTATTAGCAGTAACAATATAGGATGTAAAATATCTAGACCCGGATTCATGTACATCCTGGGTATGGTATAACCATGGTATAACGACGGTATAAGGACTGGACCCCAATTCTTGAGTTCGTGGGAGATGAGTTGAAAACGCAATTTGAAAACGAAGTCGTTTTCGTTTTCGAAGGAATTGGTATTCTTGAACGGTATCGTGGAAAACGTCATGGGTTGTGAGTTGAAAGCATTGATATTAATTAAACCCCTATAGTAGGCTAGATTAGCAGTCTCCTATACCTCCGCACAGGCGCGAGCGTAGCAAATTGAAGACTCAACCGGCCCATTTCAAGATGGCGATTTGGTGTTTTAATTTATGCTTTTTTAATGCAATAAAGTATTTTACTGGATTGTTTGATATGGTTTTAGCTTGTGCAGCATGGTATTAAACAAAAGAAACAATACGAAATGATTGCATAAGGGAATTTAGTAATCATTTGGTGTTAAAGGCTAGTATGCTTACCTGTCAACCTGGCGGCAATCTTGAGAACTATTTGGCCACAAATCGCTCCCATTTGATTACATGTAAAACTGTCATTTAAGATGGCTTCTAATTGTACCGGAAGTGGACCACCGACTGCTGGTCTAGCCAATTATATAGGATGTCTATGGTTGAAAGAGTATCACGAAATCCAAACACTTTAAAAAGATTTGCGTATAGCAAAGAGCTCGAAAAAGTTCTATATTTATTCTAGATGGCAGTGCCTTCATAAACGCGGGCCAATCGAAAGAAAAGTTGTATGAAATGATTTGATTGTTGCAATTATGTAAACAAAACAGTTGAGCAAGTTCATATCAAAACAATGTTGTGCTGCATAGGGTTGGCTAGGCTTGTCAAACATGTAATGTTGAATTTTACTAGTCCTATAGCCAAATGGAACTTTAGACCTACACTTTTGCATTATAAATAATTTTCCACATCTGGGCCTAGGCCAGGGACGGTTTCTGATTTGTTTTATGAGAGTATAATGACACCTTTTCTCGTTCCACACAAAGAAGAAAAATTTAAAATGTCCGCTATTTGTTTACGTATCGCACTTTCCCGCCTAACTCTGCTTATACCGTCAACAAGTGTCAAGTAACTATGGTTACTTGTTGATTGTATGCCAAGTGTTAAGGCTTATTTTAAAACCTTTATTGGAAGCCTTCCAACAAACTTTTTCAACTTTTTTTTTCAAAAGAGACTATATTTCTATAACCTTAATGTCCATGTAAAATATGAACATTGTAGTCCCACCCGTCTGGTCAGAATCGCGGGCCGACGTATTAGATGTTAGCAGTAGTAGGCAGTAGTAGGCAGTAGCAGTAGCTAACATCCTTAAAGTGATTTTGAGCATGTTTCAAGCCATTTTTTCACCAAGAAGGAATAATCGTACCCAATAATTTGGCATGTGTTGTCAGGTACCTAAATCCCCTCGATTGTGATAGTTTTCAAGTTCACATCACGTTACATGACGGCTGGGTAACACCTCGAAATCACCCCAACTCTGCTTGGTGTATAAGGTGCTTGAGTGTGTAGCGCACCGCGGCTTGGCTGCGGCGCCCTAACGGGCACCTAGATATCGGCATTCATGAGTTATTTCTTTTCGACAGCTGTGTTATTATTTTTTTTTTTTTTTACAACATAAACACAAATAAAAAAACCTTTTCGTTTCTATCTCTTCACGAGTTTTTATTCATCACAAGGAAAAATTGAAAAAAAATCGTACCTTCCTGGCCTTGTCTTGTACAACAGAGCCATCAATTGCATTTAGTTCAAAGAGTAAGAGATCTACGAAGCATTCATATTATGTGAATGTTGGTGGCCCGCTATCACTCAAGAGTCGAGACGACACAATCATTCCACACCCACACACATACACACACCCGCCAGCCACATTCCCCTCCTTGACGCTTTCGCGGGCTAAAAAACTGTATCAATGCGCGACCAAGCAATAATTCCACTGACCTCTATATACTTACGAGGACTGCGCATGCTATACTGTAACCTTGAAGCTAACATGGGCCTAAAGCGATGAGCGAAAAGGCCAAATCCAATGGGCCTATTGGGCGGCCATTTACACCGTCCCTCGATTGTATTGCGATTCCATTACGATTGCACCGCCGTCTATATGTAAATCTTACCGTCCAGATGGCGGTATGTGGCTAGCTTATTTTGAGGTTATGTTGACTGTCTATTATCACGGTCACTCAGGATGCCTATGAATAGTGTTTACTGCAGTGTTAACACTTAAAAAAACTGATAAACACAGGCCAGTGACACAGGTGAACGAATCTATTATGTTTAGTTATTTTGAATCTGCAGCTGATTAGGGACGTCGGAAATGAACTTCTGCCAACTTCACATCTCAACATTTGCCAGGTATGCATCAGCAGTCGACGTTAGTGTATAGAGGTCAGTGAATAATTTGCAGAAGAACCGCACAGCGAAGCCTAGCGAAAATCCAGTGTACCTTGGGTTGAATGTAGTCGCCGAACTTGTAGCGAGAGCTATGTAGAGCTGAAGAAAAATTGATATCATTGGCACGGTTGTACGGAGGAGTTTCTTGTGCTCAAATCAAAGATAAAGTCAGCTCTAAACAACGATGCCATCAGATTTGCGTGTTCGTCAGTAATTTACAATAAATCATGTATTCAAACGTTGTAACCGTCAAATGCGTGTTCGTTGGCGCCGTATTTAATATTTATCTGTTCCAATCAAAATTTTGGAAATGTGGAACGACTTCTAGAAAGACACATCGTTTCTTGAAATTGTGTACCAATCCAAATGTAGGGCCTAAATAAATTTATTAACAGGTAAGACTCAAAGTACATTAATTTTGTAAAGCCATAAAGCTTAAAACAAGTCATCGTATAAATTCATTATTTAATATTGACTTTACAACAAAATAATTGGATGAGCGAAGCGAAGACTTCAATTTGACCGACCCCTCAAAACATTTAGCTCCAATGTTTTGGTTTTTCCCCCTTTTTTCCTGTCTGTTTGTTCGCTCTCTACCGGGCAAACGGCATATGCGATCTTGATGAAAATTGGAGGGGACCATCGAAATCTCTGAACTTAGATCTGCCACGTTTGAGAAATATTTCTCATGAATATCGTACTTTAACGATTTTCCGATTTTTAGTGCGATATTTTCGTGACATTTGGGCCTTCCAAAGGGGGCCTACAAGGTTCATATTGTACATGGTTATAAAGGTTATGGTGATGTACCTTGTGAAAGAAAAAGTTGAAAAAGTTAGCCAGAATCCATAAAATAAAGGTTTTAATATGAGTGTTTCCTTTGAGGTATATAATAACAAGTAACAAAGTAACAACAGAAATTTGACAACAATCACCTACAATGCGTTCAAAAAACATTTGCAAAAGTAAAGAGATCCCACGCAAACTAAAAACTTACAAAAAAGCTCATCCATCAACGCGACTAAAAAAAGCGTTTGCGAAGCTTCCTAGTAGTTTTATTGTGGCTCATGGAGAAGGATCGTGCCAAGATTTTGTGCAATGTGCTAAAAACTAGAATGAATATCTCCAACCATTAATGATTTATTGATTTACAGCCCAAATCATTGCTCAAGCGTAAAACCACTTGTTTCGGTCGTGACGTCACTGCAAAAAGGAAACTTTTAGTTGTATGAGCGAAGCGAAGACTTCAATTTCACTGACCCCTCAAAACATTTAGCACCAATGATTTTTGTTTTTTTGTTATTCTGTCTGTTTGTTCGCACGCTACAGGGCAAACGGCATATGCGATCTTGATGAAAATTGGAGGGGACCTTCGAAATCTCTGAACTTAGACTTGCCACGTTTTTGGGTACAATCGAAGAAATATTTCTCATGAATATCGTACTTTTACGATTTTTTTCGATTTTTAATGCGATATTTTCGTGACATTTGGGCCGATTCTGACCAAACGGATGGGGCTACAACGTTCATATTTTATATGGACATTAAGGTAATGGTGACGTATTGCTTTCTGAAAGAAAAAGTCGAAAAAAGTTAGCCAGAATCCATAGAATAAAGGTTTTATTTTATGAGTTTTTTTAGGTTTATAATAACAATTAACAAGTAACAATATAAACTTGACAACAATAACCTACAATGCGTTCAAAAAGCACTTGCAAAGGAAAAGTGGTAAAAATTTCACTAATAACTTATAGCACGATAAAGATTGACATAATCTGGTGTGGGATTCAGCAGGTATATCTCTAGCAATGGAGAAATGGAGAAAGGACTGAAAGCAAAACAGAAAAAAATTAAGCTCTAAAATTTAAAAGTCCAATGAGGTTTTCTCTATATTAAACTAAATACTTGTTTTATTAATAAATAATTTTAAACTAAATGCGCGTTATTATGAGTTTGTTCGACACCAATCACTACAACTTTCAATGTAAATTGAAAATGTTTGTTTTGTAATTATCTTAGAACTGGTATATATTACAAAAACAGTTTCATTGGATGAGCTAAGCGAAGACTTCAATTTCACTGACCCCTCAAAATATTTACCTCCAATGTTTTTTCGTTTTTTTGTGTTTTTTTTTGTTGTTTTTCTGTCTGTTTGTTCGCGCTCTACCGGGCAAACGGCATATGCGATCTTGATGAAAATTGGAAAGGACTTTCTAAATCTCTGACCTTAGACCTGCCACTTTATAGGTATAATCGAATAAATATTTCTAATGAATATCGTACTTTAAATTTTTTTTTATTTTAAATGCGATATTTTCGTGATATTTAGGCCGATTTTTGACCAAACGGGTGGGGCTACAACGTTCATATTTTACATGGACATTTAGGTAGCGATGATGTACTGCCTTCTGAAAGAATAAGTTGAAAAAGTAAGCCAGAATCCATAGAATAAAGGTTTTAATATGAGTTTTTTTAGGTATATAATAACAAGCATAACAACTTACAATAGAAATTTGACAACAATCAACTACAATGCGATCAAAAAGCACTTGCAGAAGTAAAGAGAATCCACGCAAACTAAAAACTTAAAAAAAAGGCTAATCCATCAACGCGACTAAATAAAGCGTTCGCGAAGCGGCCTGGTGTATTGTGTATACGTTATTATAATGAGTTTGACAGCATACTTTCATTACCGAGTACTATTGAGAAAATACATTATTCACTTTTTGTCTGTTGAAAGTGTTGATGTGAAATCATTGGATGAGCGAAGCGAAGACTTTAATTTCACTGACCACAAATTTAATAAACAAACAAAAAAAAATTTAGCTCCAATGTTTTTTTTCTCTCTGTTTTGTACGCGCTCTACCTTGCAAACGGCATAAGCGATCTTGATAAAAATTGGAGGGGACCTTCGAAATCTCTGAACTTAGACCTGCCACGTGTTTGGGTACAATCGAAAAAATATTTCTCGTGAATATCGTACTTCTACGACTTTTTTATTTTTCAATGCGATTTTTTCATGATATTTGGGTCGATTCTGACCAAACGGGTGGGGCTTTAACGTTCATATTTCACATGGACATTAAGGTAATGGTGATGTATTCCCTTTTGTAAGAAAAATTTGAAAAAGTTATCCAGAATTCATAGAAATAAATGTTTAAATATGAGTTAATTGAGTTGAGGTGTATAATAACAATTAACAAGTAACAATAGAAACTTGACAATCACCTACAATGCGTTCAAAAATCACTTAAAAAAGTAAAGAGATTCCACGTAAACTAAAAACTTACAAAAAAACTCATCCATCAACGCGACTAAAAAAGCGTTCGCGAAGCGGCCTAGTGACGTTAATATTGTATTTTGTATATTGTGTATAGACCCAGACCTAGAGCGACTGCAATGGAGGCGGACAAGAGCGAGACCCCGTCTTGGCTGGACAAGGAGTTTGTCGAGACTTTGCTCCGAGACAACGAGAACGACACTTCCCTTGTTGTCAATGACATCAGCGTGAAGCCGGCGGTCGGTAAAGGAGAGAACTACGGGAGCCAGATACATAGAGTCGCTGTCAACTTCACGGCAGGTAATAACAACTCAGTTGTATCGAGTTTGAACAAAGCGCATGAACTAGTTTTTGAAACCGCAGTCGGACCGGCCAGAGAGAAGATATTCTAACTTTGCAGGTTTGACCAATCAATCACGACGCGTATGTAATAATAACGGAATCAAAAGAACTTCCTCCTATAAAACACTTAAATACTGTTAACATTACGGGTAATGTTACTGGTAACAAATAAACAAGACTTGCACATAACCTTCATGCAAATATTATGTTTCAAGTTGCAAGTCGTACCCATTCATCGCTTTTGTGAGCTAATTGTGCATTGAGACGCCATGTGTTATCGCGGATTTCTGTTGTCTGTGAAAAATCTATTACTTACGTAGAAGATTTTTTAAAATTAAATAAATTTAAAAAAAATGAACTTAATTTGTTAATAATCGTGAATTTTTAAAAACAGCTAAATCGAAAATTGAACAAATGTTATAGAAAAATTTTCGATGCGTCAAAATGTTATACACCATATTTAATATCTAAAATTAGGTTGGAAAAAAAATATACAAAAGAAAGATGAATGGGTAAGTTATAAGTCAAAGAATTGTTTTAAAAAGAAAAAACCCGTGGAATTTTGATTTTTTATGAGAAATAATTTTTCGATGACGCTCAAATTTCACAACGAATATCTTAATTCAAACATTAGGCTTCTGTGAAAAAATCATTACAATCGATAAATCATGTAGGTGTTATAAGTCGAAGACATTTTTTAAAAATCGAAAAAAAATCGTAAAATTGCGTTTTTTATGAGAAAAAAATTTCCGATTGCGCTTAAAATCGTGGCAGTTCTAAGTTCAGAGATTTCGAAGGCCTCCATAAAATTTCATCGCAATCGGAGTATCGGTTTAGCCGGAATCGTGTTAACAGACACACAAAAATACAAAAAAACATTCCGGATTTTTTTCTCCAGTGTAGTGAAATGGACTCTTCGCTTCGCTCGCTACGCTCATCCAATTATGTTTTATTATTTTTTTGTTGTAAACTTTGTTCTCCGCTAGTGGGTCGCAAATTGAAGTTTGTGAAAATGGGGAAAAGCGACGTGTGAACGTTCAAAATTCCAGCTTGAACTCAAATTTAAAACAAGTTTGAACCAAAGTTTGAGTGAAAATGATTATGATGTGATGAACCATTTTAATGATATCCTAAGTTTGTTGCAAAGAAATGGTAATAAGCAATCACTACGATAAACAAGCACAAAGAATCGACAAAAAAATCAATTAGAAAACATAAGGTCAAATTCTTTAACTAGCATTAAACTATTTTAACACATGATCAAGAAAATAAACCTGTGCGTTCAAGTTTATTTAAAAAATGGGAACCAGGAACGAAAAAATCAAATCAGTCAAAATAGATTTCCAAAATTCACCGAAATTGAGCAAAACACGGGATTTCAAAATCAATGAATATTTTCAGCAATGTGCGTACTGTAACACATATATTGTTCTTTTTTATCGTTCGCGAGAAATACGAAAATATATAAACCGTTTACCCGAAAAATAAAAAGCTGAGTGCTTAAACTCGCCTCCGTACAATAATTCTGCTAAATGAACTGTCGAGTTAATTAAAGATGAATTTTAAGAATCAGCAATTTGTGCTCTCCATGATACACATTAACAAACTGCACATTACAAACTATATGTATCAAATAATTATGTTACCACACATTTAAATTGTTTGGTGACCGAACGTTAAAGCCATCCTTTCTCAACCCTAATATGAACTGTCAAAATAGTTCAAGACGATCTTCAGGGCCACTGCCAAAAAGTCATTCTCATATGCCATCTTTATTTTTATGAAGTATTTTGTTAAGCAAATACAAACAAAAACTTTGATCTAACTGAATGACTTAAAAGTTAAAAGTAAACATTACTCAGTGGAATGAATAACCATAAAAGCATCACTCACGGTTACCCAATCTCCTATTACCCTAGACCGAGGTGTGCAGCAGAATTTGTGGAACCACTTGCTTTAGCCCTAAGTTCTTGACCACAGCCGAGGCAATCAGGAACATTATTTTCACTTTGTGAAAAAGCCTACATGACAAATTCACGCACATTCAAGAATGATTAGTAAAATGTCGGCACTTAACAATGTTTACTTGACTTTACATTTTCAAAGCATTTTCAAATCGGATTCTTTATAGAAATATTATTATAAAAATGTATTTTTACAGTAGGGCTAATTATTATTGGAACAAAAATTGTACATTCAACAGCACTGAGCACTGTGTGAATTATGCAAAATGGCTACTTGTAACAATATCCTATGGATTATCAGTCACTACACAATACTTATAGAAACGGATTGGCTAATGAAGAATACAATTCAGGGGCTATGGTTAACATTACAATGTTCTGGATTATTAAGAGTTATTCCTGGCTTGTAAAAAAGTTGAAATGCCCAACAAAATATAAGGTATTAACAGTCATGTGTTTTGTACTTTCCATCGCCAAGGAGGCAAGACCGAACATCTCTCCTTGATCGTCAAGCATCTACCCGCCTCCGACCTGATGGCGAAATTTATGCTAGATGGCGGCATCTTCGAGCGAGAGACATCCATGTACCAGGATATCTTGCCGTCCCTCTACAAGCTGCAAGCAAACTTCTCAGATGGTGACACAGCCACGTTCGCTCCTCGATACTACACTACCACTCGACCTCACACCATAGTGCTACATGACATCACCCAAGACGGCTTCAAGATGGCGGAGCGACAGAAGGGCCTAAACCTCCGGCACACCAAGCTTGCTCTGAGGGCAATGGCTCGCCTCCACGCCCTGTCTATCGGTCTAGTGGCTCAAGACCCAACCAGCTTTGAACTTTTCACTGAACCGTTTTTCAGTGAGACACTGAAGGAACAGCACGAACAATTCTATGTGCCAGCTAAAGCTTTACTTTCGAGTAATGTGGAAAAATGGCAAGGATTTGAAAGATTTGGTGACAAGCTAAGAAATATTGAATGGGCACATCTAATGACCGAGATAGTGAAAGTTAAAGACGGGGGCTTAGCTGTCTTAAATCATGGAGATTGCTGGATTAATAACATGCTCTTCCAATATGTCGAGAATGGTGAAGTTCAGAGCATAAATCTGGTTGATTTTCAGTCCAGTCGTTATGGTTCACCAGGATTGGACTTACAATACTTTATGCACACAAGTCCCAATGAAGAAGTACGAGAAAAGCACTGGGATGAGCTCGTTGCAGATTATTACAAGACACTAGTGAAAGCTTTGAAGATCATAGATTGTGAGTCAATGGCGTTTAGTTTTGAAAAGCTTAAGGAAGAGATACAAGAAAAAACGCTATTTGGTCTGATGACAGCTTGCTTTATTCTGCCCAAGGTACTGGCTGACTCGGTGGACACTCCGGACATATCGGTTATTACTGAAGATAACCTCAAAGAAGGTTTCGTTCCGGGGAATTTTGGAAAAACTTATGGTGGTATTCGTTTTCGAGGTGTTTTTGAAAAGTTGTTGCTTCGTTTTGAGAGTATTGGTGTCATTTAGGTTTTTGTTCAAGCACTAACTGCCAACATATGGTCGAAACGAAGGTAAATCAATACAGCAATGCTTATGATAATTTGCATTTTATTGTGACCGTACACTACTTACAAACTATTAAGTTTAACCAAGTTTATAAATGATTCATTGACGAACATTGACAGTGACGAATATTAACTCAACATTTTTCTCAAACTTTTGCCTTTTGAAATAGGAAAATTAACTCACTTTTACGAAGGGCTTGTTAAAGCACGTCTAAGCACGATGTATGACAAACCTTTTAGTTTCTGAAGAGGTTTTGCTTACTCAGCACAGTGAAGAGGTTAAAGAACTTCTCTACATTTGTTTGATTCACTGCATGTGTTGTAATGCAGGTTACTAGCAGCTTGATTTAAATCTCTTCCTTTCAGAATTATATTGTCATTCTCTCATTGGGGTCAAAGCCACTAATTGAAAACGCTTTTGTGAGTTGTGAGGATATTTGCATGGTAGAAGCTATTGTACACTAATTATATTATTACACTATCAGTATTAAGTTTTTTCCTAATTTTTTACATATAAATTGCATTAATGCCTGATTTCATTATTGGTATCTTTAATAAAGTTAATCAAAACACTGTGTACACACACAGTGTAACATATGATTTAAAAAAAACATCAGTCAGAAATGATAACAATGGCAATGTGTACACAATAATATTTTATAGTTTTGTAGACAAGAACCTAAAAAAAGTACCTGCCCCGGGGATCGAACCCGGGACCTATGCTGTCCGGGAAGATGCTCTTACCAAGCGACCTATGAAGTTAAGACTAAATTCTGTCCCCGGTGGAGGTATTTTATTTTTTAAATTATGTCTATAATACCATCATAGCAGCGTTAATAGTCGCCTAGTATACAACTAAGGTTTAAACTTTAAATGATATTTAAGTTTATTTGATTGAATATGGTAGATCACCTAAAATCATTGTCAGTTATTTACAGAATTAATTTACAATAATATGGTAACTATTAAGTTTCTTTTCATTTCCATTCTTTGTTATTTTGCGATTAGCAGACATACCTGCCTTGTTGTTTATGGTCATAAGCTCTCTTTCTTACGTAGCATTTATTATGTGACACATTTGAACTGTTATAGTAAATTATCCACGTACATGTACAATATGATGTGAACAATAAACGGCATACAATAGTTTACGTACTTAAAACAGGCTACCTTTTTATATTTTGTTTGTGTCATGCCTATAATTATTTTTGGGTGAACAAAGCTAACTCTTTGATATGGAATTGAAGAATTGCAACCCTTATCTCCGATCTCCAAGGAAATTGTTGTAGGGTGGCATTGGTTACTTGCACATTGTTTGTCATTAGTGTGTGATGATTATGTTCCTTAACTTATAATGAATTATTGTATCATATATTATAGTATTCAAGGTATCATGTCTCAGATTCTAAATCTGTAGCCCGTTCCCCAAAAGTCTGCTGGAGATTTCGTGAACCCTAAACGTATCCAGGGGATCTAAATCTTCTGGCCACTTTCACCTGGCTAAATATCATACAAAACTAGTTCTTGTCGCTAGAATGTTAATTTACAGAAATACAAATAAAATGGTTTAATTAAAAAAATATATGTATGGTGTACTCGGTCAGCATTCCTGTACGAAATTTCTAGTTGGGATTTTCTGAAAAGGATTGTTAAGATTCATTTGCTAATGCAATAATTTTATGATGATCCCCTCTACCCATAGAGGTATCCTCTGACACAAGCTCAGAAGTAGCTGGCATATATTCCAAATAATAATTTATATTTGTTTTACACGTGTCAAGGAGGAAAGATTGGCAACGGCAATTGGTAATGTCCAAATAACCTTTTTTAGGGACTTTGTTTCATATTTGCCATTGTATTACAGTGTCAGCAATATATTAATGTAAGATTGACATCAGAGTTAAATTTAGGTTAAATCGTTAATTTTAAGTTAGGTAAAGTGGTAAATATACTTTACGGTTAAATTTAAGTTAGGTAAAGCGGTAAATATACTTTACGGTAAGTATATAATGTGCAAACCTTTTTAATAAACCCTGATATTGCTAATAATTCATTTATCGAAATATTACAATGAAATGATATTATTACCAATACCGTACATGGCACGGTGTGGTAACTAAATATGTATTGAAAGTGAAATATGTTTAAGTGATAGAAAACATTGTTTACACCAAGCCAATAGGAATTTAAAAAGTCTCTCATTGCATTAAAACTATGTGTTGTGTCTTAAGACTGATTTATACATGCAGCATGAAATGAATAACAATTGTTTTGTCCTTGAAGAAGATGAGATGAATTCCTTGTGACTCTTTAAACAATTAGGCTAACAAACTGCAGTCCAAAATCCGTCTGAATCTATTTGTAGTGCATTGAAGCTATTCTCTAGTAGTGCGATCAAGGTGTCTTCACAAACACAACTTTAGTGCAAAATGTGATACCAGCATAAAAATTTGCAATTATGTAGATTTTCTAATGAGAAATTTGAAAATAACTGTCTCCACGATGGGGTCTTATTATTTAATTAATAATTAATTAATTAATATTAATTAGTTAATTATGTGACACGAATTTCAAAGTGGTAATAAATCAGTCATGTTTGGTATTAATTTTCAGCATTTTTTACCTACGTAAAGAAAAAATACATTGAAAAAATATATTGAAATATACATAAGTTTGATGTTGCTGATTTTTTAGTTTTTGAACCAAAAGATCAACGTTAAAGTAAAATTTCTTCTGATTCACTGATATCACAGTGTTCACAAAAGAGCTGGTAACTATAATTAATATATCTTTTTAATTTTTTTATAATAGTAATTACAATATATTTAACACAATTTACAATATGGCGTAAAGATATCTTAACTATGGAACAAAATATGAAACCAACTTAAAAATTTAGCAATCCTTAAGCTTTTGTAATGAGAAATTCGAAAATAACTGGCTCCAAGCTGAGTGTTTAGTATTTAACTACTAATTGATTGATTAATTAATTTATTTATTTATTTATTTATTTATTTATTATTATTCAATGATCATCACATTAAGTACACAATCATTAGGAATATCACAACGAGCATAGCCCTTTAACACAGAATTGTGTGTGATATTAACTTTAATTAGTTTATTTAGTACTAAATTTTCAAAGTGAAGACAAATTTGTAGTGTATAAATTGAAAGCATTTTTCACCAACATTAAGAAAAAAAATACATTGAAAAGATATATTGAAATATAAACATGTTATAGTTAAATATGTTGATTTGGTGATTTTTTTAGTTTTTGAACCAAAAGATCAACTTTAAAGTAAATTTTTTTCTAACCAATGATAACACAGTGTTCACAAAAGAACTGACAACTATAATTATTGTATCATTTTTCAATGATCAATAATGGTGATTACAATATATTTTACACAAATTAACAAATTAACTTAAATTAAAAAGTTACAGAAACATGTTGTGTGACGTAGCAAAATGCATCATTTGACTTATTTTTATCAATCTTAAAGATTTTGTAGTAAGAATTTCGAAAATCACTGGCTCCAGGCTGAGTTTTGAGTATTTAACTATGAATTGATTAATTAAATAATTACTTAATTGTGTCCAAAAATATTAAAGCGAAGGTAAATTCATCATGTTTGGTATCAAATGAAAGCATTTGTCACCAACAAACACCAACAACCAACAAGCATCATAGCTATTTTTCTCTGGGTGAAGCGAAATGGAAGTATTCGTTTGGCACATGCAACTATCCCCCGCGTGATGATAGTGCTTGATATCACTATATAATAGCGAATATTGACGTTTAATACTCAAAACTCAGCCTGGAGCCAGTGATTTTCGAAATTTTTATTACAAAATCTTTCAGATTGATATGAACAAGTCAAATGATGCATTTTGATACGTCCCACAACATGTTCATGAAACTTTTCAATTTAAGAAAATTTGTTCATTTGTGTAAAATATATTGTAATTACTATTATTGAAAATTGAAAAATGATACATTTATAGTAACCAGTTCTTTTGTGAACACCGTGTTATCATTGGCTTCAAGAAATTTTACTTTAAAGTTGATCTTTTGGTTCAAAAACTAAAAAATCACAAAATTAACATATTTAACTATAACATGACTGTATATATTTCAATATTTTTTTGAATGGATATGTTTTCTTAATGTTGTTGAAAAATGCTTTCAATTGATACCAAACACTACAAATTGGTCTTTACTTTGAAATTTTAGGACTAAATTAACTAATTCATGTTAATTAATCAATTAATAGAAAATAATAAACACTTGAAGCTATTTATAATTCCTGAGATTCTTAGAACAGTTAGGTTTAATAATTATAATCAAAAATTGGACTCGGCATGTTCTTTTAGTAAATTATTATATTAAATTAATGGAAAAGCAATATTATTTATTTTCGAATTTCTTATTACAAAAGCTTTAAGATTGCTAAATTTTTAAGTTGGTATCATATTTTGTACCATAGTTAGACATCTTTACGCCATATTGTAATTTGTGTTAAATATATTGTAATTACTATTATTGAAAATTGAAAAAGATATATTATAGTTACCAGCTCTTTTGTGAACACTGTGATATCATTGGTTAGAAGAAATTTTACTTTAACGTTGATCTTTTGGTTCAAAAACTAAAAATCAGCAAAATCAACATATTTAACTATAACTTATGCATATTTTAATGATTTTTTCAATGATTTTTTCTTTTCTTTAGAAAGGCAATAAATGCTTTTAATTAATACCAAACATGACTAATTTATTGCCACTTTGAAATTTGTGTCATATAATTAATTAATTAATTAATTAATAGTTAAATAATAAGACCCCATCGTGGAGCAAGTTATTTTCACATTTCTCATTATATCGCATTTATTACATTTTGCACTATAGTTAGTAATCTTTACTCCACTATAATATTATATTGTTTATAGTGGTGTATTGAATTAATAGCTTACTTTTCATCATTATTATTTTGTCATAAAATTTTTCTATCAGAAGCATGCCCAGCAGGAGCGTAGGAGCGTTTTGAAAGTTAGGAGGGGATGGAAAACGTATTAGCAGATGTTCTGGGTTGCAGCTGAGGTCTGGGGCAAAGCCCCAGCCGCCGGAGACCCTTTCGGCGAAGGCGAAAAAAAATTCACTATAATACAGTAATTTCTTCATGTTAAACAGCACTCGGAATCTGTAAACGATGTTTTGCTGCAACTATCTGCGATCTAAAAAATAAAAAATGAACGTAAAGTGGCCCATTTTAGAATATTTCAACCTAATTTTTTATGTAATGACGAAGCATACAGGCAAACATATTCGTTTTACCAAGGTGACTGTTGAATTGAATAAGTGTAAGTGCATATTTACTACAGAAATTCTGGGATTAATATTTAAATCACGTTAGTTTTGAAACCCCCCTTCTCCTGGACCAAACTTGTGAGGGGCGTTGCTCCCCCTGCCCCCCTGGTTCCTACGCCACTGTATATATGTTATGCATACGCGCTAATAAGGAAGAACCTATTTATTGATATCCTAAGTTGGTTGCAAAGAAATGGTAATAAACAATCGCTACGAGAAACAAGAACAAAGAATCGAAAAAAACAATTATAAACATAAGTTCCAATTCTTTAACTTACATTAAAATAAACCTGGCGTTCAAGTGTATTTAAAAGTTAGGAACCAGAAACAAAAAAAAAATCAGTAAAAATAGATTCCGAAACTAACCGAAATTGAGTGAAACACGGGATTTCAAAATCAATAGTGCGTACTGTAACACATAAAATGTTTTATTATCGTCTACGAGAAATACGAAAAGTTATTAACCATTCCCCCCCCCCCCCTCCCCCCAAGAAAAACAGAAAGCTAAGTACTTATACTCTACTCCGTGCTAGCCTCAGCTAGTGGTAAGTACAAATTCGGGGAAATGAGCTATCGAGTTAATAAAGAGGAATTTTAAGAATTGGTAAATTGTGCTCTGCATGATACACATAATTGTTTGGTGACCGAACGTTAAATCCAACTTTGTCAACAATTTCTAAAATTAAATCCTGGATAGTTACTGTCAAAATAGTTCAAGACTTTCTTCAGGGCCACCGTCGAAAAGTCATTCTCATGAGCTTGCAATCTTTAATTTTATGAAACATTTTGTCACCCAAAGACCCACAAAAACTTTGACCTAACTCAGTGGATTGAATAACCGTAAAAGCATCGCTGCACGGTCACCCAATCTCCTATTAGGCTAGACCGAGGTGTGCAGCATAATTTGTGGAACCACTAGCTTTAGCCCTAAATTCTTGAGCAAAGACATCATTTTTATAAAGCATACATAACAAATTCACGCTCATTCAACTCCCAGAGTGAATTATAAAATGGCAGCACTTAACGATTTTGTAACATTTTCAAAGCACTTTCAAATCGGAGTCTTTATACAATCATTATTCCTAAAATGTATTTTTACAGTAACTAGGAAAACGCTAAAGTCCCGCCGAGTTGATGGATGACCTTTTTAAAGTTTTTAGTTTGCGTGGGATATCTTTACTTTTGCAAGTGCTTTGTTTTGCTGCCTACGCATTGTAGGTGATTGTTGTCAAGTTTCTATTGTTACTTGTCAATTGGTATTATTTACCGTAAAAAACTTTTATTAAAAGCTTTATTTCTAGGGATTCTGGCTAACTTTTTCAACTTTTTCTTTGAAAAGTTACTACATCACCATAACCTTAATGTCCATGTATAATATGAACGTTGTAGCCCCACCCGTTTGGTCAGAATTGGCCCAAATGGCAGGAAAATATCGCACAAAAAATCAAAAAACTTATATTAAAAGCTTTATTTCTATGGATTCTGGCTAACTTTTTCAACTTTTTCTTTCAAAATGTACTACATTACCATAACCTTAATGTCCATGTATAATATGAAAGTTGTAGCCCCACCCGTTTGGTCAGAATTGGCCCAAATAGCACGAAAAAATCGCACAAAATATCGGAAAAAATCGTAAAAGTACGATATTCATGAGAAATATTTCTTCGATTGTACCCAAAAACAATACAGCTCTAAGTTCAGAGATTTCGAAGGTCCCGTCAAATTTTCATCAAGATCGGATATGCCGTTTGCCCGGTAGAGAGCGAAAAAAAAAAAAAAAAAAAAAAACACCCGAGCTAAATTTTTTGGGGGTCAGTGAAATTGATGTCTTCGCTTCGCTCATCCAATAATTATTGGAACAAACATTTTATACTAAACAGAACTGTGCACTGTGTGAAGTATTGGCTAATGAAGAATACAATTCAGGGACTATGGTTAACATAACAATGTTCTGGATAAATGATAGATATACAAGTTTTGTAAAAAAGTTGAAGTGCTATCAACAAAATATAAGGTATTAACTGTCATGTGTTTTGCACTTTTCTTGCCAAGGTGGCAAGACCGAACATCGCTCCTTGATCGTCAAACATCTACACGGCACAAAGCTGATGGTGAAATATCTGCTAGATGGCGGCATCTTCGAGCGAGAGACCGCTATGTACCAGGATACCTTGCCGTCCCTCTACAAGCTGCAAGCAAGTTTCTCAGATGGTGACACAACCAAGTTCTCGGCCCGATACTACACTACCACTCGACCTCACACCATAGTGCTGCACGACATCACCCAAGACGGCTTCAAGATGGCGGAGCGACAGAAGGGCCTAGACCTCCAGCACACCAAGCTTGCTCTGAGGGCCATGGCTCGCCTCCACGCCCTGTCTATCGGTCTAGTGGCTCAAGATCCGACCAGCATTGAACTTTATACCGAACCATTTTACAAGGAAGCACAAAAGGAACAGAACAAGCAATTCTCTGTTCCAGCTAATGTTTTACTTTCAAATAATGTGGGAAAATGGCAAGGATTTGAAAGATTTGGTGACAAGCTGAGAAATATTGAATGGATAGATCTAATAACTGAGATGGTAAAAGTTAAAGACGGGGGCTTAGCTGTCTTAAATCATGGAGATTGCTGGATTAATAACATGCTCTTCCAATATGCCGAGAATGGGGATGTTCAGAGCATAAAATTGATTGACTTCCAGATAAGTCGCTATGCTTCTCCAGCATTGGATATTCAATTTTTTATGCACACCAGTCCGAATGAAGTAGTACGAGAGAAACACTGGGATGAGATCGTTGCAGATTATTTCAAGACACTGGTGAAAGTTTTGAAGAGTATCGATTGTGCGTCAATGGCGTTCAGTTTTGAAAAACTTAATGAAGAGATACAAAATAAGATGCTATTTGGTCTGATGACAGCCTGCACATTTCTGCCAGTAGTACTGACTGACTCGGTGGACGCTCCGGATATGTCGGCTATTACTGAAGATAACCTCAAAGAAGGTTTCGATCCGGCGAATTTTGGGAAAACTTATGGTGGTACTCGTTTTCGAGGTGTTTTTGAAAAGTTGTTGCTACATTTTGAGAGTATTGGAGCCATTTAGGTTTTTGCTCAAGCACTGACAACCAACCCATGGTCGAAACGAAGGTAAATCAATAGCTCAATGCTTATGATTATCGGCATTTAATTGTGATCGTTACAATACTTACAAAGTATCAAGTTAAACTAAGTTTATAGTTAATGCATGGATTGCTTTAATCGGTGACAAATTTTAACTCAACATTTTACTCAAACTTTTGCATTTGTAATAATTGGAAAATTAACCCTAAGTCTACGCACGATATAAGACAAACCATTTAGTTCTTTTGTTGTGTACCAAATGATTAAATAATTAATAATACATATTGTAAATTCTCAACATGTGTTGAAAATATTTATAGTGCAAGATACTAGCAGCTTGATTTAAATCTCTACCTTTCAGAATTATATTGTCATTCTCTTATTGGGGACAAAGAAACTAATTGAAACCGCTTTTGTGAGATGTGAGGATATTTGCATGGTAGAAGCCATGTGTACACAAATTATATTATTACACTATCAGTATTAAGTTTTTTCCCCTAAATTAAGACATATTAATTGCATTTTTGCCTGATTTAATTTTTTTGACATATACAGTGTCATATTGATAAAAATTACGTCAGAAATGATAACAATTTGACAATGTGTATACACCACGAAATTTTATAGTTGTATAGACAGAAACTTAAAAAAAGTACCTACCCTGGGGTTTGAACCTGGGACCTCTGCTGTCCGGGATGCTCTTATCTAGCGAGTTATGAAGTTAAGACTAAATTCTGTGTAAATGTTCCGGGTTCAATCCCCGGTAGAGGTCCTTTTTTAAATGTATATCAATTACACCGTCATTACAGCGTAATAGTCGCCTAGTTTATAACTGAGGTTAAACTTCAATTGACATTTAAGTTTATTTTATTAAATATGGTAGATCACATAAAAGCAATGTCAGTTATTTACAAAATTGATTTACAATATGCTAACTAAATAAAGTCTCTTTCTCATGATCCATTCTTTGTTATTTTGCCGATTAGCAAGACATACCAACCGCCTTGTAGTTGGATGAGCGTAGCGAGCGTAGCGAGCGAAGCGAAGATTCCATTTCACTACACTGGAGAAAAAAATCCGGAATGTTTTTTTTTTTTCTTTTTTTTTTTTTGTATTTTTGTCTGTTTGTCCACACGATTCCGGCTAAACCGATACTCCGATTGCGATGAAATTTTATGGAGGCCTTCGAAATCTCTGAACTTAGAACTGCCACGTTTTTGAGCGCAATCGGAAAATTTTTTCTCATGAAAATCGCAATTTTACGATTTTTTTCAATTTTTAAAAAATTTCTTCGACTTATAACACCTACATGCTTTATCCGATTTTAATGATTTTTGCACAGAACCTTTATTTTATGAATTAAGATATTTTTGTGAAATTTGAGCGCAATTGAAAAAATATTTATCATAAAAATCGAAATTTTACAGGTTTTTTCTTTTTTTAAACAATTCTTTGACTTATAACACCTACATGCTTTATCCGATTGTAATGATTTTTTCGCAGAACCTTTATTTTATGAATTAATATATAAGTGTAAAATTTGAGCGCAATCGAGAAATTATTTCTTATAAAATTTTTTTTTTTTAATTTTAAAAAAAAAATCGCAATTTTACGATTTTTTTTAAAAAAAATTTCAACTTAGTAATGATTTTGCCACAGAACAACAGAAAATTCGCATAACACATGGCAGCTCAATGCACCAATTACGCTCATCCAACAACGCGGCGGGACTTAAGCGTTTTCGTAGTTTAAACCCATACACTCTCTTGTCTTACGTATTTATTACTAGAAAAACGCTTAAGTCCCGCCGCGTTGTTGGATGAGCGTAATTGGTGCATTGAGCTGCCATGTGTTATGCGAATTTTCTGTTGTTCTGTGGAAAAATCATCACAAAGTTGAAATTTTCTTAAAAATAAATTAAATTAAATTAAAAATTAACTTCAATTTTTTAATTTATTAATCGCACTTGTTTAAAAAAAATCGTAAAATTGCGATTTTTATAGAAATAATTTCTCGATTGCGCTCAAATTTAACACTAATATATTAATTCATAAAATTAAGGTTCTGCGAAAAAATCATTACAATAGGATAAAGCATGTAGGTGTTATAAGTCAAAGAATTGTTTAAAAAAAGAAAAACCCGTAAAATTTCGATTTGTGTGATATATATTTTTTCAATTGCGCTCAAATTTCACAAGAATATCCTAATTCATAAAATAAAGGTTCTGTTCAAAAATCATTATAATCGGATAAAGCATGTAGGTGTTATAAGTCAAAGAATTTTTTTTAAATCGAAAAAAATCGTAAAATTGCGATTTTCACGAGAAATAATTTTCTGATTGCGCTCAAAAACGTGGCAGTTCTAAGTTCAGAGATTTCAAAGGCCTCCATAAAATTTCATATCAATCGGAGTATCGGTTTAGCCGGAATCGTGCGGACAAACAGACGAAAATACCAAAAAAAGAAAAAAAAAAAGAAAAAAAATTCTTGATTGTTTTCTCCAGTGAAGTAGAATGGAATCTTCGCTTCGCTCGCTACGCTCATCCAAAAATATGACACATTAGAACTGTTATGCATAAATTGACTACGTACATTTACACTATGATGTAAACAATGAACAGCATACAGGGCCGTAGGCTAAAAGATATTAAATTGAATAATTGCAACCCTTATCTCCGATCTCTAAGGTTGTGGTTGTGTGGAGTTGTTGATCTCTAAGGTGGCATTGGTTGGCTGTATACTTGCACATTGTTTGTCATTAGTGTGTGATGATAATGTTGCTTAACTTATAATGAATTATTGTATCATATTATCCTATGGTATCCAAAGTCTCGTGTTGCAGATTCTAAATCTGTAGCCCGTTCCCAAAACGTCCGCTGGAGATTAAATGAACCTTAAACGTATTAAGATCTTCTTAGGCCAAGCAACGAAGGATTTTTTTCTGTAAAAATTCCGTGCAAGCTGAATTATTGCACAGACCTTCCAGAAAGTGGAAAAAAAGTACTTAAAAATCGGTCAGGAGCGTTGGCCGCCATCGTGAAAAATGTCTGCACTAAAATAATTGTTTAAGTATATCTTCAACATGGCGGAAGATAGACGAAAAGTTTAAACAGCAAAAATATTCCAATTTTTATTTGCTATACAAAAAATGGTGTCTACCATTTCGGTAGCGACAACAGGTACGTCACAAAATCATGGTTAATAAATTTTGTTGCTTATTGGAGAACAGGTGATTTCCTCATTTTCGCGCCCAGTATCAAACAATGCCCGATAAGCTTATTAAGTATTTTAAAAAGTCAGGTCTGTGAACTAATTTTACCATGCCTATGGGAATTTAAAAAGTACCTCAGTGCTGTAAAATTATAATGTGTTGTGTCTTCGATAATACTATCACAACTCACTGATTTATACATGCAGCATGAAATAAATAGCTTTTGTTTGATATTATTGCTTTGTTATTATGAGTAAAACAGTGATGCTTTTACAAGTTTTCACCAATAGAAGTCCAAGAAGTAGACGAGATGAATAAATTGTGACTCGAACAATCTTCAACCCAAAATCCGTTTGAATCTGTAAGAATATGTATAACTGCATGCAATTGGATCGCATTGTTTATATTATTGGTGTTATGAATTAATAGCTTACTTTTCATAATTAATATTAATATAATAATATAATATATATAATCTCCTATCGAAAGCCTGCCCAGAGACATTTTAATGCCCCTCTTTTCGTATACATATATTATTTTTTCCCAAGGGAAATAGTGAGGGAATGTAGAATGACTATTTTGAGATGACTTAGTTTTCAGGAGTGATTAACGAAAGAAAAACACGTACAAAACTTTTCTGTCTAGAATGTTGGGTATCGAATCAATGTTCCCGAATCAGAGTCATTTACCTCTTTCGGTTGCACTATAAAATAGTAAAAAATAATTGCTGGAAATTATGTACATGTCGTTTGATCATGCGTTAGAAACTATAACTGAACTTAGATTCATTAAACGAGGGAGCGGAGCGACTGAGTGTCTCCATTCAACTCAAACGGCTCTCATTCTGTGATTCTGTCTGTCTGTCTGTCTGTACGTCGAAAATCAGCCAAACCGCTGAACAGATTGCGCTGAAATTTTAAACAGACATCCGGTACAAGTTTACTGAGAACTGTTAACAAAATCAGCTTGATCCATTGCGATTTAAGCCTACAATAAATAAAAATGTGATTTTTAATAAAATCAATGGCATTTGTTTCGTAGCAGTCAGCGGGACGAAGTTGACGTGGCCTGCATGGCCTAGTGGTAACCATTTAGCCTACCGCACGGATGCATGGGGTTCGATACCCGTCAGTTCTAACTTTTTTATATTTTTATACCCACATATTATTTTTGAGGGGTGTTCAATGGGAAATAACTAGGGAAACGCCCAAAGTCGTTGTTAAACGAGTGAGTTAGCCAAGTGTTTTGACTTCTCAAACCGGACCGTCTGGTCACCCTTACAGGAACTCACTCTGCTTGCCACAATAATTATTTAAATTGAACATTCAAAATGCGAATCGTACTCAAAACGTATTAGCGTGAAACATTAATAAATTTCCAAGATAAAACAAAATCACCTAATTTTTATTTCCCATTTAACACCCCTCAAAAATAATATGTGGGTGTAAAAATATAAAAAAGTTAAAACTG
Organism: Sweltsa coloradensis; assembly: GCA_024449915.1. NCBI lineage: Eukaryota > Metazoa > Arthropoda > Insecta > Plecoptera > Chloroperlidae > Sweltsa > Sweltsa coloradensis. Next base: position 634,159 of record JAMZAV010000006.1, on the reverse strand, counting down.
ACGGGTATCGAACCCCATCCATCCGTGCGGTAGGCTAAATGGTTACCACTAGGCCATGCAGGCCACGTCAACCTCGTCCCGCTAACTGCTACGAAACAAATGCCATTGATATTATTAAAAATCACATTTTTATTTATTGTAGGCTTAAATCGCAATGGATCAAGCTGATTTTGTTAACAGTTCTTAGTAAACTCGTTCCGGATGTCTGTTTAAAATTTCAGCGCAATCTGTTCAGCGGTTCGGCTGATTTTCGACGTACAGACAGACAGAATCACAGAATGAGAGCCGTTTTGAGTTGAATGGAGACACTCAGTCGCTCCGCTCCCTCGTTTAAAAATTAGGTGATTTTGTTTTAATGTTTCACGCTAATACGTTTTGAATACGATTCGCATTTTGAATGTTCAATTTAAATAATTATTGTGACAAGCAGAGTGAGTTCCTGTAAGGTGACCAGACGGTCTGGTTTTAGAAGTCAAAACACTTGGCTAACTCACTCGTTTAACAACGACTTTGGCGTTTCCCTAGTCTAAAGACGTTATAAGTTAGGACATACATAAAATACTGCGAGCAAGATCGTGGCTAACTTCCATCGACCTCCTCCCCCCCCCCCACCCCCCACAACCCTTAAGCTCCCAAATGTTTCACGTTTCGTCTACGTGAGGCCTAGGACCGCTCAGCAGACTTCCACACTTCGAACATTATAGCACATTATATTATATTTACTATCAGTGACGAACTTCATCTCCAGGGCCCCCCTGCAAGATTTATTTACTGGCCCCCCTATAACCTTCTTCACCTACTCATCACCAAACTCGCACCGATATCAGAAGCCACTTTGGCGATGAACAGTCTTGGGGAGCAACGCGTTCCCGAGAACGAGTTACTTTTTAGGGAATTGATGTGGGATTGTGTTCGTTTTGCCACATCAGGAACTTGCCGTTGCCGGGGTGTCGGCAGGAGTTTTGAAGGAGGGGGCAAGTAGTTGTTTTTAAATCCCCCTACCTCTGCGCCTAAAATGATCGAAGTGCAACTTGAAAAAGTGGCGGGGTCAGTAGGGGGAAATGCTCCCAAACTAACTCACCACCGACGTAATTTTAGTAAATGAGGTTTTTAGAGTTTGTTTAAAAAAGTAGTGTGCTCAACTGAACACAAACCGAAATAATGTCATTGTAGTTTTTGTGAAATGGATACTAAAAAACCATAAAAAACCAATTCAAATACTCACTATATTGAAAATTCATGTGGTGGGGGGGGGGGAAGGGGGGCATGTAAGTTTCCCCTTCAGCTTCTATAAGTATAGACTCTCGGCAATGAATTATCACAGACAATAACAAGCTTTTTTCGACTTTGATGTGTTATGTGCTGGACCGCAAACAATCGACTCTACTTTTAATTTTCACAATCAATAACTTAAATAATATGTTTCTCTGGTTTATAATAAGTCATCAAATTAAAATTTTGCAAATATAATTTTCATATTTAAGTTTGAAAATTAATTATTTTGGCTGGCTATTAATATTTTTTATCGTGATGCTGAACAATTATTTTTTATCGTGATGCTGATGCCCCCCCCCCCCCCCTCCCCCCCCCCCGCCCCCCAGTCCCCGCTGCCCGTGGTCCCATAGATAAGCCACTGTTAACCACAACAAGCACAACTGAAAAAACGTTAGCATTCGTTCAGCCGTCAGCGCAATGATATTTAACATCTAAAGTGGGCTAGATTCCCAGTCTCAAATACGTCCGCACAGGCGCGAGCGTAACAAATTGAAGCGTCAATCTGACCTATTCAAGATGGCGCTTTGGCGTTTCAATTTATGCTTTACATTATGTTTGAAATGGGATTAAGTATGTTTCTGAATTGTTTGATATGGTTTTAGATTGTGCAGGCTGGGAATGCACAGGCATGCACAATCAGAAGTTACTGCATAAGGGAATAATATGCTCACCTGTCAACCTGATAGCAAACTTAAAAATATTTGGGCTACAAATCGCTACAACCTAATTTAACATACAAACCTATTCAAGATGGCTTCAAACTGTCACGCAAGTGGACCAATGACTGGGGATCTAGCCTACTATAGATGTTAAAAAATATCATTGCGTCAGCGTGACAGCTCTGTCTGTCAGTGCATGCGAGGCGACCAAGCGAACGTCACGCTGCTTTCAAGAGAGGAGAGACTGGGGTGAGTACTATCTTTTGGCAAGAGAACACAAAACATAACAGATGTATAATACATTATACAATATGATGTACAATATTTTTTTTAGTAAACTGGTTTCTCATTAAAGATCAACTCAGATAACTTTTATTGGTATGGAACCTTCATACTTATTTCAATTTCAATTTGTTATTATGTTGCCGTGGAAGTTAATGCGTAAATGAGGGGATATTTTCCCTTGAAATAAAAAATGTGTTATGTTTTGCCATTACAAAATTGAATATTTCGTTTGCTATCTTCTAAACCATGGATAAGTCAATCTTTTGTTTTGTGTTTATTGTTTTATGACTTGTATTCTTTTATATATTATCTACAAACTATAGTAGGGCCTACTTTTACTTGCCTTTTATATGTTTATAAACCTGTATTATTTGACAAATAATTACAGTATTCTTATGTACTCTTTCTTTGGAATAAATTAGTATTGTCTTTCACGTCAACGTGCATGAGTAGGTGAGATTTACTTTAAAACGCTGGCATTTTTTTAGGTGTGATTTAAAGTCGTAAGTTAAGCATCATTCACAACAGCTAGTTCTAAAGCGCAAGGCGCAAGCAAGGTCTAAGTCGCATGGTGTAAGTCGTAAGAAATGTGAGTCGTTCACAACACTGCCTTCGAATTCAACGCTCTCTTCTCTCTCTTTTCTCATTCGCACACACACATCTCACTGTTCTGATTGTCTCGTCGTAAGGTCTAGTCGTAAGAATTGGATTTTGGGCAATTCGTTATTTCGACTAACCTTAGGACGAGTTGTGAACGTTCTGATTGCAACACACACTCGGCAAAACAAAATATTACGCCTTCTTAGACCTTGCGCCTTACGCTTTAGAACTAGATGATGATGCTTTAGACATGATTTGAAACGTAATTCTCATGAGCTCTTATAACACGTATGGTTGTGAAACATGGGAAACATAATAATAAAGAAGCATTTAGGATGTGGTGAAAAATACAGAAATAGGTTCTTGAAAATTGAAATAATTAGTAGTAAGAAAGATATGCGGATCGTCGTATTTATTGCATAGGTGGGATGACAGCCATGCTAAGACTCACCTACCATCTAGACAGCCTAAAAGGCTATTGTACCACCTCTGGCCGATAATTTGAAAGTCGAAGAAACATGTCAGAAAAGTTTGCTGAATGAAAGAAGGCCTTTAAAATAACAGAAAAAAATGAGAATTTTTTTGGGCGGGACATAACCTCACTTTTGGAAATTATATTTAGATTTTTTTTACAAAAGTGTAGCATACAAGACTCAAAATCAAAATTAAATTTTGAGAATCGTTTTTCTGGCCATTGTTTCTACACACCTTTAGCTATTCCTTGACTATAGCTAAAATAGTTTTCTGAAAATAACAGTTGGTGGACGATTTTTTTTGTCAAACGGTACAAATTTATTCACACATGCAGAAATTCAACCGACTGTCGACCTCATGGTTAAAAATGACCTCTCTAACTCGGCTAGCTGGCGACGCACGCGCGACACGACAGCCTTCTTAGCCCACCCTCCCCTATCGCGCTGACAGAGTAATGAGGTAACTGGCGATAACACAGACTTGCGTCATACTCACTTCTTCGACACACAGATGCGATGTGTCAACAATTAGGCTACCAGATAATAGGCCTATGCACTTTTTTGTGTGATCACGCTTAACTTCCGAACAAGCGCGGATGGCCTACAAAAATAAAATAATCAATGGTTTTCTATAGTATCTTGCGTTAACGATTTTTTTACGCCCGCCGGTACAATTTCAAATTTAGTACCGTGTGACGAAAAAAAATGTACAACGCCAGACACTACAGACAGACTGATTCCCTTTTATTTAGGTTGTAGAATGTAGATAAAGGAGTGTATACAACATACAAAAAACACTGTTCAAATTTAAACTAAAACTTAACTAAAAGAAACTTGCTGGATGATTCGAGCGAATTGAATAAAATTGTTGATTCTGAGACTGTCAAGATAAAAAATTCAAAAAATTATCTGCTCAATAATAAGTACTTATTTCATTCCACTTACTTTTCAGACGTCTTTACTGCATTCTCTAGAAATAATTTTTGGGTCTCGTCAAATATGGAAAAGCTGATTGTACTATATCGGCATTCATGAGATGTTTCTTTCTAACAGTTTTTTTTTTTTTTTTTTTTAGAACACAAACACAAATAATAACCCTTTCTCGTTTCTTTCTCTGAATGAGTTTTTATTCGTCACACGGGAAAATGGAAAAATCGTACCCGGCCTTGTACAATCGAGCCATCAATTGCATGTAGATTAAAAAGATCTACGAAGCATTCATATTATGTTTACGTTGGTGGCCCGTTATCACGCACTTGACGATAGCGAGAGTCGAGACGACACATTCCACACCCACACACATAAACACACCGGCCAGCCACAAGCCCATATCTACTATCCTTGGGCCACGTCTTATTGTTTCTGTTTGTGCACTCCCATGCTGCACAAGTTTAAACCATATCAAACAATCCAGTAAAATACTTTATTACATTAAAAAAGCATAAATTTAAAAGTTTAAAAGTTGTAATCTGTGCGTTGTGCGATTAATAAATTAGTTTAATTAGTACAAAAACCGTAAGTACATGCCAACCTGATATCCTGTCATCCTGACCGAGTATATAGAGGAGATAATACGTTATTATAATGAGTTTGACAGAATAATTTCATTGCCGAGTAATATTGAGAAAATACATTATTCACTTTTTTGTCTGTTGAAAGTGTTGATATGAATTAATAACGGTAATATTATAATTTTGAGTATATTGTGTATAGACCTAGACCTAGAGCGACTGCAATGGAGGCGGACAAGAACGAGCCTCCGTCTTGGCTGGACAAGGAGTTTGTCGAGACTTTGCTCCGAGACAACGAGAACGACACTTCCCTTGTTGTCAATGACATCAGCGTGAAGCCGGCGGTCGGTAAAGGAGAGAACTACGCGAGTCAGTTACATCGAGTCGTTGTCAACTTCACGGCAGGTACTAATAACTTGGTTGTATTATACTTAGCTTCTTTGCAAACGCTTTTTCAGGCGCGTTGTTGGATGAGCGTAATTTTTTTTAAACGATAAAAAGCGTAAAATTGCGATTTTCATGAAAAAAATATTTTTCGATTGCGCACAAAATTCAAACCAATATATTATTTCGTAAAATGAAGGTTCTGTAAAAACATCGTTACAATCGGATAAAGCATGTAGGTGTTATAAGTCACAGAAATGTAAAATAAAAAAATAAAAAAACGTAAAATTACGATTTTTATGATAGAAAAATTATTTTGCGATAGCGCTCAAATTTCACACGAATATAAAAATCCATACAATTAAGGTTCTGTGAAAAAATTATTACAATCGGATAAAGCATGTAGGTGTTACAAGTCAAAGAATGTTTAAAAATATCGAAAAAATCGTAAAATTGCGATTTTTATGAAAAATTATTTTTCGATTGCGCTCAAATTTCACACGGATATATAAATTTATAAAATTAATGTTCTGTAAAAAAAAATCATTACAATCGGATAGAGCATGTAGGTGTAACAAGTCGAAGAATGTTTAAAAAAAATCGAAAAAATCGTAACAATGTAATTTCCATAAGAAATGATTTTTAGTTTGTGCTCAAATTTCACATTAATATATTAATTCATAAAATTAAGGTACTGTGAAAAAATCATTACAATCGGATAAAGCATGTAGGTGTTAAAAGTCGAAGAAATTTTTTTTAAATCGAAAAAAATCCTAAAATCGATTTTCATGAGAAATAATTTTTCGATTGCGCTCAAAAACGTGGCAGTTTTTAGTTGAGAGATTTTGAAGGTCTCCAGAAAATTTTATCGGAATTGGAGTATCGGTTAAGACGGAATCGTGTTAACAGACACACAAAAATACAAACAGAAAAAAAAAGAAAAACATTCTGGATTTTTTTTCTCAGTGTAGTGAAATGGAATCTTCGCTTCGCTCGCTACGGTCATCCATAAATTTTCTAATTGTTTATCTTCCAAATTATAAAAAGAAATTAAAATTAAATTAATTAATAGTAAATTATATTATTTTCAATTGTAATTTTGGAGGTTCATTGTTGTACCTTTATTGTGATCGAAAATTTATTGAAAAATCATAATCATAATCACTTAATTGCATTCTGAAGTTTACATTGCAGTATATAAGAGTATATTAGTTAAATTATGTCGTTTGAGTCAAATTAAATAGGTTATGAAAAATACGTACAGTGTAAACACTTTTCGTTGCTGTCATAAGCAGAAGTTTGGGCGATTGGCAACAAAACTTGCGTCTACATACCAGTTTTGTTTACAAGAAGAAATTAATATTTTAGTATGGTTTGAGTTTGTGAGACATATATTTGATCTTATATGTACGTATATAGCTAAGAATATGTACAATGCTATATCTGTTTCTCAATACTATGAAAATAAGACGCTAATAACTAATTTCTAATGTAACTTCATCAATAAAATCAAGCAAAGCATCATTTTGCAGGGGGATTATTCTTTCAGATTTACTAGATTGTCTATTGTTTCTGGGGATATTGATGTAAGTCATTGCTTCAAAGTTTGTTTGAATCTAGATTTAGATTCTCGCTTTTTGATTGATTTTGTAGTTTTTTGGTATATTCGAGGACCTAGGTAGAGAGCATGCCTTTGTATGATGTAGTTATGTGTACAATAAGATTTTGGCTACTGTGTCACGTATTTATTCGATATGATACTGTTTTTATTATTCTAGTATTTTTGTTTATGTGCACATAGTTGGTAAACGCTTTGTTTCGCGCTGTCTTAGCGTAGAAAAAGAAAGAATGTTCCTTATATTATTGTAGAATTTGTAAATATATATATATATATATATATATATATATAAATATAAGGTTTTTAAGCATAAGCCCGCTTTAAGGACATAGTTATTGATTCATAGCAGTTGTCGAAAAAGTTTTCCCCGACTGGGGTTCGAACCTTAAGCTACTGGGACCACAGAACAAACCTTTACGAAACTGCTATTTGTTGTGACTGTTGACTTCCATAACATAAATCCAACAAAAGGCTTTAATGTCTCTATCAAATCTGAAAGATCGCATGGATAAATCCAATCACATCTCATCTGCCATGAGTTGGGTAGTATGAATATAAGTTTTTTTAGCATAAACCCGCTTAAAGGACATATAGTTATTGATTCATAGCAGTAGTCGTCATATCATGGAAGTCAAAAGTCACAGCAAATAGCAGTTTAGTAAAGGTTTGTTCTGTGGTCCCGGTAGCTTATATTGGTAGAGATATGGCACGTTAAGCCGGACCGAATCTGCGAACAGATTGCGCTGAAATTTTCAACAGACATCCTGTACGAGTTTTCTGAGAACTATCAAAATCACCTAGATTCATTGCGATTTAAATCTACAAGAAAGAATAAATTGAAAAATAGCCTTCAAATGTCTAGGAATTATTTTAACGACAATGGTTTTGGTTTTGAAAAAAAAATTGTTTGTTATTTGTCTGGCTGGGAAAATTCTATGCAGTGACCAAGGTGTATCAAATCTTGCACTCTCTAGGTAGTCCCAAATTCCGCGCGGAGATTGAGTAAACCTTGCAATCCCTAGACGTATTTCGAACTGGCTATGTTTTCCATAGTATTGTCACAGAGATAGACTACACTGCGTTTATGCATTTCAAAACATGTTTAATAATTTTTTAAATACAATCCAGAAATTACAAAATCTTTCCCGACCAGGGGATTGAACCCAGGTCTTCCACATTTCGGGTATAAGGGCGTCTTAGGCCCTAGAAAAACGCCAAAGTCGTTGTTAGACGAGTGAGCGAGTCATGTGTTAAGTAACCGGGAACATCTGCATACAAGTTGATAAATAGATATAAATAATAGGGTTTTTAAGTTTAGTTGGTACAAGGGCGCGTCAACTGTAAGGCCATAATGCGTGTAGGCTAGGGTGGAAAGATCCAACGCTGTCTAGATCAAGTCTTAGGTATAGGGTGAGAGAAGGGAATGTTACCGGGTACTCAACACATGGCTCACTCACTCGATGTTTGCGTTTTATCTCCTTTTTTGTGAATAGGTGTGTTTGTATTCGCTAGGGAATATACCTGTTGAAAAACTGATTTATTATGTGTTCCATTGACTTCAATAATAGTGGTTTAAGAGTATGTAGTGTTTTTGACTAAATGTTATTAATTCCTGGTGCTGTATCATGTATTTTCTTTTTGTTCGGTTTTGTACGATGAGATTTCGTTTCTGTAACTGGATAGAAGAAAATAGATTTTTCTGTGTTATATGGTTCGTGTTCTAAAGGTATAGTTTCAGAAAAATGTTGTATCTCTGCCATTTTATCCCCAATGTCAGTAAATAGTTATTTGAACGTGTCAGCTACTATAGTGTGGGGTTTATGTCTGTATTAAGTGTTCCTTCATTAGTAACAATTTATTTAATATAGTAAAACGTTTTTTTACATAGCTGTTAGTAACTTCGTTTATTACGTTCCACACTTTTTGGATATTATTGATGCATTTTGTAGCTTATTCTTGAAATAATCTTCTTTTGTGTTCTTGAATTATCTGTTTTAGTTTATTACGATACTGTTTATAATTTTCTTTGAGCCGCGGTATCTGGGTGGTTTATGATTTGTTTGCTAAGTGTATCTCGTTTCCTTATTGATTTAATTAGCCGTAGTGCCCTAGCCCTTTATATGCTTTAATTTTTTGGGGTGAATTTTTGTGTTTACATTCAGTAGCTTTTTCAATATGGCCTCCTAGTATTTTAAGGAAATTGCCCGTTGCAATATTAACATCTGGTTCATTTGTTACCTTCTGGCTTCTGCCGTCCTTCGTTTTATTTTTTTTTGTTTATGTAATGCGTCTATTTCATTACCCTAGTTTACTTTTATTCCTTGCATCATCGCGAAGTTGATCTTTTCCCAATTCACCGTTTTAATTTGAACTGCAATTCTGTAATGATCGGTAATTTCTGTATGTAGAATTGAAGTTTTTATAGTATAGCTATTGATGTATGATACGTATCCATTGCTCCACATAGTGTTATATCTTACTTATTGTTAATTTGATTTATGCCATGTATTACTGCTTTAAACTATCGTTTTTGTGTTGTGAAACTATTTGCATAGAAAACCGTTTGAACATAAGCATAATAAAATTGCGCCATGAGAATAATTCAGCTTTAACCTAATTGCTAAAACTTGTTTCGATAACTTAAATGTTATGTGTATTACAAATGCAATACATATGGAGAATATTTTAAATTATTCCTTCATTATCGCTACACATTCATGTACTATGTTATAACGACTTACACCTAACTTAACATCATACAAAAATTAACCAAGTAAACTTAACAAATTTTAATTCTACTATCGGCTCAAAACCTTACATAAACAATAACGGATATTTGCTCGGCTGCCTGAAACAGAGAATTGATTGAATTAACCTCGGGGTTGGATTGTTAAAAATGTGTTAAATATTCGTTTCTTAATAGTGACATAACTTAGGTAGTATTATTAAGTTCCAATTGGTTATATTGCTAGGGAACAATTTTAGTAAATGTTCTTTGTTGCATCAAGTTATATAATTCAATTGTGAACTGCATTATCTCTTATATTGAGGTGTGTTACCCGTGCGAGGAACGTACGTTCATGCGCTACACGCTTCTGGGTTGCTTGACAGGTGTTATTAGCATTCATGTACGAATTCTATAGTTTATTTCCTTTAAAATGATTGTTTTAAAAGATGAACGATTGGATTTAATAGATGGAATTAAATTAATGGAATGGATGAATAGATGTTTTATTGCTCTTAAAGATGGATTTGCATTGAAAATAATTATAAATTACCCCATACTAAAGTGGATGCACAATTGTAACTGGCTTAGAATCTGAATAATAGGTACTTCAATTTTATTTTTATATGTGTCAAGAAGGGAAGACCAGCAACGTCTCGTTGATCGTAAAGAGCCTCCCTACCGCCGAACTGAGGGTCAAAATGATAATCGAGACCGGTATCTTCGACCGAGAGACCAAGATGTACCAGGACACACTTCCAAAACTCTACCAGCTGCAAGCGAACCTCTGCGACGATGAACGGACGATCTTCTCAGCCGAGTCCTACAAGACAACCCGACCTCACACCATAGTGCTTCGCGACCTGTACCAAGACGGCTTCAAGTTGGCAGATCGACACAGTGGCCTAGACCTCCAACACACCAAGCTTGCGCTGGGAGCCATGGCTCGCCTCCACGCCCTGTCTATCGGTCTAATGGCACAAGACCCGACCAGCTTTGATTATTACACCGAACCATTCTTTTATGAGGATCGTAAGGAACAAAATAACCAAATTCATCAAAACAACTATAAATCTGCTTGCTGACTCAATAGATACTTGGCAAGGTTTTGAAAGATTCAGTGACAAGCTTCGTAAGATTGATTTTGTAAGTGAAACAAATGAGATAGTGAAAGTGAAAGATGGGGGTATAGCTGTCTTGAATCACGGAGATGTTTGGACCAATAACGTACTCTTCAAATATGACGAAAACGGTGAAATTCAGAGCATAAAATTTGTTGACTTCCAGTTTAGTCGTTATGCTTCACCAGCGTTGGACATTCAATACTTCATGCACACCAGTCCGAGTCAGGAAGTACGAGAGAAGTATTGGGATGAGCTCATATCAGACTACTACAAGACGCTGGTGGAGACTTTGAAGAGCATAGATTGTGAGTCACTGGCATTCAGTTTCGAGGAGCTTCAGAAAGAGATGCGAGATAAGATTATTTTTGGGGTCTTGGCAGCTTGCTGGGTCCTTCCATTATTTCTCGTCAACTCAGAAGATGCGCCAGACTTAGCATCACTACAAGGGGACTTGGGAGAGCGTGTAGGAGATATTGACTCAAATTTGGGTAAAACGTATAATGGTCCACGCTTGCGAGGAATTTTGGAAAGAATGTTGCTTCATTTTGAGAGAATTGGAGCCATTTAGTTAGTTTCTCAATTTCATTAATCGGGAAACACTCCCGTAGGTGTAATTGGTAAATCTATTCAATTACAAAATCCATCTCAGTGGGGTATCGAGCTCCGGTCTCCCAATTGGCGGTCGGGTGCTTTACCCCTAAGTTACCGAGACGTTTAACTTCATCCAACAATCCAGATGTTATGAAGTTAACCAGATTGCTATTGTGACTCATCAGCCATCTTTATTTCATATTCATTGAATATAACCATTCGAAGATGGCCGATCAGTCATCGGATAATTTTTTTATAAGGGAAGTGTTTTCTTAACAAATCAACATCACTATCAGTATTAAGTTTTACTTAAATTGTGACATAAATGTTTGCTAAAATTTGTTTCTATAACTATGACAATAATGCAATAAATTAGGAGTATAATTTAATTTCTTGTTTGTCTTTAAAATATTCCAAATATGTTTGTGGGAGGAGTTTGGTGACACTTTTGATAAATTATATCTTTATGAAAATGTATACTCTTACTTATTGGCATTTTCCACTTGTAGGTGCCTCTCACCTCTCAAGATGATTTTTGTCTGATTTCACAATCTTCATAACATCCAAACATCCAACCGTCCCGGAGGTTGGAGGTAAAGTACCCGATCGGCAATCAGAGACGGGGTTCGATACCTCGCTGTGATGGATTATGTAGTTTCTGGATTGCTTTCTATATTTAATCAATGAAACCTTCGGGAGTTTTCCGGTGAAGAAATGGAGAAATAATATCACGAACCATTGGTTTATTATATATTCACGAACATAATATGATTAAAAATGATTGTTCTTATAAAAAAAGATTAGTTGATTAATGATTTACATGTTTTCACAAGTAGAAGTTATAAGATGAGGTGAATTTCTTGTGACTATTCCAACCAAGTAAAATATTTGCAAGAAAATAATAATTTTAAATAAAACTGCGATCTAAAATCTATTCGAATGTTATTAATGCAAAGAAGCTGATAGCCTTGGCAATGCTCTATTATTTGTCAATTGACAAACATCATATTTCCCCTTTCCTTTCTCCCTTCCCCACATCCCCTCCTTTACTCCTCCTAAAAGATAGCAATTATGATGCTCAATTATGTCTGTTCTACGTGAGGCCTTGGACCGCTCAGCTGTCTTCCACACTCAGAGCATTATGCAACTTTATGCACAACTGCAAATAGTTAGCATCAGAATCAATCAGTGCACGCTAGGCGACCAGGCAATCGACACGCTACTGTCAAGTGAGGAGAGGCTGGGGTCATAATTACCTTGTGGTAAGCACACACGAAACATAATAGACGTATATACACTATACCAAAATACAATATGTTTCATATAAGAATTAATAAACTGGATCAAAATAAAGAGCAATTATTAAAATAGTTTTTATTACGTTGGAGTTTAAAGAAATATAGCCTTTTATGTAATGTTTTATCAAGTAACATTTTTTTAATGCATTCGTGTGGTAGTAAAAAATAAAATAGTTGACGCAATTTTCCTAAGTAAATCTAAAAACATTTATTCTTATCCATAACAAAATGAAATAGTTTTATGTGTAGTTCGTTCGCCATTTTCTAAACCATTCATCATGAAACGATTTGTTTTGTTTGTTATTTAGTTTTTTTTGTACATAACTATTATTTTGTACTTCATTTTTATATGTACTAGGATAACGTCCCGCCGCGTTGTTGGATGAGCGTAATTGGTGCATTGAGCTGCCATGTGTTATGCGGATTTTCTGTTGTTCTGTGAAAAAATCATTACTTAGTTGAAGATTTTTGTTTAATTTCATTAAATTAAATAAAAAATTAACTTTAAATTTTTAATTTTTTTAATTAATCGTAATTTAAAAAAAGGAAAAATCGTAATATTGAAATTTTCATAAGAAATAATTATTCGATTGCGCACAAATTTTACACGAATATATTAATTCATAAAATTAAGGTTCTGTGAAAAAAAATCATTACAAGAGGATAAAGCATGTAGGTGTTATTCGTCAAAGAATTGTTTTAAAAAAGAAAAAAAACGTAAAATTGCGATTTTAATGAGAAATAATTTTCCGATTGCGCTCAAAAACGTGGCAGTTCTAAGTTCAGAGATTTCGAAGGCCTCCACAAAATTTCATCGTAATTGGAGTATCAGTTTAGCCGGAATCGTGTTAACAAACACACAATAATACAAACAGAAAAAAAGAAAGAAAGAAAGAAAAACATTCCGGATTTTTTTCACCAATGTAGTGAAATAAATCTTCGCTTTGCTCGCTACGCTCATCCAATTACAATTATAACTTGACAAATAATCGCATGTATGCTAATGAATTCTACCATCGGCATAATAAGTATTGAATAATATATTTCACAATATATGAATTGTTGCAAGAAAGTGAGATCAACTCAAGAACGCCACTATTTAAATTTGGTGAGAGTTTCTGTAAAAAAAATATTTGGAAAATAAAACTTAATAGATGGGTCAGTGTTACATCGCTAGGGAACGAAGTGTGTGTTAATAGCCGTGAAACATGAAGTGTTTGATTATAGTAGAGTAGAGAAGATCTTTATTCACTTAGACTAATACATGGTACAAGTATACACCTCTTCATGAAAGCCGTTTAGGAAATGGAAAATTGAATACAAAAATTATCTTGTCAATGGTTGGTGACCAGAATTGATTCTTGAAATATTAGTATTAAAGAAAGATAAATGGATGATAGTATTTATTGCAAATGCGGGATGACGGTCAACTGAGCCTTCCAACCATATCTAACCTAGGATTTGGAAAAGTTTACTGCAAAAAGAAAACGTTAAGTACCTTCCTTAGAAGTCAAAATTTATGTTATTATAGAGGAGCCAAGCCAAGATTGGAAAAATTATTAATATGATGACAGATAATCTTTGATGGGATTCAGATTGTCTGGGCTAAAGGCCTTTACTGATGGAGAAAATCAAGGAATGGCATCAAATGAGAACATTTGATTGTAACATTAAAACCAACGTAAGGATTAAAAGAAGCCTACTGACGAAAACACTCGTTAAAAGCCTTATCAGTGTCAAGACAACCTTGCACGCATCATCAGTTTTAAAATAGCTAGAACACTTGGCTCTATGGAAAGTAAAAAAAAACGTTCTAGTAGTAGGCGTACACTAAGCAATAATGCTCACAGCTCTATACCATGTTTTATACTCAATGGCTCTTCACACGACAGTTCTAACGAAACGTGTTATCATAATAATTTATTTTACAAACATGTGTTTATTTCTGATGAATCTTTCAACCTTGGAAGGATGACGTAAATATCTAATCAAGGTTATTGAATGAAAACGTTTCACATTTTAATAACTATAGATATCTACACTGTTTTGGTATAACACTGGTATATAATCAGAAAATATGAATTTCGTATAAAATATAATATGCGTCTCGCGACCAGACAAAATTCTAGTGTAACCAGGGGCGTAGGAACGGGGGGGGATGGGGGGAAACTCCCCCCCACTTGTTGACTTGACCCCCCCCCCCGAGTGTCATTTTCTAACGTTTAACTTGTTGGGTGATTTTTAGGATTTTTATCACAGTCGGGCTTGCAAACAAAATGGAAGGTTTTTGTTAACATTTTTTTAGAAAGATTCAGTAAGAGACGCGATTTGCGAGACTAGACTAGCCATCTGATTTTAGACTTATATTCATTATATATTTTGTGTGCAATGTTTTCACTCCCAAGCAGACTGTCGACCGATTTTAGTCAGGTAATCAATTTTCAATGCAATATTAGCTTCAAAATGTAACCCTTATTCATAATTAAAATTCGCCTGAAAACGTGTTTTAGGCCACCTATCAAGGGCACCTTTTGAAAAAAATCTCGCCTACGGCGAAAAAGCTTCCGGCGGCTGGGGCTTCGCCCCAGACCCCGGTTTGCCCACCCAGCCTCATAGTCAACTTGAGTGTGACCCCCCTCACTAATAAAATAGTTCCTACGCCACTGAGTGTAACGAAATACTTGGTAATTACTTTTTGTTACACGGGCACTGATTTTCCCGCCACAACCAGGGCTTATTTAAACATGTATGCTGTTAAATACAGGACTTTCACCAATGTACTGGGCTTTCAAGGAGAGATTTGTCCTTACCTTCTTGGTGACACGGAAAATGTAGTCTTTGAAGAGTTTTGTCTTTCAATTGCAAGCCTGATTAATTAAACGAGGGAGCGGAGCGACCGAGTGTCTCCATTCAACTCTAACGGTTCTCATTCTGTGATTCTGTCTGTCTGTCTGTACGTCGAAAATCAGCCGAACCGCTGAACAGATTGGGCTGAAATTTTAAACAGACATCCGGTACGAAATTATTGAGAACTGCTAACAAAATCACTAGATCCATTGCGATTCAATCCTACAATAAATAAAAATGTGATTTTTAAAATATCGATAGCATTTGTTTAGTAGCAGCTATCGGGACCACATCTACGTGGCTTGCATGGCCTATTGGTAAGCTTTAGCCTACCACGCGGAGGGTTGAGGTTCGATACCCGTTAGCTCGAACTTTTTTTATATTTTTACACCCACATATTATTTTTGAGGGGTGTTAAATGGGAAATAAACTTAGGTGAATTTGTTTTATCTTGGAAATTTGTTAATGTTTCACTCTAATACGTTTTGAACACGATTCGCATTTCAAATGTTCAATTTAAATATCTAGGGAAACGCTAAAGTCGTTGTTAAACGAGTGAGTGAGCCATGTGTTGAGTACCCGGTATCATTCCTCATACTGGGCTAGATCCTTAGGTATAGGGGAGGAAAGGTGCTGTTCCCGGGTACTCAACACTTGGCTCACTCACTCACTCGTTTAACAACGACTTTGGCGTTTCCCTAGTTAAATATAATAAGATGCACCCTGGCATACCTAGCCGGACAAAGCCAGTCCAAGGGGTACAATTAAACGACAACTTGTCGATCGATATTGACATAATATAGTAAACTGACCCCCAGAGGCACTGCAGAGTCCAACATGTTTGCTTGTCACTCTGGCAATTATTAACCATGGGTTAAGTTGTCGTATGAGTATAGATGTTAACAAATTTGCAACTGCCGATCTAAATTTTTGCTTGAATTAAGTGCTTTCTTACAAAATAATATCCACACTCCAATCGATACTCATTATAGTCATTACTTATACGCATTCTTTGCCAGGCGGTTGAAAGATACTAATTTTATTTCCATAAACTAAGAATAACTCATAAGTGTTTGCAGTTCTTTAGTTTAACCCGTATCATCACAAGTCAATCCTATAATTTTTAATTTTTTTTAAATATTTGTTTAACAATGTTGGTGTGAATAACGCTTATATCATCTCTACCCCACTCAGACACCTAGACCTAGAGCGACTGCAATGGAGGCGGACAAGAGCGAGACCCCGTCTTGGCTGGACAAGGAGTTTGTCGAGACTTTGCTACGAGACAACGAGAACGACACTTCCCTTGTTGTCAATGACATCAGCGTGAAGCCGGCGGTCGGTAAAGGAGAGAACTACGGGAGCCTGTTACATCGAGTCGCTGTTAACTTCACATCAGGTGAAAAGCTGTGTTGAATTATGACATTTTGTAATCGATAACGCTGTTTTGATGCACGACGAATGAGAGCCGTTTTGCTTAGTTGTTAACTAACATTCAAACATTTTTTACTCTTATGTTTGTTGCACTTATAATTTTGATATATTTGTTTATTGTTAATTAATATTTTTAATTGTTTGTTAATTTGTAGGTTTATTAATTGTAATTTTAATTTTTACTTATTTATATATTTTTTTAGGATTGTCTATGTAAAATGGTACTTGTGCTGTACGAGACTCTTATATAAATAAATATAAGCACATTAAAGCTTTATTTTTGTTTTAACTTTAAAATTGGACCTAACATTGGTAAGCACACTCTGACACAACTGCTGTATAGTTACTAGCCAATATTCCGCATACTAATATACATTTATGTTGCACATGTCAAGGAGGGAAGGCCGACAACCTCTCGTTGATCGTAAAGGTCCTCCCTACCGCCGAACAGATCGCTAAACTGTTAATCGAGGCCGGCTTCTTCGACCGAGAGACCAAGATGTACCAGGACACCCTTCCAGCCCTCTACAAGCTGCAAGCAAGCTTCTCCAGCGAAGATAGGGCGACCTTCTCAGCCAAGTCCTACAAGACGACCCGACCTCACACCATAGTGATGCGCGACCTGTACCAAGACGGCTTCAAGTTGGCAGATCGACACAGTGGCCTAGACCTCCAACACACCAAGCTTGCGCTGGGAGCCATGGCTCGCCTCCACGCCCTGTCTATCGGTCTAGTGGCACAAAACCCGACCAGCTTTGATTATTACACCGAACCATTCTTTTGTGAGGATCGTAAGGAACAAAATAACCAATTCATCAAAACAACTATTGATCTGCTAGCTGATGCAATAGATACTTGGCAAGGTTTTGAAAAATTTAGCGACAAACTGCGGAAGATTGATTTTGTAAGTGAAACAAATGAGATAGTGAAAGTGAAAGATGGGGGTATAGCTGTCTTAAATCATGGAGATGGTTGGACCAATAACATGCTCTTCAAATATGCTGAGAACGGTGAAGTTCAGAGTATGAAATTTGTGGACTTTCAAATAAGTCGTTATGCTTCACCAGCGTTGGACATTCAATACTTCATGCACACCAGTCCGAGTCAGGAAGTACGCGAGAAGTATTGGGATGAGCTTATATCGTATTATTACAAGACACTGGTGGAGACTTTGAAGAGCATAGATTGTGAGTCACTGGCATTCAGTTTCGAGGAGCTTCAGCAAGAGATGCGAGATAAGATGAGATACGGGGTCTTAGCAGCTTGCTGGGTCCTTCCGATAGTTCTCGTCAACTCAGAAGATGCGCCAGACTTTGAATCACTATATGGAGATAACTTTGATGAGCGTGAAGGAGATGCTGGCTCAAATTTGGGTAAAACGTATAATGGTACACGCTTTCGAGAAGTTTTTGAAAAATTGTTGCTACATTTTGAGAGTATTGGAGCAATTTAGTTAGTGTTTTAAACATGACCAAATATGAAGTGTTGAAGGCTATCGCGGCCATTTTGTAATAATATTATATGGTCTTAGGGACATTGTGATGCCATCCCCCGTCCCCAACAACAGGTCGTGTGAACAATCTTATCTACCACGGCAAGCATACATGGGATGTGTTAAGAGTTGTTGATAAATGAAATGAAGGTTGTGGTTTTTTAAAATTGTTTCAGCTATGAAGTTGCGTTTTACGAAATAAATATTTAATGAGTTAATGTCATTACATTTTATTGTCAGTGGTGGGATATATAAATGGATTCGAATGTTTGCTCTTACGTGGGTCATGACGTTGATAGGAGTAAGCTTACTTATCACCGACATGTTACTGAGAATGTTTTGCCAATGCGTCAATCTCCGCAGAGAACACCTTTATACACTAATAGAAATATTTGATTGTCAACAAGTTGCCAGCAGGTCGTTTTCATTTCTTTAAAACATTTTTAACGTAGTCTACTGGTAGGCAACAGTTTGTCAATGGTAGTCACTGCCTTTTTCTTGAACTTTGCCAACCATCTCTTTGCATGGTACGAACAAGTTAAACTTTACATAAAGTACACCATCAGTATTATTATAGTGATGAAACTTTTAGTGTAGGTGTGGTTTTTGTATTTGACTTTTTGGACAGTCCACTATACATAAAAATACTAAACAATAATTCGTTGACTTTTTATCAGCCATCTTCATTTCATCTTCATTGAATATAACCAGTTAAAGATGGCCGATCAGTTAATGAAATATTTTTATAAGTGTAGTGGAGTCCAAAGAATCAATAACATTATTAACATTAAGTTTTTACTTAAATTATGACTTAAGGTTGCTAAATTTTGTTTTGATAATAAACATGTGTATGGCAATAATGCAATGAATAAAGAGTATATTTGAATTTATTATTTATCTTTTGAACACTGTAATGTGGACTGAGTTTGGAGATGATATTGATTACTTATACGTTTATGAAAATTTACAGTTATATTTATGTATTTTCCATTTTCTAATATGACAACTTTTTTAAAGCGGACGTTACACTGGAAAGTAAAAAGAAAAAGTGAAAGAGAAAAAGTATTTTTTTAGAAGTAGAGTTAGCATGTAGCGACTTTTCACTAAGTCCGACTAGTTCGGAAAGTTTTTATTCTTTACTTTTCGACTTCCCAGTGTAACAGCAACGGGAAAAGTCCCGTAAGCTACATGCTAACTCTACTTCTAAAAAGTTGCGTTTTCTCTTCACTTTTTCTTTTCACTTCCCAGTGTAACGTTTGCTTACGCTAGGTGCCTCTCAAGTTTCATGTTTTGCCTAATTTTACGATTAACTTCATCACATCTGAACATCTAACCGTCTATCTGTAGCAAAGAGGTAAAGCACCCGACTAACAATTGTGAGTACAGGATTCGTTCGGGGGTAATTTGTGCATCAATTTCCATTTAATCAATAACTGCGTTTATCACACGAGTTAAAACGATTTAACTAGTTCGAACTAAGAGTTAGTAGTATGTACTGAATTGAAACAGCTTAGTTTTACATAAACCAAATTACGATTGTACTTTTAGTGTTTATTAATATTGTTATCTAAACTAATGATACAATAAATAACTTTTAACTTAGCATGGTATGTCGCACCTCAAGATTCACTCTTACAGGGGTGTACAAATATAACATAATTTAAAATGTATTGTACTATTATAGTGGAAAAATAGAGTGAATTGAACTGAATTGAGTGCTGTTGATAAACACTTAGCTTAAAACGGTTTAACATTATAGTCGGATACCGTTAAATTTTTGTGCTTAACGCTTCGGACTTCGGAAAACGGTAACGTTTTAGCTAATTCGAACGTAATGTATGTGATAAACGCAGTGATACACCTACGGGAGTGTTCGCCCATGAATAAAAACATAATACGAATAAACATGATTGAGTTATTAAAAAAAAAAAAAAAAAATGCTTTATTAAAGAAAGAAAGAAAGAAAGAAAGAAAGAAAGAAAGAAAGAAAGAAAGAAAGAAATCCGTATTTAGAGTCTACCCACTCAGTCACAACTGATTTTCAGTGGGGGACAGTACATCAAAGCGACCAAGCCACCATGCAGGCCCTGACGCAATTGACAAGTGAGCGATAACCAACCAAAGATCGATTTTTAAATAGGAAATATAGCAATCAGTGATATGGACAGTGCGAACAAGGCCGATTCAGAACAACTTTAAATTTATTATGTGCCTCGTTGCTAGGGCGGCTCCAAAGTCACCGTTTACAAATTCCTAAGACAAGAACTGATGGACTTAACTCCAAATCAGAAGTTTAAAAAAGTCTGACTTAAGCGGCAATCGAACCCTGAACCTTCTGCATTAGAAGCAGGTAGGCTAACCACAAGACCAACAATTGAGAAAACAACATAATATGTTCTTATTTTAATTGTATCTTCTTCTTCTTCTTCTTCTTCTTCTTCTTCTTCTTCTTCTTCTTCTTCTTCTTCTTCTTCTTCTTCTTCTTCTTCTTCTTCTTCTTCTTCTTCTTCTTCTTCTTCTTCTTCTTCTTCTTCTTCTTCTTCTTCTTCTTCTTCTTCTTCTTCTTCTTCTTCGCAGGCTCCCCTTCCACCGCCTTCTTTACTCCTCCCAACCAAGGAGGTATAAAATTATAATGTAAGGAGGCAGCATGGCGTCATCAAAACCATAGCCACTTTGAACGACAATGGTGGTCGGCGAGAGCCTCGAAACCAAAGCAAGGTCGTCGGTATTATTAAAGCTCATTGTCAAATTTGGATATTGCTTAACGTCTCATTTTTATGCAACTTGGCTAATCGAGACGAAGGGAGGTACGTAAGGGATGACGCGGGGGACAAGGGGTGGACAGGCCTGTGCTGGTCAGAACCAGCCACAAGCGTATTTGGAGGGCAGGGGTTCCCCCACGTCGTGGTCGTCTCCATCTGTGTCATCATCCGTCCGTGTTGTCATTGTCGTCGGGTCGGGGAGGGGAAAGTTCCCCGACGACGACCCAGAGCTCGCCATTAGTTTCAGGAAGAAAAACTCCCCTTATCACGGGTCAAACCACGAGAAGGTTGCGAGTTGGAATTTGATGGCCAGCTATGAACATTCCAAAGCAAACAAAAACGCAACACATCAACAAAAATTACATTTCACCTCTTTATAATCCTGTCAAATAAGATCGTATATTGACGTTTGGAGGAAAAAATTGCGATGTCGCTGAATTTTTGCAGAGACATTCCTTATATAATACTTATTAACATACTAAAACTCCCCTACAATCGGACTGGAGCTTCAGCCGCCATATTGGAAAATGGCGGCCAAAAGGTGTTTGTTATCGAATATCTCCAAATTGGTTTGAGATAGACAAAATATCTCAATGGCAAAAAGATATCCCATTTAATTCCCTACAAAACAGGTGTCCGCTATATTTTTGGTAGGGGCAAAGGTTACGTCACAAAATCGTGGTTTATATGTTGCTCATTGGAGTACCAGCTTATTTCCAAATTTTCACGCCCAGCATCAAACAATGCCCGGTAAATCCGTAAGAAATCGATTTAAATACAAAAGGACTTTTGTACGGGGTTCATGAAAGCTTCCGTAGTATTTAAAAAAATCAGTTCTGCGAAATCGAATTTTGCATTTCCCCTGAATTTGGGTTTTACCATTGTTGGTATTTCCTCAAAAATGACCTTTTTGACTATCCATTATTAAGCACTAAATAGCATCGGAGGAAAAATTCTTCTACGCACATTGAAATGACTCAAATAATGATCCGATTACAACCAAAGTTTAAATCCAATATGGCTGCTAATTCCTAATATCCACAACATCAAAGTGAATTGTGTAACAAAAAGAGTGTTAAAACAGCACGAAAACAGTATTCATATTGTGAATATTATGAAATTAGCAGCCATATTGGATTTGAACTTTGGTTGTAATCGGATCATATTTAAGTCATTTCAATGTGCGAAGAAAGAATTTTTCCTCCTATGCTATTTAGTGCTTAATAATGGACAGTAAAATATGCCATTTTTTTAGGAATTGCCAACAATGGAAAAACCCAAATTCCGGGTAAATGCAAAATCCGATTTTGCAGAACTGATTTTTTAAAATACTAATAGAAGCTTTCATGAACCTCTACAAAAGACCTTTTGTATTTAAATCGATTTCTTACGGATTAACCGGGCATTGTTTGATGCTAGGCGTGAAAATTTGGAAATTTGCTGGCACTCCAATAAGCAACATATAAACCACGATTTTGTGACGTAACCTTTGCCCCTACCAAAACTATAGAATACACTTGTTTTGTAGGGAATTAAATGGGGAATATTTTTGGCATTGAGATATTTTATCTTTCTCAAACAAATTTGGCGATATTCGATAACAATCACTTTTTGGCTGCCATTTTCCAATATGGCGGCCGAAGCTCCGGTCCGATTGTAGGGGAGTTTTTGTATGTTGATAAGTATCCTTTAAGGAAGGTCTCTGCAAAAATTCAGAGACATCGCAATTTTTTCCTCCCAAAATTCTTATATTTGACAGGATTATTATTATTCATGCTCATATTAATACAAGAGTAATTATCAATGTATTAAGTATACTACCAGCTGTTTCAGCGCCGCCATTTTAACATAGTGGCCGTCGATGGTAGTCGCCATATTGGTCAGCACCAACGAGAAGTTGTAAAAACTGCGAAAAACTGTTTTAGCAGCCGCCATATTGGTCAGCACCAACGAGAAGCAGCAAATACTGCGATCAGGCTGGATCAGACGTTCAAAACGGCCACGTTGATTTATACAGCCACAGATAGCGCATGCTGTCTCCTTACAATATTCATACCTCCTTGCTCCCAACAGATAGCAAATAATTCTAAATTACGATACTTCTAAGTGGAGGCCTTGGACTGCTCAGCTGACTTCCTCATTTAGAACATTATTGCGTATCTGTCAGTGCACGCTAGGCGACCAGGCAAACGACACGCTGCTTTCAAGTAAGGAGAGGCGGGAGAGGGGACTTTCTTGTGGTAAGCGAATGCAACAATTAATATAATGGATGCTAAAATACATTATTATATTTAAATGTAAGGATTAATAAAGTGGATCACAACAAAGAGCAAACTAAAATAGTTTTTAATGAATGTGAGTTTAAAGAAATATAGCCTATTATGTAAAATCTTATTGAGCATTAAATTTTTTTTAAATGCCTTTGTGGTAGTAGATACGAAAAATAGTTCATGCAATTTTTCTAAGCAAATCAAAATACATTGACATTTAACCAAGTAGTTGTATGTATAGTTCGTTTGAAATCTTAAAAGCCATTAATCATAAAATTACTTGTTTTGTGTTTTTTTGTTTTATTGTATTTTTGTACATAACTATTATTTTGTATTTTTGTACATAACAATTATTTTGTACGCCAAGTTTTTATGCACCTTACAATTTATTACTTGCTAAATAATCGCAGTATACTTATGTATTCTGTCATGGATGGGTTTAATGTCCCCCACTGAAAATCAGTCATATGACTGAGTGGGTAGACTCTAAATAAGTATTTATTTATTGTTGTATTTATTGTATTAAAACACAATATGTGTATCGCGACCCTACCAAACTGTGATTGTAATGGAGGCTTAAACTTGGTAATGATTTTTGTAACACGCGCACTGCTTTTTCCTCAACTATAGGTTTATTTGGTTTACTACACGAATCTACACTTAACGCTAGGTAAGCTCACGAAGTCTACAAAGCGATTTCGTATGTGTAATGCAAGTGTAGCTGTTGGCTTGACTTCGTGTAGTGAAAGTATAGCATTTCTACGCGATCTCTATGAGGTATGTGTACAAATTTTGGCGCTGGATTTGAAGAGAAACAGATTAAAACATAAACATTCTTGCAATGGCAATCCGATATAACTCCTAAAATCAATTAATATGGTACTTTATTACGCATAAGAAACCAATTCGGAGTATTTTATTTATTTGGGACTATATTTTGTGGTGTGGGCCAACTCATAGGGTAACCTCAATAAGAATAAAACTAGAGAATCTCTGATCGACTATCAATTTGTCTCATTGAGTGCCTTCAAAAGTACTGTCTGTTGTTTTATTATGTTTTAGTAGTTTGACAGTTTGATGTGGGCGAATGTAGTGTAGAGTGAAGCTTAAAAACTTGGTTATCCTAGGTGCATGAAGTGTTATGTAATTTGATTTGGAAGGCCTACACCTACACTACACAAGTCTACACTATACTAGGTGAACGAAACAAACCTAATGAGACCAGTCTTTTACATTTATTGTCATACGTTATGAGTTGAAATTAATGTTATTTGTGATGGGCTTATTTGTACACGCTTTTGCATACATGCAGAACTTTCACGACTATTTTGATATTTCAAGTCGGAGATAGCCTTACCTTCTTGGACCACTGAAAATAATGACAAATGTAAACTTACCAGCATACAATTTTATTTGCAAAGCAAATTACTTAATTACATAGTCTGCAATACACCAATCATTTAATAAACGTAAGTTATTTTCAAAAAGCCTTTTTTAACGGTAATATAATGAACTGTGTAACTCAATTCGAATTGATTCAAATCGCGAAGAAACGCGTGCTGACTGACTGTCGAAATCTTATGGG
The DNA here is from genome assembly GCA_024449915.1 of Sweltsa coloradensis. Lineage (NCBI taxonomy): Eukaryota > Metazoa > Arthropoda > Insecta > Plecoptera > Chloroperlidae > Sweltsa > Sweltsa coloradensis. Next base: position 609,226 of record JAMZAV010000006.1, on the reverse strand, counting down.
TCGCGCAGTGATCAGGCGATAACCACTGGTTTCAGTGCATGTGGAGTGCGTATTTACGTCAATACGTCGTGTAATTTGCACACTCAGTACAGCTAAGCGCAGTGCTCAGTTTGCACTCAGCTGCACTCTACAGTCATGTGACCTCACAACCTATCCGTCATAACGGTGACAGTTCCTTCGCGCCTAACAAAATATAATATTTTGAGGGGTAGATAAATAATATATTTTTATTTGAAAGATATACTATTATTAAATTTGATACAACGTTCCAAAAAATACTTTTAATAATTGAGTGCATGTTATATGCTATTTGCCTTGCGTCATGTGCTGCTGTGTGCTTGTATATTATAATGTATTATCATTTTTTTTAAACGCCACGTGTATTTAGGACTAGAAAAATTTACACAATAAACCCATTTTACATTAAATTATCATGTCAGAAAGCTGTTTTCTGGGTTTTTTGACGCAAATATTTCTTAACAAAATTTCGCCTCCAGCGACTGGGGTTCTGTCTCAGACCCCGTGCTGTTTCATGGAATGCATAAACTTACATTAAAATTGTCCCGGTTTGTAACTTTCAAAATATGGTCACTTTAGCCTTGGGTCAAGTTGTTGTATGAGTAGTTCGCAAGCCTCAAGCCAGATTTCTGCTAACAAACACTCACAAACTCTCTACTCCACTCTGACACTCAAACCTTCTACGCATTCATCGCCTGGCAGTTGATAGATAGTTATTAGAATTATTTTAATAAACTAAGAATCACACATGAGTGATAACATTTCTTTTGTTTGACCCTTATCATTGCAAGATAAACCTGACTTTCTTTTTCATTTTTTAATATACTGTTGATGTGACTCAATAACACTTATATCGTCTATACCCCACTCAGACCAAGAACTAGAGCGACTGCAATGGAGGCGGACAAGAGCGAGACACCGTCTTGGCTGGACAAGGAGTTTGTCGAGACTTTGCTCCGAGACAACGAGAACGACACTTCCCTTGTTGTCAATGACATCAGCGTGAAGCCGGCGGTCGGTAAAGGAGAGAACTACGGGAGCCTGCTGATGCGAGTCGCTGTCAACTTCACGATAGGTACTATAGGCAGGGTGAATAGCCACTGATGGCGCTAGTGAATTTACAGGCAGCGCGCACAAGCGGCAGCTGCCCGAACCATATTGATGAATAACAACTGTTCCTACTAGGCCTTTACATGGCCTTTACCATATGCAGTGTCCGATAGCGTCCCGATATAATCATAAAAATACGGATTTAAAAGTGTGCTTGCGTTCTTCAATGCACCTAAATGTTTTTAAAAATGATTGGAACTGGCCAAAGCAGGTCATGTGTTAGACGTGACGGAAATTAAAGCTTTGTTTGCTTGTCCTGTACCAGGTTCACATATTTACTCCAGGAATCGTCCGGATGTACGTCATAAAACCGGAAATAGGAGTAATAAGTAGCGTTACGCCCAGTTGGACTAACAAACATATTTGCACCCAGTTTTGACATTTGACGAGGCTACGAAGGCCTAGAGCATACATACCGCACGATGATAGGCTAATAGGCTTTGGGCCTAGTATATTTTTCAATATTTTGGCCTAGATAATAGGTTTCTAGTACATTGTTGTACATAACATTGCTAAACGTCTTTCAAGCAGACCTATCCTAGTTTTAGGTTATGTCGGCCCTGGCTTAGGGTTTGCTTAACGGTTGATTAATTGGCATTGTTCCTTTAAAGAAATGTCGTGAAGATTCATATAATCATTGGGAAAGATATTGCTCGGCCCGGCTTTTTCCATTTTAACTTCTAGCTTCTTTCTTAGCTTCTCACTACACAACCAAGCCACTACAAACTTTAAAAATGGCGCAATATTTTGTTGTTTTAACACCCACTCCTGCTAAATAAGCAGGTGTAAATTCTTACTCCAGTCGCAGTTGTGGTAACTTACAACAGGACAAAAAAAACGTTTCTGGGTTGTGACAGGTACATTTACACCAGACAGAAAAAAGGGTTTTCGTGAAAAACTTACACCTGGTGTAATAGAAACAGGACAAACAAAACAAAGCTTAAGTCGGGCGAAATAAACAGCTTAAAACTGCGGGAGTTGTGAGGCAGACATCTGTCAACTTGCCTCCATATGACGTGAAAGTCGATGGAAGTATATTAAATTGTTTTTATATGTCAGTGTCATTATAAAATTGATTCAATCGCAGTCTGAAGACTGACTAATCGTTCAATAAAATGTAAGCCTGGGCCGCGGCCTAGCTAGACTGGGGCATACTGGGGCCTACAGTTCAAGGGGAACTGTCAAGTCATGTCATGCCCTGCGATGGTGATAGGCCTACGGACTGTAGGCTTCTGTTAGCCTGTAGAAGTAATTTTGACTTTCTGCTCGAAATTAAGTCCCTCATGCAGCCCTAGGGCCTAAGCCATAGGTTTTTACCACGTAGGGTAGGCCTACTTGGTTGATCTAGGTCTTCCCTTGGCCTAGTGGTTTTGTCAATGCTAGGGGCCTACAACTTTATTCGCTACCTTAGAGGCTGGGCACCTTGTGCAAAACGTTGAAACAATAATCTTACACAATTCATTCACAATAAAAACCCTGAAGTAGGCCTAGGGCCAAGCCCAGCTACCCCCGAGGGCTAGGCCTAGCCCTAGGTTTGTTTGCTTTAGTCTGATGAGCCAAGGCCTTGTCCTAGCCCATAAAAAACACAATCAAAGTTTGTAACCTACGCTAGGCTTATCACATCTTTTCAAAATTATTCTACATGCTAACACTACCATTCGGTATCACAATCGCAGGACATGACAGTTCCCCTTGAACTGTAGGCCCCAGTCTAGGTAGGCCTAGGCCTAGGCTAGGCGGCACTTCTATACCTGGGGGGGTCCAACTTTTCAACAACGATTTTTTGCAACGTTTTCAAAAAAATACTCTACCTACTAAACCTTTAACGTTGCTATTTTAAATATGAAGTACTTTAAACGCCAAAGGACTTTCGTTTAAAATAGCGACGTTAAAGGTTTTGAAGTTTTTTTTGTTAATTTAACAGCAAAAAATCGTTGTTGAAAAGTTGGACCCCCCCAGGTATAGAAGTGCCGGCTAGGCTAGGCCGGCGAGGCTTACATTTTATTGAACGATTAGGGCTAGTCGGCCTTTCAGACTGCGATTGCGGCAATTTTATAGTGATACTGATATAGATAAAACAATTTAATGTACTGACATCGACTTTCACGTCATATGGAGGCAAATAATAACACTCTTGTCTGACATAAACATGAGCAAAATGCAAGCATTTACCATAGCTTTTACGTCAGCTGTGGCCAGCTTCATCAATTTAATGTTAGAATCCGCCGCTACGAGCGCTAGTAGTATCAACGCACGGTGCCTATTGTAATCGTTTAGTTTTGCTCAGTCTTGTGATACAATTATTCGTGATATAATAATATGTTTAACCGTTGAGTATTATACTCAATGGTTAAACTGCAGCATGTGTTTTAAAAAAATGTGGATGATAGTAACCTGCAAATTAATTTTAATTCAATGGTAAATTTAATTCACTATTGTAATGTTGGAGTTTCATTGGTGTACCCAAAATTTATTACAAACCCTTATAACGTATAGAATCACTGTAAAAACTTTGATTCATGGCACGTGTAACTGCTTTAGCTGATCGTTTTTGTGAGTTTTGAGGCTATTTGCACGATAGAAAACAGTTTGAACAGAAGCGTTATTGAGGAATGAGAATTGGGATTTTCCTAATTGCTAAAACTTTATTCGGTAACTTAACATGTGTATGACAAATGCAATACATATGGAGAAATTTTGAATCTATTCTTTCATTATCTCTCGGTACATATTCATGCACAATAGGATGAAAGGGTGGATTTAATGGATGAAATTGATGGATTGGATTAATATATGTTTGGATTGCTTTAAATGATGAATTTACATTGACAATAATTTTTATTATCCCTATACATTGATGAGTTTACACTTGATACAACTTAAGTAGTAACTGGCATAGAATCCGAATAATACTTCACATTTGTTTTATACGACATGTCAAGGAGGGAAGACCGACAACGTCTCGTTGATTGTAAAGAGCCTCCCTACTGCCGAACTGATGGCCAAACTGTTACTCGAGATCTTCATCTTTGAGCGAGAGACCAAGATGTACCAAGACACCCTTCCAGCCCTCTACAAGCTGCAAGCGAACCTCTCCGACGCTGAACGGACGAACTTCTCAGCCAAGTCCTACAAGACGACCCGACCTCACACCCTAGTACTTCGCGACCTGTACCAAGACGGCTTCAAGTTGGCAGATCGACACAGCGGCCTAGACCTCCAGCACACCAAGCTTGCGCTGGGAGCCATGGCTCGCCTCCACGCCCTGTCTATCGGTCTAATGGCACGAGACCCGACAAGCATGGATTACTACACCGAGCCATACTTTTATGAAGAACGTAAGGAAAAAAATGACACATTCATCAAAACAACTATTAATCTGCTTGCTGACTCAATAGATACTTGGCAAGGTTTTGAAAGATTTAGCGACAAACTCCGTAAGATTGATTTTGTAGCTGAAACAAATGAGATGGTAAAAGTGAAAGATGGGGGTATAGCTGTCTTGAATCACGGAGATAGTTGGATCAATAACATGCTCTTCAAATATGCCGAGAATGGTGAAGTTCAGAGTATGAAATATGTGGACTTTCAAGTAAGTCGTTATGCTTCACCAGCGTTGGATATTCAATACTTCATGCATACCAGTCCGAGTCAGGAAGTACGAGAGAAGTATTGGGATGAGCTCATATCGATTACTACAAGACACTGGTGGAGACTTTGAAGAGCATAGATTGTGAGTCACTGGCATTCAGTTTCGAGGAGCTTAAGAAAGAGATACGAGATAAGATGATGTTTGGGGTCTTGGCAGCTTGCTGGGTCCTTCCAATAGTTCTCGTCAACTCAGAAGATGCGCCAGACTTAGCATCGCTACAAGGAGAAGACTTGGGTGAGCGTGTAGGAGATGCTGACTCAAATTTGGGTAAAACGTATAATGGTTCACGCTTGCGAGGAATTTTGGAAAGAATGTTGCTTCATTTTGAGAGAATTGGAGCCATTTAGTTAGTTTCTCAATTTCATTAATCGGGAAACACTCCCGTAGCTGTAAATGATTTTATGTAAATCTATTCAATAATTACAAAATCCATTTCAGCGGGGTATCGAGCCCCGGTCTCCCAATTGCCGGTCGGGTGCTTTCCCCCTAAGTTACCGAGACGTTTAACTTCATCCAACAATCCAGATGTTATGAAGTTAACCATATGGCTACTGTGACTCATTAGCCATCTTTATTTCATCTTCATTGATTATAATTAATTGAAGATGGCCGATCAGTCATTGGATTATTTTTTTATAAGTGTAGTGTTGTCTTAACAAATCAACATCACTATCAGTACGTATTAAGTTTTACTTGAATTGTGACATATTAATGGTTTATTTCTCGATTTGTTTGGTCAGGAAACACTCCCGTTGGTGTAATTGTTATTATTTACTACAATTCAGAAATTAAAAAAGTCCGCCACAACCTGGAATGCGGGAGACCCGTGGTTCGAATCCCGGTTGGGGCGGACTTTTTTAATTTCTGAATTGAAGTAAATAATAAAAATATTAATGGTTGCTACTAGGAAAACGCTCAGTTGGACGCGTTGTTGAGCGAGCACCGGTACGTGCAACACGACCCGAGTACGACATTCCCATAATGTTACATACCAATAAGTCTTTATAGTCTTGACAGATTTAGCTGAAAATTTGTAAAATAGGAGAGAATGGATAAAATCCACCGCCATCTAGAGGACCTTGATATTATTTCTTTGGGAAAACTATTTTAACTCTTGATTACTTCTAGGTGGCAGTACATAGTGACCAGAATTCTTGTGCGACTTTTCGTTGCCATGGCAACGTTACTTTTGTTAAAATGTAATTTCTATCTACACTACTTATCGGATCAAAATAAAATTAACATATTCGTGACCGGACGGACATTCTAAATGATTTGGCTACCTCAGATTTTGTCGCCGTTAAGTTTTAAAAAAAAACTTTAGATTAACTTTAATGTAACTTTATAACTTTTTGAACGATTTTGCCACAAAACTAATGGCATTCAATCGGGAACGAAACTAGCGGATGGTCAAAATTTCAACTCGATCCGAGCCTCCGTTCGACCGCTATCATGAGCCAAAAAAGCTGTGCGACTTTCCGTTGCCATGGTAACGGGACTTTGTTATAATGTAATTTCCATCTACACTACTTATCGGATCAAAATAAAAATAACATATTCGTGATCGGACGGACATTCTAAATGATTTGGCCACCTCAGATTTTGTCGCCGTTTAGTTTAAAAAAAAACTTTCGATTAACTTTAATGTAACTTTTTAACTTTTTGAACGATTTTGCCACAAAACTATACAGCAACCCGCCTAGATGGTATGTACATGTGTGCAAAATTTCAGGTCGATCAGAGAAACGGTGCGACCTGTATCGAAACAGTAACAGAAAAAAAAAAAAAAAACAGACATTCGAGCCATAAGAGTCAAGTGGAGACGCTCGCTTCGCTTGCTCTATAATTTGTTTCTACAACTATCATATCACTATATAAATATATATATATATGACAATAATGCAATAATAATATTTACTTTCTTGTTTTTCTCTTAAATATACGAAATATGTTTGTGGGAGGAGTTTGGTGACACTTTTGATAAATTAAATCTTTATGAAAATGTATACTCTTTCTTATTGGCATTTTCCCACTTGTTAGGTGCCTCTCAAGATGATTTTTGTCTGATTTCACAATCTTCATAACATCTAAACATCCAACCGTCCCGGAGGTTGGAGGTAAAGTACCCGATCGGCAATCAGAGACGGGGCTCGATACCTCGCTGTGATGGATTATGTAGTTTCTGGATTGCTTTCCATTCAATCAATTACACCAACGGGAGTATTTCCCGGTGAATGAAATGGAGTAATAATATCACAAATCATTAGTTTATTATGTTCACGAACATGATATGAATAAAAATGTTCTTATACAAAGAGATTAGGTTGATTTACATGTTTTCACACGGAGAAGTTATAAGATGAGGTAAATTTCTTGTGACTATTCCAACCAAGTAAAATATGTGCAAGAAAATAATAATAAATAAAATGCGATCTAAAATCAATTCGAATCTTATTATTGGATGGAAGCTTATAGCCTTGGCAATGTTCTATTTGTCAATTGAAAAAACAACATCTTTATCCTTCTTCCTTCACCTCACCCCCTCACCCCCTCCTTTACTCCGCCTAAAAGATAGCAATTATGATGCTTAATTATGTCTGTTCTACGTGAGGCCTTGGACCGCTCAGCTGTCTTCCACACTCAGAGCATTATGCAACTTTATGCACAACTGCCAATATCTTAGCATCAGTATCAATCAGTGCACGCTAGGCAACCAGACAATCAACACACTACTGTCAACTGAGGAGAAGCTGGGGTCATAGTTACCTTGTGGTAAGCAAACACGAAACATAATGGATGTATAAATATACAATACTAAATTACAATATGTTGTTTCTAAGAATTAATAAACTGGATCAAAACAAAGAGCAATTACTAAAATAGTTTTTATTACATTGGAGATTAAAGAAATATTAAGTTATCTATTATGTTAAGTTTTATCAAGCAACATTAATTTAATGCATTCTTGTGGTAATTCATACAAAAAATAGTTGACGCAATTTTCCTAAGCAAATCTAAAAACATTTATTCTTAACCACAACAATTTTTGTTGTGTGTGTAAGTTCGTTCTTCATTTTTCAAACCATTCATCATAAAACGATTAGTTTTGTTTGTTATTAAGTTTTTTTCTACATAACTATTATTGTTTACTTCATTTTTATATGTATTACAATTACTTGGAAAACGATAAAGTCCCGTCACGTTGTTGAGCGAGCACCGGTACGTGCAACACGACCCGAGTACGACATTCCCATAATGTTACATGCCAATAAGTCGATTTAGCTGAAAATGTGTAAAATAAGAGAGAATGGATAAAATCCACCGCCATCTAGAGGACCTTGACATCATTTCTTTGGGAAAACTATTTTAACTCTTTGATAACAAATAATACACTGCTTCCTCGATAGTATTTTGATTACTTCTAAGTGGCAGTGCATAGTGAGACTTTTCGTTGCCATGGTAACGTTTCTGTTGTTAAAATGTAATTACTATCTATCTACACTACTTAAGGTCTTACCCGCCTTAGCTGAAAATTTGTAAAAAAGGAGAGAATGTTGCACTTATTGACCCTGCAAAATTTCATAACGATCGGAACATTTTTATTTTTTTTATTTTTTATAACCAACGATCGGATTTTGTTCAAAAACTATACAGCAACCCGCATAGGTGGTATGCACATGCGTGCAAAATTTCAGGTCGATCAGAGAAACGGTGCGACCTGTACCGAAGCAGTAACAGAAAAAAAACAGACATTCCAGCCATAAGAGTCAAGTGGAGACGCTCGCTACGCTCGCTCAATTACTTGACAATTAATCACAGTATGCTAATGAATTCTGCCATGGGCAAGTTAAGTATTGAATAATATATTTTACAATATATGAATTGTTGCAAGAAAGTGAGATCAACTCTAGAACCCCGCTATTTAAATTTGGTGACAGTTCAGTAAAAAAAAAAAAAAATTGGAAAATAAGACTAAATAGATGGGTCAGTGATACATAACTAGGAAAACGCTAAAGTCCCGTCGCGTTGTCGAGCGAGCACCGGTACGTGCAACAACGACCCGAGTACGACATTCCCATAATGTCGTAATAAGTCTTTAAGGTCTTGACCGATTTAGCTGAAAATTTGTAAAATAGGAGAAAATGTTGTACTTATTGACCCTGCAAAATTTCATAACGATCGAAACATTTTTTTTTTTTTTTATAACCAACGATCGGATTTTGTTCAAAAACTATACAGCAACCCGCCTAGGTGGTATGTACATGTGTGGAAAATTTAAGGTCGATCAGAGAAACGGTGCGACCTGTATCGAAGCAGTAACAGAAAAAAAACAAAAAAACAGACATTCGAGCCATAAGAGTCAAGTGGAGACGCTCGCTACGCTCGCTCAATTATCGCTAGGGAACGAAGTGTTAATAGCCGTGAAACATGAAGTGTTTGATTGATTGATCGAGTGAAGTGTTGGTCTTGTGTGTGGCTCGTTGGTCTTGTGGTTAGCGTATCTGCTTCCAATGCAGAAGGTCCGGGTCGATTCCCGCTGAAGTCAGAAGTTTTTTAACTTCTGATTTGGACTTAAGTCCATCAGTTCTTGTCTTAGGAGTTTGTAAACGGTGACTTTGGAGCCGTCCTAGCAACGAAGCACATAATAAATTCAGAGTTGTTCTGAATCGGCCTTGTTGATTCTGGCGTTGATTCGCGGGTGTTCGCACTGTCCATACCACTGATTGCTATATTTCCTATTAAAAATATCGATCTTTGGTTGGTTATCGCTCACTCGTCGATTGCTTTGGGGCCTACAGGGTTGGCTTGGTCGCTTTGGTTTAAAGTCCCCCACTGAAAATCAGTTATATAACTGAGTGGGTAGACTCTAAATACAATTTATTTATTTATTTATTTATTTATAGTAATAATATAAATGAGCTGTTTAGGATGTAGTGGAAAATTGAATAAAAAATTATCGTGTCAGTGATAGGTGACCAGAAATGGTTCTTGAAATATTAGTATTAAGGAAAGATAAATGGATGATAGTAATATGCGGGATGACGTACGATGAAGTACTTAATTACATAGTCTGCAATACACCAATCTTTTAATAAACGTAAGTTATTTTCAAAAAGCCTTTTTTAACGGTGATATAATGAACTGTGAAACTCAATTCGAATTTATTCAAATCGCGAAGAAACGCGTGCTGACTGACTGTCGAAATCTTATGGGTCGCGCAGTGAGCAGGCGATAACCACTGGTTTCAGTGCATGTGAAACGTGCGTATTAACGTCAATACGTCGTGTAATTTGCACACTCAGTACAGCTAAGCGCAGTGCTCAGTTTGCACTCAGCTGCACTCTACTGTCATGTGACCTGACCTCACAACCTATCCGTCTTGGCGGCGACAGTTTCTTCGCGCCTTACAAATCTACACTACAAAACATAATATTTTTGGGGGTAGATAAATAAAAATATGTTTTTATTTGAAAGATATACAGTTATATTAGGTTTGTTTCAAAAAATACATTTAATAATTGAGACCATGTTATACGCTATATGCCTTGCGTTAAATGCTGATGAGTGATAGTATTTTATATTGTACTATTATTTTTTTAAACGCCAGATGAATTTATGGCTGCAAAAATGTACGCATTACAACCATTTTCCATTAAATGGTCATGCCAGAAAACGGTTTTCTGGACATTTGGCGCAAATATATCTATACAAAATTTCGCATTAGGAGGCTAGGGCACTGCCCCAGACCCCGTGCTGGGCCATGGGATGCATAGACTAACACTTAACTTGTCCCGGTTTGCAAATTTCAAAATATGGTTACCTTAGCCTTGGGCAAGTTGTCGTACGAGTAGTTCACAAGCCTCAAGCCTGATTTCTGCTCACACCTGATCACAAACACTCCCAACGATACTTAGAACTTTTATGCATGCATTGCCTGGCAGTTGATAGATAGTTAATAGTTTTATTTCAATAAACTAAGAATCACACATAAGTGTTTACCATTGATATTAAACCCCTATAGTAGGCTAGATTAGCAGTCTCCTATACCTCCACACAGGCGCGAGCGTAGCAAATTGAAGACTCAACCGGCCCATTTCAAGATGGCGATTTGGTGTTTTAATTTATGCTTTTTTAATGCAATAAAGTATTTTACTGGATTGTTTGATATGGTTTTAGCTTGTGCAGCATGGTATTAAACAAAAGAAACAATACGAAGTGATTCTATAAGGGAATTTAGTAATCATTTGGTGTTAAAGGCTAGTATGCTTACCTGTCAACCTGGCGGCAATCTTGAGAACTATTTGGCCACAAATCGCTCCCATTTGATTAACATGTAAACTGTCATTTTAAGATGGCTTCTAATTGTACCGGAAGTGGACCACCGACTGCTGGTCTAGCCAATTATATAGGATGTCTATGGTGTTTACATTTCTTTTGGTTGACTCTTATCATCACAAGATAAACCTGACTTTCTTTTTCATTTTTTAATATAATGTTGATGTGACTCAATAACGCTTATATCATCTCTGCCCCACTCAGACCCAGACCTAGAGCGACTGCAATGGAGGCGGACAAGAGCGAGACCCCGTCTTGGCTGGACAAGGAGTTTGTCGAGACTTTGCTCCGAGACAACGAGAACGACACTTCCCTTGTTGTCAATGACATCAGCGTGAAGCCGGCGGTCGGTAAAGGAGAGAACTACTGGAGCCTGCTGATGCGAGTCGCTGTCAACTTCACGGCAGGTACTATTGTAATCGTTTAGTTTGCAGTCTAGTAATAAATTATTCGTGATATAATATTATTTTTATCCGTTGAGTATTATACTCAATGTTTAACTGCAGCATGTGTTTAAGAAAAAAATTATGGATGACAGTAACCTGCAAATTAATTTTAATCAATGGTAAATTTCAATCACTATTGTAATGTTGGAGTTTCATTGTTGTACTTTTACTGTGATCGAAAATTTATTACAAACCCTTATTACGTATAGAATTATTGTAAAAACTTTGATTTATGGCACGTATAACTGCTTTAGCTGATCGTTTTTGAGAGTTTTGAAACTATTTGCACGATAGAAAACAGTTTGAACATTAGCGTAATTGAGGAATGAGAATTGGGATTAACCTAATTGCTTAAACTTTATTCGGTAATTTACATGTGTATGAAAAATGCAATACATATGGAGAAATTTTGAATCTATTCCTTCATTATCTTTCGGTACATATTCATGCACAATAAAATGAACGGGTGGATTTAATGTATGAAATTGATGGATTGGTTTAAAAAATGTTTTAAAGAATTGCTTTAAATGATAAATTTACAATGACAATAATTATAAATTATCCCCCCCCCCCCCACACATTGATGAGTTTACACTTGATACAACTTAAGTAGAAACTGGCATGAATCCGAATAATACTTTACATTTGTTTTATACGACGTGTCAAGGAGGGAAGACCGACAACGTCTCGTTGATCGTAAAGAGCCTCCCTACTGCCGAACTGATGGCCAAACTGTTACTCGAGATCTTCATTTTCGAGCGAGAGACCAAGATGTACCAGGACACCCTTCCAGCCCTCTACAAGCTGCAAGCGAGCCTCTCCGATGCTGAACGAGCGACCTTCTCGGCCAAGTCCTACAAGACGACCCGACCTCACACCATAGTGATGCGCGACCTGTACCAAGACGGCTTCAAGTTGGCAGATCGACACAGTGGCCTAGACCTCCAACACACCAAGCTTGCGCTGGGAGCCATGGCTCGCCTCCACGCCCTGTCTATCGGTCTATTGGCGCAAGACCCGACATGCATGGATTACTACACCGAGCCATACTTTTATGAGGAACGTAAGGAAAAAAATGACACATTCATCAAAACAGCTATTAATCTGCTTGCTGACTCAATAGATACTTGGCAAGGTTTTGAAAGATTTAGCGACAAACTTCGTAAGATTGATTTTGTAGCTGAAACAAATGAGATGGTTAAAGTGAAAGATGGGGGTATAGCTGTCTTGAATCACGGAGATAGTTGGATCAATAACATGCTCTTCAAATATGCCGAGAACGGTAGAGTTCAGAGTATGAAATATGTGGACTTTCAAGCAAGTCGTTATGCTTCACCAGCGTTAGATATTCAATACTTCATGCATACCAGTCCAAGTCTGGAAGTACGAGAGAAGTATTGGGATGAGCTCATATCCGATTACTACAATACACTGGTGGAGACTTTGAAGAGCATAGATTGTGAGACACTGGCATTCAGTTTCGAGGAGCTGAAGGAAGAGTTGCGAGATAAGATGATGTTTGGGGTCTTGGCAGCTTGCTGGATCCTTCCAATAGTTCTCGTCAACTCTGAAGATGCGCCAGACTTAGCATCGCTACAAGGAGAAGACTTGGGTGAGCGTGTAGGAGATGCTGACTCAAATTTGGGTAAAACATATAATGGTTCACGCTTTCGAGGAATATTTGAAAAAATGTTGCTTCATTTCGAGAGAATTGGAGCCATTTAGTTACGGTTTTCTACATGGCCAAATTATGAAGGATTGGAAGTTTTGGCGGCCAGTCATAGTAATATTTGACGGTTTTGGGGACATTGCACCATCGTGACGCAATCACCTTAATTTTAAGCAATCAGGGTGCACCCTAGGCATCAGTTCAGTTTTTATAAACATTGCTGCTCATAGTAGGCTGCGGAACGTCAAGCGCGCACACAGGTACATACGCAGGTGTGGATCATGAATGATCTTCAAGCACTCGGCAGCTCATCAAACAATGCGAGAAAGATAATTTTTTGCACAGGTATTCAAGTTTAAATATTGTTGTTAAACTTGGACGCACACACAAATTGCATTGCCCTTGGTAGGGTCTGTACGTAGTAATAAAATATTCCTGGAATGTCACCTACTGAATAAAAGCTGATGGATATAGACCCAATATAAGGCGACTTTGATGGCGCATGGTTCCATTTCAAGCACTTAAAGTAATTCAAAAGTAAGTAATTTATGTCTTAGGGGAGGATAATAATAGTGTTGCATTGAAATATAATAGGAGGTGCATATACAAGTAATCTAGTAAAGAGTGCAAAAATTGTTCATAAATGAAATTGGGGTTGTTTGTCAAAAATGGTTTCTGATTTGTTGTGTTTTTGAAATAAATATTTAAATGAGTTAATTGCATATTATTATATTGTTGGCAGCGATGGGATGTATAGATAAAATCGTAGACATTTGCTCTCACATAGCTCATGACGTTGATAGGAGAATGCTTCCTAATCACCACATTGATCCTGGGAATGTTTTGCCAGTGCATTAACCTCCGCAGAGAACACCTCTTCACCACCGGGACAAAACTAAAAAAGTCATTATTGATGATGTGCTTAAACAAGGAATAGTTTAGCCATCTGTGTCTCCTTAGAGTGCTCCTGTCGTTCTGGTTAAGAAGAAAGGTGGATGAATGAGATTCTGTAAACATTATGCCACTCGATGATGTCCCAACCATGAATTCGCAAACTATTACTCGTATAGGATATGTGACAGGTTCATTTAGTTATGCACGGTTATTATAGAAGCAAGACCTGATGATTACGTACTATCAATGAGAGATAGCTTTGGAGGATCTAGAAAAAACTGCTTTTGCTAAATCACTGAGAGGTTTATACCAATTTGAAGGTTTTCCATTTGGGAAATTCAATGGACCTATAGTACATGAGAGGTAGTTTCGGAGGATCGGTAAAAAACTGGTTTTGCAAATCACGCAGAGGTTTATACCAATTTGAAGGTTTTCCATTTGGGAAATTCAATGGACCTATAGTACATGAGAGGTAGTTTCGGAGGATCGGTAAAAAACTGGTTTTGCATATCACGGAGAGGTTTATACCAATTTGAAGGTTTTCCATTTGGGTTGTGCAATGGACCTAGTACATTTCAGCGTCTAATGGAGCCAGATTGAACTGGTCTACTCCTATGGTAAAGCCTATCGAAATGACTATTAAAAATCAAACTTTATAGAACAGTATAAAGTTATTTAAAAATTTATTGAACTTAAAACTGCTCTTAGGTAGGAAATTATTTTTATTATATGGCAATATTTTTAAAAGATTCACATTTCTTCGACTGGCTGACATTTTTCTTTTCGAAATATGGGTATTGCTACATAATACAAATAATTTCCTACCTACGAGCAGTGTTAAGTTCGATTAATTTTTAAATAATATCTGAATGACGTTACTGCTTTTGCTAAAACCTTTGATGAACACAATCATGATGAGACTTTGAGAAGTTTTCAGCATTTGCGGGAAGCAGGGATGACAGTTTAACCATACATGTGCGAACTTTTTAAAGAAAAATAACAGTTCCTGTCATACTGTTTCGGTACAAGGCGTCTGAACTGATTTTAAGAAAGTGTCAGCAATAGTTAAATGGCCTTTTCCGTCTACAGTTAAGGAACTACGTTCATTTTTGGGGACTGCCTCATATTTCCAAAGATGTGCTTAATTCTTTGATCACATTGCTTCTCCACTTTATATCGTCTTACTGAAAAAGGTACTATGTTTGGAATAAAGAACGAACGCGAGGAGATAACGCTTTAAATGAGTGTTCATCGGAGTCTACCTACACGAGTTTAAATCCTGTCAAGACCGGCAATCCTTACTGAAGTTTGTTCTTGAGGTTTCCTCAGTCGTTAATGCGAATGCTAGGTATTGAGACCTCTTAAAAACCCTCGGACATCCCTTCACAAACGTCATTACTCCAACATACCTAGTTAGACACCTGAAGAGGAGCATGCATTGCACCCTGGGCAGGTTTTCTAAGATACATATAAAATTATTCGTCGTTCGTTTAATGTATTCCAGTAACAATTCGTTGATTCATTTATATAATAATTCTCTTCATGTTTATTATTTTTAACTTTATTTTCCAAGGTTGATATTTTTGCTGATGATTGTTATAATGTTGTTGATATTTATTGTTGTTATTTTTTTACGTTATAAAGTTGGCAGCCAACAAGTGTGTTTAGAGCTATGCTCTTTTCTGCCATCCTCGTGACATTAAATTGTTCTACATATTGAATACTATAACATATTATACATATTATTTATTGTGCGATTGCATATTGTTCAATTTTTTTGCCACATAAACTTAATGAAATTGATCGTGTTCTATTGTTTTTATTGGTCACTCCAAAGCAGTTTTGTGTGACGTTCAAACTGACAAACCATGGTGTGACACTGACATCTGTTGCAGACGGCTTGCAATGATAAGTTGTCCACTTGTAGTGTAACGTGAGTGGTGGTAACACGATAAAGCCCATCCGTACGACACGTGGAGCGCACAACTTGATGATAGATGGGTAATGTGCCGGATAAGTGGGCAATGTGTTTTGTTATTTGCTATGTCTAGTGGTGGTGGACATTTTTCAGCTGTTCATAAGTGTGTTACTTGAAATAAATTGGATAATGTAGAATAAAACCTTTCAAAGATGAAAGTTATAGACAAAACTATTTTGTGTCATTTCCGAGCTAAATAATTGTCGACTTTATTAAAATAGTTATGTCAATTAAATTACATTTAAAAAGAGATTTCGACTGCTAAAATTAGGTCCAAAATAAATGGTTTGGGTTTTGTTCAAAGCCCAAAAACCCAAAACTTTCGAATGTTTTTATTAATAATTCGAACGTAATTAGCTGTTCATACATCCTTGCCAAACAACAAGTATAGTTATTTGCGAAATGTCCTATGAATCCCATTTAATCTGTTTACTCAAATCTTACTGTCTCTCTTATCTAAGATAAGACTGACAACTTCAGGCTAGATATGAAATCCTTTGCACACATTTCCACCTTGTGCAAATCCGCAGTCGCCTCAATAAATTAATGGCCTTCCATCACTTTGGTATTTACACTCGAAATTCGTAGTATAATCTTTTGAGAATGTCTGAAGGTTATTCGATTATTTGGTTTAAGCTATAGCAATCTTCTTCGGGATCTGGGAAGCTAATTTCATTAATGGGCCTGTTATACACGGATGCTTATACATTGTGTACACACTCGACCAGAAGTAGGCCTAGATCAAGGGCTGGGTATAGTAGATACCACAACCACAAAATCCTTGATTTACTAATAGTCAATGGTGTGCGTAACACAGTAATGAGATCGGTTTCAGGCTGTATGTTATCCAAAACATTTACATTTCTTTCTTGGACGGGAATTAGCGCCGTAGATGTAACAAAATTACATAATATTTTGGTCGTGTCAGAAAACCATTGGCCCTATATTATACAAAACCAAGTTAGTAGCTTCTGTTTCGCACATTTTAGGAAGAGTTGTCCTCCTTTTTGAATCAGTTTTTCTGAATAGGATAGACGTCAAATAAATATAAATACATAAAAATAAATATAAGCTAGTGAATGGAAGACTCAATTACTACAAAGGAGAAAAAATAATCGTGTGTTTTTCTTATTTCATGTGTAAATTTGTTTGCAAGAGTCCAGTCAAATTATTTCTCCGATCATGCTGAAATTATGTGGACACCTTCGGAGTCTCTTATCTTATACCCGTCACCTTTAATTAAGTGCAATTCCAAAAATATTTCTCATGAAAATCACACTTCGAGTTTGTTTTTAATTTTACAAGCATTTTTACAAGCACTTATAAGAAGTTGGCTACTCCGATCTTTATGAAAATTTAAGGGAACCTTCAAAGTCTATTATTTATACCTGAAAATTAACATTACTTCTAAAGAAAGTTGCACCAAAGACTAATCTTTGGTTGCAATTTTGCTTGTTGTTTTTAACCGACTTACGATTTCGTTGCTGAGAATATTTTTAAATCCATGTGAACTAGAAAACACTAGTTGAAAATTTGCTATAAAAAATTTATATCCACCTTATTATTAAATTGTATAACAATAAACCCTAGAGGTTAACAGAACTTATGGCATGCCACTACTTACATAAAGTAGTTCTATTGACAATAGCAAAACGAAATTAAATTAAACACTATGATAAATGCACGTTCAAAACGTTCATCTATCAACAATACAGTAAAGAGCATTAGCGAATCGGTCTTGTAAAGATAACCTGTATTGGGAGCTAAAATTAGCTTACGACTTACGAGATATGCTTCTATACTATGTTACGATTGTTTACAACCAAACTGTGAAATGATATAATCGCTCTAGCTGGCTACGTTCCAAGAGGAAGATAAACCTAATCAAACTACCAAATGTGTGCCTAACGCTGGCAGTGTGAGAATAGCTGTTCACCAAACCGGAGGCTGTTCTGCTCGCTCGAAGTCTGAGAATCAAGGTATGCGGAATAATTATTTCTTATTAGTATTACAACACCATGTGAAACGTTACATTTAAAACTATTCATAAAGTTACGCAAAATAATGTTGCGTAAAAAAACATTTTCCTACCTCAAAAACCAAGGTGTAACTTATTACAATAGCTTTTATAATCAAGTCTCAAAATATGCTTTGATTGCAAGGCTGTAGGAGGTTTGTTAAAGTAATATGTGTTGAAAGAGACTTGTATTAAAAATTATTGGAAAATGGATAATAGAACCACGTCTTTGGAGTTATGGCTGGTTAACTTTCATAGATGTTTAAGTTAACCGGTATAACAATAAACTTAGGGTAGAAATTATTAGCGTTCACGCACAGTATAAAAGTATTTCGCTTGTGGTTAAGGATAATGAATGTTAAATCTTTGAACGCAGCCAATGAGAAAGAAATGTTCAAACGCGTTACAGCATGCCGATCAATAGCAAAGCTTCTATTATAACAAAGTGTCATTAGTCCTTGGATATCTTTGAAATGCTGTTTACCTTGAATGATAAAATAAAACTTTAAATATATGTGTAATCGCACCATTAAAAAGGTAAATTACGTTTTCAAATGTTAAGTGTTTTCAATTGAACATCCCTTCCAGTAGTTTTAAATCATGATGGCTGTTTTCTACAAAATTAATAAAATGTGAATTTATAGTATCTGGATAACTGTTTGCATGAACAACAAATAATCTCAATGTGTTTAACAGTTTAGTACAAGCAAACAAGATAATTATATTTTGAATAAATTGTATAGATTTTAATTCGAGAATAACCATGAAAAACAAATGTTATTTATTTTTCAAAAACTTTACTAAGGTATATAGTTAAAAAATATTAACATTCTTCGGAAAGAGAATAATAGCCTTGGCCTGTTAATATTCTCCGTCCATGCAAAATGAGTATATGCAAACATAGATCATCCTTGACGGTTTTAGTTAAATTCAATTGATCTGACATTGCCATCTTTCAGTAAAATGGAGGAGGATAAATTCGAAGCTCCCTCGTGGCTCGACAAAGCGTTTATGGAGGAACTATTGCGAGACAACGACGACGACAGCTCCATAGTAGTGACCAATATTACAGTTCGTCCAGGAGTCGGTAAAGGAGAGAACTACTCCAGCTGTTTGTACCGTGTAGTGGCCAGCATGACCAAGAAAGGTAACAGTAACTGCACATTACAATTCCTACTAGAGAACTTGATAATTAGTTTCAGTTATTTCTACTTGTTTAAAATTAAAAATGTTATTACTGTTCCCTTTGTTTTATTAATTTTTATAGTCTTGAAAATCGGAATAGCTTTTACTTGGTTTAAACTTGAGATAACTGCTAATAACACTTCACAAATTAATTTAAGTTAATTTTATTCAACGGAAATCTCTTGTAACATTTTCAATTGAGTAGCCTATGGAAAATAAAATTTAAAAACATAAATTTTCCAAAGGGAGGGAAGCTCCTTGATATGCATACATTCTCTGTGTATTCGTCGCCACGTGTGCGTGTGCCACATATCAAGATAAAAACCGAACATGACCTCCGAGGTCACTATGATATTGCCCTTCAACAAATATTATACATGTTTGGGTTGTTCTTAGGGCCAGAGAAGTGCGAATCTAGCCCATTTGTAAAGAGTCATATTTGTGTTCTCGTTATCTCTTCCAAGAAATTTCAATGTTGGGTAAGATTTTAATTTGAGTGTTCTACTTTGACAATTTCTTGATTAAGTTGCTTCGCTGTCTATTTTTGGGTACTCTCATATCAGTGCTTATCCAATTCAAATACTCGTTTTATAAATCTGCAGCTTATGACTGACTAGATTCTGATTCCGCCAACTGACATATATGTGATATACATGTGTGGCAAACACAACTAACGACATATACAAAATATGAGACATTTTGTTAATCAATAATCGTATTCTTGTTTGTTCTGGTTGAGGTGGCTGTACCGAGCAGCGTTCCCTCATGGTAAAGAGTCTCCCCGACTCTGTGGTACTAACCAAACTGCTTCTCGAGGGAGGAATCGTGGACCGCGAGAAGCGGATGTACTTCGAGACCCTACCCGCTCTCTACAAGCTCCAGGCGACGACTCCAGACGCCAGTCTCTCTCCCAGAGCCTACAAGACCACCCGACCTAACCTCATCGTGTTGCAAGATCTGGCTCAAGACGGCTTCAAGATGGCGGACAGAACTAAAGGTATGGACCTCCAGCACGCCAAGCTTGCTCTAAGGGCACTGGCTCGCCTCCACGCCCTGTCTATCGGTCTAGTGGCACAAGATCCGACCAGCATGGATCTTTACACCGAACCATTGTACACGGAAGAGAAGAAAGAGCTAAACAAATCGTTCACCAACCCAGGTATTGAACTTCTATCGAGTATTGTTCAGACGTGGCCGGGATTCGAATCAATAGCCAATAAACTACGATCAGTTGATTGGGTTGAAGAGCTTACTAATCTCGTAAAACTTAAAGAAGGAGATCTTGCAGTTTTGAACCACGGAGACTGCCATACCAATAACATGCTCTTCTGTTACGATTCAGCTGGTGAGGTTCAAGCCGTGAAATTCATCGACTTCCAAATTGGTCGTTATGGATCTCCAGCCTTCGATATCTTATACTTTATGAACTTGAGCGCCATGGAAGAAGTGAGGACTAACCATTGGGATGAAGTCATTCGGGTCTACTATGACTCCGTGGTGGAGACTCTTAAGTCTATTGGTTGTGAATCGAAGATATTTACTCTTCACAAGTTAGAAAAGGATATCGAGAGCAAGATGCTCTATGGGTTGGTCGTCGCTGGACTGCTGCTGCCGATCATAATAGCGGATCCAGAAGACGCACCGGACTTGTCAAACGCTCTGGATAACGCAGAGAGTGGAGCTACTGCGGCGGAATTTGGAAAATCATACAATTCTCCACGTTTTAGAGCAGTTTTTAAAAGAATATTAACTCATTATGAAACAAAGGGACTTTTGTCTAACACGCTAAGTATTACATAATATTCTCTGTTTAATAAAACAAATATGTTTTTAATAGAGTTTGGTTGGATAAAATGTATTTTATTACATGAAATTGCTGAATGCTAAAGCTCAAACACACTATATACCCTGCAATTAAACATATTTGTGTCTATACATGTCTCCAAGGGATCTACTTCTTTAGCAATGAAGTTTCCACATTTGCTCAAATTTATGTTCAGCGTTAACATTCCATGTTTAAACAGTATCCCTAAATATTATATCCTCTTCAATTAATTACGCTTTAAAATTCCTAATGTGTACATTTAACATCTCATCGTCAGGTCTGTTCTTCCGTCTATTTGTGCATGTGTCACGTCTCAATATAAAAACCGGACATGACCTCCATTTGGCATGCGTTTTCTGGTTGACCCTTGGGGACAGCCTCATTAAATGGTAGCATTTCTATCAAACAGGCTCCTCTACCAAGGATTACCAATTGTTCCAGGAATGCATTGTTCTTCCTTCTTCGACTTCTTCGCTCGTTTTTTTGTTGGTACTTCCCTACCCGAGATTGTTTTATTATACGTGTGAAACGTATATCTACATTTTCATGTTAGTTTTTAATGAAAATCCTAATCTAATCATTCGCCAGTCGCTCAGAAGTTGTAAATACTACCTTGTTATCAGTTAACCTTCACTTGGTTAGATAATATCAGAGAATAGTATTAAGCCTCGTTCCACTAGTCACATATCAATGATGATGACCATTTACATTTTTTAGTTTACACATTTTTCGAATAACAAAAACGAATTAATATGTGAAGCTAGGCGCAGAACCATAAAGATACTTGACAGTAACATGATCGATTAGAGCGTAATCGCATATTGCGCATGCTTTGAGAGCGTTATCATTATGAGTGCTGATCTGATAAGAACAGCAAGAAAATGACGAAAATGTGATGAATGACACCAATTGTTCCCGCCTTTCGTGCGTTATCTTAATATAAGTTGTATGCAGTTATGACTTGACTTGTTAAATGAATTAGTCAAAAAACAACAACCTCTTTGGGCTAGGTTCACGCTGTATTATGGTAAAAGCTTGTATAGAAAAAAAACCCATTATATTATAGTCGGTAAAAAATTCGCTTTATCGCCTTCTCTCATTTGCCTATTTTTTGCAGTAACAAAAAGACGCGTCTGAGGATTATTTGTTTTAAATCGCTACTTTTAAAATAAGTAGTTTAATACGTAGTATTTAATGGTGGCAAATAAAATCGCCTTCAACAATGATCTAATAGCTTGTTGAAATTAAGCTAAGTTCTAATGGGAAAATTATGGTTGAGATACAATTATTAGAATGTTAGATTTTTCTAACTTCCAGTTGTCAATTTTTCAAATAACAAAATTTACAAAAATTTCATTACTACTTTTTCGGGTAGTCCGAGTAAAGTGTAGAAAAATTAAAACTTATTTACCTTTAACACCAACGTTTCGTGGTCGCTCATGTGGACCACATTATCAAGGGGTCACAATGTGTTCTTAAGTGACCACGAAACATTGGTGTTTAAAGATAAACTTGGTTTTGGCTACACTTCCTCGGTCTACCCCATGGTACAAGGATATTCTTTGGTAAAAAGAATATCCTTCGACTTTGAGTCTACTTGAAAAAGCAGTCGTCTAAATGTATAATGGAGCCCGCTTCAAACAAACCACGACGAGAATTTGTTAAATTTTAAAGTCCTATGTCACGTCATGTATAAAATAAAAACTCAAAACGAGATTGTTTAATGCGTTAGTTCACATTTCGGAGTTTATATGAAGTGGCTGCGGTGTAAATTGCTAGAACCGCGATATGGAGTAATGTGGGTGTAGATTATTTACGAGCCCCAGATGGGAACCGTTTTGCATAACAACTACTTTACTCCAACATAAAACATTGCTTCTCTATTGAATGTACTTCGTTATGCACAGGGTAGGTAGGATGGAGATGGGAAAAATTGTTTGCAGGGTAATTGGCAAGAATATGAAAACTTAACGGCTTTCTCATTTTCTAATGGGAGTGCTGAGACTGTAAGCCGATAACTTTCAAATGTTTCAAAACTCGCTGTTTATGACGCACAAGGTTTAAAAGAATGGAAATAAAACTTTATGTGACCCTTTTTCTGTCAGAACAGCCTTTACATGAGGCTCGCTCGCTCACATGTTGGCGTCGTGTTGAACGAGACAAACCTTCATTGCCAGGCACGCGTTGCTATTGACGTTCAGCAGATATATTACAAATCGAAAATATATCGAAAATACGTATAAACATATAAAATAATAATGTTTTCATTATATGCACCAAAAATAAATATTGGCTGCATTCTTGTAAATAATACACGATATTATAAAATATTGTTATTTTCTGGATTCTCTAAATTATCTTCTTCTTTTAGTATGCATTTGACATAAATAACTCAGGCAATTAAGCTAAAGTCTGGCCCAAAATTATTATTGGAATTGTCGCGATGTTGTTATAAAGCGAAAGTAGTGATTCCGCTTTTAGGCATGTGATAAATGGCTCAAAACATAACATTGTACCATTAAATACTGACAAGCCACCACCTTGACTTGTAGACACAAAACCAAATGTCAGCATTCTGAAAATATATTTGTAAACTTGAGAAAATAAATACACATAAAACTTATAATAGACAGCAACAAATAATTGAAATATTGGTATCGGATTGACATTATAGTATAATCTTTGAAACTGAAGCCAACGATTTTAGCATTTGGAAGCAGGGATGAACATACAGACGACAAACGACGACGACTAAATTGTCAAATCAATTCACTGAATTTCTTGGAAAATAGAAAATAAGGTAAATTCATTCAATTTGTTTCGGAAGAACAGTATCGACATTAATATAATTATTATATTATTTCAATAACGATTATGTGGGCCACGAACATGGACGAGCGCCACATTCAAAGTCTGAGAGACAAAGAAGTTCCCAAACGATGCAGTAACGCTTGTGATTCAAATATACAAATGATTTTTTACAAGTAATGTGGAAAACGAATTGTATTTGTGTAAAAAAGCAAATTCCTAACGCGCTTATGATGTTTTCAGTAATGAATAAAATATAATGAAATATTTTGGGAACGGTATTTAAATCAAACCGATTCATATTTTATATTTCGTAACGAACGATTGATCATGAAACAAATAATGAATACACAAAACACAACAATTGTTTTGTGTGATCGGATTACTTTCGCGTCAATGCTATCTAGGCGCTGAGTAGTATTCAATCACGGAGATAACACACAGTGTCAATAGCATAGCGTATTAGCAAACTGTGATGGACATGTGATGTACAGTACTGTACTCTTACCGTGGAAGATGAGATTCTCCTGGTCGTTGTGTGGCCTCCAGGTGGGGGCGGGGGGTGGGGGATAGCCACCCCTGCGGTCCCCGGTGCCGCCCCCCGGAGGTGGCTTGTTACCGGCGACAACCTGGACGTGGTTGTTGTGCGTGCCCTTCTTGAAGGTCACCAGCCGATCTCTGAAACAAGAACAAGAACATTCAGCTAATCTTATTCGGGTTTCACTCTCCGGGGAGCATTACATTTTGAAAGTTTTTGTTTTTTAAATTGTAAATATAAAATTAAATTCAACCTTTCTTCCACAGAATACCACTATGAATAAATTTGCGATATTTCGGCAACTGAATGTTTGTATGTTAAAATTATATTGCATTATATTCGATATGGTTTGTGTAGTTGACGAATTCCAAATCGTTTCAAGGGAATGCCAAAGAAGCGAGATTAGATTTATTTATTCAGTATCGAGCCGTTATGAATTTGACAAGAATAATGATTTGAACATCAAACTGTTGAGCCAATACATGAGCGACAATGGTTCCTCATTCGAAACGTGTAGGACTCTGAAAAGGGAGGTCACGAGATCGACTCTTTCCACCGGCAATCTTGACTGAAAGTTTCTTTCAAGGTTTTCTTCAGGCGTTATGTGAATGCAAGGTATCGACTCCTAAGCAGCAATCGGGCAATTCCCTTCACAATTGTTCTAACTCCTAAAACCCTAGTTAGACACTTGAAGAGGGACAAGCATTGCACCCTGGGAGGTTTCCCACGGAAAATGTATAAAAAAATTATATTATCTAGGAACATAACATACGCACTTGGATTTAAATGTACTCGAACGAACAAATCATGTATGTTATACCTGGGCGAGTCGGTGCTTGAGTAGGAGTTGGAGCTCTTGTTGGAGATGGCAGACGCGACGCGGCTTCCTATGTGACATCGTATCTTGGATGTGGTGAACAGCGCCCGATTGTTCCTCTCTGGTCGGAGCAGGATGATGTAGATCTTAGGGAAGAACAGGAATACGAGGGTGACCATCGCACTCAGGGTCACGCACATACACATGGTGATCACCTGGAACAAGTCACGGGAGGACAAAGATGGTATGCATTATTCCACTCACTTTTGGGCAGTTACATTATTAAAATATAATAATGCCTACACCAGTAAAATAAATCAATATTTATTGTCTACCCACTGGCCACTCTGTTACAAACAGTAATATTTTAAGTCTAACGTTATATATGCAGAGATATTGTAGGCTTTCACGACCCGTAGATGACTACTGTATGATCCTTGGGCTGTTGAGTCCTGTCAATGATGAGGCACTGTTTGACGTTTTGCCACCCATGTCGGTGGCTTCTTCAAAAGTGAAGTTAGTCTTGAAGAAGCCGACACGACGCAACAGCCCAAAGGGCAGCTGAAAAGTCAGTGTTTACTAATAAAATAACATATAGTTTATAAAAATTAAAAAACAGCCAAAATCAGCACAATAACACCAAATAAACCAAACATGGATGCGGACCCACTCTACGGATGACACTATGTATAATTTTTAAAGAAAGCGTTTAAACATTAACTAATCTGTAGCCACTTTTAAGATAAGTTGTTCAATATGTATACAGTTTGTTTAATTAAAATGTACACACTGATTTTAAATAATTGAATGTGCTAACCTTGGAGTCGCTACCAAAGTAGATGGGTACGAAGGCGACCCAGATGACGCACGTCGTGTACATCGCGAATCCAATGAACTTGGCTTCGTTGAAGTTCTCGGGCACGTTCCTCGTCTTGAGCGCGTAGAGGGTGCAGAGTACAATGAGGAAGAAGTCGAAGGCGAGGGGTGCGACCACGCCGAGGGGGGTGGTGTTGCACGCGAGGACAGCGCGATCTAGCGCCGGGAACTGCAGGGTGCTGTCGGCCGGCTCCATTACCAACATGGCGGCGGACACGCCCACCTCCACGCCGATCAGCGTCAGCGTGATGCACACCTGTTGGGTTTAGATCCAGAGTTAGCCTCAACCTCAACTTAAGCTAGTTTTCGCCAGGTGTTCGGTGTGATTTTGAGGAAAGGTTTTAGCAATCTAGTTGTTTAGATGAAATCACTTTCTTGAAAAGTTTAAGTTTCTAATTCATATTTATTACAAATGCTATACAATAGAAAACGAAGTCTATTCAAGTCTGCATTAACTTTAATGAAACGTAACGACATTAATGTGGAATGATAAAATAATGGCAAGAAATGCTTGTAGTACAACCATACCACTTGTTGAGTGCAGTCAATTTATTGCAGAATGTCCTCCAGGTATAGCCCGCGCGAAACTAGCGCCACACAGCGGCCACCAATCACACTAGCAGAACACAGGCGCGATCTCCCGTCAAACTGACGAACTACTCACCTGCGAGGTAGCCGACATGAACCTCGGCTTCCGCGTGGGGAATCTCTTCTTGGATCCAGCCAAGATCCGAGCGATCCGATTGGTCTTCGTCAGGAGTGACGCGTAGATCATGGCGAAGCTGATTCCAGGCAGGAGACGTGACATTGAGCACGTGACGCGTGATGGCTGAGCGAGGATGGGGAAGGAGGCGGCGTGGGACATCGTCATGCCGGCGAGGATCAGGTAGCTGAGCTCGCGGGTCGAAGACTTCACCACCTGGCGGACAGAGAGGGAACACATCAAGAACTTGTATTGATTAACAGATGATACCCAATACATACATCTTGATCACTAAGAACCCTGTCAGTGTCCTTGTTTGGACCTACGTGAAGTCCCCCCGGCTTGTATATTATCCAATTTACACAACAATCTATATTTATATAAAACGTGGTCTTAGCGCACCAAACTGCTGCCTTCTTGGTAGCAAGCTATCACTAGACCATTGTCCACATCACATGTCTCAAAATTTCAATAAGATACTGGGCTGCTCAAAAAAGCAAAAGATTTCAGTACACTTTGAGGAGTTGCTACTGAGTTCAGACTCAAATTTTATCAAATAAGTAATAAGTACGAAATTGTGATTGCTTCGAGTTATATTAACATTAACATCGTTTAGAGATGACGATATTTTAGGAGCAAGCACCTGATCATTCGAGTGAACCCGATCACTAGTACTCCGAGTACTAATGATCGGGTCACGCGTATACTCCACATGATGCTAGATTATAGTCCGACAAAGGGTAAACGCCACTGAAATGTAATTGAATACTGCACCCTTCTATTGTGTTAATCTTGCATTCCAACTGAATTGACCTCACCAGGTAACAGACCTTAATTCCTCCATTTGGGTAATTTAACATAACCCCTTTTTTTTATTTAAAAGAAATTGATTTAATTTTTTGTAATTCTCAAACGCACATCTGAATATTGTATTCCCATTTACAATAACACACACCCAGGAAATACCTGGGGAAGGAAGGGGCGACTGAGTCTCAGCCTAACTGTGCTATGTGTTATCTAGATCATTAGCATCGTATAATGACTTAGGTTAATTAGTCGCTTTTCGCTTTGAGCCACTTCTCAGTGGACCACGTTTACTTTCTGTGGTCACAGACACACACGGTCACACTTGTATCCAGTACAGAGTATCAGTACAAGATGTCTAGTGAGGGTGTCCCGTTATACTATGCAAGAAAGTATCGAGTTCGATTATTGCTTCTGGTAGAACATTTTTTAAACTTTTGAATTGGACTTGCATGTGAATTATGTTAACAGTGACACTGGAAACGTTCTAGCAACATATTTGGCAGATGGCTAATAGATATTTGTTCGGCCATGAGGTACCCGATTTATATGAAACTTTGATTGGTTTTCAAGAAAGCATAAACATGGGCAGCCAAATATTTGGATGAGCAAAGCGAAGACTTCAATTTCACCGACCCCCCAAAAAATTTAGCTCCGTTGTTGTTGTTGTTGTTTTTTTTTTTTTTTTTTTGTTTTGTTTTTGTTTTTCCGTCTGTTTGTTCGCTCTCTACCGGGCAAACGGCATATGCGATCTTGATGAAAATTTGACACGACCTTCGTTTTCTCTGAACTTAGACTTGCCACGTTTTTGGGTACAATCGAAGAAATATTTCTCATGAATATCGTACTTTTACGATTTTTTTCGATTTTTAGTGCGATATTTTCGTGCCATTTGAGCCAATTCTGACCAAACGGGTGGGGCTACAACGTTCATATTTCACATGGACATTAAGGTAATGGTGATGTATTGCTTTCTGAAAGAAAAAGCTGAAAAAGTTAGCCAGAATCGAGAGAAATAAGCTTTTAATATACGTTTTTTGACTTTTTGTGCGATATTTTCGTGCCATTTGGGCCAATTCTGACCAAACGGGTGGGGCTACAACGTTCATATTATACATGGACATTAAGGTTATGGTTATGTAGTACCTTTTGAAAGAAAAAGTGGAAAAATTTAGCCAGAATCCATAGAAATAAAGCTTTTAATACAAGTTTTTTACGGTAAATAATACGAATTGACAAGAAACAAAAGAAACTTGACAACATTCACCTACAATGCGTAGGCAGCAAAACAAAGCACTTGCAAAAGTAAAGATATCCCACGCAAACTAAAACCTTTAAAAAGCTCATCCATCAACGCGGCGGGACTTTAGCGTTTTCCTAGTCGTAGATTATAAATATATTTTGCTTATCAGCCAGAAACAATTAACGAACATTGCAATTTTGGGCTTTTTACAAAAAAACATAATCCTACTATATCATAATGTTACAAAATCCAAAATCGTAAAAAAAATGTCACCTACCGGCGTGTCGTTGTACTTCATGAAGACGGCCCCGGCGAAGAAGGTCGACAGGAATCCCCAGACACGAGAAGGTGATGGATACGATGGCCTCGGTGTCCGACCACTGCACAAACTCTACCGGGATCTGGTCACAAGCTGAGGACAGACAAATATCATTACTTACGACCTCGTCCTAGTTTTAGATTGATTGCCATTGACGCTGTTTGACCCGATTCCTACACATTTTCTGAACTCTAAACCTCTAACTTAAAACCCTTCCACGTTTTTTTTTTTTTTTTAACAACCCAAGAGGTATAACAATGTTTATGTTTCCTTGAAAATAATCCTTTCCAGGTATTGTACTGGAATATGGTTTTGACCTTCGACCCGTTAATCCTAACTCCTCTCATCCCCTTTTTTAATGTACATGAATTCGGCCACTGAAAGCTTTCTATTGTATTTTGCCTCGAGCACAGACATTTTTAAAAGCCACGTTTGAGGTACAAGTTCTAAAAGAAATATTACAGTTCTGTTTTTGAAAGTGGATTACGTTTATATTTGCTAATTCAGAATTGTGATTTTAGAAATATTCTTATATAATAAAAACATCATGTTACTTGTAAGTACTACCATTTTTAGACTATTTTTTTAAAAATATTTACTAACCACCGATATCAAAAAGTTGTAACAATAATTACTTTTCATTGCGTTAAAACAATAAAGAAGACTTTTTGATTCATTGTGATTTTCCTTACCAAAGATGTTATATAGAATTGTTTTGTTGTATTACTTGAAAGGGAGAAGGCTACGTACTGGTTTTGTTCGCGTTGGGCCAGTACCCGCCTGGGCAGGCCGCACACGTCATGGTTTGCCTCACAAAGATGTTATATAGAATTGATAATAAACTTGGCTGTCGGGATACGCCGTGTCGATTGTCATTAAATGCTGACGTTTCGAACTGATTGCACAGCTCATCTTCAGAGATGTGAAGAGGAAATCACTGGCAGAACCTACTCGATCCAGCTCGACCCAGTGAATGACAAAGTACAATTGTGTGCAACCTCCTTTATATAAACCATGACGCATGCGCGTTTAATCAACATTGATATTTCTAGTTTGTTCTGCACGTGCTAACTTTAAACGTTCTAATGTTGGCCTCCAAGTTCTACTCAGTATATAGAATTGTTTTGTTGTATTACTTGAAAGAGAGAAGGCTACGTACTGGTTTTGTTCGCGTTGGGCCAGTACCCGCCTGGGCAGGCCGCACACGTCATGTCGTCCACCAGTATCTCGTTGTTGGAGCAGGGGACGCACACCCAGCAACACTTCTGCTCCTGCCCGCCCGTCTGGAGATTCTGAGGGCAAACATTCAACCGTATTACGTAAATATGTTCAGACAACTTGAGCAGGGGACGCACACCCAGCAACACTTCTGCTCCTGCCCACCGGTCTGCAGATTCTGAGGGCAAACATTCAACCGTATTACGTAAATATGTTCAGACAACTTGAGCAGGGACGCACACCCAGCAACACTTCTGCTCGCCCGCCGGTCTGGAGATTCTGAGGGCAAACTCCAACCGTATTAACGTAAATATGTTCAGACAACTTTGTTGGATGAGCGTAGCGAGCGTAGCGAAAACTTCAATTTCACTGACCCCCCCAAAAAAATTTAGCTCCAAAGTTTTTTTTTTGTTTTGTTTTGTTTTTTTTGTTTTTTTCCGTCTGTTTGTTCGCTCGATTCCGGGCAAACAGCATATGCGATCTTGATGAAAATTTGAGGGGACCTTCGTTTTCTCTGAACTTAGAGGTGTATTGTTTTTGGGTACAATCGAAGAAATATTTCTCATGAATATCGTACTTTTACGATTTTTTTTCGATTTTTAGTGCGATATTTTCGTCACATTTGGGCCGATTCTGACCAAACGGGTGGGGCTACAACGTTCATATTTCACATGGACATTAAGGTTATGGTGATGTAGTACCTTTTGAAAGAAAAAGTTGAAAAAGTTAGTCAGAATCCACAGAAACAAAGGTTTTAATATGAGTTTTTTGAGGTTTATAATACCAATTAACAAGTATAACAATAGAAACTTGACAACAATCACCTACAATGCATTCAAAAAGCACTTGCAAAGGAAAAGTGCAAACAAACGCAAAAAACGCAAACAAAAAACTTACAAAAAACCGCTCATCCATCAACGCGGCGGGACTTTAGCGTTTTCCTAGTTAAATAAAAGTGGTTTCTGTGAAAGTTTCGAGTCTTTCGCGGCAAGTTGGTTTTCGGGACATTGAAACGACAAGCGCGCAATAACACAGGTATGTGTATTTCTCAATGTCATTAATCGGCAAACATTCCCATAAGTGTAATTGATTTTGATTGTATTATTATTTCCATAAAAACATGTATGTGTGTTATTTCACATTCATTAACGTGGTGCAATGTCCCGGAAAGCGTCTAATATAAGTGGATATAATATTTAGATTAACTTAATTTAGTACAATACCGGTATGCTAGTTATTTAATCGCAGTAATGGTCTGGATTTGTTAATAATTAGTTTTCATGCCTAGTTGTGAGTTGTGACTGTTCTACATTGTATATTATGTATAGTACATTGGTTTGAAAGAATTTGTTGCTT
Source organism: Sweltsa coloradensis (assembly GCA_024449915.1). NCBI lineage: Eukaryota > Metazoa > Arthropoda > Insecta > Plecoptera > Chloroperlidae > Sweltsa > Sweltsa coloradensis. The sequence goes on along the minus strand of JAMZAV010000006.1, from coordinate 577,414 downwards.
TTGTTCAACAAAGAAAAAACGGTTTAAATTACGCGTATGAGTGTTAAGAGGGGGCAAAATAAATTAGATATACAATAAAAAAGTGAATCACTTTTGTATTTTGCAGACATAATAATTGCCAACATAACTAAAAAAGAAATTTAAAATGTATTAAAAAATGTAATATTAAAAAATGCTTCATAAACTTGGTATCTAGTTCGTAGCAAAGAAACAAAAATACCCGCCTTTGTATAAACATTTCGGTTTAGAAGATATGTTAATATTCGGTTGACAACTTCGTTGATGATGAAGTTAAAGTATTATCATGGAGACAGTACTATTTATAACTCCATGGTTTTATTACTGAGCCATGCAACAAACATAATAAAGAGACTGTGTCCTTATAAAACGGGGGGTGGATTCAAAAAAGTTCTAAATTGAGTCGACTTAGCTTTAATACCACGGGATCCTGTCACGTTCCAGGCTCGGTCTAACTGACAAATTTATATCCCATACGCTACGATGCTAAGCCACTCCAGTGAGTATAACACATTATTATGATTCAAAGAAAAATCTACAAAATAAAATATTCTGAACGTGTGTTAAGAAAAGCCACAATCAATGTGTTTACTATAAGCAACTATAAAGACTTTATTTGTCAAAATATCATCATTTAAGAGCAGCCATAAAATATGTGAACTCATTTCAATAGGTAAGATATATGATAGACATTATTTATTTCCCATTATTGAAGCATGGTGGACAGAAATTTGTTGGTTGGTCTAGCACAAAGTCTGCTAGAATCTCCCAAATGAGTGTGATAATAAAAAAATGCAATAAAACAATTATTATATTTAAATGAGTAGGCCTATCACATAATATAACAACCATTTTAATACGGATAGGGCTTGAATTTACTTTAATGTATTCTAGTAGATACAATACTCGATTTGTATATTGTTTAGATTTTAAAATGAGGTTGAACTGATTTGCAATTGTAATAATTAACTATTTACTAATGAGCTTAGTCTCATCTCAAATGATATTTCGACTTTTCAATAAGAATGTTTCTAGACTAATTGGGTCGGAGGGCATTGATGGTCGATGAGTGGAGAAGACGAATAGCGCTCGTTCAGCCACCACTACCTCACCTCGCCTCCCTCACATCTATCAAGTGACACCGCAGGGATTCGAACCGTGGTTTATAGACAAGCCAGACTATCACTCGTGTAACTGTCACACCATAATTCCTAAACCATGCAGTCTCCACATCACTAGACGGAGATGAAAGAACATAAACCATCATAGTTGAGATCATTGAGAAGGATGGTCGCAGAAGGTTGGGGTATAAAATGCCAACGTCTGTGACCTCGTTTCTATTACTGGCGTTACAAGTGGCTATAATTCGTCTTGTAAATGGACACAGGTTTTAACGACGGTTGAGATTTTAACCGAGTTTTAGACCGAGTAGAATAATTTGTTATATCAACGGTGTATGAGTTATCTCACTTTAACGGTTAACTAGGCTAAAATGCTCTGAGGGATTATATAGTTTCAGTATGTCTGACAGGCAATAACGCATCCATTATTGAACCTTATTGATATTTATTTGTCTAAAATTAAGTGCAACTCAGTGGCGTAGCTATCGGGGGGCAGAGGGTGCAGTTGCACTCGGGCCCGGGCCTCGGAGGGGCCCGGGCCCTCTCTCCAACTCCATGTATGTCCCATTAATCTTTGTATTGTTTTAACCTGATAGTGACAATTTACTATTGATGCAAATTTATTGAGGCTACCATTTTAAAATTATTTCCTACTCATTGGCAAAGATGCAAAGAAGCATTGTCATTAAAAAAACATCTTGAAACTTTTAAATTTGTGTTGTTAGTTGTTCAAACAAAAATTCTTGAAACAGTCAACGCGGTTTCGAAACTGTTGCTATCTTCCAATCAAGATCTAAGCATGGCTTCAACACTGCAATGCATGTGACACACTTGTCATCTCTAAGGAACAGTTTTGAAGAATGTAGAGGGGTAGCTATAGCTACCAATATGTGTGATAAATAAGGAATACCAGCTCGATATGAAGAAAAACGCATTAAAAAATTAAATCGGCATTTTGATGAGCTTTGTGTAGACCAGCGATTGACAATGCTGAAATGAGCTTCAAAGTTAATTGTTTCTACGTAAGTCTCGATGTGGTGACAAGCCAATTAAAGAAGAGATTTTCTGGCATGAACGACGTCGTGAACAATTTCCTTGCTAAATTTTTTAAATGTTCCACCCCTGAAAATCCTTGCTATTTTTCCACAATCACTCAATTCAACTATATGCAGCTGGTACGACACTCGATTCCAAGTACACTACCGACATTTCATCGAAGTTTCCCGGGCATTTACTTGCTTTCCGATCATGTTTCAAAACAGAGATACTTAAAACAACTTCGGTGATGGAACTTGCAATGCTGTTAATGGTACACAAAGCTGCTCTTTCTTCAAGTTTTCCTGATGTATCTGCACAGCTTTAATGATATTCCTAACATTACTAGTCACCGTGGCAAGTGCGGAACGATCGTTTTCGAAATTCAAACTAATTAAAACGTATTTGCGGAATACAATGACTGAAGAAAGACTTTCTGGCTTATTTTTCGATTTGGTTAGTCGGGAAACACTCCCGTAGGTGTAATTGTTATTATTTCACTACAATTCAGAAATTAAAAAAGTCCGCCCCAACCGGGAATCGAACTACGTATCCCCCGCATTCCAGACAGGCGTCTTAACCTCTAGACCATCAGGACGGGTACATTTTGATCTCTGAATTGTAGTTGCATTATACATCTGAATGGATTAAAGAAGAGATTTTTGCGCTTAAATTCATATTAAATAAATGCAAATTATCCATTCAGATGCGACTACAATTCAGAGATCAAAATGTACCCGGACGCCTGTCTGGAATGCGGGAGATCCGTGGTTCGATTCCCGGTTGGGGCGGACTTTTTTTATTTCTGAATTGTAGTAAAATAATAACTTTCTTGCTTGTCAATATTGTCAATTGAAAACCACGAGGCCAGAGCAATGGACGTCAATGGCATTATCAATATTCTAAACAATTATCAATTGTGAACTGTTTTGTGCGATGTGCATATTAACAAAAAATAAGGTGGGCCCGTCGTGTCCAGTCTGCACTCGGGCCCGTAAAGGCGTAGCTACGCCACTGGTGCAACTCCTTCAAAAACATTTATTTTGTTTAGAAAATAGTTTAAATTATTTGAATAAGTTCAAAATTAAACAATTAATAATATGGAGTGTTGAAAACAGGGCATGCCGTTGTGTATCACTTATCAAACTATCATTTAAAAAGTACTTTAAGTACTATTTTGTACACCTTTGAAAATGTTCTAATGTCAACTTTATATACCTGAATTTTTCTTTGTACAACAGACTCAAAACGGCCAAATTTAATGTCATAATTTAAAGTAATGCTATAGGTACATATTATTATTATTATTTCAAATATGATAACAAATCTGAACGATATTAGTCTTTTCGTTGTGATAATATTCTCAATAAAAACAATGAAACAAAAGACAATAACATAATTTACGGACATAATAATAATATGTAGATTAACATGCAAGAGGACCTGGTTTCGATACCAGCCACCTGCAATCCAGACTGTTAGTTTAAGCAATTATTTACATCCCTTGTCAATGTATAAGCAAGGAATTGAGTATTCTCTTCCCATTCAAGACATTCTCTTCACATTTACCCTAGTTCAAATATATCTGGCTGCAATGCAATAGTTTCTGGGAAGTTTTACCACTTGAGATATAAAACAAATGTCATATAAATTTAAGTTTGACTCAAAAAAAATATCAGTTGACATTGAAAACGTGCTTCCAAGCAAGTGCTTCAGCTATTCTTTAACAACCAGATTGAGTTGAAATAACAGTTACTTTAGAAAAAGGTCAACACGTAAAAACGTATTCACTTAAATTTAACATCTCTCAAGGCACAAAGTAGGTCAACACATCATAACTGAGAATCTATTTATTATATTTCTACCGTTTTATTTTATGAACACAGTGTACTGGGTGAATAGTCTACAAGTACCAATCTATAAATCAAAATATTTGTTATGAAACAAGTATACTCTTCAATCTCAACAACTACAATCTATTGTTTTTCCTCTGTTCTGATTTTGTCTCCTTTCATCACCCTCTCGCTAAAAAGCTTATTTTTCTGCCTCGGAACAGGGAGCAAATTGAATTTATCTCGCTCCAATGGCTTGCACTACAGACAGGTAGCTACGAGCAAGGAGCAAGGAAACTGATTTTATTGTTTTTCTTCTTCGCTAAGATTGGCTACTAAAAGTTTACAAACATCGACACAAGCAAGCTGGAAACTACTGGTAATAATGTCAACATATAGACGACGTCATTCGAGGAGAAATAGTATTTTTACGAAATATATAAAACACTTTATGGACGAATACAATTCCTTCATACATTCCAAAGGTTGTTTCTATAAAAGTTCATAATATACAAACTTATAAACATGTTTACTGGATTTGAAAAGTTGAAGTAAAGTAACTGAAGTAGAGGATTGTTCTGATCGTGCTACTTGAAGAAGTTTTCTGCATGTTTAAGAGTATTTGCCAGGCATTCAAAGGGACTTGAGCGCGTGGCGCGTGTTATGTAGTTTGCTCCAGTTCATAAGAAATAACATAGTATCGAAGTGGGGTACGTTAATATTTTTTTAAATTATCTTGGGAAATCTGCATAGGGTGCAAAGTATGGAGGATCACACCGACTAAAACTGAGTGCACCTTACCGCGGGCACCCCTACGAAAAAAAAGGTTTGAGTTAAATGACAACATAATATAATGTATAGTTCTCTCATATTAAAAGAGAACTATACATTACATATTATGTTTGTACACTCGAGTAAAGAAGCAGCCATATACGAGAAGCAGCCATATATATGATGGGGCGTGGGCGACGGCGTTCCTCAAGTAAACGCCTTACACCGTAGCTGCTTTATAGCATGGTACATATTGAAGCAAATGGTAAGAACGTGTTTTATATACAATTTAATTCAGTCAATAATTTTGATGGCCGAAAGGATCACACCACTATCGGGATACAATCAACAGAAAGAGGAATAGTTAAGCCCTACCTTATATGAACCTGACGGGCAAGGCTTGGAACAAACAGATTCCACCTTATCTCGTCCGTATCCGTACTGTAGCTCGTCCCACATATTCAAGGTGCCATTGTGCCAGTCTCCCACGTGTATATAGTCGAATGTTCCATTGGGAAGCAGCTGGTAGTTCATAAGATTATATCTGAAGCCAGAACGGAAACATTATTGTTATTCAATACGTATGCTATAACACCATTTTATTTTTAAAGTTTTATGAATATGGTGTATGCAATATTTTGCTTAATGTTACTTTATTCTTAGAACGTGAGCACATTTATAATAAAGTGTACAATAACTTAGTATTTAAACTAAAGTAACACGAAATTAGTGCATTTCACAATAGGGGTGACCTTCCAAGGGATCACCAACATAATAATATAAAGAATTTGAGTGTAAAACCATATAAGTCCATAAATTGTCATATGTCACGTACGTGCACCATTTCAATGAATGCCCACTCTCTTGAAACAAATTACATAAAATGTGAATTTACATTGAGATTTGATTTGTATATGCCTATAGGAACATAAACTCTAATTTTATTTTAGATTGTAACTAAAAAATAGGTTACATAAAAGTACCATTCTTAGCCTAAGACCATTAGGAAAACGTTAGTACTATTACTAAATGTAAATGTAATATTTAGTGGTAATGAGAAATGGAGAGATAAATACCCAAATTGGTAAAATAAAAATAAAATCGAGCGATTTCACAAAAATTGTCAAAAACTTCATCTCTAAATGGTGTAATCCGTCGACAATATTAAATTTTAGGCAAATCTGTGCAACTAGTAAACATTTGAGTTCAAAGTGTAAGTCTGTAATTAAAATCAAAAGAAGAAATAATTAAGCGAGCTGTCAGTTGAAAGGTGCTTCAACCTTCGACTGCAGATATCAAGTCACCCTAATGTGGTAATTTACAACTTTATTTGTCCACAATATGTTGGGGGTAACAGTAATTAAATTATTTCATATAATAACATTTTAATGACATGTCTAATTGGTTTATTCATGTAGGGCTGTTTTTTGGTAGGTTTAGGGATATATCAAGATTTAATTTGAAAATGTACATTTAACACTTTTTATCTCTACCTTTTCTGGATGCCAATATGTAATTCTACATATCTCTGGAATTTTCATGCATTGTTCTGTTAGTTCTCAATTCTAATTTGTGCATTTGACAGTCTTCACAATCATTGCATCCTTTGAAACGTATTTTGAAAGGACGTTTAAGAGAAAAGGCATTCATTTAACAGCCAACTTTAGATGGCCGCCGACGACACGTTATCTCTCCCCCTCCCTCCTCCCCCCCCCCACCCACGCGCGCACCTACCTGCCAGGAGGGTCGCCGCGACGATCAAACTCCACCGTTTCCCCGTCAGGCCCGTAGTTGAACGTCACGTTTAGAAGATAACTCTGTAACGAAACAACAACGATAACACACAGCAGCATATATATCCGATTGTGACAGATTCCACATTTGCAACAGAGGTTTGTGGTAGAAATTACCTTTGAATATATAATTCAATTCGATAAATAATAATAACTGTGTAGGTCCTACATAATGCAAGGGTTCAAGCTCTTTCGCGCTAAAAATCAATCAAGAAAGCGATCTTTGGATTTCGGAAAATTAAATTGTAATAATCTAAAATATCATCTAAATATAAGTTTCACATAATGCCCTTAAGTTAAACATACTTTTAAAGTAGTTGAAGGTTATGTTTTCAAATGAATTGGGAAAACAAGGGAATTATTTTTGTTGTACAAAAATGGTCAATTCCTTCCATTAAAATTTGGATTAATACAAAATGAAAGAATAATTAAATGAATAAAACTCATGCGATATTTTCTAGCTACTGCCCATTATGATGGATAAGTTGAAGGATTCAATCTAATCATCTAGTTTATGGATTTAACTAAAATTAATTGAATGTGCGAAACAAAGAAATCAAATTTTAAAAAATTGAATTGAATAAGTATAGACATAGTACTTGCAGGGAAGTTTTTGTTTAGTGCGTGTGTTTGTTCACTAACTACAGTATACAAACAACATTATTGATAACATTTCAGGAAGCTAACACTGTAACCGAAAAAAATGAGCCACATGTAAAACAGAACGTAAGGGAAAACGATAATCTAAGATAGAAGAGTTCAACAAAACAAAAACACTCATCCATCAACACAACTTTAAAAGTGATTTACGAAGCCCAAGTACGAAAGTCGACCATAAACTATATATTTTTCAGAGAAGCTGTTGAAAAATGTATTGACAAAATGGACGAATTAGTGTGAAAAAGTATATTTGGTGGAGGTGCCGGGTCAAAGTAAATAAGCCAAGCGATACCCGGCACCTCCACCAAAATTAACTTTTCTCCAGTTAATCTTTAAAAATTCTGAATTTTGCACTAAGAACAAATCGAAAATAAAATAGCGGTTAAACATTTTCAGCCTGTACATCCATATTAGACAATGGTGGTATTTATTGTTTTATTTTTATGTGTTTATTTTCACGATTCTTGCATGAGAACGGCGATAAAATAAATAAAAATAATTTGAGGTGCCTTAACAGAATTTAATGATGGTGATGTTAATTTATCCGCTCTCTGGCAAGTATATTCGCCACAGATATGAACCTTGATAAATGATGTAGTGTTGTTTTTGCCAAGCTGTGGCGTGTTGTAATTGATTCCGCCATTTCATTGTTGACTCCTAATTTAATTAAAGTTATTCACGCGAAGTATTATAGTCTGCAAGATGACACCATCAATCATTAACCCTGCGCTAATGGCAGTATCTTGATTCAAGTGCGGGGGCAAAACAACGACCTTAGATAGCGCAATATATTTGTGAATTAATGTTACTTCTTATACCAGCTACCGTGAATGAGTTTATTAACACTCAACATTGATTATACTTGACACCAAAGGAAAGTTTTTTTCGATTAATGTGCGCAGATAACGAAGAGTCTTAAAATAATGTAAATAATAAATATGAGTCTTAAGGTGGAGCTAAAATGTAACCAAAAATTGTGACGTAATATACCGGTGCTCAATTAAAATATATTTACAATTTTTAACATCTGTTCATGATCTGTCATGTATAAAATAGCTACGATTTTATAAAGTTATTTAAACTAAACAGTGAGAAGAAGTTGAATGTGTATTTTATTTTACCTTCCTGTCAAACGTATTTTTGATATTTAGGTTATGGTAATATTAATATTATATTAATTAAGGAACTAGTTTGAATATAGCGATAAACCACGTGTCGTGCAAATAAACCACGAATCATATAAATGTTTAAACTGTGATTGACACTAATTTGGTTGGGAAGTCGAAAAAAATACATAAAAAAATAACGAACAAAAATAATTCGTATTTGCACTCTGTCAGAAACCTGACGGTGTGTTGTAATTCTGTAAGGTTGAAAACACGAATCGATAATTTCGTTCAACGAATTATTTTTTCAGCCTCTACTCAAGTATCAATTAGTTCGAATTACCTGAAAGGAGCATTAGAGTATTTCGAAACTGACTTCTCTAACACAGAAAGTACACCCACGTTTGGGACACGGTTTACTTGTGTTTAGCAAATTCACAATGCGTGTAATTTGAACTGAATTTGGAGCTGAAAGAAAGGCACTGGTAATTACCAGAAATGTACGTTATATGATGTGTACTTTTATTCATTACACGGTGGGTAAAAAGTAAGTATGCTATAGGGTGAGTAATAATACTGGCAAGGAAGTAGTATGTCTTAGGGTTGGAAGTAATGGTAGTACTGACGACGTATGCCATAGGGTTGGTAGCAATAGTAGCAAGGACGGGTGCCATAGGGTTGGTAGTAAGGTTTTGAGGACGTATGCCATGGGGTGGGTAGCATGGTGGCAAGGACGTAGCAAGGTCGTGTGCCATAGAGTAGGTTAGCAATCGTAGCAAGGACGTATTCCATGGGGTGGGTAGCAATGGTAGCAAGGTCGTAGCAAGGACGGGTTCCATGGGGTGGGTGGCTATGGTAGTAAGGTCGTAGCAAGGACTTATTCCATGGGGTGGGTGGCACAATATCTCACCTTGAACAACGAGCCGTTGAACGGGAAGAGCTCGGCGCAGAGGCCTACTGCGCCGGCGCCGCACACATCCTGATGAAGATTGTGAAGACCGTACGCCATGGTGTAGATGGCCTTGATGACAAATGATAGCTTTGGGTCCTGCTTGTACCGCTCGCTCAGCTTCTCTTGGCCTAGACAACACATTTCAAAATTGCATGTATGAAGCGAGGAATGCCCTGGCCATAACATGTTTTTAGTTTATTACATTAACAAACCCTGCAACTAATGCTTAATAAAAATAAAAATATATATGTAAGAGTTTGGAATTGGGAATTTATTGAATTCCATCATTAAAAATGCCACATTTTCGATATTGTACTCAAATTTAAAAGAAACTAAAATATTGAAATTAATCTTCAAGTAAAGAATTGTTTGTTTTCGAAAAAATTGCTCTCAAGTATCCTTTTTTCTGAAAGTAAGCATCTCCTATAAACTATTTTTGTTGTAGTATAAACCGTAAATAAAACAAAACCATCAGCATATGTATTACATTCTTTATAGGTCAATACTGTTAAACCCCTACTCAGGGTATTTAAATTGGTTACAAACTTATAAATGTTAGCAAAATAATTATTTAAATCGCAAACATTTCAAAATAATATAGGTCGGAAGTTTTATTTAAATGTAAAAAACGTGACCTGCAGGGTAAACAAGGGGGCATCAAGAGTATTTTGTGATATTTTGAGTCATTTTTTAATTTAGAATCCCCCAGTAGGTATTGTAATCTCAAAACATGTCGTTTTTCTATAAGACTATCGCGATTTAGTTATAATTCCATTTTTTTCTCGGTAAAACTAAAAATTGTTTGTAATTTTCCCGACAGTTGTGAAAAGAGCAGAACTCAAATTTCAGGCGCAACGCAATAGAAAATCGACTATTTATACAAACACAGGTGAACCGTTCTAACATAGCACTATTCTTAAACCGTGAACAGAATTTACTTTCCGCTGTGTCAGTGTATTGAGATGAGCCTAGACAAAAGCCAGACACCTCACATCGCGTCTGTCTATTGACTTTGAATTCAGGACGGCGACACGTTGAGAGCCTTGGAACTAAGAGCTTTGGCGAACACTTTTCTCAACAAGTTCTTTGTTCGTTATCAATTGTTCGCTTGCCGTTACATGACGTGCGATACTCTAGGTACGCCTGATTTTTAAATGTATGAAACGAAACGTATTTCGTCGAATGCACTTTATAAAGTTTTTCAGAGAATATACACCCTAATGTATCCAGTTTCTAGAAGTGTAATGAACCACAACGTTTGACGTAATGGATAACTTAGTCAGCCATCGCTTAGAGAGTAAATTTTTATAGCACAGGCTGTTGCCAACAGCACATTTACCAACGGAGGTAGCTCTTGTAACGCGTTTTAAACACTGATTCGATAGATCACGGGTTCGATATCCACCAACGGCAATCCATACTGATATTATTTTATATTCACAAATAAAAAGTCGCATTTGGAGCCATCCTAGCAGCAAGGCACATAATAAATTCCAAGGTTGTTCCTAATTAGCATTTTTGGTTGATCTGATGTCTGAGGGTGGAATCGTGTCCAGCTTGATTGATCGGTGTTTCCTACTTAAAGATGCCGGTCTCTAGTTGGTCATTGTTCGCTCGTCGATGGTGTCGGCTCATACAGAGTTGGCTTGGTCCGTGGTCGGCTTTTAATTTAATACCCCCACTGAAAAACAGTTACGTGACTGAGTGGGTATAGACTCTCAATACGATTTAAAAAAACAATTTGCGAGATAAGAGCTTATTTAAAAAAACATCTTTGGATCAGAAACAATTCATTTCACCACATATGCTTTTAAAAAATAAGTTAAGAAGACCCCTATGGGGTGCGTCTGAAATCGACTTTTTGCACAAGTGTGCTTGCCTAGTCGACTCGTTAGTGGGAAGTAACGTCCCGTAGTTGGTGTCCAAATGTCGCTAGTAGGCGTGTGTAGTCGGCTAATAGCTAGCACCCGAGCGTAGTTGCTGAAAGTGTATGCTTGCAAGCCTGCTTACAAGATGGCGGGAGCTAAATAAATAAATTGTATAACAGTTTGTATTTAAATATATAGATATATCCAGTATGATTTTTGATTGTATATAATTCGCAATGTTATGTAATTATTGATAGCAGGAATTGATTGGTGGGCAGACTAATTTGGATTTTAAAACACATGTTGTACATCCTAACCTCACTTTTTTTTAATGCAATTTAGTCGCCTTTTAAGTATTTGATAACCAAACGTGCTAGTATGAGCTGTAAGCAGGCTGGCACGGAGCAGACTAGATGTTAGCAGGCAAGCAGGCGAAAAAACATTTCAGATGCACCCATAGTAAATTGTAGTTGACCTTGACCTACCGGTGCAAGTCCGAGCAACCCGTGTCGTCACATTTCCGGTCTGCTCGTCAACCGGAATAGAGCAGTTGAACCTCGCCTGCCAGAACTCCTTGAACCAGGGGTTGCGCGCGTTGGTGAACGGGTCTAGCCGGAAGTAGTAGTCGTCGAAGGAAGTGACGTAGGGGGAGTGGATGCGTATGGAGATGCTACCCCGAGCCTCCCTCTCGTAGCCCTCAGTGACGTCACTCCGGTCTGCCCAGCCGTCGCTGCAAACACAACACACAGCTGGTAAGTTGAGTTAGGCACAATTACATTTTACTTCAATACTCTATCACGAAAAGTACACGAGATAAAAAATCATCCCTCTTTAAAAAAAAAAAAAAAACGTTATAAAGCGTCGCGAAGCCCCCAACGCCCTCTCAAGCGTACCCCCGACCTGCAAGGTAGGTGCAAAAACATTGTATGCTATTAATTAAAATACCGCAATACTCTATCACGAAAGGCACACGACATAAAAAATAATCCCTCTATAAAAACGTTATAGGGCGTCGCGACGCTCCCGATGCCCTATGAAGCATACCAAGACCTGCAAGGTGGGTGCAAAAACATTTTATGCTATTAATTGGATGAGCGTAGCGAGCGTAGCGAGCGAAGCGAAGATTCCATTTCACTACACTGGAGAAAAAAATCCGGAATGTTTTTTTTTTCTTTCCTTCTTTCTTTTTTTTCTGTATTTTTGTGTGTTTGTCAGCACGATTCCGGCTAAACCGATACTCCGTTTGCGACGAAATTTTATGGAGGCCTTCGAAATCTCTGAACTTAGAACTGACACGTTTTTGAGCGAGCGCAATCAAAGAATTATTTCTCATGAAAATCGCAATTTTTCGATTTTTTGAAAATTTATTTTACTTATAACACCTACATGCTTAATCCGATTTTAATGATTTTTTCACAGAACCTCAATTTTATGAATTTAGATATCCGTGTGAAATTTGAGCGCAATCGAAAAATTATTTTTCATGAAAATATAAATTTTGTGTTTTTTTTCTTTTTTAAAACAATTTTTTTACTTATAACACCTACATGCTTTATTTTATTGTAATACTTTTTTCACAGAACCTTAATTTTATGAATTTATATATTCGTGGGAAATTTGAGCGCAATCGAATAATTATTTCTTATAAAAATCGCTATTTTTCGTTTTTTCAATTTTTTAAAATTCATACGATTAATTAAAAAAATTAAAAATTAAAGTTTATTTTTTATTTTATTTTATTTAATTTTAAAAAAATCTTCAACTTAGTACTAATTTTTTCACAGAACAGCAGAAAATCCGCATAACACATGGCAGCTCAATGCACCAATTACGCTCATCCAACAACGCGGCGGGACTTAAGCGTTTTCCTAGTTAATAGAATACAATTTACCGCAATACACTTTCACGAAAGGCACACGAGATAAAAAATCATACCTCTTAAAAAACGTTATAGGATGTCGCGACGCCCCCGACGCCCTCTGAAGCATACCAGGACCTGCAAGGTAGGTGCAAACTACTTGTATGTTATTACCTAAGAGAATGCAGCTAACGCAATACTTTATCACGAAACGCACACGAGATAAAAAATAATCCCTCTTAAAAAACGCCCCCGAAGCCCTCTGCAGCATAGCATGACCTGCAAGGAAAGTACGAAAAACTTGTATCCTACTACCTAATAGAATACAACTAACCGCAATACTCTTCCTCGAAAGATGCACGAGATACCTGTTACTCCCCTACTATTTCACTATGGTTTCCACTTTTCTCCACTGAGCATTCACGAGTTACGGATCTCCTGTGAGTCGATTAAACGGCCCATTCAAGATCACATCAGATAACAAATGGTAGTCTGGTACTGTGTAGAATCAACGAACACTGCCATATGAGTAATGAATATTTTGTTACCGGCTATCCTAGCAGCTGTCTCACCATTTGATCAGTCAACGTTAAACACTCATCTTATATTTATTACAGATTAATATTTTATGATTTTTTAGTGTTTATAATGGGACAGAATCGCTGCAGTGGATGAACCACAAAGGCCTGCTTTCCCGTATTATTTCATAATTTTTGCCATATTCTATTAATTATAGAAAACAGTAACAAATACATTAAAATATTGTGAACATAGCGTTTTTGAACATCAAAACAATTGTTCTCAATTTTTTGTTATCGAGCACATAATAATCATAATTTTAAAACTCCAATTACACCTAGCACAGCATTCAACGTAGAGATGTTGTGTTTCTGTCAGATAAATGGAAATTTTATTCTTGAGTTTGCCAAAAGGAAAAACGTGGTTTTACAACATCGTTAATTGGTTCCGTTTGGCTGTTCAATTGGTAGAAATACCGATGAGAAAAATCCCCCTTTCCTTTTTAACAATTTCAAGAAAAGTTGCTCCACATAGTCAATCAATCTTTTTCTTTATCATTATCAATCTGCGAGTTCCTATTCAATGTGAGCACAGTAACGACCTGTGGATACCACACACATTTATATCGCAGCAATAGCTTATCATGTGGTCACGCGTAGTGCCCATAGCTTCGGGACATCATCATTGTAACGTTGCTCAAGAACTCACTTGTCATGCATGTGTATTATTAATTCATCAATTTAAAAACAAATCAAAGCTAATAATAATTTGGAATAACAATAATATAAAATACAATGCTGCATTGCTCCAGAATCATTCATAGAGCTACAACTGATATCATTAATAATCATCGTAAACAATTTGTGCATTAATAAAGGATGTCATATAATACATTTTCTGTACAGATAGCTTTATTACCAGCTATGCAACAAATAATCCAAATCATTGATAATAAGTTATCTAAATAAATCTGTCAGATATAATCATTTTCACGGTTATTAACAATTACAAAATATTAATAAAAAAGTGTAAATTTTCTGTGATATTTGTTTCATAATAGTAATTTTAAATTGCGCAATATACAGAATGCGAACACCTTGTAATTAATTAGCACTTTTTGATCAAACCAAACCACGTCAGAGCGTATATTTTGCTAGCTGTGATGATTAGTGGTGTGCAGTGGCCTAGATTCTAGGAGGGTGTGTGTTCGATCCTTGTTCTAGCTATCATACCACGGTTGATCGCAATTGAAGAAGAGATAATTACAAAACCCACTAACCCGTGAGCGTATTCTACAAGAGAAAATAACACGTTCATGGTTTTACGTTTACATAAAGTTGCATTGTGACTTAACTTTATTTGAATATGCAAAGAGAATACGACGAGTGAAGAAATATATGTATTTGTAGAGAACGTTATTATCATCCGTTTGGGAGTAGTGGTTGTGGCGTTTTACTCGAAGAAAACGATAGTGAACGGTTATTCCAACAAACCGTAATATATGCACAGTTTAAACACATTTTCCTTCGTTGCGCATGTGTTCTAAATTTGCAAGTTAAAAGAAATAAATTGAAAGTTTGTGCTATAAACATTAATCATAATCATGATCAAATAAAAAGAAAGACAAAATATGAGTATGAATATAAATGAAAACTTGTTGACTTTGGAGGTAGTCAAGACATTAGTAGAAAATTGTTACAATTTCGTGGATAAAACAAGACAGAGATTGGCGATCCTCATTATCATTATTATTAACTAGCTTTATGAGCAACCAAATATAAAATTCCACAAGAGCAAATATTTCTTACATTTTAAAACCTAAATGCAGGCCCATTAAAAATTAAACATAAAATACTAATGGAAATGTACAAATATTCAATAAAAATAAACAAGTAATTAAAAACTGTGTATAATTTTCAAAATGTCTCAAATTCAGAATGTAAAGCAACCAGAGTCCGGGCATTTTAATGACTTAAAAAATAATAATCTGATTTATCAAATTTGTAACAGATTGCTAACAAGCATTTGGTCCATGTTTCAAAAATGTATTTCGGTAATTTTCATCATCATCATTATCTATCGCCGTTTCCTACTTCTGGCAGGGTCAGCTTGGGTTTCGCAACCAAATTCTTCCACTTCTTTCTATCCTCCCACAATCATGTCTGCTACATCCTCCCAGCTCTCTCCTCTAGTATGTAGGTCTCTTGCTATGGTCTCCTTCCATCTCTTCCTTGGTCTCCCCCTTCTTCTTCCTCCTTCAATCCTTTTCTCATACATTCTCCTGGGCATCCTCTCTTCCGTCATTCGTTTCATATGCCCAAACCATCTCAGCCGTGTCCTTCCCATTCTGTCACCTAACTTCTCCACCCCAAGCATCTCTCTGATGTTCGTATTTCTAATTCTATCTCTTCTTGTCTTGCCCACTGTGCTCCTCAGGAATCTCATCTCCGCCGCCTGTATGCGTGCGTTATGTGTGCGTTATTTTATACAGGTAAAATATATAAATAAATCGTGTGGTAGTTTAAAATATTATGTAAGAGCTCAATGGCAATATGAGTGTACGTATGGTAGAATGCTTAAATGGGCACGCTATGCGTTGTATTGAGGCGTGAGGCATGAGGAGTGATACCTTAAAGCCAGTGCTTTAACGTGTATTGGATATCAATACGGTATCGTCTGCTAGTTGCAATTAGAGCTGAGCGCGTGTCGTGAGTCACGCGTGACTCACGCGTGACTCACGACATTTATCGTGAGTGTGCGTGAGTGTGGACTTAATGGAATTAGTCGTGAGTGATTGTGCAAGATCCTTGACTCACGCGTGAATCGTGACACGCGTGATTGTGCGTGTCACGTTATCTATTTGGCTATCAATCGACGAATAAATACCTTTTCTAGAAATTAGAACCTACCTTCCTACCTTTCTACCTACCCTACACTTTACCCTATTTCAGTTGTCCTCTTCTCGCGGTTCGTGCAGTACGTTGCTTGCTATGTTCGGTCAGTTTATGTGTGTGCTTTGCTCATAGTGTTGTATGTGTTGTGATTTGTTTCAAGCTCTGTAGTGTTGTTTGTAAGGTAGGCACAATAAACAAACATCATATTTTGTTGCTGTTTTAGTCTGTCAGGAATCAGGATACGTCGTGAGTAGTGCTAAAATAACATTGTAGGCCTAAAACACATTCATTGTAACTTCATCTGAGTAAAATCGTGACTTGTGCGTGACTGAATACGATGTGTGACATGGCGTGAGTGCGTTATGGAAAATGAATTTTAGCGTGAGTGTGCGTGAGCGTGTAGCGATGATATCCGTTCGTGCGTGATTGTGCGTGATTAGAGAATGTTCGCTCGTGATCGTGACCCTGCGTGAGTCAAAAGTCACTCACGCGCTCACCTCTAGTTGTAATCTGCCTTAGTTTCTGCAATGAGATACAGCGAAGAAAAGTTTCACCATATCTCGAGGTTTGCTTGACAGATGCCGGCATGGATTGATGGATGACTCGTGAATTGGGTTTAGGGGAGGGGGGCTTAGACTGAGGCCGTATTATTTACTGGAGTGAAACACGATTATGTAGAAGAGATTGAAGGGTGAGATAGTCGCATCATGTTTTAGAGTTTCATCACTTTTTAAGTCTGCACCGACGAAAGCATATTTTACGACAGTTTCGAATAATGTGCCTACTTAAAAAAAAGATATGATACACATTTTGTTAAATTTCCAAGGTAACTTGAAATGGATGGACCAAGGTTAATGGTATAATGGATATATACATTGTGTATAACTATAAATTATGATGATTGCTTTTACTAGTTCGAATTAATTAAAAACATTCTTTCATTCTAATTAATTTTTACAAAATAGTTGATTAATTGTTATTTCTAGCGTATGTATACAAAAATTTATATTTCAAATATAATGAATAAAACAAAATATTATGTCACTACAAAAAAAATACCGATAATAAAACCATGGTAAGAATATTAATATCTACATCACTATTATTTCTTAATGGCTAAAATATTACTTATTATTAGATATTTATTAGTTATTGTTTACAATAATTAACTGTTACTGTGGATTGTCCAATAAAAGTTACTCAAAAACCCGGCACCTCCACCAAATTTAACATTAATTTAAAATCACAAAACAAGTTGCGATTTCCCATAGATTTTGGGTTGTAAAGGACGGCTATCCTGCTTATTTTACAGTTTGGAGTTTATGAAGAGGAAAATAGAGCTTCAGCTTCAGCTTCAAAGCTTTAAATCAATCGCTCATCGAAATAATTAATCATAACCTTGAGTAATATTACATCTAGATAAACCTCATGCGAATGATGTCACTTAAGCGATAAAACGTGACTGAATATAACCAGTAAAACAATAAGCTAATTCAACGAGCAGAGCATGAAGACAGACTGTAGTCGGTCGGTCATTAAGCCAGCATGCGTGGGAATGCTCACATCACTCAGATTTGTATTTAAATTATTAAATCAGAATATCAA
The DNA here is from genome assembly GCA_024449915.1 of Sweltsa coloradensis. Taxonomy (NCBI): domain Eukaryota; kingdom Metazoa; phylum Arthropoda; class Insecta; order Plecoptera; family Chloroperlidae; genus Sweltsa; species Sweltsa coloradensis. The sequence continues at coordinate 559,382 of JAMZAV010000006.1, read as the reverse complement.
TCATGAATAATACAAATTAACAAACTAGGAAAACGCTAAAGTCCCGCCGCGTTGATGGATGAGCTTTTTTGTAAGTTTTTAGTTTGCGTGGGACCACTTTTCTTTTGCAAGTGCTTTGTGAATGCATTGTAGGTGATTGTTGTCAAGTTTCTATTGTTACTTGTTAATTGTTATTATAAACCTAAAAAAACTCATATTAAAACCTTTATTCTATGGATTCTGGCTAACTTTTTCAGCTTTTTCTTTCAAAAAGCAATACATAACCATTACCTTAATCTACATGTAAAATATGAACGTTGTAGCCCCACCCGTTTGGTCAGAATCGGCCCAAATGTCACGAAAGTCTCGCACTAAAAATCGAAAAAAAATCGTAAAAGTACGATATTAATAAGAAATATTTCTTCGATTGTACCCAAAAACGTGGCACGTCTAAGTTCAAAGATTTTGAAGGTCTCCTGAAATTTTTATCATGATCGCATATGCCGTTTGCCCGGTAGAGAGCGAACAAACAGACAAAAATACAAAAAAAAAAAGAGCTAATTTTTTGGGGGGTCAGTGAAATTGAAGTCTTCGCTTCCCTCGCTACGCTCATCCAATTAAATCAAATTTAATTTCCGGACTAGTCATACCGACAATATTGGCAAATAATGTTTTAATGGTGTTTGTGTGTACGATTCTTGACCGTTAGATTTCTAGATAATTAATTCTCTGTACAAGTTGGTGGATTTGATAGATCATTTTAATGACTGTCAAAAATAAAAATGTTTTCAATTGCCCAATAAAGTAAAAAAGATGTGTACATTTTTTTACCAATGATTACAAAATATATGCATTGTAAGCTTAGAAATTACATTCATATTTTCTATTAAAAGAAGAAAAACTCAATTCGAATACAAATTATAAAATACTATAGCACAAACTTATCTTCACCGTAACTGCTGGTAACGTTAGATCAGATCATATAAATACAACCACGAGCATGGTAAACCCCAAAATAGGGAGCGAAGCTAGAAGTTACTCAGTCAACAGATTGACGATGGATGTACAAATAAATTAATACGTTATATTTTAATGTCCATTTTGCTGGAGGTGCCGGGTTAAGAGTCTTCCTTTGTATCGCCATAAACCATTTGTATCATCCTTGTTCACGGGCAATGTAGACAACAACGCACGCCAATCGGTCATTTTTGGTGTTTATCATGAGACGTGATAGACGCATAGACGGACGAACAGGCGGACAAAGAAGCATTGTTTCTAAACTAGGAAAACGCTAAAGTCCCGCCGCGTTGATGGATGAGCTTTTTAAAGGTTTTAGTTTGCGTGGGATATCTTTACTTTTGCAAGTGCTTTGTTTTGCTGCCAACGCATTGTAGGTGAATGTTGTCAAGTTTCTTTTGTTTCTTGTCAATTGGTATTATTTACCGTAAAAAACTTGTATTAAAAGCTTTATTTCTATGGATTCTGGCTAAATTTTTCCACTTTTTCTTTCAAAAGGTACTACATAACCATAACCTTAATGTCCATGTATAATATGAACGTTGTAGCCTCACCCGTTTGGTCAGAATTGGCCCAAATGGCACGAAAATATCGCACAAAAAGTCAAAAAACGTATATTAAAAGCTTTTTTTCTCTCGATTCTGGCTAACTTTTTCAACTTTTTCTTTCAGAAAGCAATACATCACCATTACCTTAATGTCCATGTGAAATATGAACGTTGTAGCCCCACCCGTTTGGTCAGAATTGGCCCAAATGGCACGAAAATATCGCACTAAAAATCGAAAAAAATCGTAAAAGTACGATATTCATGAGAAATATTTCTTTGATTGTACCCAAAAACGTGGCAAGTCTAAGTTCAGAGAAAACGAAGGTCGTGTCAAATTTTCATTAAGATCGCATATGCCGTTTGCCCGGTAGAGAGCGAACAAAAAAAAAAAAAAAAAAAAAAAAACAAAAAAAAAAACAAACAAAACAACGAAGCTAAATTTTTTGGGGGGTCGGTGAAATTGAAGTCTTCGCTTCGCTCATCCAAAAATATAGTTTAAAAAATCAAAATTAATGACCTAATTGTGGATTCAATTTTCGCTGTAGCAAAACAGACTATGTGATGTAGTTTAGATTTGGAAATAATGAACATAACAGTTTTTGTATGAACGTAAAACATTTCGAGGTAGTTTCAATGTAATTTGTTGGAATTGTATTGTTCAACAATATTATTATGAATAAACTTGGAATTCATTTTCTTGGCAGAGACACCATGGAAATGTTATACCAATTTAAACTTTGTCTAAACAGTATTAGTCATTTAAGGATTAATAATTAAATATTGCTTTGTCAGAGTTGAAACAGCTCAGGTTTTATCCATTCGGATCCCAAGAGGTTGGAATTTAGTTCGACAGTACTATTCATTCGTGTAATTTGTTTTTCTCAATATATGGTAATGAAAATAACAATGTATTCCAATGTTTAGATTACGAATATTATTACACAATCTCATGTTGGAATTTAATTGACTTTTCGTGTTTCCATTATAATTTTGATTAGTTCCGTAATTAGAATCTAAGCCAAAGACAAAACATATTAAAAGCATTGAATTAATTTGCCAAAAACGATAAAATCGTTTTAAGGATTTCCTTTTTAGCACAAATGTTAAAAATGTTTTAAAGAAATATCGTATTCACTTCACATACTTGACATTGTTGACAATCTTAAATATCACGTTCAAAATTTATTGATTCTGAGAAGGGTATAAAAATACAATTTAAAAACGCTTGTTGCAAAATTAAGTATTTTTTATTAAAAGTTTGATCACCATTCAACATATTATATAAAATATAAATCATGATAAATTTCTAATTTTTTTCTTTTTCTTTTTCCTGTCAAGAAAGCAAAGTCGTTATAAGAATATGATGATAGATAGGCCTATGTATCAATGTTGCATTCTGTGATTTGTTCCTACTGATATAATACTAAAATTTCGTTCAGACAAGACAATGATATGTAAACCCAATTTCATTCTTAATTTCTCCTTGAATCATCAGAGATTAAAATCGTATTTGAATATTGAAACGTTACTTATATGCGAGTGCTTACCCCAGGATAACAAAGATTTGGGTTATTAAAAACATAACATTTAAAATACCCGTGACAAAATCAATGTAAGCAGTATTTACAAACGGTGTATAATCTACATTTAAAACACAGTAAATGCAGGATGTAGTCTACCCGGTGAGAAACAAAACATTTTATATCCGAAAGGATGTCCGCTGTAGAGTATAAATCAGATCTAACCGATGTGATGTGACCCACTTCAGGTGACTAAGTAGGTTTATGGAGGACAGTTGTAAAGGGATGTCCGAGGGCTGTTTAAGAGGACTCAATCCCTTGCATTCGCATTAGGGAACAAAATCTCGAGATAAACTTCAGTCAGGATTACCGGTCTCGAAAGGATTCGAATCAGGGACCTCTCGAATCAGAGTCTCGCGCTTTATAGGCTTGAGCCACCCCTGCCGGTTCGGAAGTAAAGGAGATCAAGCGCTCATTCACAAGATATTTCTTATCTTTACTCGAGAATAGAAAGAATGCTACTTTCAATCAGGACATACTCGAAACATGCCCCCCCCCCCCCGATATATATCGACTGACTAGACACTCGACCCTTCCCGCCAAGTCGACCCCCAGCTCTCGTACAGAAGGAGGTCACGATGTATTTACCACCTGCTCATTACGTTTCGTATCCCTTTATTTGTTTTGATTTTATTGTGCCCCGTTCCTCGTGAACGCCCTTTTCAAAACCAGCGGGATGTCTTCGTGTCTGACCAAAAGATAAGAGCGAGACTGGCGATAAATGGACAATTTACTTCACATTTCTAGGAATACATCTACTTTATTTATTTGGTTTTAAAAAGCATGTTATATTGATCCTTTTGTGTTGTCACCCTTAGCAACTACAGGAGAAAATTTTTCAAAACAAGTTCTGGTATAATTTATTTTTTAATAAAAATATGAATTAACATTTACCACAGCTATACCGAGACTGTATGTTAGTATCGAACTACAGTGGCAGATATCGTCACCAAATTCACTAGGTTAAGATGCCACCATAGGAAAATACGAAGCGAAGCAATATTTATAGACGTGTGGACGAACGGTGTATCCAGATGGGAAACTGGAGACAACTGAACATAAAAAGTATATAGGGATGACTCAGTGATGTCATAAACCGATATAATTGAGACGAATCACAAATAGATCGCTGGAGTTTGTTCTAATCATAATGGCGAATGCTTTGATTAATTTTTTCCAAGATAACCCTTAACAAAAGGGTTAGCCCTCGGCAACCAAATTATTTACCATCCCCGAAATTTCTTTTTTCAGGATCATAGTCCTTTATTAATAGTTCGTTAAAAAAATTCTTTAATTTTAATGTTGTGTGACAGTACTAACTACAGTTTTACAATATAGAATACAAGACTTCTGATTGCCCATCTTTCAGGATATGCATGTAAAATATACCTATCATCTTTAGTATCAATTATTATTTAAGTTGTATAGTTGTCACCTTTGTACTATTATCTACTCAAAAAAGGTGTTATAAAATTAAATAAAACAATATGCCATAGGCAATGCCAATGGTGTCAGTCGTGATTATGTAGATAGTTTTCAAAGAAGGCCTTTTCTTTTTTTTTCGTTTCTGACAATCTCACCTAATGTTGACTTTGTTTATGCCACACTGTGCGTCAATACTTGATTATTTAATATTTAACTACATTTGTGGTACATGGTATTCCGCCTCCACTTTTTAATAATACATAACAAACGATATAAAACTCATTTCAGACCACGACGTATCGGAATGTAAATCGAGACACATTTTAGATTTTTTTCCTTTCTCTTCTTTTCCTGACATTGTCGTCGCACAGCAGGCGGCCGCATACGGTTAAGACAATCAATCTCATAACGAATTTAAACACATTACAAATTCACTTGTCACGCTACGAACAAAGAAACCGAAAAGAGTGTAACGAGGGAAAAGAGAATGGATAACTGTACAGACTGCGAAATAGGGGTACTAATGTGAAGCAAGTACTTGTCGTTAAAGCTGTTCGACCAAGTTTTGCTATTTTCCCAAATATGCTACCACGTCAAAATATAGTGAATGGCTTTAAAACCTGGCTCTATTAGAAAATTAAAACTATTTTTTTCAATTTTTTGTGATCGGGCACACGACAAATATCGCCTCTTCAAAATAATTTCAAACTTCAATTCGCCCAAGCACACCATTCAATGTAGGTAGTTGTGTTTTTGTGACATTAATTTTAAACTGGTTTTCTAGAGGCTGACTGAGAGAAAATACATTTTTTAAAACAAAATACCGCCAAACGAATAAATTAGCAGGAAAGACAATTGTAAAAAAGATTTGTCTCTCAGTCAGCTTCTAGAAAAGCAGTTGAAAATTAATATCACAAAAACACAACTACCTACAATGAATGGTGTGCTTGGGCGAATTGAAGTTTGAAATTATATTGTAGAGGCGATATTTGCTGTGTGCCCGATCAGAACAATTTGAACAAAATAGTTTTGATTTTCTAATAGAGAAGGGTTTCAAAGCCATATTTTGACTTGGTAGCATATTTGGGAAAATAGAAAAACGCGGCGTTAACAATATCTGTAGAGTTGCACTTATATAATGTAATGCGCTTATACTTTATTCACAGTAAGAACGATGCCAAAGAATCTATATGAAAGTGTAAAATTTAAACATTATGTACATTATCTTGTTACTATGAAACATAAATAATAGAGTGTATTTATTAATTTTTGTATTTAAATTATCCTAAGCCATCATATGTGTTTATTGTGAAGGTTTTGGTGTAAACGATACTTTACCAGACTGTACCCCCAAAAATATAGAATTATTGTTCTTTTGGAATTTCTATACACTGATGATAATTTCTGTTGCTTAACGTCTCGTATTAATGCACTAAGGCTTTCCGAGACGATGAGTGGTGATAGATGATGGTGAAGGACGTTTACAAAAAAACATGCTTTATGCGGGATTCGAACCCACGTCCTCGTAGAGCCATACGCTTCGGACCCGCGCCCTTATTGTATTTACCACAATTCAGCAGAAATATATATAAGTAAATTAAGTTTTTTAATTGTGGTGACAGTAGCCAATAAGTAACTACTACTGTTACTAGAAATCTTCCGTTTTGAACCGACAACGAAACACCCCCAACAGATGAGGATGAGAAAATCACTTCGGGTGAGGGGAGATTATTAGGAGCGCCGCCGTCTGAGTGGATGGTTCAGCTCCCTAATGGTGGTTCCGGAAATTGGTGCCACCGGAAGTAGATAAGTCGATCACACTTAGCGACAGATCTATCCGACGGAGTGTGCCAATTATAGTGGGTGAGACCTAGTCGGGTGTTATCTGTATCAAGTTATGTAGAATGCGTGGAAGGTACAGGAACATGTTTAACATTGAGACTAACTCTGCAAGCAAGAGAGTGAAAGCCTTTCTAATATCTTGTATTATTGACTCAAATCAAGTCATCAACTATTAGAGCCTTATTATTTTAATGAAATTAAAAGTATGTAGACGAATAATGTCGGTTCATGTAAAATTGCGAATTCAATATATTATTGATATATTATAAGTTTCGAGAGAGTCGTATGGTTTAAATAAGAAATTATTAAAGAATATAGAGTAAAGAAAACATATTTTCAAAATCAATTTTATAAAGATATTTATTATAGGCGTTGTTTATGTTTTATTTATAATCATAATAATTGGACACGTACATAACAATTTAGAATTAAGTGATGACAATTGTAGTTTATAGTTTACAAAAAAATGTTTTACGCCTAGCAATAGAAAAAAACTTCTTTTGATGATCGTTTTGTGCAAACTTGGTGTTTTGAAATAAGATTTGATTATGCAATCTTGTAAAGAACAGACACTTTTAAATTTGATAACGTGTACTGGTTTCTTTCCAAAATGCATGTTATCATTCATTTTCCTGGATTATGGACCATCTTTCACGTTCCCCAAGCATAAAAAGTAAAACGCACGTAAAACATGCAATCAATATGTGTTTCGTGATTTAATCAGACTTTGTTAAAGGATATGGACAAGCTTATCAGTTGACAAAGATAAGGTTTCGCCTAATATGTAGTCAAACTGAGAGAGAACAATAGGTCTTCATTAGAGATGGATCAATCCGTTGCAATATTCAACACTTTGTAATTTTTACCGACAAGATAAAATCCCAATGTCACTTCAATGCAAATGCAATTGATTGTGAAACGGGACTAACTTTATCAGAAAACCGTGGGTAGAAGTTTATAAAATTTACAAATTGCTACATGTTTGCTATAATTAGTAGTCAAGGAGGGTTTGGGTAAATTCTCCGAGTGGAACTGAATTTGGAATCTTTATAAATTACCTCTTTGCTCCCGTATGTTAATTATTATGATACTTATAGTAGTTGTAGCTTGCACGGTCGTGCCGGCACTGTACAAATAGGAAACCACAAATAATAACTAAACCAAGACAACTGCGATTCTTCTCTTGGGCTGGCGACTGATAACTGCATGCGGATTAATGATTATTATTCATACTGACGACGAAATATTATTACACGGCAATTTATTTAAGTATTGTCAAAACTAACGAGACCCTAACGTTAAAAAAATTAGAAATTAAGATGAATGATAATTTTTTCATAAAAAAAAATAATTTTCAAAAATCTTTCGTGTGAAACTGACAATGCATGCCCCTATTCAGGTGTCTAACTACGTATTTTGGAGTTGTGCCAATCATTGTGAAGGGAATATCCGAGGGTTGTTTAAGAGCATGCATATTCATTTGCTCGGAAAATCTTTCAGGCAGGATTGTCGATGGCGGAACTCAAATCCGAGCCCTCGCGAATCAGCCTCACACGTTACGCATAATCCATCCACCACTGGCGTGTTTTTCATCTCAACTTAACGAAGAACATAGTGAAATTTCCCCCAAGAAGAAATCTACCATTTCACAAATGTAAAAGTATAGGTTGAAACCACTCTGTCAACCGACTCCTCCCCCCCCCCCCCGTGATCAAATCAACCTCTGTTTGAGGGTGGTTTTATTACACCGGCATTGCATATCCAAGCAAGAACATAAGATTTTGTTCGTTGCACAATTCTATGATAAACTAAACGTTAAATACCAGATATATTTTAACGTAATCTTAGTTGACAATCAAAATAGTAGGTATAGCTGAAACGCGAGAGTCGAATACGAGAAATCATCAGTTCGATGCCGGACGCCGGAATCCTGACTGAACATTTTTCTCAATCATTTGCCACACCTTGGTTTCAGTCTTACTATCATTACCAAGCAAGTCACTGAATAAATAAATAAAATAAAATAAATAAATTCGTATTTAGAGTGTACCTACTCAGCCAAAGAACTGATTTTCAGTGGGGGACATTCAGGGTTGCCCCGTGAAAACATGGTGTGTGCCATACACCTAGAATGCGTGTATGAAAACATAAATAGATATTATACGTGTAATATTATTCAAGACGTTGACGACTTTTGCTTTTCATTTTGCTCATTTTTCTCTTTTTCTACTACCAATAATGGTAATATGAATAAATGGAATTTACTAATACATATGGTCTAAACGTGAACATATATTAAGTTGTTTGTCAATAACGTATACCACGAGTATTTTGGTTTAATTTGATTACGTGCCGAACTTCGAATGTCAGTTCTGATTGAGGTAGTGTTATGCCTTAGGGATTGTGGATTGGTGGAGATTAACGTTCTCAATTAAATTTCGTTGGAATATTAAGTATTTGGCCATAAAATGTATTCGAGAATAAGCTGGAAAAACGATATTTAGTGTTGTAACATGATGATTTATAAAAAAGCGAACCTAGTAGAATAGACAAAGACCACACTGTGTCGGGGATATTATTGCACTTCAGTTTAAAGCCGGGATAATATTCTGTTTGTCTACTTCAATTTCTCTGAGAGAGTGGTCGGCGTGTTGAACTGTTGCACCCAGAGTAAAACATTTTAAAACACTGTGTCAAAAAAAAAGTCTTCGCTAAAAGAATGAAAAAAGAAAATTTTGTAGCAGTTCAAAAGACCGTAAGAGTATTGGTAGTTTTTATCAAGGATACTATAGGACACTTCGTTTGTTTTTGTGATACATATTATTATATGTGACAAATAAATTATCATTATCATTAATAGATAACGTATTTATTATATTAAAAAACAGTTAATACGAAATTCTAATAAGATTTTATTATGATGTTAATAGTTTCCCCCCTTAAATGCTCTTTAGCAATAGTTTTGAATTATACTGCATTGCAAACATAGAATATACAAAACTATATATAATACGGCTTTTTAAATAGCAACACGACGAAACACGAACAACGAAACGATATAATTAGACGAGTGAGCGCAGCGAAACGAAGTTTATATAACGCTACTCGACCGGGCCTTCTCGTGACTGTGTCCAATGTATGTCTGTCTGTCCGGTCCCATACGGCCGAACGGCCAAATAGATTGACCTTAAATTTTAAACAGACATCCGTCACTACTCACTAGGTAACTGAGAACTGCTTATAAAATGAGCAAAATCTGTTGCGATTTAAACCTACAAGAAATAATAAATTTAAAAAAGCTTGAAATGTGTAGGTGTCATTTTAACAACAATGCTTTTGTTCTTGAAGAAGTCATTTTTATCGAATAATTTTTGTCAGGCAGTGATTTAATGCAGTGACCAAGGTGTAATGAATCTTGCACGCTCAAGGTTCCCCTAAATTCCGCTGGGACATTGAGGAAGTCTTGCAATCTTTACTCGCATTTCGTACTGGCTATGTTTTCCATAATATTGTTTGCATTTCAAAACATGTTTAATAATTTTTTAAATACTAGGCCCCTTCGCAAACGCTTTATCCAGTCGCGTTGATGGATGAGATTATTTTGAATATTTCTGTCCAATGATTACGTTTTTAAGAGGGATCCGGATCTCATTAAATAAATAAATAAATAAATTATATTTAGAGTCTACCCACTCAGTTATATAACTAATTTTCAGTGGGGGACAGTAAATCAAAGCGACCAAGCCAACCTTGTAAGCCCCGACGCAATCGACGAGTGAGCGATAACCAACCAAACTTTTTCAAGTTCCATTCCAAATTAAAAATCGAGAAAAAATCGTTAAAAGTACGATTTTTATGAAACTTATTTCTTCAAATGCCTCTTAAATCATAACATACACAATTTCAGTGATTTTAAACGTTCCCATTTAGTTTCATTAAGATCGGAGTAGCCGTTTGCCAAATATCACGAAAATACCTAATTAAAAATCGGAAAAAAAATCGTAAAAGTACGATAATTGGATGAGCGTAGCGAGCGTAGCGAGCGAAGCGAAAACTTCAATTTCACTGACCCCTCAAAAAATTTAGCTCCAATGTTTTTTTGTTTGTTTGTTTGTTTTTTTTTTTTTTTTTTTTTTTTTTTGTCTGTTTGTTCGCACGATTCCGGGAAAACGGCATAAGCGATCTTGATGAAAATTTGACAGGACCTTCGAAATCTCTGAACTTAGACGTGCCACGTTTTTGGGTTCAATCGGAGAAATATTTCTCATGAATATCGCACTTTTACGATTTTTTTCGATTTTTAGTGCGATATTTTCGTGACATTTGGGCCGATTCTGACCAAACGGGTGGGGCTACAAAGTTCATATTTTACATGGACATTAAGGTTATGGTGATGTAGTACCTTGTGAAAAAAAAAGTTGAAAAGGGTAACCAGAACCCATAAAATAAACGTACTTTTACGATTTTTTTCGATTTTTAGTGCGATATTTTCGTGACATTTGGGCCGATTCTGACCAAACGGGTGGGGCTACAACATTCATATTTCACATGAACATTAAGGTTATGGTGATGTAGTACCTTTTGAAAGAAAAAGTTGAAAAAGTGAGCCAGAATTCATAGAATAAAGGTTTTGATATGAGTTTTTTTTAGGTTTATAATAACCATTAACAAGTAACATTTGAAACTCGACAACAATCACCTACAATGCATTCACAAAGCACTTGCAAAGGAAAAGTGGTCCCACGCAAACTAAAAACTTACAAAAACGCTCATCCATCAACGCGGCGGGACTTTAGCGTTTTCCTAGTAAAAAGCAATATTTGATCAATTGTACGCAAAAACGTGCAAAGTCTAAGTTCAGAGATTTCGAAGGTCTCCTCAAATTTTCATTAAGATCGCATTTGCCGTTTGCTACTTTTTTGTGTGGGGGGGGGGGGGGGTCAGTGAAATTGAAGTCTTCGCATTGCTCATCCAACAATCCAGAAATTAAATAATCTTTCCCGACCGGGGGATAGAACACAGGTCTCCCACATTTCGGGTATAATGGCGTCTTAGACAACGAGACTAGGAAAACGCCAAAGTCGTTGTTAGACGAGTGAGCGAGTCATGTGTTGAGTACACGGGAACATTTGCATTTAAGTTTGATAGAAATTATATAGATATAAATAATAGGGTTTTGAGTTTAGTTGGTATTAGGGCGCGTCAACTGTAAGGCCATTATGTGCCACTCTAGCTTATGAGAGGCTAGGAGGAGCCTTAGGCAGGGGAAAGAAAGGGAATGTTACCGAGTACTCTACACATGGCTCACTCACTCGTCTAACAACGACTTTGGCGTTTCCCTAGTATATATTATTATACTAAAAACACTTTTAGTGGAAATAACTCTATTTTATTATATAAAATAACAACGTTTCGGAAATGATTTAAACTTATTCCGTCCTCAGGTTTCTTGTGAAAAACAAAAAATCATATCAAAAATATATCAAAACAAACAAAGACAATAGCCAAGGTCGATAAAGTTAAACATTTCACACATGGAAGTTAACAAAACCAAGGTAAAACAAACCAAAAAGGCTATTTATTAGTGTTTACTTAAGGAAATAATAAAATAGAGTTATTTCCACTTTAAGTGTTTTAAATATTATAATGAACTCTACTAACTTTAAAACTAATATATATTATTGGATGAGCGTAGCGAGCGTAGCGAGCGAAGCGAAGATTCCATTTCACTACACTGGAGAAAAAAATCCGGAATGTTTTTTTTTTTTTTTTCTTCTTCTTTTCTTTTTTTTTTGTATTTTTGTGTGTTTGTTAACACGATTCCGGCTAAACCGATACTCCAATTGCGATAAAATGTTATGGAGGTCTATGAAATCTCTGAACGAAGAACTGCACGGGAGGAAAAATCGATCAAAAAATTATTTCTTATGAAAATCGCAATTTTACGATTTTTTTCGATTTTTAAAAAAATTCTTCGTCTTATAACACCTACATGCTTTATCCCATTGTAATGATTTTTTCACAGAACCTTAATTTTATGAATTAATATATTCGTGTGAAATTTGAGCGCAATCGAAAAATCATTTCTCATGATAATCGCAATTTTACGATTTTTTTCAATTTTTAACATTTCTTCGACGAATAAAACCTACATGCTTTATCCGATTGTAATGATTTTTTCACAGAACTTTAATTTTATGAGTTATTATATTCGTGTAAAATTTGAGCGTAATCGAAAAATGATCTATTAAAAAAATCACAATTTTACGCTTTTTTCGTTTAAAAAAAATTACGCTCATCCATCAACGCGGCGGGACTTAAGCGTTTTCCTAGTTATATTATATACCTGCCATTGTTCTTCTATCAGCAACTTTGGCGTTTTCTTAGGTTGCGTTCCGTAGAAGCGACCGGTCGACAAGTCTTCTATTATAGCGGAACGGAAGATTGGGCGACCACTCTACCCATTGCCTGGCGTACCGTTAATACTCTGGTCGACCAGTGGTCACGACCACAACGCCCAACGTTTTGAGGTGGGCGTAGTGGTCGTTTCATTGAAGTATGGCGCTATTTTTGAAATATATGTCTGCTGATGTGTATTTTGCTGTTTACTCATACGAAGATCAACTGATTGAGCTGTAAAGTCTCGATTAGTGTGCTTAGAGAGCATGTGGAGCATACGTGGAGGTAGGTTTAGGCTTTCGTGTATTTTCTGTACTTGTTTTACTAGTAGGCCTAGGCCTAAGGTGGTCGTGGGTTGTTGTAAAGCCCTGGCCTAGGCCTAGGGTCGAGAGGGCATAAGTATAAAACATTTATTTGGTCTAGAGCATACACAAAGACTACACATTGCCTGGCTGTCGTATTTGTAACAATTAATTAATACCAGCATCTCTTGCACATTCGATCGCCATTTTCCCGCTGGCAAAATTCGAACGATTCTAGTTCGGAACTTAGAGGATAGATTCGGAAGTGTTCCGTTGTAGGTCGCGACCAAAGCGACCAACCACGCGTGACGTCACGACCTATCGACGACCAGTGTGGTCGACCGGTCGCTTCAATTCCCACTACCTCTTAGATGCTACTCGTGGCTCCTCGTAGCCACGAGTAGCATATAAGAGGCAGTGATAATTTCTTTGTCGTGACTTCTTTGACATCAACCACAACACTGTAGACAGAGGTGTTGTGTTTTATGTACATGACCATGGATATGTCATTTGCCGCATTTAAGCTGCAAAGTCTGTTTTTTTAAAGTGGGTTTGTGTCGATTTCAGCAATAGAGCAGTAGGTTGATAGTAACTATTGTGGAGAGGTGTCTTTTATTACTTAAATCATCTTACGTGTTAGTAAATTTTGAAGTTGTACATGTCTTTAAGAAGATGAACTCAGTGGCCAACATCGAAAGCCTCCCTCGAGAGGTTCTCCTACACGTGTTTTCCTTCCTCAGTCCTGCCTATCTGTGCGAGACAGTCTCACAGGTATGTACGCATTGGGAGGAATTATGTGAAGACCCGTTACTCTACAGAGAGCTCAAGTTCATAGACGGCGAGGTAAGCGAGCAGACTGTCGTTAAGATTCTGAAGATGGCACCAATGCTCAAGTCACTGACATTGGTCAACTGGGATAGCATGGAGACAACCTTAGAAGTGGTTTCCCAACACAACCAAAAGATTCGTGCTTTAGACCTGGATGAAAAAGATTTCCGTGTCATTATCTTCTCAGAGGTAATGATGAACATATTACAAAACTGTACTGAGCTCGAAACATTGATACTTCGCTCTTGTGTCGTCTTTGACAAGGAGTTTTACAATAATAACATAAAAAGCATTCAACTGCCTCACCTAAAAACTCTGCGTGTTACTCACAAAGGATTGCTCCCTTCGGAGTCTTTGGTGCACCTTGCTAACAGTAAGCTCGAGATAGAGAATCTAGAGATATGCTCTATGTACATCCCTCCAAACTACAACAATACCACAGCTTTGTGCAACCGGTTCTGTAAAACCCTGCGCTCATTAAGAATAGGTTATGGCAACTGGTTACGAGAAGCTTTCTCCGCGCTGCAGAAGTGTGTCCGCCTGGAGACGTTGGGTATCGAATATCTAAGGGATTATGATTATTGCAACAATGTTATTTACATCAGCTCGATACCCACCCTGCGTCATCTGGAACTCAAAAATTGCTATTTGTCTGAGGAGAGCCTCGTACGACTCTTTTCATCTGTGGGCTTAAAGAACCTGGTGTCGCTTGAACTGTACCACAGCTATGCCTTCGACAGAGCGGCAGCGACTATCGGCGATCACCTAAAGAACCTGGTGACACTCACGCTAGCTAGACGACAATCAGCCTGGGGTACGTTTTATTCATTTATTTATTTTATTTTTATTTATTTATTTATTTAACGTCTATCCTATTCAGTTTAAAAACTGATTTACAAAGGAGGACAACTAAATAACTCTAATTACACAGATGCAGACACAACAATGAACTACATTTAAGTAAATATTTGAAATAGTAATATTACAACAATGCATTAAATATTCAACAAATTTGATAACAAATAAAAAGGATATTAAATGCAATTTATGAAAGAATCGAATATATAAAAATGGGGGTGGGGAATGAAAAGAAAAGAAAAAAGAAAAGAAAAGAAAAAGAAAATAACCAAGTTAAATAAGTTAACCACGTTGGGGGTGAAAAGCATTATTAAAGGGATGCTCGAAGCTACGTTATTTAAAGCTTTACAACTTTGACCCGAGCATTGACGAGGCCATTCTGCTCATACCACAGTACCTGCCTGGTCTGAGGAGTTTGTCAATCTATCCTCGTGCTGATGGAGCCGTCGCACAAATAAAGATTCACATGCCGGAGCTGCAGGTTGATATTAAAGAAAGATGTCAATCAATTATTCATTGGACAGGATATAATGTAGCTTAGATTGACAAAGCTGTGCGATTGCGATAATGTTTGAATGCAGATATTAAATAAAACATAATATTGGTTAACACCATGTAAGATAATAACTTGTAGGCCTACAATGTTTTTAAAAAATATATGAAAACGTTTGATTTATCATAGGTGACAAAGCAAGTTGAATACCATATCTAAGAAAAAGCCAAAGTCGTTGTTAGACGAGTAAGCAAGTCAAGTGAGTATTGGTAACATTCCCTTTCCTCTAAGGCTTCCCTAGCCTATCATAGAGTAGAGTGGCGCTTTGTGGCCTTACAGTTGACGTGACCATATACCAACTCAAAATCCTTTCAATCCACTTAAATGCAAATGTTCCCGGATACTCAACACATGACTCTCTCACTCGTCTAACAACGATTTTGGCGTTTTTATAGTTTATTTTGAAATAAGAACATAAAATTGCTCAATTAACATAATGTATTCCTATAACTCATTGTTGGTTCTCGTTCAATGCCTTTATCGTACAACTATCAACGTCCACGTGTGTCTTTTCGACCCAGAAAGTAACGTAAAGATGGCAAAGGTTGTAACCAAGTTATTCCGGAAGGAAACTCCTTTAGCATAAGCCAATTTAAAATGCAGCCCTGGTATTTTCATACTGTTAACACATATTTACTGACATGGCAAACGTTTCTTCGTATAGCATACATAGCGCAGTTCCTCGGTTTACTTATGGTAAATATGTGTGCACCTTTTAGCCAAGAATAACACGAAGCTATGCGACTTTGATGTAGAGAAACCGTGGTTAGTTATACAACAGCGAAGCGCGACATGCAGAGAAAACCTTCAGATTGAGGTCCCAGTATAATATCGTACTCAATTAGTTTCGACCGTATGTATAGCCTACTTATTTCGGCTTATAACCTCTTCCCTTCAGCAGATAAAGTTAATGAAGCAGATTGTGTATTAAAGAAACTCTGTTTTATTTATTCTACGAATGTTATTTACATATTGATTAATTATACAAAAAAAACAAGTAGAACCGGTATTTAATATTAAAAATAGTGGTTTGAGCTTCACATTGTTCTATAATGAATTATAAGTGATATTACATTTCTTCATAGGTCTTTTTTAAAACTGCGGTTCGAATAAATAAAAACAAACAACAAGCCAAAAGAGAAGAAAATATAAACAATATTACCATAAACTATTTCTTCCAACAACACAATAAAAATAAAACTATGACAGAAATTTTAAAATATGTTCTTTAGTGTTTTTAATGTTTGATTTTTGCAGAAATGGTTCATGGTAATTTTGTTTATATTTTCTTCTCTTTTTGTTTTTGTTAGTTTTTTGTTCAAACCTCAGTTGTGACGTGAGGTCCAAAAACATAATTTTAAAATATATGTTGATTAAACGTGAATTGAGACAAAAATTCATTACAAATTTTGAAGTACCTACCTCAGTTTCTGTCATACACATTAATTTACTTCTTCCCGCGGGAATAAGCAAAATATATGAGTAGAATAACGGGTAGGGGAATACCCAACAGATTGTAGAAGGATTCGAAAATAAAAATTCTAAGAGTTTTGGTGGAGGTGCCGGGTCCGTAGAATTACCCATTTAGATGCGGATATTCATTGATGTGGCTCGTTGGTCTTGTGGTTAGTCTATCTGCTTCCAATGCAGAAGGCCCAGGGTTCGATTCCCGAAAGTCAGAAGTTTTTTAATTTCTTATTTGGACTTAAGTCCATCATTTCTTGTCTTAGGAGTTTGTAAACGGTGACT
Organism: Sweltsa coloradensis; assembly: GCA_024449915.1. Classification (NCBI taxonomy): domain Eukaryota; kingdom Metazoa; phylum Arthropoda; class Insecta; order Plecoptera; family Chloroperlidae; genus Sweltsa; species Sweltsa coloradensis. The sequence goes on along the minus strand of JAMZAV010000006.1, from coordinate 542,303 downwards.
TTGGAACCGTCCTAGCAACGTAGCACATAATAAATTCAGAGTTGTTCTGAATCGGCCTTGTTGATTCTGGCGTTGATCCGCGGGTGTTCGCACTTTCCATACCACTGATTGCTATATTTCCTATTAAAAATATCGATCTTTGGTTGGTTATCGCTCACTCGTCGATTGCGTCGGGGCCTACAGGGTTGGCTTGGTCGCTTTGATTTACTGTCCCCCACTGAAAATCAGTTATGTAACTGAGTGGGTAGACTCTAAATACAATTTATTTATTTTATTTTATATTCCCGCCCCCTTACCCAAGGGTCGCCATGAACATTAAATGTCGTCCTTCATGAATGGCAAGTCAGCTTAAAGGAACGTATGTCAATCAGAGCGGCCATGTTTGATTTTTATCGTGACATTTGTAATACACGCAGACGGATTTAATTTAAATGTATTTCATTGAACATACATTATATTGAAGAAATGGATCACACTTAATACTTATTATGAACTTAAATGGAGCAATCCTATCAAATACTATTCTAAACAAATATGAATCAATGTTGTCACCTGCATTCTTTCTCGTCGTTTTCTTTTTCTGTTTTCGTTTTCGTTTTCATTTCCATTTTTAATTTTTTCCCCTGAAGTCTATATGATTTGTTATGATTATTTTTATTTCACATTTTTTAAATTAAATGAGCAGGTATCTCACCTTCGCCATTCAAGTACAATTTAATTCACTTTGTCAAATATTTAAACTATAAACTAAAAAAGAGTAACGGTTGGTTCTCCCGAAACGGAAATACCACAACTGCGCTTTGCACATGACGTCAAAACGAGCGGCCTAATAGAACATTACCATACATGTTGCATAAATAACTATTCGTTTTGACGCGACTTGCGATCGCGTATGCATACAGTGTATCCTAACCAGCTAGCTTAGCACAAGGTTAGATTGTTCGCTGTGCATACTTGGGTTAATCCATAGATTCCTAAGCCCCGGGGTTTAGAACAAATACCGCACTCCGCTTGACCTAATCGCTAGTGGAAGCCCCATATTCCCACCGCAAAGAAGTGTTGACCTAGAATAAAAGTTGTTTTGCTTTATATTATATGAATCGAGGAAATAAATAAAACTATGCATGCACTCGTTATGCGTATAGGTAAATAAATACAAAAAAAATCACAGAAGTTTACAGATAAACAATCTTAGAATACAATATCACACACATAACAAAAACTTGTAGAAATACAGCCAAACCTTACACACTCAAAAGGAATGAGATCTAAAAAAAAGGGCCAAGCTCATCTACCCTTCCACATAAACGTACAGTGTCCCATAACAGCATCCTCGAAAAGCTTGGCAAAATAGAATTTGCGATTATTAATTTAACGTAATAGTTTATCCAAGTTCTTTTTTTCTAATTAATTTAAACGTAATAACATGCAAATTCTATTTTGCCAAGCTTTTCGAGGATGCTGTTATGGGACACTGTACGTTTATGTGGAAGGGTAGATGAGCTTGGCCCTTTTTTTAGATCTCATTCCTTTTGAGTGTGTAAGGTTTGGCTGTATTTCTACAAGTTTTTGTTATGTGTGTGATCTCATTACTTTTTCAAGTTCCATTACAAAATTATTTGCTAAAATATAATATTTTTATCAAAGTTGATTTAAATTCTATGGTATTAGCAGTAACAATATAGGATGTAAAATATCTAGACCCGGATTCATGTACATCCTGGGTATAGGTGGTATAACCATGGTATAACGACGGTATAAGGACTGGACCCCAATTCTTGAGTTCGTGGGAGATGAGTTGAAAACGCAATTTGAAAACGAAGTCGTTTTCGTTTTCGAAGGAATTGGTATTCTTGAACGGTATCGTGGAAAACGTCATGGGTTGTGAGTTGAAAGCATTGATATTAAACCCCTATAGTAGGCTAGATTAGCAGTCTCCTATACCTCCGCACAGGCGCGAGCGTAGCAAATTGAAGACTCAACCGGCCCATTTCAAGATGGCGATTTGGTGTTTTAATTTATGCTTTTTTAATGCAATAAAGTATTTTACTGGATTGTTTGATATGTGTTTAGCTTGTGCAGCATGGTATTAAACAAAAGAAACAATACGAAGTGATTGCATAAGGGAATTTAGTAATCATTTGGTGTTAAAGGCTAGTATGCTTACCTGTCAACCTGGCGACAATCTTGAGAACTATTTGGCCACAAATCGCTCCCATTTGATTAACATGTAAACTGTCATTTTAAGATGGCTTCTAATTCTACCGGAAGTGGACCACCGACTGCTGGTCTAGCCAATTATATAGGATGTCTATGGTTGAAAGAGTATCACGAAATCCAAACACTTTAAAAAGATTTGCGTATAGCAAAGAGCTCGAAAAAGTTCTATATTTATTCTAGATGGCAGTGCCTTCATAAACGCGGGCCAATCGAAAGACAAGTTGTATGAAATGATTTGATTGTTGCAATTATGTAAACAAACAGATGAGCAAGTTCATATCAGAACAATGTTGTGCTGGCATAGGGTTGGCTAGGCTTGTCAAACATTGTAATGTAAGTATGAATTTTACTAGTCCTATAGCCAAATGGAACTTTAGACCTACACTTTTGCATTATAAATAATTTTCCACATCTGGGCCTAGGCCAGGGACGGTTTCTGATTTGTTTTATGAGAGTATAATGACACCTTTTCTCGTTCCACACAAAGAAGAAAAATTTTAAATGTCCGCTATTTGTTTACGTATCGCACTTTCCCGCCTAACTCTGCTTATACCGTCAACAAGTGTCAAGTAACTATGGTTACTTGTTGATTGTATGCCAAGTGTTTAAGGCTTATTTTAAAACCTTTATTTGGAAGCCTTCCAACAAACTTTTTCAACTTTTTTTTTCAAAAGAGACTATATTTCTATAACCTTAATGTCCATGTAAAATATGAACATTGTAGTCCCACCCGTCTGGTCAGAATCGCGGGCCGACGTATTAGATGTTAGCAGTAGCAGTAGTAGGCAGTAGTAGGCAGTAGCTAACATCCTTAAAGTGATTTTGAGCATGTTTCAAGCCATTTTTTCACCAAGAAGGAATAATCGTACCCCAATAAAATTTGGCATGTGTTGTCAGTGTCAGGTACCTAAATCCCCTCGATTGTGATAGTTTTCAAGTTCACATCACGTTACATGACGGCTGGGTAACACCTCGAAATCACCCCAACTCTGCTTGGTGTATAAGGTGCTTGAGTGTGTAGCGCACCGCGGCTTGGCTGCGGCGCCCTAACGGGCACCTAGATATAAAAATTAAAAATTCAACTCGATCGGGGGTTCAACCTAGGTTCCCATTTTTAGTACACATTTAAATTTTTATTTGAAATTTATACACTAGCCTAGCGGACTCCTAAAATAAAAAATAACTTAATCAATAATAGAAAATATACTCAAAGAGGGCGTATAGGCCTACATAAAAACACTGTAGTAATATTCTTAGTAATAATTTCACCTTCAGGAATGTTTCCCGACGAATTAAATCGAAAAAATTTTGTATTTGCGTTTAAATAACAAAGGATTCACGGACACCTTAAATATAAAATAACTTAATCAATAATAGAAAATATTCTCAAAGCGGGCGTATATGCCTACATAAAAACACTGTAGTAATATTCTTAATAATAATTTCGCCTACAGGAGTGTTTCCCGACGAATTAAATCGAAAAATATAAACATTATATTTGCGTTTAAATAACAAAGGATTTTTTTTAATAAATCTAAAATAATTCACTGTACTATTTTGTATGAATGGAAAACGAAACGAACAATGAACAGTTATCGATCATTCATTGTTTACTTATGTTTCAACTGTAAAATTCAGAAGTAAACAAATAAAAATGAAATAGGTTCATTAATATTTCAATGTAAAAAAAAGTATTAATTAACGTAAAACCCCACGATAATAGGTCAGCTAACGATAAACAAACCGTAACAAAAGATAATATAGCATTTTTAGCAACTAACTTTGTGGCTGACCAAGGGGAAAACCGTTAATATTTAATAAAACATTATGAAATATGGTAATCGATTTCCAATACATCCTCATAGAGTATGTCCAGTATAAAATTAATTAGTAAACCCGGGATTTGGCTGACCAATAATCATTGAAATTCTTCGTGGTTAACCGTTAACCAGATACTGGCTTGGTTCAATCTCTCTTACCGGTCAAATATAAATGGTTTTTATATTTTTTAAATAAGCAATTGTCATAGAAATGTACGAGAGCTGTTTCCGAGGACTCGATCCCTGCATTCGCGATTACGACAAACGAACACGAAGAAAATTAAGAACCTTGGGATAAAATCCAGTCAGGATTGCCGGTGGCGGGATCCAAACCTGTGACCCACCATATCAGAGGCACAGAGCATGCATGCATGAGCTATCTCTGTAGAGAACTTTATCGTATTTCGTGTTTAATTGGTATTTTAAACAGCCATTTTTTTTTAAACGTTAGTTTTATTCCTTTATATTCTTAATGACGAACTTATTTTTGTTCATAATGCCGAAAATATGGGTAGGACTTAAAACAAGTTGCACATGCTGTATGCTACTTCATAACTTTGTATAACAGCTTATAAATAATGTTACTTAAAAATATTGTGTACGAATATTTCCAAGACTTTTACTTTTTTGCAACATTTCTATTCTATTTTTAAAAGAAACTTTAATAGAACAGGGAAATGTTATTGGATGAGCGTAGCGAGCGAAGCGAAGATTCCATTTAACTACACTGGAGAAAAAAATACGTAATGTTTTTTTTTTTCTTTTTTTCTGTTTGTATTTTTGTGTGTTTGTTAACACGATTCCAGCTCAACCAATACTCCAATTGCGATGAAATTTTCTGGAGACCTTCGAAATCTCTGAACTTAGAACTGCCACGTTTTTGAGCGCAATCGGAAAATTATTTCTCATTAAAATCGCAATTTTACGATTTTTTTCGATTTTAAAAAAATTTCTTCAGCTTATAACACCTACATGCTTTATCCGATTTTAATGATTTTTTCACAGAACCTTAATTTTATGAATTTAGGTTTTGTGAAATTTGAGTGCAATCGAAAAACTATTTCTCATGAAAATCGAAATTATACGTTTTTTTGTTTTTTTTTAACAATTCTTTGACTTATAACACCTACATGCTTTATCCTATTGTAATGATTTTTTCACTGAGCCTTAATTTTATGAACTAATATATTCGTGTAAAATTTGTGCGCAATCGAATAATTATTTCTTATGGAAATTTCAATATTACGATTTTTTCCTTTTTTAAAATTACGATTAACTAAAAAACTTTTAAATTTAAGATAATTGTTTATTGAATTTAATTTAATTTATTTTAATTTAAAAAATCTTTAACTTAGTAATGATTTTTTCACAAAACAACAGAAAATCCGCATAACACAATGGCAGCTCAATGCACCAATTACGCTCATCCAGCAACGCGGCGGGACTAAAGCGTTTTCCTAGTTTAAAAAAATAATATTAACACTGATCTTATAAATTATTACTTTCATTCTTACCTAACAGCAGTGCTAAGTTCAATTAATTGTTTTAATAAATTTCGATTCTAGTTATTTTAAATTATTACATTCGTACAATATTTTCTGAATCTTTATAGGTGGATTTTTTTTTAAATTCATAAGAAACCTGTCCTAGGTGCAATGCATGCCCCTCTCTCTATTGGAGTTAGGGCAATTGTGAAGGGATGTCCGAGAGTTGTGTGTGTGAGGACTAAATCCCTTCCAATCGCAAAAACGGCCGAGAAAAAACTAAGAAAAAACATCAGTCAGGATTGCCGGCCTCGCTTTACGTTTGAACCACCAGTTTTAGTTTACTTTGTATGTGTCATTCGTTGATTCTTTCCGTAGCTGATGGTTTACTATCTGTTAAATTCTGGTCGACCGCTTGTCCCTTCTCTAGCTTCATTGTGGGCCCTGCTTTGCATACGATTGAGGTGTACGGGGTTGTCAGTCACTCTTCAGATGTTTTAGTCAGTAAACATCACTCACCTCCCATCACAAAAAGGAACTTGATAAAATCCGTAATTAAGTCTCAAGTTTGTTAATTAAGTCGCGACAACGGACGGGACGACAGAAGCGGACGGTGGTGTCTGTTAATTGCAGATACCAGGGTAGTAGGAAGTTGGGAGAGTATTCTGATGTTTTCGTAATTATTAGTTTACGTAGGTTTCAGAGCGATGTGCGTTTGAGGGTAATTAACGGTATAATGAAAAAGCCAACGACAGTATAAATGAAATTCACATAATTTACAGACGTACACTTTTTTAAATATCAATTTACATTTTTATGATTTATAGGTGGTTAATTTACGGAAAGTATTGAAAGTACGGAAAATGTATTAAGTAATTTACCTCGGAAAACCGGCCAGGGACAATTTATAGACCTATGATGTTTGAAGAGTTGAGAACGGTAAAGTCCAAAGGCTGTTTTAGAAAAGAGTACTCGCCATAACGACTGAAGATATGTTAGAGAAACATTTCGGTCAGGATTAAAGGAATAATAGTATTAATTAATAGAATCAATAGGATTAATAGGAAAATAGATTAATAGTTGCCAAATGAAAATGGTTACTTCTTGTTAAACTAAATAATTTCATTTTATGTCTGGGCCCGGGGTAGAATTGGCCCAGAGCATGACTCTGCTAACCGTAAAAGACGATTCAAGAGAGAGAGAAAAACATCGCGCAAATATTAGCTAGTAAGAAGGAGTAAGAAGTGTAGTATATACTCCCCGACACTAGAGTCGAGCTCTGGCAATCGTCGTCAGGGACCTTGCTTCCTTCCCGTGACGACCGCCCCGACGACAACGACGACGACAATGACACCACGAACGATGAAAATGACAAGGAAGATTGTGACGTGAGAACCCCTCTTTCCTCCCCCTACCCGTGGCTGGTTCTGAACAGTATAAGCTTCTCCTCCCCATATCCCCTAGGCTAGAGTATCGCATTATGACCTAACTGTTGACGCGCTCTTAAACTTAATGAAGCAAAAATCATTCTCAACTCTAACAATAAATGGATCATAATATACAACTGTTAGGAGATAATTATTCCTATACATTTCACGACAAACATAATAATCTGTTGTAGCATTTGTATACAATATCGGAATTTCAAAATTTGTTTAGACTCTCTTGTCCATACGGATTGTCCTTTGTTTAAGTTGTATGCTTGCTTGTTTGTCATTAAATGTCCATGGAAAAGGGGACAAGCTTAGCGGTTCGGAAGAGTAGGGGGAAAGGGTAGTAGCTCGTTTTCGAAGTAAATCCCCACTGGGACTTGAGCCCAGATCTGCTTCAGAAGATCAGGGTATATTCCGATAAGAATCTACCATTTGCTTTCTCTCGTGCACTTTCCCTTATAAGACTAGTTTACTCAAGACCTGACTTTTAAAACATACGATTCAAATTCTATTATGCAAAAAGTAAAATAAAAATATATTAACGCGATGCATTGTTGGTAGCCATTATATGTTAGGCTTCGTAGATAAAATTCCAATTGAATATCATTATGTGACAAAAGGGTAGACTCTAAAAGCAAAATTATGAATTTATAATATATAGCGCCAGTTAAACCAAAACTAAATTGTTGCAGACAGTAAAAATGACATTCACGATTTTTTAAATGTGAACTTGAACAGAACACAGTACAGTCATTGGAGGGGTTTTCGTCAATCGAAAGAAGCATGCATTAATCAAGAATTGAAATAAATATATTTAGAGTTTAAGTCGAGAAAAAGGTTATTTTGCAGGTTTTAAAAAACAACGCCTAAAGCTTTCAATTTGAAAGAAGTTCGGAAATTTTAAAAAGGAAGTTGGAGAAGCTATGATATTTAAAAAATATACTCTGTGTTTATAACATGTTCTAAGTTCATTTTGGAACATTAATTATTGTTAAAGTTTAAACAAATGTAAATGTTAAAACATTATCATAAATGTATCAAAACAGTTCTTTAAACACAACAATGTTGAATGAGTGTGTGTGTTCACAAGTTTACTTTACATGGGCAGCTATGAATTTTTTGCCATTTACACTTTTTCAATTTTGTTTCAAACAATAAAGAGAACGATGGGGTTAAGTTACTTTAATATTTATTGTCATCCCCTTCCTTAATACACTCACACTATTAACCTATAGTTCCTCACCTGTAGAAGGCCGAAATTTCACCCGTGCAGGTTTCTCTTAAAAATGAAGTAAACCATGTTTTTGGTGGAGGTGCCGGGTACGAGTGAAAATTATATCACGATAGTGTATTCAAGTGGGCAAGAGATTTCATTGAGGCATTCATTATCTTTAACACTTTTCCAGCGTATATTCGGTTAAATAAAATTAATTGGATCATTATTCCTTGTGTCAAATGGCTTTAGTGAGACATTGTGACAGATGCATGTGAAAATGCATGAAATAAGGCTTAGTGTGCCCCATTGGTCTTATCAACTTAGACCAATTCCTGCTGCCAAGACATTTGATCCGGGGTTTAATATAGGTTAAGGAAGAGATATTTCACTCCTAAATTTACTTCGATTGGTTTTAGTAATATGAGTATATAATGAATAGAAAAACGTTGAATTTAGAAGCCTCCTAGCAACAAAACACATCATAATTGACATAAGATCATAAAAGAAGTTCTTTCAAACTCTGCTACAAAAAAAGTTAAGAGTTTGGATATTGATGGCGTTTTGTGGCCACTTTATGGATGCATGTTACCAAATTATATCACTTTGCATTATTTAATACCGAGTAGGCCTAGTAGGTAAATTAAATCCAGTTTAGTCACTTCCAAATTATGCATGTCAACAAAATCCAAGGTAGAATAGATATTATGTGAAAGTTTGTTATTTGTTATTTTATGTAATTGATAAAACTAAATATTTGTTATTACGCGGAAATACAAAAAAATAAATTAAATCACTATAATTATTATTATAAAGAGCTGAAATTCAGGTATGACCAAAAGAGAAAGAGTTTAAAATTTAGGACAAATAAATAACTACGATAAAGATAAAACATATTTTGTTATAATATGCAACTTATCAATACTTTGCTAACGCGACAGAGTTTGTGTACATTAAGTTTCATGATTCCCAATAATAACATGCACGTATCGACTTGTTTCAAGGTCGGCAGCGTTTTTGACGTTGATCACACTAACCTCCCCGTTAACGTGAACGTAACAAGACAACAAACAAGTAAATCCGTGGTGTGAGTAGTGACCTTAAACTCGACTTCCCAGGGTCGTTGAAGCTCCGGGACTGAAACGCTCTCGTCCTCGCGTTTGATTCTCGGTGTGAGCTTGCGATTGGTCTGTCGCCTCTCCTCCCCAGGCAATTAGGAAGTCCGAACACTCTTACAATCCAATTAGAGACAAGGACAGCTGGATAACACGAGATAGTGTAGGGCATGAATGTTGCTTGCGATACATCACTTACGAGAGCGTCTCACAAGCTTAAGAGGATGCAATACCAGTGTTTATACAGGAACAGTTCCTGAAGTCAGTAATCTGATTGATATGAAACTTTGCATAGATGTTATTGTAATGTAAATAGTCTTTTATAGACGCACTTTTAAAAAAATCCACACGAAATATAAAAAAAGGATTTTTGAACTATCATCAAAATTATTACATTTGGGAATTGTTTCCGAGTAATCTGCACACACATTTTGTAATCTTCGACTTAATATAAATGAATGTCCATAATTCATAACAACGCAAAATTGCTTATCAATCATACACTAACGGAATTCAGGAAAAGCTCTAGAAAATATTAAAAATTGGTATCACTCACTCAACACCAAAATTAAAATCAAACAAATTCCGAAATATTTAATGGCTCGAGAATTTCAAACATCTAGAAGTGAACTTGAATTTCCTTGAATCGAGAATCTTCAAGTTAAAAAAGTAAAATGTTATAAGTATTATTTATTAATTAAAATATTGTATTAAGTATAATTATTTACTGATTGTTTTAAACAATTTTAATCTCAGGCTTTTAATTACTTTAAAATTTGAATACTTAAATGTCTAAATAGATTTTGGCAATTCATTTTGTAGTATTAAATAATAACCTGAAGTCGAACAATTATGATGCCTGGACACATTTACTATAAAAAATTCAAATAAACCACATCTTAAGCGTCTCGTCTTGGAATTATTGTTCGTGTATTTCTACAATGAAAATCATACGTTAATTAATCATTCATTTCCCCCCTTTGTTCCGATATTAAATTGTAATTATTTAATGAACACGCCCAGTACTCAGTATTCATTTCACCTAACAATTACCGTTAACGAATATAATACGCTTTAATAACCTATTTACAACCAATTAAAATAATATTTCAGAAGAGTTGGCTTTAAAAAAGATCGTTAATTATTTCAGTCTTCTCATCTCCCTCCTTATCAACGAAACCGCATGGCTGGATGATGGCGGCCGTAATGAGGTCGCTACCATCGGTCTTGGTTGGTTTACAAACAAGAGATGAGAGGAGATATACCTACATACTTCGTGAAGTATACGAGACGTGGTACGGTGTCAATTATAAATGAGGGACTTCTCGCTTGGAATCGAGGGTTGTGTACATAACACAGCTCTATGCTATGTAATACGGAAGGCAGGGGAACGCTTTTGAAAATCTCAAGTGTTTATGAATAACCGTGGCCTATAAACTGGGGAAACAACATTGATTTCATCTAACGCTCATATGTATGGTGTTGTTTTTACATTTACAACGAACTATGTGTTTTAAGAATCGCTATGCGAAAGTGTATAGATGAAAAATACTTTATCATTATTTGTTTTTAACGTAAGCAGTTGCAGTTGAGATATGTAAGGAAATAAATAATAATAAAGATAACTTAATATATATATATATCACAGCCTTTTCCAACATTTAGTTGGGTAAAGAGATGTTTCCACCATTTATCTTGGGCATCACCGAAACAGCACCGGCCTGCCAAGCTCGGCACCTCCCTCATCTTCTTTTTATTTCTGTTAGTAAAATGAATAAAGAAATTCGTATTTTGGAGTCTACCCTCTCAGTCACAGAATATGATTTTCAGTGGGGGACATTAAAAACTTAAAGCCGACCAAGCCAACTCTGTAGGCGCTGACATCAACCACGAGCAAACAATGACCAACTCGAGACCGGGGTGGTGACGGTAGCTCGGCTTCTCTGACTCAGGGTCACTAGACACATTTTTATCATCCGTGTTGAATGTTAATGTAAACAAATCAACTCATGTCAACGCGTGTTCGGTTTTTATCGTGAGACGTGACACTTGCACAAACTGAGGACAGACTGACAGAAGAGTGATACATAAAGGGAGGTGTGGCTTCCTAATACTAAATGTTTGGGTAATTTAAACTCATTTTGAAAATATCATGTATACTAGAATATGCAAATTGAAAGTTTAATATATTCTATACGTGTTATTTCCCAGTTAAAAACCTAAATCCTTACAGGCTAGGTGCGCCCGTTAACTGCGTTGTCTTCTTACGTGAATACGTAGAGAGTACGTAATACGTCAGGATCTGTTAATCTCCTAGCGGTCCTCAAAATTCGCCTGGAGATTTAAAGGACTGTCATCTACGGTCCTGTACGGTAAGTACGGTTTATTTATGTATTTAACGTCTATCCTATTCAGAAATAAAAGCTAATGAACTAAAAATAAGACACTTTAAGGTTGACTCACCTGCCAATGATGAGGAACCTTCCCGTGATGTTGAGCCTCTGTGTGGCTCGGAGCAGTCCTCTAACCGTCATCCCCTCACAGAAGCAGACCACGACCCTGGCGTTCTGGTCCTCATCTAGCTTCCTGAGGACGGCCTCAAACACCTCGTCCTCGGCGTTGCTAAGAACGCTGTCCTCCTTGGCTATGCAGATGTTCGCCTTCTCCGCTAGCTCGCGGAAGGCTTGGATGCCGCTCTGACCGTAGTTTTCTGAGGAAGAGAAGAAACCTTTTTATAAAAGAGATTCGTAAAAATTTTGTAAACAAATTAATTAAAAAATTATGTTTATAGTCTACCCACTCAGTCACAAAACATTGCCTGTTGGGGACGTTCATAAAAGCGAATTCACATCAAAACTATCAACACCACGCCATCTATTAGCGAACAATATCCAACCAGTGATCAGTATTTGAGACCACGCTTCAACTGCAAACGACACTAAAGTTTCATCTTATTGATACAAAATAATCTTTAACTTGTGTCATGCGAAGATGTTCCAAGTGTCATAGACCCCTCTATATAATATTATTGACTTGATTTGCCTGAAACATGTTTTAAAATGTAATGTTGTACTGCTTTTGAACAAAAGCTTGGGTCACAATAAAGGTTTAAAGCCTACTTTTGTTTACATGATATCATTTTGGACTTAATTTTGTTGTGTCAGAGACCGGGTAACAGTTATTCGTAAATAACGCTACCTTAGTTCTCTGCTATGTTTTTTTTAAAGATAACTGAAATGACACAGTTTTTTTTATAGATTTATGGCATCCTTACTAATACAACCATTATCTTGATTAGCATTAGATTCATAATCATATGAAGCGGTGTTTAATAGTCAGAACCACGTTATTGATAATTTATGTGCCGAATACAGAGCAATTTTAGGCAGGAATAGGATCGCCCCCACTTTTAAAATCCCAATTCCCTTTTCCCCTATGTTCCAAACACGTATTGAAATTGATGAAAACATTAATTTAAAATCGTTTCTAACGCAGGGGTAATCAAACACCCAATCAACATTGAATTATTGATTTTTTTTACTGAATTGTGAATGCACACAATTTAAAACTTAAATGTTTTACTTTGTCATTAAGTTTTTAAAATGTATTTTATTGCCAAATTATTCTCATTATTATTCTGAAATTATTTTTGATGATAATGATTTAACTTAACCACTTTGGCAACTTTTCTTATCTCAGAACCAAACGAATGCATCATAATATTTTCAAAATACTGATGTTTGCCTGTTTTTTTCGATCTTTTTTCTTTGTTCAATTCATCTGTAAATATGGTATGTTTTATGGTGTATCTCTCACACTACCAAACGACGACAAATGCAAGTATTACACCTGGCTTGTAGAGACGATTCTCGAACCAGTAAATCATAAGGGGTTATGGGTTGTGGCAAACACGTAGCCACATAAATTCCAAGCGTCTTTAATAGTGAAGGGTCTTTCTTTCTGCACTGTGAAGTGACCAACGGCCGTTATCTCATTGTCTTGCGGTGAAAGATAAATGGTTTTACCGTAACTACACACTTTATACTTTATGGCGAAGTAGGTTTACGTACTCTCGTTTTCGTACTTAAACAATAAACAAGCATTTGATATTGCTTGTAGTTGTTGATAATGTAAGTTATTTTTTCCATGTGTTTATTTTTATTTTTAATTCTTTGTTATTATTCTCTATAGAAGTGTTTCAAGTTGATTTATTGTATTTCCAAAAGATTGGTGAAATCTATCAAAACGTCAAAATTGGTCTACCGGTACCGAAAATTATCATTTAAAGATGACAAATATTTATATTTTTATATTATTAGTATGAAGAAAATGATGATGGTGGAAAGTAAATATGTACAAGTTTGAGAAATTTTCCTTCATATTTTCGCTACTTTTATTATCTAATTTTTGCTAATTTTCTGATAATAGGGAAGGAGGTCGAGCGAGGTTGCTTAACGGTGTTCGAGTGGGAACCCGCTAAGCAACTGCGGCTAAACCTCTGGCTTCTGTGACAAGTAAGTATTAAAATTGTTCTACTAATTCGAACTCTGCTTATCAATGTTTTCATCATAATCGTCGTTACTTACGTTATCAGTGAATCGATTTAACAATAATTTTATTTTTTCAAAAGAAACTTTAGAAGAACAGGTAAATAATATAATGTTTAAATGTTTGTAGATGTTTTTCTTTTGCCTTGTTTAAATTACTTACAAAAAACAACTTCTTTGCAATTATTTTTTCATCCACATAAAAAGCTGTGGTTATTGTTTGTTCAGATGTTTGTATTTTTGCAAATAATGTATGTCTGTCGAAGAAGAGTGAAATTTTTCGAAATATTGCTACATAATAAAAACATATTTTCCCGCCTAGCAGTGTAAAGTTCAATTAATTGTTATATAATAATTATGCTGTCTTATTCCTTGAAATAGATATACGTATTGACTAGTAATGCTTCAGTCCACAGTGTTTTATACTTAAAATCGAGGCTGTTTTAAATAATTGGCCACCAGTGGCATTTCAGCCCTACCAAAGTATTTTTCTAATTGATATGGCACACTGCGTAGTAATGGCTTTCATAACGTACGCCATCTGCTTCAAACCATTACGAATGTAACTTCGGCCAATAACTGTCATAAATACTCACGTGTATTCATTCGCCTGTCAACGACGCACAATGAGCATTAAGAAAAATCATTGTACGTGGATCACTAAAATCGTGTATGGGAGATTTTTTTATATTTTATTTCGCTGTCTTTTATAAATCTTTTTGTCATATTATATACATGAAACTAAGGGGGCTACAAACAATAGTTTGCAATCACAGCATGCGTACAAAATAATTTTCAGAGGATCATTTACCATCGTTATTTTGTGTACTGCTATTCAATATTTGTTGACGTCACAATGCAAATGCATTATGCTAATTAGCAATAAATAATTTATGTCTAGTCAACTTTCAAATTAAACACATTATAAACATGCTGCACCTTATTTATTATACCTACCTCATTAAAAATCGTGTAAATTCTGAAATTGATCGTTGATCCGCGAGTGTTCGCACTGTCTATTCAACTGATTGCTATATTCCCTATTAAAAATATCGATATTTGGTTAATTATCGCTCACTCATCGATTGCGTCAGGGCCTACAGGGTCTCGTTATCACGTTAGCTTTGATCTTTATGTCACTATTATTATATTTTAATGTTATCCTAACGGTGTCATGAAGAGATTATTCCGTTCAGTTTCAATGGTCTTAACTCCAAGAGATTTATTGCACTGAGTATTGGTTGTAAACACTCTTTAAAAAGCAATATAATAAATGTCATTTTATAATGGGATCAATATTATGATGTTTTGTAAACTATCTCCATACACAATTAAGAAAAATAAAATGAAGGAAAATATTAAAAATATAAATTAATTTGAAAAACTTTTTGAAGTATGACTTCACTATTCTCTATAATATTTTCCTATGGGTAGACGTTGAAAGGACGATCGTAAGGGTGAAGGGGCAAGCTAACCAGTGGCCGAACGTACTCTCGTCTTTGTAAAGAAATATATCTATTCACAGACTTTCTCATCTTTTGCGATCTCCTTGCTTTCACGACGTACGTATAGCTCTTTCTAATAGAGTTCGTATTATATTGTATGTACCTGAGCACCTTTCTGATATCTCTCTACTTCTGCAGCAGCGGTTGGCAAGTTATCGAAGTTTGGAAGTATTTTACATAATGAATAGTTCAACGGAATTATTATTAGATTGCCCACGAAGACACCAACACAACGTACATATACAATTTGGAACCTAATTTCAAAAGTGTGCTTTTGAATGTAATCAATCTCCTCAGTTGTTACAGTTATAGTGTAAGGAATTTTACTTAGATCTTTCAGAAAATAATAAAAAAAATTAAGAATATCAATTACATTCTTATATAAACGTGTTTTTGTAAAGCAAGTTTTAATTACATTTTTATATGCATCACTTTTCTGTCTGTCCGTCTGAGCGCGAGTCACTTCTCACGATAAACCCTTAACATGATCTCCGATTCACATATTTTTGGTGACCTTAGAGGTCAAGAGGCGGGGCTAGATTTTGTCTAAACAAGGGCGATTTTTTAACCCGGTGTCTCCACCAAAGACGTTTCAACGCCGTATCATACATAACATGACCGTTTAACATTTAATATATTATGTTTACGTTAGAATAACGTATAAAATTACACTTCATGTTTTGAGTATGTGCGTGCTGCCTTAATAATTGGACAGTGCGATTGGGCGATTTCTAAACAAGAACCCCGAGGTTAATTTGACGGTTGAGACTTTCTACGCACTCAAGCTCTTCAAGTGTGAATTATATATCGTCCAAGAGAGGCAACCTACATGGTAGATATGCAAACTATGCAGTGCTTTGCTTCTCGGGGCGTCGCACAGGCTCTCACTATGTTTTATTTATGCGACTTTCATTGAGATAAAAGAACACTCGGTCGTACCTAGTGTAACGTTTTACTCTATTGGTGTTCTTTAATCTACTTTTATGTTCTTCAATCAACCTAACATCATGCGTGAATTGAACAAGTGTTTTACTCTTGTCATAAAATATAATTCAATAGATAGATTTTGATGAGCGTAACGAACGAGCGGAAACTTTCATTATACTATACTGAGAAAAATGGCTCGGCTGTTTATATCTTGGTTTGTTCGTTAGAGACAAAATGGCTACTCCGATCCGATCTGAGGAAAGCTTCTAAATCTATTAACATAGACATGGCATGTTTTTTGGTGCAATTGGATAAATATTTCGAATAAAAATCGCACCTTATTGATTTTTGTAAGAATAGGTCTATAAATGCAGGAGATTGCCAAATATGCTCATCCATGATCACTGAAGAAGCCATCAGAGAAACTGTCTTCTAGATAAAATTCAATGGTTGGCAGGGTGGTAGAAATACGATAACATTTACTTGCTTATTTTCTCGTAGCAATCCTGCTCAGGGCAAATATATCATTCTGGTGACTAAAAATTGGGTATGAGAATAGTTCCAAAAATTTTAAATTCAAATTGAAATTGAAATTGTACGCATTGAACCGACGAAGTTCCTAGTCACAATCTAGCGTCTCCCACATGTGCTATACCTAGCTTGGTAAACCTACATCCTGCGTGTACACATCTAGAAATACGTATAAAGTAAATTATAATACCACAGTAAAATACATTGAAATACATCAAGGGAGGCTGTGGAGATATCAACTCACAGTCGTATTAAGCTCTAGGTAAAACATATTTTCAATTTTTATTTGCAACGTCGACGGAATTGTAAAGAAACATAAGTGGTCGCACAACTCAGCAGGCGACGTTATGAACCACGGAATGAAAATATATTCCCGTAGATTATTAGCGGTCCCGAGATTCTTTAGTGGGCTGGCGCAGAGTTCCTATCGACAGTCGCTCCTCTGGATTCCTGGAGGAATCTACTCAACGTCGGGATACACGTTTCAAAGGGGAATAACACGAAATGAACGCGTCCAATAAGATACGAGACGGGCGCGCTTTGCTCTCAACGGAGGTTTTTGTCATCTAGAATCTAGTTTCACAATCAGGTGGGAGCGAATTGCGCAGAGATTTATCTTACGTATGTTTTAAGCTTCAAAATTTTAAAAAAAAATAAGGTTATCATACCCAATATAAAAACCATGTCATATTAATTGCATTGATTTTTTCTTAACTATAAACGTATTTTAAGAATGCTACCAATTTTAATCTGTGTGTAGGTATATCAAAAGTTAAACCGTATCCACATAATTGAATATAAGGTATTTCCCAAAAACGAAACTCATATTGGATGTAATTGGATGTTTCTATACACTGATTCAAAGTGAATAAAATCTTGACTGAGAATTATGATATTTGTAATTTCCTAATCAGTAGTCATCACTTATCTCTTATAACATGAATGAATTTCCGTGTCCTGATCAAATACGTCCACCCCAAAAAACAGCTGCATCTATGGCCCTCTCATTTGCCATTATCAAGTCGTGTTATTAACATAACCTTGTGTTTGAACAATTTGTATCTTTTCTGCCAACATTCCTACTTGGTGGGACAATAAATAATAATTGAGCGAGCGTAGCGAGCGTCTCCACTTGACTCTTATGGCTCGAATGTCTGTTTTTTTTTGTTTTTTTTTTTTTTTTCTGTTACTGCTTCGATACAGGTCGCACCGTTTCTCTGATCGACCTGAAATTTTTTACACATGTACATACCACCTAGGCGGGTTGCTGTATAGTTTTTGAACAAAATCCAATCGTTGGTTATAAAAAATAAAAAATAAAATAAAAAAATAAAAAAATAAAAATGTTCCGATCGTTATGAAATTTTGCAGGGTCAATAAGTACAATATTCTCTCCTATTTTCCAAATTTTTAGCTAAATCGGTTAAGACCTTAAAGACTTATTGGTAATCATAATTCGAAAAATGATGTTAAAAAATGAAGGAGGCAGTGAAGATACAAAGATACACTTTAGAAGGCATGACGTGAATTAGTACAATGCAAAGATGTTGGAATAGTATAAAGTGTACAATGTCAATATCCAGTTAGGCCTACAGTTTGTGGTGGGCCTTATGGGAATGTCGTACTCGGGTCATGTTGCACGTACCGGTGCTCGCTCAACAACGCGTCCAACTGAGCGTTTTCCTAGTAAATAAAACCCGATAGTAAATATCTGTACGAGTCAGAATTAAATTACCACTATTGTTTTAATTAATTCATCAGAAACGGATTCTACTATCAGTGAAGAGTAATTTATATTGTCAATATTAATTACTGTTAAACATTCTCGTAATAAATTACCTATAGGCGCAAGGTGTGGGTTAGAAAAAATATATATACATTTTGGTTAAATAACGCATTACTATTCCAATAATATATATGGTAATGACATGCATTCAAACCAAACAACATAATAAGTTGCACTACATTATGAGAAAGAAAAATATAGAAACTTGACTTGTGTAGTTTTTGTGAAAAAGTAGATTAATAACATCAAAGTGAATTGTATAAGGGATACAAGTTAATTTGTCGTTTTTATATTATATTCAACAGGTTGTTCGAGTTCGTTATAAGCAGCATTAATATATGTTTTCTAGTCAAGGGTGTTTGTAACCAGTTATTTTATCTCATAAAAAGCAGTTGGTAGGTCTTCTGTTGATGTACCTATACTTCGTATTATTACCATTATGCAAACGATTGGAAAGTTAACTGCTAATTCTAACACAAATATTTTTGTTCAAGAAGGTAATAAATTAATATTCTCAACGTTTATTGCTATATTTTGTGTATTAATAATGACATAGACAAAATGAACAATGACATTGGCTTCTCGAATTGTCATGAAATAATAAATAATACAAGTGCGAGTAAGGGAGAACCCAAAATATTATTCAGCAAAACTACTTAAGCAACAGATCGTTGAAGAAAGATCAAACAAATATAACCTTATAAAACATCCTCTTTTGGTGGAGGTGCCGGGTTAGAAAATACCCCATGTTTGAGTGAAGATACCCTCACCTCCTAACCCTTAGGGTAACAAAAAAAATTCTGTGCTATTCTTGTTGAATGGCAAAAAAATCACATGTAAATCAGATCTTACTTTCGGTGTTTATCATGAGACGTGACACACGCATAGACTGATGGACGGAAAGACGACCGAAAACGTAAAGCATATAGGAGTGCTCAGCTCCTTGATTGAAGCTACTAAAAGAATATTATCATCATATAGATTAACTTCATATTTAAAAGAACTACTCAATTCAAAACGAAGCATATTTTTATAAGATGTCTTTAACTTTTATGGGGTTTATACTTTTTATCCTTCCACATAAATAATTAAGTCTTATTGACGCATGAGTTAATAAATTAAATAAAGCCTTTTTATGGAAATCTGGCCGTTAACATCTCCGGATTATACGTCTTAACGTTCTTATGATAAATCACTAATAAATAAAAAAGTGGCTTATGATAACTATTCTCTAACTTTAAAGAAATTCTTCGAGAATTTAACACCTTGGAATAAAATACCAATCGATCGACTTTTCAAACACTTGAGAGTATTTTTATTCCGCCTCTGTCTCGGGAAATTCTCACAGTGAACGTCGAACATGAGGAACACACCTCGACGTGTGACATAGCCCGACATCGACATATGACACGACTTCCAACAAGTTTGAAACACCGTTCAAACAGAGTAGCACGATCTAGGCCTTACCCACCCACCCACCATCTGACACCACACATATTGCAAACATGTGGCGGATTAACATGAGATCAGATCCTAGCTGAATTTTAACTAGAGCCAACGTGTGTGTGATACAGACACGATGCATGGAGATTGTGTTTATGTAATCACCTTGGGAACTCCTCAATGAAAGTGTTAGATGTGGTGATATGGGAAATGGGCGTTTGTGAAGTTAGGCAAAGGAGGTGAATAGCAGTATATTACACACAAGGGGTTGGAAGTACACAGGCACCGCAACCAATAACATTATATGAGATTGGATTGATTGATTTCTAGATGTTAAGGACGTGGTAATCAAGCGAATAAAGTTTCGGTTCGAAAGCGGCGGATGCAGGAGTGTGTTGGGTATGAGGTAACTTTTAGAGATAGCTCAAGCGTATCGGGTGGGATTCTAATTCAAGAGTTCGCCGGTTCGATGCCCACCACGGGGTATTGGCATCCCTGAAATATAAGGTACTTCAGCCTTTGCATCAGTCAAAACGCGAATTATTGTAATTAGCCTTATAAAAGCACCTCTATACATTCCCTCCCAACTGACCAAACGTTATAAACGTAGATATTTATCTGAAGAGCATCAACTTGTGTCTGGGTATATATTTTTAACGAGAAAACAGATATGCGGTTAGTTTACCAAATTTTCCTGTATTTGTGCCAAGATATTTGTATTTTGTATTTGTATATATATTTTCATTCCAGGTACATTGTATATAGATATCGTCAACACACTTAAATTACAGTTAAAAGAAACAACAAAACGAAGCGAAATCATTATGGTAACAGACAGATATAGTATACAATATGACACATCTATGTAAAAATAAATTTCCCTTAAGATATTACTAAAATGTACAGAAAATACTTTCAGGTTCTCTAGCTGAAACTTATGTCATTTAGGTAATATGGAAGTAAAAAAGGCATTGCTAAATAGTTTTTATGAATTTATTAAGGGGAAAATGGATTAAGTATGCAAATAAGCACGGCTACGGGAGTACTCAAAATAGGAACCATAGATAATATAGTTGTTAACGTTGTATCTCCCTAATAATTTTGGTGGAGGTGCGGGGTTGAAAGAAATACCAGCTTTCGGTTGTGCTTGTCCAGCACTTCTGACACCCAGAGTAAAAACAACTTTCTGTACCATCCTTGTTCAAGTGCAATCTAAACAAAAAACTAAATCAATCGAAGATCAAGTTTGGTTTTTATCGCGAGACGTGACACACGCACAGACGGACAAAGTGATGCATAGGTGAGATTCGCTCCCTAACATATCTGATCACATGCTATAAGCTTAATCTTTTTCTGGAGGTAACGGACCTATTTTATTCCCACCAACGGAGATTCAGAAAAAATGTGATATCCAAAGCGTTTATTAAGGTGAATAATGTGGCGAGTTCTGCAGGCAGCCCTTGGACATGGTTAACACCCTACTTCGCTGTTGAAGCGTCCTTACTCATAATCATCCTTTAGAGTAGTTTTGCTTATGTATTGAATTAAATAATTATTGGATGAGCGAAGCGAAGACTTCAATTTCACTGACCCCCAAAAAATTTAGCTCGGGTGTTTTTTTTTTGTTTTTTTTTTTGTTTGTTTGTTTTTCTGTCTGTTTGTTAACTCTCTACCAGGCAAACGGCATATCCGATCTTGATGAAAATTTGACAGGACCTTCGAAATCTCTGAACTTAGAGGTGTATTGTTTTTGGGTACAATCGAAGAAATATTTCTCATGAATATCGTACTTTTACGATTTTTTTCGATTTTTAGTGCGATATTTCCGTGCCATTTGGGCCAATTCTGACCAAACGGGTGGGGCTACAACGTTCATATTATACATGGACATTAAGGTTATGGTGATGTAGTACCTTTTGAAAGAAAAAGTTGAAAAAGTTAGTCAGAATCCATAGAAATAAAGCTTTTAATATAAGTTTTTTGATTTTTTGTGCGATATTTTCGTGCCATTTGGGCCAATTCTGACCAAACGGGTGGGGCTACATTGCTACAACGTTCATATTATACATGGACATTAAGGTTATGGTGATGTAGTACCTTTTGAAAGAAAAAGTTGAAATAGTTAGCCAGAATCCATAGAAATAAAGCTTTTAATATAAGTTTTTTACGGTAAATAATACCAATTGACAGGTAACAAAAGAAACTTGACAACAATCACCTACAATGCGTAGGCAGCAAAACAAAGCACTTGCAAAAGTAAAGATATCCCATGCAAACTAAAAATTCTAAAAAGCTCATCCATCAACGCGGCGGGACTTTAGAGTTTTCCTAGTATTAAACCAAAGAATAAAAGTTCGTATTATATGCATCACTTATCTGTCCGCTCGTCTGTGCGTTAGAAAGTCTCATGTTAATAACAGAACATGCAGAACACCGTTTGACATGCAATTTTTGTTGGCATTGTTTTCAACAAAGAACATACAGAGTATTTTGGTGACCCTGGGGCTCAGGACAGCGGGACCAGTCATCAAAAATACATACCATGAACCCGGCACCTCCACCAAATATTTTGAACTGTAGTTGTGTACTGTACCCAAGATATTCCCGAACCCAACATTGCTTTCTTCCTCGTTTTTACTAAGCAACATGTTCTCAAACATACCGATCTCACGTTAGCAATTGCTCGTTCGTTGGTGGTGTTTGTGCCAAATGAAATGGCTCTGTCAGCTTTAAATTTAAGTCCCCCACTAAAAATCCAATACGTGACAAATCATATTACAATAATTAGATTAGAACATCAGCTTCAATTTACAATACAAGAAACGATAACTCGTAGAAGCTGAAGATACTGTGATAGGCCTATATACACCTGATATGGCATGGAATCTGTTGTACATGCGTCTGTAGAAAGAATCAACTCTAGAGTGGGGAGACACTAAATACTTATTTATTTAATTACTCCATCCATGTAATATATAATTATATACATAACAATAAAATATATATGTTATGTTGATAATACTTTCTTAGAGTGCATACCATTAATTCAATTTAGCATAGTACTTCCCATAATTCCGATGTGTTATGAACCCCACAGACCCACATTAGTTGCGGTGTGGACCTGTCACCATCATGTCAGGTTACCAATACCCCCTCCCCTCCCCCGTCAACCACCCGTGGCGTCTCCCCAAGGAACAGGGGTCCTCCCACTAAGTGTTACGTCTTAAGTTTATAGACCCTTTAAGTAAGATTAAATTCCCCACGGTGTAATGTGGTCGAATTTATGTTAGGTAGCGAGCCTCGTCCTGGCCCGAATGACACCTCAGCGCTCTGATCGCTCACGTGGCGGGGAGTGGGACTAACTGACGGTGACTAAGGATGGGTGGTAATGATGGAGTTTTATTCCGAACTCCGAGATCCAAATTGAGGTAGCACTTAACATGTATTATCTATGTGTGACATTGATTTCTAACTAAACGTCAGAAATGGACGTTTGTCTCCTTGGTCTTATAGCTTCTAAAGCAGAAGGTACTGGGATCGAGTCTCAATTCGGACGTTTTTCATCTATTTTAATAATAGAGAAGTTGGATATTTTGCAGGTCTTTGCGATTACTTATAAATTCTGACGTTTCATTACTACTTTGCGTATTATCATCTGCGGCAAACCGAACACAGATAAATATGTCTAGCCAATTATACCCTTTCCATTATTTCGTAACTATATAAATAAAAGTTTATTTTTATTTCAGACAGTTTGTATATACGTACTTTAAGCAAACTTAAAATTCACCGATTTGATTTCAGGATTCTTTATTATTAGCTCTCTAACAGAGCAATCCTTGTAACAGCAGTATAACACATTGTGATTCCCCCTCCCCACCACTTACATAGAATCTGATCGCGCAACTGAAAAGGTGGTCTATAATACAACTTACTTTATGTAATGCAAACACCAAGCTAATTTCGTCATATTACCAGATGCAATTTCTCAAGTGCAGAACACACTAACAGCAGAACAGTATTTGGGCAAAATCCGGACATTTTAATGTTCATCGATCAAATTACCCTGAACTATAGATCTACCTTAAGCAGTGTACACAAAACTTGGGAGGTCGACAATTCGATATTGGCAACTAGTTATCCTTAATTCCACCGTCAAATATGAATTCAAGGATAACAATCTATATAATTAAGACATTCTCTATCAATAATCCTCACACTCTGTGCCAAGATATCAAGATGCATCGTGAAAAATCTCACAAGGAATGACAAAGTGTTGAAGAGCAGATCACTAAGAATTACATTGTTATCTTCATATCATTGTCTGACTGACTGATTGCTATGATCTGTTGATTGTTTTACTGCTAATAACAAATTACATGGATTGATGAATGGATTCAATTTGTGGCGATGCGTTTATTTCCCAATAACTAAGGCGTACCTCAGAAGCCATATACAATATAAAGTACAATATTTTTCCAATTTTTTTATTGTGATTGATTCTCCCAATTATGTTTTGGCCTCAATCACACCGTTTGTTATTTCGATTAAAAAACAGGAAAAACCTTTCACGATTATAAATAAAAGAACATGCTATCTTAATACATTAGTCTTGCATTCCAAGGCCAATCTATCTATATAAACATATCTTAATGTGTGTCGTACATTTGCAAGGTTAAGAGCTACTCGTGTTTATTTAAACAGTTAAACGTACAATTCATCTTATGGAGTTTATATTTGTTTGAATTGCCATATGCATTGAACATTTAATTTGCGTTTCTAGCATTTAATACTATAGTAACGTCTTCAAGCTCCAGTGCACCTATGCTGCTCTATGGCAATCAAAATTGTCAAATAAAAATTCATAAATTTTATACATGGTTGTTACTCTAGTCTTTCTTCTCAAAAGCTAGCTAATGGTGAAATATATCAGAATTTGCAAGGCACGATAAAACAAAAATAACACAATACTAAGCTTATACCATATGTAAAACAATATTCTTTTATCACTTCCTAAAGGAATAATATTCCATTTTAAAAAAAGGATTACTAATTTCAACAATGTTTTATCAGTCGTTAATAGAACACGATAAAAGCTTGCCAACTCATCCACCAAATAAATTGTATTTGTTCAAGGATGATTAAACGTTTACATATAAATGAAGGCACTAGAATCCTCAAACTGAACCAACTAAACGAAAAGGGTTTAGTAATGACTAAAAATATTTTTCAAAGGAAAACTTCAGCATCGTAGGTTGCTTCAAAATAGAAAAGTGTGTGGAAACCTTTGTGAGCATATGGACATAATATTCTTTAGACACACAGCTTATGTCCCCAACGATTGTTGCTGCGCATTAAGAATAAAGGAGTTTTCTTAGTGTATCATCCATTACCCTTTATAGTCACACGACGGGCTCACCGCCGCCTATAGATCGCGCCATTGTCACTGGACTGAGGTCATTTGTCAAAGGCGAGTCAACCTTTCACCGCGACAGTAATGTCAACTAGTTAATAGATAATAATGAAGAGTAATCTGTGCATTAAGCCATCAAGAAACCGCTCACTCACCAGAGTTCAAACTAGATATGAAAGAACGGGTGTGTATATGGTATAAGATTATGGAATTACTATGAGAATTAATTTTATATTGAACAAAAAATATTTGCCCAATAATTTTGAGTAAGTTTTATTGCACGTAGTTGCATGGTAATAATTAGTTTGGTTTAGTTTTGGTTTGGTTTCTTTGGATTAAGGTCGCGTCAACCGTTAGGTCGTAGGTCGTATCGTATTATATTTTTATTGTGTGGTTAGGTGACGAACGATCTTTTATGAATGAAACTCAGAATTTTTATTGTTTTATTCTCCATGTTATGTGTGCTACGTGACAACAAAATAAAATTAGCCCTACTGCTTTTTACTCAGTGTCTCGGCGTTGAAAGTCAATATTTATTATTTAACTTCTATCCTATTCAGTAAAAAACTGATTTACAAAGGAGGACAACTAAATGAATCTAATTACATAAATGCAGCCACAACAATGAACTACAGTTAAGTAAATATTTTAAAAAGTAATATTACAACAATGCATTAATAACACAATGATTTTTGTAACAAATTCAAAAAGGATATTAAATGAAATCAATTAATGAACCAAATATAAAAAAATGAAAGAGAAAGAAAAAGAAGAAAATGAAAAAAAAAAGAAAAAAGACAAAAATACGATTTAAAAACAGGAATTTTTGACAACGATCGTTTTATTTCGACCTTCCCGGTTAGTGAGGTTTCAATCCTCGCATTCGCATAAGTGATTGAGAAAAAGTCAAAACAAACTTTCAGTCTGGATTGCCGGTGGTGGGCATCGATCTGGCAACCTCCAGAATCTGATTATCGCGCGTTACATCAGCTGTCGATCAATCAGTTTTTTCTTTTCGTTTTCCTTTTTTGATGATTTTGTAAATATACTTATTGAATTTGTTACCAAAATAATTGTGTTTCAATACATTATTGCTGTAATATTATTTTTTCAATAATTTACTTAACTAGTTAATTGTTGTGTCTGCATCTATGTAATTAAATTTACTAAGTTGTTCTCTTTTGTAAATAAGTTTTTTAACTGAATAAGATTGACGTTAAATAAATAATTAAAGGATTTCCTCGGTTATGACAATTGAGAAGATTCATCCATTCCTTTTCGCAAAGCATATATTTTTAACAACATAATTAGCCATTCGATTACTTTCCCACCCGCATCATTGGTTAATGTTATTTGCATTTGCATGAATTCAAAACAAACACATGCTGTTTTAAAGTGCTCACTGCCACATGATACAGCGTACTTCTGGTCACACATTAGCGTTGTGTAAACAGGACCTGGGAGTTTAAGTGGTCGAACTATGTTTGGTTGGGCAGAGAGGAGACTAAGTAAATCCGTGACTCCGGATTTTATGGGTCGTTCTCCTTCACTTTGCGATTCTAGTATGTTGCACCTTATTTAGATTTTACTATGTTAATTCTTGGAATCATTTATTTTCATCATGACAACAACCAAAAATTACATAACAAATCATCTTACTCAGAGGTTGTTGTACAAATATATTTAATTCCGTTTCTGTGTTATGCTTTTTTAATTAAACTTGCTTTTACCATTTCAATCACGAATCAAATAATTGGATGAGCGTAGCGAGCGTAGCGAGCGAAGCGAAGATTCAATTTCACTACACTGGAGAAAAAAATCCGGAATGTTTTTTTTTTCTTTTTTCTTTTTTTTGTATTTTTGTGTGTCTGTGAACACGATTCCGGCTAAACCAATACTCCAATTGCGATTTAATTTTATGGAGGTCTATGAAATCTCTGAACGAAGAACTGCACGGGGGGAAAAATCGATCAAAAAATTATTTCTCATGAAAATCGCAATTTTAGTATATTTTCGATTTTTAAAAAACTTTCTTCGATTTATAACACCTACATGCTTTATCCGATTGTAATGATTTTTTCACAGAACTTTAATTTTATGAATTAATATATTCGTGTGAAATTTGAGCGTAATCGAAAAATTATCTATTAAAAAAATCGCAATTTTACGCTTGTTTCGTTTAAAAAAAATTACGCTCATCCATCAACGCGGCGGGACTTAAGCGTTTTCCTAGTTTAAAAACATTGTAAATAAGATAACGATTATGAACACAACATTTGGCGATATAACCGTTACTAACACCATGATGTTTTTGAGCTCATAATTCACTACCAAGTAGTAAAGGAAGTACAGATATTTGTTGTTTGCAATAATGGTTTAATAATTTTGTTTTAGTATTTTTGCGAAAACAACTATATTTTTCACATGTCCTTACATTAATATCATTATGTAGAATTTCGTTATTCACTAGGAAAACGCTTAAGTCCCGCCGCGTCGATGGATGAGCGTAATTTTTTTTAAACGAAAAAAGCGTAAAATTGCGATTTTTGTAATAGTTAATTTTTGATTACGCTCAAATTTCACACGAATATATTAATTCATAGAATTAAAGTTTTGTGAAAAAATCATTACAATCGGATAAAGCAAGTAGGTTTTATTCGTCAAAGAAATGTTAAAAATTGAAAAAAAATCGTAGAATTGCGATTATCATGAGAAATGATTTTTCGATTGCGCTCAAATTGTACACGAATATAATATATTAATTCATAAAATTAAGGTTCTGTGAAAAAATCATTACAATGGGATAAAGCATGTAGGTGTTATAAGTCGTAGAATGTTTAAAAAATTTAAAAAATCGTAAAATTGCGATTTTCATAAGAAATAATTTTTCGATTGCGCTCAAATTTCACACGAATATATTAATTCATAAAATTAGGGTTCTGTGAAAAAATCATTACAATCGGATAAAGCATGTAGATGTTATAAGTCGAAGAATTTTTTTAAAAATCGAAAAAAATCGTAAAATTGCGATTTTCATGAGAAATAATTTTTTGATCGATTTTTCCCCCCGTGCAGTTCTTTGTTCAGAGATTTCATAGACCTTTATAAAATTGCATTGCAATTGGAGTATTGGTTTAGCCGGAATCGTGTTCACAGACACACAAAAATACAAAAAAAAAGAAAGAAAGAAAAAAAAACATTCCGGATTTTTTTCTCCAGTGTAGTGAAATGGAATCTTTGCTTCGCTCGCTACGCTTCATCCAATAACTTTATTTGTGGCAATCATGGGATGCAGTTTTTCTGCAATCCATAATCCAACAAACGGTAATCGATTGTCGTCAAAAAAAATAACCAAATTTAATAAAGACGTGTGTGTTCCGAGTCTATATAGGTGATTTAACCTTTTCGGGGCTTTACACTTTTGGAAGATTGCACTTTCGGGAGATTGCACTTTCGGAAGATTAGACTTTCGGGGTTTTACACTTTCGGGGATTTAACCCTTTTTGGGGCTTTACACTTTCGAGGTTTTGCACTTTCTGGAAATAGCTTAAATGTTTCGGGGTTTTGTACTAACACCGGTATAAGTGCCATCGTTTTCCACAAATGATGATGACGAACATATTTCACCAAATAAACGAATGTTTCGGACGAGTCTGACATTTTAAAGCTGGAAGTGAGAAAGAGAATAATTATAAAGCAATGAAATCTTTTCGATTCAATTAGGAATTATTTCGTTCCTTAAACGTTCTCTTTAATTCCAGATTAGGATCTAAATACGTAGAGGATGTATCTGTAGACGGAGCTACCTCGTTAGTGGAAGCTAGGGACCCTCTAAGCCGGCCATGCAGATGGGAGAGACGCTCTCGTCGCGGACCAGGGTATTCAAGTCTCCTTCACAATGGACTCGAGCTTTGCGCACGGCGGTATCACAGCTCGCTGATAGGATCAAGGAAGGAGGTCGCTTTGAGTCAGACAGGAAATAGTTTCAGCTGTAACTCCTCTGGCCAAGATGTACTCGTAATTGGTATGCATTTTACCTTTAGTCGTCTTATCCTATTTCCTTAGCGCTATTTCATCACCCTTTAAACTGACAAAATTGTTTCCGCTGTTTTAAAGCATTCTATCAGCATTTATTCAGAAATAAACTAACAAAACTTTTAACTAATAAAGCTTTATATTCCATGGAGGAATTCCTTCAAGACAAAGATCTTAAATGAATGATAAAGTGGGCGATTGGGGCTACCCAGGCACTTCATGTTTAATTCAAGTTATTTTTTTGGCTCTTGCACACCGAATATCCATTAATGAGTGAATATATATTTTTGTTTTATGTATGTGCGTAATCATATTTTGTTAACCTTGTAATTTATCTATAGGTATTGTATTATGCACTTAGACTTCTTTTAGCATTAACGGCAAATGAAAACCTCGGAAAATACTTTCAGTGTGGATTGCCAGTGGTGGGATTCGAACTCTTGACCTCCCAAATCAGATGCTCATGCTTTACGCTTGAGCCACCGCTGTCGGCTGTACAATAATGTTAATATGATAATAATCCTAGCTCTAACTACTCCCGTGACTTGCGGTACCATTAGCTCGCATGTCGACATCAGCTACGCCTAACGCTAACACACCAGATAATGGAGGATGAGCGTTGCTAATTTGATGCCAAACATGGTTATGACTCCTCGGGGATTAGACGTCACTCTCCTATTCCGTCGGGTGTCTGGATTCACCGTCGCTCATTGGCTAATACAATCCGTGGGGTATCTGGACGGAACGTAAATCAATGCTAGATTCAAATGAAATCAGGGAAGTGGCAATATATAGCTTACAGGCAGATGTTCTCAAACTGACATAGGTATATCTTGACCCCAGTGGAAGACATTTTATCCGTACAGGTTTTAATTATATTGGTTGGAGTTTAACCTTCATTACCCAAGCTCTAGAAAAAAAAATTTAGGGAGAAGCAACGCATTTATCATCTTTTTTTTGGAAGTAGCAAAATTTGATAAATATTATAATCAAATAACTTTTCTATTCATTAACCCAACTTATAGAGGAAAATAATAAAATATCAGAACATTCAGCACAAAATACAATGGGTCAACATTTTTAGTAGGGCAGTATACAATTATTGATATCACGTAAAAAATGTCAATAGCTTAATTACATTATTCGTGAAAAAATAGGCCTACAACTACATTTGTAAATAAAATATGTGGCTAAAACAGGATATAAGTTATCGCCAAACATTCAGAACGATTTCTACGTTCTCACACTCGCGTTTTATGACCCGTCACCACCATTAGCCTATAAACACGCGAACCGAAATTTTAAGAAATACATCAATTGTGCTACAAAAAGAGTTTTTCACATGAACATTCCTAAAAATTCCTATGCTAATTTTAATTTTTTACGTTTATGAGAAAATGTTGATTTTGTAATTTTGATTTCGATATTTTGATTTTTGGAGTCCAAATATCGATTTCTAAAATATCCCCACATATCGATTTTGTACCGAAACATCGAATTTACGCAGTTCTAATTTTTAGGAGATGCGTTTTATCCTCTTTAGTATTTTAAGGCCTATAAAGTGTTGACCTTTAATTCTATACATTTCACTTTTATTTAAATATCATAACCAAATAAGTAGGATATGTATGCAGAAGCCTATAGTTTTGTGGTGGGTCACCATATATTCCAAAATTCTCGTTTCTTATTCGTTGGCGTGACTTCTAATTTACAATAATCTTGGTAATATGAAGTTCACCATAATATTGTTTTATGACGACAAAGACGGGTCATATTATGGTCTTGTTCATTCTCTCGCTTTGTAAATGACAATGTCTGTTAGGCCAACACAAAGCCACACTATCAATTCATATCAATCAAGAATGCAAACCAATTTTAGTTAATGTTGCCCTAGTTTTTATTCGCGTCTTGCCTCAAAGTCTTTCCCCCACTTATTCTCAATTTATTATCCGTCCAACGTAATTAATTACTTTCAATTTCTTTCGCAGTGTAAACAAGAATCAAGGCTTGGAAGCAACGAAAACACTCGGCGTCTCAAGTTGACGGGTGCGCACACCCAAAAGTTCTCATTGACACAAAGCGAGTGAGTGCAGAAAGTATACTGAGTCTAGTTAGGCGACCAGTTGAGCGAGCTGTAGAAAGGGGGAAGACTAGGGATCTTTGTGAGTTTTAACGTAATTGTATCATGTGAACTCATTTCAAGATTTGTTGTTAGTAAATAGTAATAAGGAACTCATAAGAAGGATACTCTGGAAATGTTGGGAAGTGTTCTTGGAATGTTCAGTGCTTACTAAGAAAAAGGATGTACAAAAACCACAGTGGCCCGCGTCATTACAAACGCGCGCTTATGCGGGTTAAGATCCTCCTGTGTTTCCGGTAATTCTGCTCAATTAGTCTGTTTATAAATGATTATCTGTAATGTAATGTATATTATGTCAGTGGTGCTTCTGTGATGTATTGTGAAAATAGATATAATGCTGGATTAATTACTACTATACCTACTACTGTTCTTGACGGCAGCTGTGATGAACACAACACCCCCCAATAAGCTTGCGGCTTACGGCTGAGGGATTGATTTGATCTCAAAGAAAATATAAAATGCCTATCGCTGTAAATATATCAATTGCGGAATTTGTGAACGTAAGAAAATGCTCTTTAAATAATAAATAAAATTAATTCGTATTTTGAGAATACCCACTCAGTCACATAACTGATTTTAAATGAGGGACATTAAATTTAAAGCCGACCAATCCAAACCTGTAGGCGCCGACACCATCGACGAGCGACTAGAGACCGGCATATTTTATGTATGAAACACCGATCAATCAAGTTGGACACGATTCTATACGCGGACAGAGACAGAATCGGCAAGGTTAATTCGGAACAAGCTGAGAATTTATAATGTGTCTCGTTGCTAGGACGGCTCCAAAATTATCGTTAACTTATTCCTTAGCCAAAACTGTTAGACTAAGTCCACATTAGAAGCGGGAATCGAACTCTGGACTTTTGCATTGGATACAGAGCCTCTAACCACAAGACCAACGAGCCACACATATTAAGGAACGATTATTTCTAGATTGATCGAAATATTCCATCCAACAATTTACTTTCCTACGTGTGTTTGCTGACGTCAGTTGGTTTTCTCGTGCGAGGAGTTGCGAATATTTAAATGAAGTGTTCGACAATTCTGTTGAATAATAATTGTGTTCTGCTGACTTGGATCGTTTCTAAAGTCTAATGGTCGAGCTCGTATAAACCAGACGAGAGTCAGCACTGTGAGGGGCGATCCATTTCAGAACGGTCCAAGTGAATCGGTAATAGGTTCGAGGTCTTGAACCTTGTGCTGGACAGCTTAGTGAATATGTTATTTGTATATGTAGGGCCTATTCTTTGAAAGTGCGATCATTAGTTTATCTTTATTCAATGTACTGTTTGTTTTTTGTGATTTTAATTTTATGGGATTTTTAATCGATCTGTCTCGTAGTGAAATCTTCGGCCAAGTGATTTAAAAAGTAACAGATGTTTCAACATTGGTATTAAGGAAGTTTTTTAATTAGTAACTTTTAGCAATTTTTTCGTTGATGTGGAAGTTTTTAATATATTTTATCAATATTATATTGTGTTTATTTGATATGTAACTGTAACATGATACCACGTTCTTGGTAATGTGGGGATATTGTGTACGAAGGGTAACTGGTACGAAAGTATACTCTTTCTGTTGCTCGTACATTCATATATTTTATTTTATATATTATATTATAAATATTAATAAAATAAATGAATAAAACTACCTATCATTAGGGAGTGAAGATCCGCGTGTGTCACGTCTCAAGACAAAAACACAACATGGTTTCCATTTGGTATGGGGTTATTTGTTGAGATTGACCTTCAACAAGGGTTATACAGAATGTTTTAGGTGACCTTTGATGTCAAATGATTTGGGCTAGCATTTCCAAAACTGGTCTTGATCCAGACTCGGCACCTCCACCAAAAATGTCAAAACGCTTGATAATATTTTATTTTATTTGTGTTTTCCTTTGACAATCTGTTGTTTAAGAAGCTTTGCTCCCTTTTTTGGAATGTTCCGTGCCCAAGATAATTCAGTAATTATTTAAATTTATTAATAAATTAAACATTGTGGTTATCCACCCCAAAGATCCTGACACGTTCTTTACACTAGAATAATTAAGACTTAAACATTTAGAGTAACTAATATTCTATCATAATGATACGATTGTACACTAATATATTTTTGAGTTCAGTGTTGTAATTCATTTTATTTTCTTGGGGTTACTTCTGTTCGATTTGAATTCTAGTTTTCGAAACATGTTTTTAAATAAGGATTTACAATTAGTAGGCCTATAAACAACATATAATACCACATGATTGCATAACATTAAAGCAACACGGTATCACCAAATGTGACAAGGTAATTCAAGTATGTTTACTGTCCTAACATCACAAGGCTGATTCAACAGTGATAATCCGTTAATGCTCCTATAACAAGCTAAGCCCACTAAGGCCTCCCCCCTCCCCCTCCTCAACCTCGGATTTCCACGATTGAATTAGTGGCGCGTGGTCAGCGCTCCAGTGGCGACAAATGACAGCATCAGTCGCGACTTCGAATTGAACTCCAAGGAATCGAACACTTCTTCCCGCGCTGCAGCAGCGCTTTGCATTCGCAGCGGCGACTTCGTAAATCACGCTACTAAATGAACGAGCAACTGGGACAACGAGGAACGACGTCGTAAAAACGGACAAACAGAAAGATAAAAGGGCGTCTTTTCTTGTGAACGGCACGTGGGTTTCATGGTTCAATGCCTAATACTGATCAATTCAATTGCGACATATATTATTCACTCAATGAGAATTCAGTTTATTATTACGTACATAAAATCTTACTTTAAGTTCTTCAAAACGCTGAATTGTAGGTTGTTTTATCTGCCCTAGAAAGTTTCAATGTGAGTGGTATTGTAGGAAGCAAGAAGTTTAAACGAAAAGTTGTATCCGTGCGGTTGTGCCCAATTAACATTCCATTGACAGAAGTACGGTAATTCAGTTTTCTTTACCATACACTGAAGTTGCAGAGCATTTTATTCCTAAATCTTTATTTAATTTTATATAAACTTCCTTTTAAACCATGTTTTCGAGATCCCTAATGAATTAGAAAACCCCTGGCACGCTTAACAAAAAAAGTATGCAAATTATTCTTTAGCTAAATATGATAAGTTTATAAACAAGGTTTTGTGTGGCTTTCTTATATTGCAATGCCACTCGTATTTTAAAAACAACCAGCATATTTATAGAATCAATTGTGTAACTCGAAGAGTAATTGGATCAGAAATAAGTTTATGGGAAAAGTTGAAAATACTCAAATTTGTCTAGTTGTCGATAAACCCATCGCAAATACTTCAGTAAGAATTGGAAATATTGGGAATCGAAGTTCAACATTGCACGATACACTTGATGGTATATCTGAGCCGTGTAAAGTGGTTTCTCCACTTTGATGCCCACGACGAGACTTTCATATTTCTTTTATTTCACCACTCAGCTTTACCCGTTCTTGCTTATAGACTATTATTTGATATTATTATATTAAAAATATATATTTTTTATCAGAAGCCCCAAAACAAATCGCTAATAATATTTAAATGATTGTACATCGTCCAGATTATTTCATTTACACATACCAAATTGCATATTGAAAACTATTCATGAAAAAAAAATGTTGAGTTTAATTTTTAGATGTCCACGTATTTTAACGTTGAAGATATAAAATTACAACATATTTTCAATTCATATCCCATTTAAAAATACTTCCCGCTGTTAACTTTCATCAAACAAAATTTAATGGCCAATTTTACTCAAAGATAATGATAAAAAGCTGATAACCATACCAAAGTCGTTTTTAGATTTGCGATTCCAATAAGTCGAATTCGCAAGTTCAATTATAATAATGGAAAAAACAGCTTTGATATATGATATAAGCCTGTTTCGTGTGATGGAATAATGCCGGACTGGTGATCCGTAGACTAAGGCTGATTTTAATAAGTAAGATTGGAAACGTTTTTTGTATGTTGGCCGAGTAGACTGTGTAGTACTACTCGAGAAATATGTATTATTTATTTATTGAACGTCTATTATATTCAATTATAAAATCAAATATACAAAGGGATACTATCTTAATAAAGTATTTTGCTAGAAATAAGAAAAAACGTGTAAACGTGAGAAAAAGTATTTGCCAAAGTTATTTTTTGTTATGTTTAGTATTTAATCTCTCGATTTGATTGGTCGGGAAACACTCCCGTAGGTGTAATTGTTATTATTTACTACAATTCAGAAATTCCCAAAAGTCCGCCCGAACCGGGATTCGAACCACGGGTCCCTCACATTCACATTTCAATGGATGTGGGAGACCCGTGGTTCGAATCCCGGTTGGGGCGGACATTTTTAATTTCTGAATTGTAGTAAATTACAGTATTTAATCATTTTGGGGAATGGGTGGGGGACGTTTTTCCTGTTTATGTATTGGTTTTCGATTATAAACATATTTTTAAAATAATATAACTAAATAATTTAGATTGTACAATTACTATATTTTTGTAGAAATGGGGAATTTGTTGGTGTAAAGACAAATTAGCAATGTTGATTCTGGGTCGCCCGCGCTTGGGTTGTGCCCATCCAGTTTGGGCTGCTCTTCCTATCTAAAATTCCGCTCTCTGGTTGGTCATAGTACATGCGTCGATGGTATCATCACTAACAGGGTTAGATAAGTCCGCTTTAAAATTAAAGTACCATACTGATAATCAGTTATGTGACAAATAGAGTCGAAAAAGTACAAAAGTACGAATTTATATTTTCATTTATTTCCATTTGTTTATCATTTACAAATAAACTAACACAAATAAACATGTGTACCAACGTTAGTTATGTACTTGTAGAAGTTATGCCCTAGTGTATGAAATAACTTGTACAAGCAGCCAAGGAATAATAAAGAACATGTTTCACGTACCCGTATAATGTATAAACGGGACGTTGAAGATACCAACATTAGAGCTTATTACAATACGGTTTAACTTTTAGCTGTAGTTCGTGAATAAATGTTGGCAATCAAACTCAGAATTAATATTAACAGCTAAGCTGATAGAGTAACACTGCGTTCTCTCACGTGTCAGATACAAGCTTTGTGCTAGTTGAGCCATTAGCTGCTGCAGACGCTTAGCGCTTTCACTTCGATCAATTAACGTCAAAAAGTGCTTCGTTTCTCTAACTATTTCACTGCTAATCCAAGTTCCCTGACTGAGTAGTACTCCTCTTAAGTTTGCCTTCTCTAATTGAGATGAAATAATGGTTCAAGTTTCAGTACAGGATGTTAAATACATTGGACGTTCGAGGGCCCAAACCCCAAAATTATGATTAAAAGTTAAACCTGAAGTAATTAGGTTAGACATTAATTAACGATCAAATTTTTAAAGTGGATGGGAAAATATGGTTAATTCTGTAAGATTTTAAGTCAGAAATAAGTTTTAAAAAATAGACGAATTTTAATCAATTATGTACAAATGAATGTGGCCTATGCAGACTTTGGCTATAAACTTTGATACCACACGTGGTACAACATATCAAACACATCAGCCATCGCGAACATTTTCCAACCGTTTTCCAAACATTCTTCAGACAAATTTAAATTGATTCAAGTGTAAACTGTTTAGGAAATGTGAGTAATGGTTCGTTCCACTTTTACTAAAAATGTACATTCTTACACATCAGCAGATGAAATACTTGCATGCATACTTAAGAACTATCAATTTAAAACACGATAATCTACACACATGCACTGATTATGATGAGAGTTCCCAAAGCTACTAAATTTACAGGTTGTCGTAGAAATTGATATTTCTTGCCGCTTCCAGTATTCACTAAAGGTGGAGGTGCCGAATATATACAGAAAAGTAACCATTTTCATGGGGAATGGGGAGGGGGGGCGGGGGGGGGAGTCTTCCGAATAACTTACAACATTATGAATCTTCCATGGTTAATGGCTATTTCTACAACAAAAAACACATGACAATCCGATGTTGCGATTGGATTTTATCATGAGACGTGACACACGCCACACGCACAGACGAGCGGACATACAAGCCACTAAACTAAAGCCACCTTCATGAAAAGAAAGTAAATCAGTGTGATTAAAGAAAAAACCTTACGTGCTTCATTTTGAATTTATTTATTTATTTTCAGTGTTCATATCAAATGTTTCTCGCGTAAAGAAATCAAACCAGTAGCATGACAATATAATATGTTCCAGATTTTTAAATATCGAAGTTTGGAACTTTTGTTCCACAATTTTGTTTCTGGTGTTAATGGGTGTGTTTTCTGAAAGCTCGAATCAACAGTGAATATTAAACACTAAATCAGTCAAACAAAATTAAAAGAAAAGTCAAGAAATTTCCCGTGTTAGAAAGTATTGATATGGTATCCACATCTTCCAAAAAATGAAATGTCACACTTTGGAAATTATTTTAATAAAAGATGATAAATTGTTAGCAAATGACATATGACATTTGAGTCAAATATCCCATCCACTTGAATATTCTGTTACTTGAATAATACACTAGAAAGTTGCCACCGGTTTTGTTTTTATTAACTTTCTTTCAAAGATGACATTTCGGAAAAACCTTTTTACGATGAGAACACTCGGAAATTGAATACTCATTCATTTCTTGCCGTTCTTTGTTCAAAACTCGATGTAAATTCTAGATACAATATCAAATGATCTTGTTAGAAAGGGAACGTGAAAAAATGTATTTTTAAAGCGTTCGTTGATTCAAGGGGCATTGGTTACTTACAGAAAAAGAAATATAAATTCTAGCGTAATATATTTGAATGTATTTCATCACAGCGGAGATTGAATTTATTCTTTTTAAATAATATAGATGATTTAAATTAATGTTTCAATGGTAAACTAATAATCTACATGCAGCACACCAATTAAAAATTATTCTGTTTTATGTGTGTAGGATACGTGCTGGTACCGGGTTTCCCCTTCTCCCTTCTATTCATACTTCATCCCCATCTATCACCACTCATCGTCTCGAATAGCCTTAGTGCATTAATATGAGACGTTTAGCAGTATCAAATCAAATAAAAATAAAAATTCCCAACACAAAGACAGGTAGCTAATCCACTAGTCTCTGTACCGGAAACTGGAATACCTTCCCAGATCCATAAATATGCAAACCGAATTACAATAATAGATATGCAACATTTAAAAAGATACTATATATTTAATGTATGTACTTAATCATTATCTCAATTGAAATTGACCAGTCGCTCTGAGGAAAAGTGACCTGTATAAAGACCTTACTAAATCCCCAATCTTAACGACAGTGTTGCTGATCCCCGGTTGAAATCCTGTCGATACCGGCAATCCAGACTGAAGGTTTTTTCCGAGATTTTCCTCAGTCGTTAATGCGAATGTAAGGGATCGAGTCCTCTTAAACAGTCCTCGGACATCCCTTCACAATTGTCCTATCCGCAACATAATTGCACCCTGGGCAGGCTTCCCACAAAAATTATTAAAATTATGTATTAAAAAAACAAAACAATATCACCCCAACGAGAGCAGACTGCAGAGTGTACCTCTAAAGTACTACCCAGGGTTTCTGTTAAATCATTGGATGTATGTACACTGAGTCCATATAATTATGATTAATTTAATTTACATTTATATGCTACCAACATATAACATACACTCGCAGACAGAAACGATTTTCATAGGAATATAACTCCTCCTTTTGAACTGACAGTCTAAGTGAGTTTTTTCATTACCATATCCTCTATACATAGGACGTATTTTACTTTTCTCTTTACATTTCCACTCTGCCCTCGGAAAACAAAAACAATGAAGGCAAAGTAAAAAGTTCGTTCTTGAAAAATAAAGAATATATAATCCACGTAAATTACTTCCGACCAGAGCTTTTGAAGTGCTAATCCCAGACCAATTCTGAATTGCTTTTACTCAATAATTTACCATACGGACTTTCTCCCCCCCCCCACCCCCCTCCCATTTCTCTCCTCCAAGTATACAATTGCCCCACAGCAACGTGCGTAGGACCGTTACACACATACGCACACATTGATGCAATAAAATTACCCCTGCTTCATTTACGCGGAACTTTTTATGTATTCAGCTAATTTGTTGGCCTTGTAAAAAGCAAAGGGCGTCGGCAATAGCGTGCATGCCTTCTTCAATTAATTATGATGGGTGGATAGAGGATTAAACTCACACACACCCGCGTTCGCGCGTGCTGTACGCTTATTTAACGTGCATGTGTGTGGTGGACTTCTGTTTCCGGAAAGTTTTTACCTCACGATAAATTTATCATCATCGCTGTAATTATCATTTACATGGGCAGATTATTTGAAAGTGTGTAATGAAAAATGTCATTCCCACTTATTCTATTATTAATCAAAATTTGTAAAAATTTGTTCGTATGTTAAAGCGAAGATCTCCATTATGTATCACTTTTATTTCTGTACGTTCGTCCTTCTGTGCGTGTCACGTTTCACTGTAAAACTCGCACACGGCCTCCGATTGACAAGCGTTGTTTTTTTGACACTGATGATACAAAATAAAATAAATAAAATAAATAAATAAATAAAAAATTGTATTTAGAGTCTACCCACTCAGTTATATAACTGATTTTCAATGGGGGACTTTAAATCAAAGCGACCAAGCGATGTTTTTGGTCATTCTTGGGATAAGGGGGGTGTGGCTTGCTGAACCCAACCTTGACATAAAAATACCCGGCACCTCCACCAACAACGAGATTTGTACTTCGGAATAAATTCATCTATGAAGCAGGTATCCTTAAGTAATCATTATTCTTACTTAGCAAAACGTATTGTTTCATTGTTGTGTTTTGTTCCCTTCTTTGCGTACTCGCGTACCAGTGCTTGCATGCCCTATCCTGCTTTAATACAAACGCATAAGTAAAACACGCGTTAAATAAAAAGCCAAGGTCACAACACTTAAAAGTGTGATTTTTCGAGACAGACTCCCTAGTTTTACCTCAAGCAGAGGCCAACCGTTAGAACCATTGGAATATAAATGAGCTTCATTATTTGTTTTACGTGAGTTAAATTATCAATTTACTTGTCAATAAGCTTTCTTCACAACAGGTATACAGACAGCTCTTTGTACAAATTATTCTGAGTTCACGTTAGGCACGGTGCAAAGTTTTGGTTCTCTGTGCTATTAGCCAAGAGTATACTAGGCCGCTCAGCTAACGCTTTTTCCCAGTCGCGTTGATTGATAATTTTTTTTTGTTCATTATCGGCCCAAATATCACGAAAATATCGTATTAAAAATCGGAGGGGAAATCGTAAAAGTACGATTTCTATGAGAAATATTTCTTCAAATGTCTCTAAAATCAAAACATATATAATTTTAGTGATTTTAAACGTTCTCATAAAGTTTCATCAAGATCGGAATAGCCTTTTGCGAAATATCACAAAAATATCTCATTATAGAAGTCGAAAAAATCGTAAAAGTACGACAATCGTAAGAAATATTTGATCGATTGTACCAAAAAAAGTGGCAAGTCTGAGATCAGAAATTTCGAAGGTTTCCTCAACTTTTAATCAAGATCGCATAATATGCCGTTTTCCCGCTAGAGCGCAAACAAACAGACAAAAATACAACAACAAAAAAACGAGCTAATATATATTTTTTTTTTGGGGGGGGTCAGTGAACTTCGCTTCGCTCATCCAATGAATGATTTTTATCGTGTTGAATGATAAATCAAATAGTGTTAAATAATTCTATGAAGCAGGTATCGTCAAGGAATCATTACGCTTACTTAGCACAACGTAGAAGTGACTAAATGCGAAGCACGTCTGCGATGACTAATGCAAGTCGGTTGGCTGGCAACACAAATAAACCGCCTGGGCTGAAAGTCTCTCGCGTCGGTTTCCCTGGTGCTAAAAGCAACGGACTCGAGACGTAGAGATTTACAGCCTCGGATTATGCTGTTGACATGAGTTGACCTCAGAGGTGAAGGTACAGAAGAAACACGCTACTATAATATTTCAAAGGAAGGTTTACTTTTTAGATGTGTCTGGGTCGTTTCTTCAACAGAAACATGGGCTGACTTCTTAGAGCATGGAACTTTAATGTCACTTTTAGAGCCATGTGGAATATGGGCAAGATACAAGATAGTAACACTATTAATGAGAAAGCTCACATATATGCATTACTTTTCCGTCTTTGCTTGAGTCATCTTCTCGTGATAAAACCAGAAAATTACCTCCGATTGACATGATTTTTTTACGTAACCCTACAACAAGGATGGTACATATTGATTTGATGACCCTGAGGAAAAGTGGGCGTGGCTAGTCTTTCCAAAAGAGGGAGATTTTCAAACCCGACACAACCACCAAAGGACATCAACGTTGGACGAGGTTGTATTTGTGTTCCTGCTTCGACAAAGTAGCTTCGTTCCCTATTATAAAGATTCGTTTTTCTAGCGTTTTAGGTTTTTGATGCTACAAAATGATGAATTAAATAAAAATAATATTTTTTAATACCTATTGAGAACTAATTGAGCAATGTATTCTAGCGTTTTATGTGACTACCGGTATATTGAATTGAAATGTTACTATAATTCATCATTTACCATGAGAAGGTCAAGAACCAACCTACATTTAGAGTTTCGGTGGAATGCAAAAAAACATTATGCTACAAAATGCTAACTTTGATAAAATTAATGCTAAATATTCTAAATTTAAATGCTTAAAAAACGTTAAACTTAAATAGGCTATTTATAATACTTCAGTATCCATACTTGTTTGAATTATGTTTATGTTTAATTTGAAGGTTTGGCTGAGTCGTATGTTTAATAGAATCATTGACTGACCTACGATAGTATGGACCTTGAATGCCAGCTTCAAAGTAATGTTGAATATGGGTCAGGAAATATAATGTTTTTATTTTCATTGTTATTCGTAGATAAAAGTAACCAACGACTTTTCCATTGTAGAATCACTTTGCTGCGCGTTCAATGCTGCATTTTACTCGCTTCATACTAGCACGAACTTATGTGCCAAGTATAATAGGAGTTTGATGAAGGGGGTGTAAATATAGTACCTGCACAAAGAGGTTTTGATCAAAAGTTAGTCATTGTTCGCTCGTCGATGTTGTCAGCGCCTACAAGGTTGGCTTGGTCGGTTTTTAATTTAATGTCCCCCACTGAAAATCAGTTATGTGACTGAGTGAGTACACTCTAAATACTAATTACCATGAACAACCTACGATATGCTACCCGGCACCTCCACCATATTATAATCTAAAGTCATGACGAACCTACTATATTCTACCCGGCTCCTCCACCATATTATCTTAAAGTCATGACGAACCTACTAATACTATTTTTTTTAAATAACTAATTTATTTGTTTCAAAGTCGACCGTGTAGATATTGAACGAGAAATTTTGTAAACAATAAAGTATACATTTTTTACCACAACTTATTTTCAAGATTAAGTTAAAATATTATAAGAAACCATGTAAATTTAAATATACACGTTTTTAACGTAAACATATTTTTTAGGCTTTTATGTTACGGCCATCATAATATGATCACACGGTATTCCAAACAGCTTTACTTTTGATTGAAACTGTACCCAGAAGCACACATGGGTGACTTCGATTCCGTTCCATCATAACGGAACTCCGTTTAAATTTTTGCCATTTCCCGGTGATGCTTTAGGTATTCGGCAGTATTTTCTTTCATTTTCGTCTTTATAAAAGACAGGATGCCCAAGGATTTCCTGGGGATACGGAAGAAAACCGCAAGAAGGTGGAATTTACATAACTGTTTTTCAAGACGGAGTCGAATTTATCAGCACGTACTTTCTGGTAAACTAAGACTCATACAATAATAACTGAAATTGTGCTAGTAATATTATGTCTAGCACTTGGTTGTTTTGTTTGCATTTCTTAATTAGCCCAATTCTTTTAAATCTGATTTATGACAACTGACGTTTAAACTTGAATTAATGGTAAATAAATAATTGACTTTGTGACATATTATGTTTAACAACATATTTTTTTTCAAATTGGCTGTAATTTCAAGTTCGGTTAAAATATAATGCGGTATTTTCATCATTTTCCGGGAATTTGGAAACATTGTCGGTCAAATTCGAACTAAAACATGTTCTATCAATTAGACTTTAACCAAAAAATTATTATATTTAATTATGAAATAAATTCGGATTTAGATTTCACCCATTCTGTCACAGAATTGATTTTCAGTGGGGGACGTGAATTTAAAGTTAACCAAGCCTACCCCATCGGCCCAGACATCATCGTCGAGCAGACAAAAGTGGCCAACCAGAGATCGGTATTTTAACTAGAAAAATAGCTAACCATGGCTGGGCACGGTCGACCCGCGGAATTCCACCAACAATACGCGTTATTCAACATAATGACTGAGTTCTCTTTTGTTGCTTTGCTTTACGTCTGTCTCTATTATTTATTTATTTATCAGATGCATATTACAACAGAGTACAAATACTCCACAAGTGCAAATCATAGCATTACCTAATGGATAGAAAACATACTAATAGACATTAAAATATACAACACAAAATAATACATTTAACTCATTAAACATGTGAAATTATCAATTTAAATGTGAAACTATCAAAATTATTAACATTAAAAATGAATTAGAGATATTCTTGAAAGAAAATAGAAGAACAATTTTATATGAAAGAAGATACTAATGGAAATAAGCTAGTGAGTAAATTACGTTAATATCCTAATGCTTGAGTGATCACAGATTTAAATTTAAAAATATTTTGAGAGTAGAGATCAATGTCTGTTCCTTCAAGAGGTTTTAACATATTAAAAGAATGCTGTAATCTGTTGATGCATGAATTTTTATGGAGGTCAAGATGACTTAGGGCTGGTTGAAAAGTTTTGTGAAGGCGTGTATGTTTGGGAGGTATATGAAAATTTAATTTGCCAAGAATTAAACTAGTGTTTGTTAAATTATTTACAATTTTGTAAAGGTAAACCATGTCGGAATAGTTCCTTCGGTTTTCTAATGTCATTAGGTTAGCATCTTTACAAAGTTGTGCATAATCTACTCTATGATACAGAATGTTACTTTTTATACATTGATGTTTTATGAAACACTG
Organism: Sweltsa coloradensis; assembly: GCA_024449915.1. Taxonomy (NCBI): domain Eukaryota; kingdom Metazoa; phylum Arthropoda; class Insecta; order Plecoptera; family Chloroperlidae; genus Sweltsa; species Sweltsa coloradensis. Next base: position 497,625 of record JAMZAV010000006.1, on the reverse strand, counting down.
TTGGACCCTTTCTACATTATGAATTTTGGTGATTTGATATGGGTTCCAAATAGAGCTAGCATAATCTAAATGAGGCCTAACAAGAGAGAGGTACAACTTTCGCATAGTGGTTTTGGAGAATTCTTTAGAGCAGTTTCGTCTTAAGAAACCAAGCAATCTAAATGATTTCGGAATAATGTTAGAAAGGTGATTCGAGAATGAAAGATTATGAGATATGATGACACCTAAATCCTTGACTTTCGTGACTCTTTCCAAAATCTGATCATTGAGACTGTAGATATGACATTTAACATGTTTTGTTTTTTGTTGTAAACGTAATGACTGCACATTTAGATACATTAAGTTTAAGCTTCCATGTTCTGCACCATTCTGCAAGCGCGTCCAGATCTGACTGCAGGCATGCACGGTCAGCATCTCTTCGTATTGGACGATATATCTTAAGATCATCAGCAAACATTAGACAGCTTGATGACATAAAACAAGACGGTATGTCATTCACAAACAGGGTAAAGAGTAGTGGACCCAAAATTGAACCTTGCGGCACTCCAGATGTTACACTTTCAGAAGATGATCTTATTGTATCAATGACAACTGACTGAGTTCGTCCAGTAAGGTAGCTTTCAATTAATTGATGAATTTTACCGGTAATTCCATAGGATTTTAATTTAAATAGGAGAAGATCGTGATCAACACTGTCAAAAGCTTTACTGAAGTCCGTGTAGACAGCATCAACTTGAACACCTGAGTTTAGGGACGTTGCAATATCGTGGGTGAATTCAGTAAGATTAGGAACAGTTGATTTTCTTTTCATAAATCCATGCTGACTTGGTGATATGTAGTCTGCCACGTGATTATTTAATCTTTTAGAAATGAGACCTTCAAAAACTTTTGAAAATATGGCTAATAACGAAATAGGCCGGTAATTAGTCACTGAGTTTTTTCTTCCTTTCTTTAAAACGGGTGTAACGTTAGCATGTTTCCATCGTGAGGGAAACGTTCCTTCATTTAAAGCACAGTTAAATATTTTTGAAAGTGGAATAGATGATGCATTTCTACAGTGTTTGATCACATTTACCGGTATTTGGTCTGGCCCAGTTGCCATTAACAAGTTTACCAAGGCTATCTTCCACTTCTTCACAAGAAACATTGAAACTGGACAGTTCACTATCAATCTGGTCAAAAAGATTAGGTAGAACCGAATTTCCTTGTGATTTCGGAGTGAAAATTGTTTAAAAAAACTCCGAAAAAAGCTGGCAGCACGATTCTACACTTTTCGCATTTAAACCATTATATTTCACTTCAGTAGGTATCCTCCTTGATCTAGTTTTTCTCTTGACAAAGCTCCACAATAATTTGGGGTTTTCTGGAATTTTTGCTTCAATGTTGTGAAGGTATTGACGATATTTCATGTTTTTTAGTTGTTTGAAGTTAGTTCTTTGATTTTGGTGATCAACTTTATGACAATCCAAACCGGTTCTTTTGAACATTTGATGAGCTCTGTTCTTACGTTTTAATGCCGCAAGAACATGTTTATCGTACCAAACTGGATATTTATTCTTTTTGACTTTTGTCACTGGCACTGTTCTGGATATTGTTGCGTTTAAAAGATTGTAGAATAAGTCACACTTGTCGTTCACATCTGTCAATAGATCCATTCTATCCCAGTCACACTCATTTAGATTATCACGAAGTTTATTTAAGTCAGCCTTCCTCCAGTTATATGTCTCGCGTCTTGATGGTTTGTCGTTTAACTTCATATGTGGAAGAACAAGATGACACAAAAATGGAAAATGGTCAGAAATAACTGCTGCTTCAACGTTTATGACGGTAACCTCGGCATCCGGATTATTAACAAATAAAATATCAAGGAAGTGGTTATTACTGGTAGGAAACAAGACTTTTTGTGATAGATTGGCTTCACTTATAAATTCAATAAACATCTGGTTCACTACAGAGTTTTTGTTGGTAATCGGGTCCAGGTCAGTTGAGTCATCTTGATGTTTAGACTTCCAAGTTATATCTGGTAGATTGAAGTCACCACACAACATTATATTGTCCGTATGTCGAAGTGTTTCTTCCAATTTCAAAACGTTGTCTCTAACCTTTTCAATGAGCAATGGTGTTGCCTTAGGGATATAAACACACCCTACATATAGACTGGATTTCAGGTTCATTTTATTTCAACCCACATCATTTCTAAGTCAGCAGTTTCAAACTCCTCCCGTCGATTAGAAGTCACTTTTGTGTTGACAGCAATAAGAACTCCCCCTCCTTTCTTTTTACCTGCACTTGGAATGCGGTCTTTTCTATGCACCTCATATTGACTGTTATCTAGTACTTCATTCTCATAAATATGTTCGTGAAGCCATGATTCTGTTATGCAAATTATATCACATTCATTGTTGTCCGCAAAAAACATGTTAAACTCACTAAGTTTATCAGTACCTGAAATACTTCTGGCATTCATGTAATAAACAGACAATTCAGCTTTTTGCTGGTTGACTGTAGGGCCTGGGTTCACGTGAATATCACCACATAAGCTAGTAACAGTGCAATTGCAGGAATTAATCCATTAATCCTAAGATTATAGGATGAGGCTAAAGTACGTCTCTTAACTTTGCCCATACCAGTGAATGAATTTGAGCAACTCGCATAGTTAATCCTCTGTCGCATACCATGACTAAGATTTGCCGCACACCATGTGAAACTTGAGATTACACATTTTTCAGATACAATAGACCTTATCTTAGAGGTCAAAACGAATTTTTCACGACCCATGAACAAAGAATCCTCATTGTAAAGTTGCTGATCATGAAACCGTAATCGCATCTATGTTTGATAGACAGGCAGTCAACGACTGGATAAAATGCCAACAATTTTATAAGTACAAACGTGGGTCCGTCCCATCCTCTGTGTTTCACAACAGCGTTTTGAAAGTAAATTATTTAACCTCTCGGAACTAACACCTTCGTTTTATTACTGTAGGCGCGTATTACAGCTGAATTCTACCCGGGAGAAGTGAACGTTTGTGCATAATTCATTAGGAAACTCGAGACAATAAGAGAGGCTGAGAATTAAATATGGACACGAGCCTGTTTATTGAAATGGACATTTGTTTTCTGTGTTATGTTACGCAAGGGACTACCACAGACGATATAGACGTTTTAAATCGCGATACACCTTATTGATTCTGGTCACAGAACAACGCATCAGCTGTTTAATAATGATGTGCACATTACGCCAGATACTTGATTAATTATTATAAGGTAGCTTGTAACATCGTTTATTGTCTTGTAGAAACGGGGAAAGACGAGTCTGGCAAAAATATCAAGGGGTAGTGAAAGAAAAGGTTAACAAAAGTAAACAATAAACATGTAATAGGACGATCGGGATTGTAGAGTTGCCAAGTTTTTGGAAGTGTGCAGGTAATCATAAGTTGACAGTACATAAAAGGTTCTCGATTTTCGGGTACAAATAAAGCAATTAACGTTTTAGGATAGTGGAGGGGCCGGTCCAGAACATTTTTGGTGGAGGTGCCGGTCCAGGCGTATTTATAATAACCGTTTGACATCCCTTTAAGTTGGGTTTGAGTTCGTTTCAGTTTCGTTTGAAATTACGAATCAAGGTTCGCACAACCCTATATTTGACTCCCATTTCATTTCACAGTTTCAATATACATTCATAGACTTATTTAACTGACTTCTGAGAATAGTGCAATGAATCTCCCCCACCCCCCCAAAAAAAAAAAGATGGAGTCTTTTATAACGTAACGAATATTTATGTTAAAATAACACAGCTCATTAACCGGAAAACGTAAATTAAATCCCTTCAACTGAACTAAAACCTGGGTTTACTTACTTTTAATCGCGATATCGTGGAAATAGGATCGGACTCCATGGATGACGGTAATACCTTCCGTAAATATTACGCGATTAAAAGTAAGTAACCAGGTTTAGTTCAGTTGGTGGTTTTATAATTTTGTATTTTAATGATAGTTGTGAGGACATGACAATTAAAAGAGCGCGGACAGATAAACGTCTGTAAGTCGCATTTTACCATTTTTTTTTCCGGAATAATGCTAAGTATTATGATTATAATATTTTTTTGATTCACCATCTACGTTTTAATAAACAGGCCTTAATAAAGTAATATAATTTGTATGATTGAACGTATTTTGTTCGCGACTATATACATTGATGATAAATTATATCGTGATGTGGTAACACTGTAGTTTAAGGCAAACTAAAAATGAAATGTTATACATTAGAATAGCCCTCGCTCCTATAGACATCAGACTTGTGACTCACCCACACGTCTGTCACATGGCGGGCAAATTAACTGATTACCACAGATGCCGCGGCCTGGGTGTAATGCTAGATGCCGACAGATGCGACCGTAATTACGCTTGCCATTGAAATCAACATGTTGAAGCAAACCAGTTCTTGGTCGTGCATTTAGTATTGGCTATATTGTTTTAAGACAATAATAAAACCCGATTGTGTATGTACGGCTTTTTCAATTTTATTAATTATATACAACGTTGACAGTCAGTCCTACGTCTTGGACGGTACAATGATTAAGGTATGGCATTGTCTCTACTAAAATAAAGTTGATAATGTATTCGGTCTTCAAATTATTAAATATAAACAGTTGACATTTCTTAGGTACTACATCTTAGACCTACCTACATTTTATCAAGGACATTCGCAATGCAATTACATATAAAGAATATGTAAATATGCATGCGTACATTTGATTTTTGTATTTATATAATATATTAAGAACATTCGTTATATAACGAGATAGGACGATTTTTTTTTGCATTTGTTATAATATGCCCATACTTACTTTTTTCCCTTCTTTAGATTGCCTTGTAATGTCAACTGAAGATATAAATGTATTTATGTTAGAGCGTATTCAATATACAATATATTCAACTAACATATGACACTTTGTGTCAAGACGTGCCGGACTAAACTAATTTACTATAAACTGTTTTTAATAGTTACAATTTAATCGCTAATATATTCACAATCGCTCATATATTAATAATCGATTAAAGAAAAGCTTGATTGTCTTATTTATATTGTCGTTATACAAGACGGAATTCTTCAGATACCGTTTTCACGTTTATAGATTACATTTTAATTGAACGTCCTTTGTATAGATGACATTGTGACAAACCTTACCACGGGTCTTTTATGAACGGAAATTGGGGCTAAATTTAATTTCTCGTCAAGAAAAGCTGACACTGTTTGTAGCGAATTTCCATTGGACGTTATTTTAAAAACAAATTAATTAAAACTTCATCAGTTTGATATTGAGGAAAATTTGAGACTTCCATTTTGTTGTTATCCGTGCTTTAATTTTTTCATTATTATGCTTAGATACCCTGTATCGAAACGAAGTTTTAAACTTTGGACCATCAATCATTTTTATTTAAAAGGTAGAAGTGACATGTTTTGCTACGAATCGTTTGGTATTTTGTAAGGGAGACTCCACGCATAAGTCTTACAACTCTGAGATAAGGAAGTGAAGATAGAACCATCTTCTCGCCCGCTCTAACACCTATACACGTATCATTCTCTAGACGTCCTACACTTCCTGAATGACATATCATGCTGTCAAACACGACAGTTTGTAAAGAAAGCGTATTGATGAAAACTATCGGAGCGCATACTTAAATAAAACAAACATCCTTGACATATTTAATGTACACCTACACAGCTTTAGTGGATGAATGTACACTCTTTACGTTGTTTGTTAAGATTTTTGTGTAGGCCCTACACATATTTAAATAAGTATAACGTATTTGAAAATTTCCAAAATAAAACCTATTAATCTACCTCATGTATATGTGTTTGTTTCTTTAACAACTTTCCAATTTTGTTACACAAAATTATTTAAATAAATTTAAGGCTATATAAATACACACAAAATAATAAAACGTAATTACACCAATCAACTAATGTACAATAATACAATGGCTGTTTGATAACATATTAAAAATCTATATCTTTAACTGGAGATTCAATTAATTGAACATTGAATAAATCAAAGTTGAAATAAATTAAATCAATTCGAATTAAAGTAAATTTTAAACATATTAAACAAAAAACCAAAGAAAAAAAATTATTTGCAAAACTAAAGTTTAATTGTCGTGCCCCGTTTGCAAATACTTTGGCCTATAAAGTCATAAACATTATTGACTGTAATAATTATATGCTAGCCTATACCGTTATGAAAGTCGAACGCAAGGTGTTAACCCTTATGCAACCAAATGGACTTAAGTATTCTTTCCCGGTAGAGGTAGCGCATCCGATGTCCTCGATACTAGCTAGAGAGTTTGCGGATCCATCTAAACTATACAGACAATAATTATGACTAAAGGTTTTTACGAGCAAGTGTTTCCTCACTAAAAAGTGAATGTTGGAAATGAGTCCTGCATTCCTTTCCAAGAATCCAAACTCCCTAATGATCCAATAATATTTAGTTAAGGCTATTCCACCGCGTTTTTCTATTTTCCAAAATATGCTACTAAGTCAAAATATAGTGAATGGCTTTGAAACATGGCTATTTTAGAAAATCAAAAATATTTTTTCCAAATTTTTCTGATCCGGTACAACGGCCAATCTAGCCACCTCAAAATAATTTCAAACTTCAATTCGCCCAGGGCACACCATTCAACGTAGGGTGTTGTGCTTTTGTGACATTAATTTATTAATTTTCAACTGTTTTTCTTTGGACTGACTGAGAGAAAACAGATTTATTTTAACAATTGTCTTTCCTGCGAATTTTTTCGTTTGGCGGTACAAATCGGTAAAAAATACCGCCAAACGAAAAAATTTGCTGTAAAGACAATTGTTAAAATAAATCTGTTTTCTCTCAGTCAGTCCATAGAAAAACAGTTAAAAATTAATGTCACAAAAGCACAACACCCTACGTTGAATGGTGTGCCCTGGCGAATTGAAGTTTGAAATTATTTTGAGGTGGCTATATTGGCCGTGTACCGGATCAGAAAAATTTGGAAAAAATATTTTTGATTATCTAAAATAGCCATGTTTCAAAGCCATTCACTATATTTTAACTTAGTAGCATATTTTGGAAAATAGAAAAACGCGGTGGAATAGCCTTGAGCCGGCTAAACCCAACAGCGGGAATGCCTGCTAAAAGGATTTTTGTTGGAACGATGTTTTCTTTAAAAAAGATGTGTTTGACGGTAGATTACGTTTACAAAATCAAACTGAATCTGTATCAGTACACTTTTTAAATGTACACGTGACCATCAAATACATTTTCATTTGGCTGTAGTTTTTAAATGGATGGTATTTATTTATTTACTGTGTATCGGATTCAGGTATAAAAAGTTATTTACACAAAAGGTTTTTCCCCTTCAAAATAAATTCATTTTAGTTTTTTACGTCATTAATTGTTAAACAATGATAATATTTGTAGACATAAAAACACGATTTGACATAATAATGAAAAAAGTAAAGTCAAATACTTTAAGTGTTTGAACCAACTTTGTTTACCCCACTGTACAAGTATAGAATAACCCATGTGGCATCTCACTTCTTGATAGCTAAACTTATGTGCACCCATTTGTTTGTTTACATCGTTCAACGCGCCAACTGGAGCCAAGTAAATATTTCTCAGCCGTTGAAAGGGTAGTACATTTATCACGGAACAAAACACCAACGACGCTTAGCTCGCTTTTGTAAAGCTCGATCACGACGTATGACCTCGTAAAACATGCACTTGCAGTGGAAGCCAGAGCCAACATGATCTCTGGATTCATAGCACTGGGATCGGCAAGGCGGTGGTATGGGAACTTATGACGGTAGAGTTTACTTCGTGAAATTCGTAGCACGTAGCAACTTGGAACTAGTGCAAATCGCTTGCAATTCTTCTTCGAGAAGAAAACACTAAAATAATAAAAACGTTTAAATTTATTTCTTATAAATTATAATTTAAGAAATACATTTTACCGTTTATTGTTTTTTATTTTATTGTACAAAACAAAATATGTATAAATAAGTGTAAATTAATATATTGAACAGGCAATAAAAACTCACAACTGTGAATACGCGTTTAATTATGCACTATCAGTTTCACATATAATATGATCCGTATATTGTGATAATGTTCGACTGTAAGAGCACAGAAGCTAACAGGAATGGGCAAGGAAGTAACCAAACTAGCAAGAGAAGTCTGTTGTAAAATATTTGTTATACAATGTTCCCTAGTATTCAATCATATTTGGTGGAGGTGCCGAGTATATATAAATTAAACTTTTTGACGAGACTTGCTCTGGCTCCTGACTTCCAAGGTCAGTAAAAGCATTCTGAATCATCCTTGTTGAAGAATATATCAACAAAAAATATGTAAATGAAGTTTATATTGGGGTTTTGTCTTTTGATGTCAAACATCGCACAGACAGACTAACAGAAAAGTAGTGTATATAGGGAAGCTCGCTCTCTTATTATACACTAATGTTTATGTAATTTGTATATTCATCTTTATGTAACTAATTTTATATTGTATTGTATTGTTGCATAAAATATTGTATTATTGTGGTCTGGACATATTGTTCTGTTGTAATGTGGCCACAAATGAATAAATAACATAGACATTTCAAAAATTGTTCGACATATATAACTGTAAGAAACTTCAAAAGAAAATAAATTGACGTGCTTAATTGAAAATTAAATTAAAGTTTACATGTATAGTGTAGACTTTCAAGTATAAAATAGTTACCATTAGAGTGATTTAAAACTGTACTGATGCAAAACATTTATTCACGTTGTATACAAAGTCGGCATCGCTTTAAAACGTAATCGCCACATGAGCAAGGAGCAACCATTGTCCTCTCATCACTATAGCTAAAACGAAGTATCTGCCTAGTAAGGTAGTTTGCATATTGATAATGACTATCGCATTTCTGAATTACCGAGTTGGTGACACCGTCATCTCCGTTTAAACCAGAAGTAAATAGTGAGTTTGTTTAGAACGACCTTCGTCTGGCTCTTGGCCAAGTGGCGAGGTTCACTTCCATAGGATGTGTAACTTCAGCTGTCAGATGGCAAGAAATGTAAGTAGTCTAGCCGGTTTGTTGTCAATATGGTGGGTTGAGCGTGAAAATAAAAAAAACGTATGTGGGGCAGATCCACAACTTTCAGGATGTCAATGAAAATGAAACGAAGTATTTGGAAACTTCGTTGTTAGTTAAAGTATTCACGTGGGAGAAATGTTCTGTATAGAAATTAAATGGTGAAATTTATTCAGATCTGAGAAAAGCAGTACGAATGTATAATCAAATATAATCCTATGATTAATATAGAAATGGTATTGTGACGTGTGACGTGTGACGTGTGACGTGTGACGTGTGACGTGTGACGTGTATGCATGGCGTGATTTGAAAACTCACAGTTACAACATATTTTTTTAAATCACCTCGTTCACATTCAGCATGGAAATGATACCATTTTTTTTGTGTTTATTCATTGTGCATTTGGTGGAGGTGCCGGGTTGCAACTTGAACCACTAAACGGTGAACTCCCCGAAATAAAACATTGTCATTAAAAGATAAAAGAAGAACTGAAAATCAGTTATGGGACTGAGTGGGTATATACTAAATACGAATATATATACATTGTTGTAACATTAGTACTTCAAATATTTACTTAACTGTAGTTCATTGTTGTGTCTGCATCTGTGTAATAAGATTTATTTAGTTTTCCTCCTTTGTAAATCAGTTTTTTAACTTAATAGGGGAGACGTTAATTAAACAAATAAAATTATTTTATTTATTAGTAACGTTGTTTGAGAGGTTCTAGTAAGTTAATTACGGGAAACTTTAAGATTAAAATTAATATTGACGTTTAAATAATGACGAATTAAAAATAGCTTTAATTCACGGAGTTTTCTAAAATAAACAAAAAACAAAAGTGATATTACTATTGCCATTGCAGACGGATGGGGGTTTTAATTAAATCTACTTCTTTCGTACGGTGTATGATAGAAATCCTTCTCTAAACAATGCCATCTGTATCTTGGGATTATTAATTACGCTTTAGTTAATATTATTATTTACTACAATTCAGAAATTAAAAAAGTCCGCCCCAACCGGGAATCGAACCACGGATCTCCCGCATTCCAGACAGGCGTCTTAACCACTAGACCATCAGGAAGGGTACATTTTAACCTCTTAATTGTAGTTGCATTATACATCTGAATGGATGGATGTTTGAGTTTTCAACTTCTTCGATGTTCTTTATTCCATGTTGCGTGAGGTTTTCTTGAAAAATGGAATTAGGTACATTATGTTAGATTTTAACTACTTTTCATGGGCGTGTATATTACTAATGGAGAATTTTACATCATTTACTCTTATAATATTTTGTGTAATCCAAGCAAGAAATAATTTGCATCGTTACATCCATAAAAAAACTTTATGCCGCTAAAAATTGTGAACTACTGAATTCAGCTAACAGCCTTTTCTTAGCTACTTTATCCATGTCAATATTTTCAATATTTCAATGATTTGAAAAGAAAAAAACACAGAAGGATGTATGTAGATGATTCGCTCAACGTAGCATAACTTTCCTAGTCGTTTGAGTCTCGGATTTATACGGTCCCACATTTCGTATGCCTCTCTCATTAATCATCACCTCTCGTATTCCCTGATACCCTAATCATCGCGGCACCACCAGGACCAGGCTGCAATGGAGTGTAAAGCGACGGGGAGAATATGGAGATAGATACGGGTTTATACGTAACAGAAAGCCTATTTACACATTCGAATCTACTTGAATTAGTTATGAGCAACTTAGCTCTACTCTATGGGCCAATAGCTAAGATGACATTTTTAAGATGATGATTTTTGTTGCTTAATGTCTCATAGTAATGCAATAAGGCTATACGAGACTTTTTGAAGGGAAGTTGTCAATGCACGATTGTAAATTATGGTTATCATGTTACAAAAATATAATATCTGTGCATGGTGTTCATGCCAATTTTTTAAATACCAAACGATAGTCGCGAGTCAACTTCTAATTCGTGTCTCAGGCAGCTACCCCCTAAAATTGCCTTTTTAATATTCCTCGTAGCCGAACTAATACTTATTGAATGTAGGACTCTTTTCTCCCAGTTCCCATCTTTGTATAACGCTTTACCAAGTTAAATTCATATAAATAACCATAAGTACTTATCTGCACGAGTTTACCACATCCCTAACCGCTAATCTTACTATCATTAAGCAGTTTTCAAGTATGACATGCATGCATTGCATATCGTGAGTAAAGTTGTTTGTTGTATTGTGATGTAACTGTGCCGTTTTTGTTTTCATTGCATTTACGAGGAATAAACTGCAGTATTGCAAAATTCGTTATAAATAAATAAAATAAATAACTTAAATAAATATTCCTAGCTGCTCGAACAGTCAAACTATGCTTAGTGATATGTTTTACGTCTTGAAACTAACTTACTAATAGGTAATTGGCATTTCATCACGTTATCGTTTTTTTAAATGTGCTCGTACTTTCTTCCTTTGTGTTGAAGACTATTATACTGGCCAAACACTGGCCAAAATTTTAAACTGACACTCAATTTGAGTTGTCTGTGAAGTCTCGGGTAAATCCGGGCATGAATGTGATTGTTGGTGCAATTTTTGTGTGGATGGTAAATGAAATATTAGTAAAACTAGTTTTTTAATCTTGTACAAAAACTAATATTAAGTAACTAGAAAAGGATTCCCCAACCTTCAGCCAAAATTGACTGCAAGATGAAGATTAAAACGAGATTGTAAACTAGACTTTTCAAATATAGTTATTTTAAAACATTAATTGAGGTCAAAGCGTTCAGTAGACTGATTTTAGCCGTAATTGGAATAATTGTATTATGTCAAAACGTAACAATGATTTAGAATTGATATTAAATTTTATTGGATTTGGATGTTATTCAAATGAAGTTGGTGAAAGTTTGTTACGCAAACAGTTATATGTCTAGAAACACTCTATACTCAGTAGCTAAACATAGTTTATACTGATTAAGTCTCTAGCTACTTCAACAACTATTTCCTGTATAAGTTGTCATTTTCCATTCGAACTTTTAATCACTTTTGAAACAAGACTTCCAAGCCAAGTCTCAAGTGCATAATATGCGTCATGGGATCTAATATTCAACAAAAATAATTTCAAACTATTATCATCGAAAGTGGGTAAAAACAAAAAAAAAGTGAAAAAGACGGAATAAATTGAAATATGCAGTAATCTCATGTTAGAAATCCACAAAGTTATACCAGTGTTCACAAAGTTACAACGATGTATTCCATTTCATTTTTGTAACAACAAGTTTTTAAAGTATTGTGGGCGAATTCAATAATTCTCAGTTAGTTGTTAACAATTAATTATTCGCTTACAGAAAATATGATTTTATCTCTCAACTGAAAAAAACTTTCTAAAAATTGGCTAAAACTACCACATGTTATTATGATGCATTTCTGTTTTCACAATTATGACACTTGTATTATACTAGAATTGATTATTTCATATGTTTTTCAGTTAATTTTTTGACGATTATATGCATAACTTAAAGTTCATTACTCACAAAACACGAAACTATTGACCAAATGGTTGTTTTAAGACTGCTATAACTAGCTTTATGAACATTGCAGCATAAAAGGCCAATGAACTTACAAAATGCGTGTGTTTTATGATTCGTAATCAAAATCATTATAAATACGTGTGACTGCTGGGAAGATAGTAGGAATCTTATAAGTAAACAAAACATATTTGTAATCTTTTTATTATTATCCCATAATGTTAGAGCTTAATTCTGAGGATAAATAAATAAATCTATAAATAAGCTAACAAAAGGCTTCAAATTTGTGATTTTTTCACCATTGTTCTTGATCAAATTCACAATTTGTATATATAGAGTTTTCTAAACACCGAAATTTGTTCAATATTTATTGAAACGTTGGGCGACAACATCTAAGTTCTATAAATCTCTTGCCCGTGTTAGATTAAATCATTGTAATCTAAAAAACATATTTACCGAATTAAAGCCTAGCGTGCAAGGGTTGAACTTTATCAAATCAAATTTAATAATAACACATTTTAAAGTGTTATTACAAGTATATTCCTAAAAAAAAAAAAAAATTAGCCCAAACCCGGTTCAAATATAGAAACCATGTTTATTTATCGCCCTAATATCAACTCAGGCGGCTTCAGGAATATACGTCCTGTATAATAAAACTGTCCCATACATCAAACCGTGGTCATATATCTCAAGTGAATATGACTATACTATTTCGAATACGCTCTAATGGCAACGTTCTCGCAATGTGCTACTCGTAAATACCACGATGGAATAGTTAATTATTTTCGGTTTACAGCTGCTTCATATTGAGTAATGTAATTGAAGATGATTCATTGCGCTCGATCGCTCACCGCTCATCAATCACAGATGGTAATTAGATCGATAGTGAACAATACGTTTCCAAGCCGTTTGGATGATTCCACAAGTTGTATGGATTCGGTGTTTTATCTCGAGTGGCTACAGAGCTGGAAAAACTTGCCTTTCTCGCAACTTCTCTTCAAGACAGCAATCAATGGACACTCACCGTGTTTGGAATAATTATGAACATAGACTTTTTCCTGAATTTACTAAGGGCCGGTATTTCTATGTCCAGTTAATATTTATCTGTAATAATTTGAAAGCTTCAGATTGGTGGTTGCCATAATCAGAACAACTCATCTGTCAGTTAAATTATCTTGTCATTTTACCTGGACATTGAAATATACTACTGGTAATTTGACGAGTAAAATATTATTGAAAATATGAAATTTTAACTTTTCTGCGCAAAAGGGAGTGTTTCTTGGCAATTTTGGTAATATCGCTCGAAAAAACGCCGTTCATTTTATTTCGAATAATTATGTCGATTTAGTTAAATTAGTTATAAGAAAACAGGAAAACAGAGACGCGATACCGAGAATTAGGGTCTGGTGAACATTTTAGGTTGATAAACACACATTAATAGAAGTCTGTCATTGAGCACGCCTAACTGTACTTTTCTCCGTATTGTTCTATTTCGGTTTGACTGATTCCACTCCTTGCACGCAACGCGTGAACACACTAGGGTGCACCCTTGGGACTCCCTGTATCCGGCGCAACATAACCAGCGATAAATCAACAGGAGAAAACTGCACCTCGGTTACAGTTTTATTCGATTACACAATCATGTGACCATAAATTATCTACGTACGTACGTCATGTACGATTTCTGTTTGGAATTAATTTCTTCAGAAACACGATTATTTGTCAACAACATCACAGATCAATAGTTGACCTTGAAATAGAGGTTACACGCACAGAGAAAATGTGGGCATGCAAAAGTTGAGCTGGATAAATTTATAACGACGCGATATTACTAGGAAAACGTCAGTCGTTGTTAGACGAGTGAGTGAGCCATTGTGTTGAGTACCCGGTAACATTCCATTTCCTCCCCCTACGTAAGGCTGGATCAAATCAGCATGGGTCTCCCTAGCCTATCATAAGCTAGAGTGGCGAATTATGGCCTTATAGTTGATGCGCCCTTATACCAACTAAACTCAAAACCCTACCGTTTATACCTTATATATCAATCAAGAATCAATTTATAAAAAAATTCAACTGTTCCCGGGTACTCAACACATGACTCGCTCACTCGTCTAGCAACGACTTGGTCGTTTTCCTAGCCTGTATACCCGGAATATGGGAGACCCAGGTTCAAACAACGGTCGGGATAGATTTTTTAATTTCTGGATTGTATTAAAAAACTATAGAACATGTTTTGAATTGCATTATACAGTACTATGGAAAACATAGCCAGCCATGTTAAGATTGCAAGGTTTACTCAATCTCCCAGCGGAATGTTGGGGAACCTTCACATGCAAGAATCGGCACACCTTGGTCACCGCCTGACGTTCTAAAAATGATGCCATGAAAATGTTTTTTTCAAGAACAAAACCAGTGTCGTTAAATTACATCCTACAAAATGCAGCCTATATTTCCAATGTATTACGTCTTGTAGGTTTAAATCGCAACGGATTTTGTTCAAAATGTTAACTGCACGATAAATCTTGCACCGTATGTCGGTTTAAAATTTCAGTACGATCTGTTTAGCCGTTCGGCTATTCTGCAGCAAAGGCACTCACTCACAGACAAATTAAAAACAGATCAAGTGTCGTTTGAGATATCGAAAACGAGTCGAAAAGAACCTTTAGGAGCACGCCAACCGTTAGTAGGTCATCATGCGCCTCTGTAGCCTAGGAGGAAAGAACTATGCAGGTCAAAACCAGTCATGGGCAGGGGAAGGAAAGTGGGGGAGGGGATTCTCACATCGTGGTAGTCATCGTCTTCGTAATCGTTCATATTGTCATTGCGTCGAGCGGTCGTCTAAAGCTCACCTCTAGTTTCAGAGAGTAAAATACTCCCCTCTCGCCTTGTACGATCAGGAGAGCCATGCTCTGGTCCAAATTCTACCCCGGGCCGGACGGGGGTAGATCGGATTTTTTGGGTGATGAGATGATATAGTCGTTTTAAGTCGTTCACTTGTCGTTTTGATGGTATAGTCGTTTAAGGTATAACAGGCATACGGCATTTTCTAGATAAGATATCCATATTGATGATGTGTCTCATTTTTAGCTACGGTATAGGTTATTTTTCTTTTAAGATTTTGTCTGGTATATGAAGAAGATGTTTTCACAGTGGACTCAAGACCTCGACTACACATCTTATCCAAAGACTGTGAACTAGGTTGATGGGTACGGAAATGGCGAGGGGGTGGGGAGAAGATAGAGCTAACGTTGTCTGAAGTAAGTGAAGGATGCGAAATGGGGGTGAAAACCACCTTCACTCGTTTAAATAGGAAATTAACTTCAGCTTCCAAGTTTGCCTTTCTAAAGACGAGATAAAAATTAGCAAAGAACTTAAGTGGCAATTTATTTCATGCGTAAGCTACAGTAATGTAATTTTGTTTTGTCAAAGTCTCGAAATAAAATTCTTTTCGAGGTAAAATAATGCTTTCAGATTTTTATTCTGATGGATAGAAGACTAAAAGGACGTTTTATGTAATTATAACTTTATTTTTGATGCGGAAAATTATCTTAGAAGTGGAATATTACATCACACTCAGTCATGAAGTTGCCAGAGGAATCAGGTTTACAGCAGCTTTTTAAATCTACTAATTGAATCAGACACAGTTTAACACCTTAGTAATGATGATGGGAATGTCAACGTAAGCAGTGGAAACAAGACCAATCGAACATTCTCTATCGAGAAAGTTCAGTGATTAACGAACAATATCGATTATGTTAAGAGAAAATACTGTGTGGGTGCATATGTGAAAGTATGTTTATCTGCGTTTGTGTATGTATTTGTGTGTGGTTGTCTACGATGGTACCAACTCCTCTGCCGTCTGTGGTGGCTCATGCGATTAGGGCGCTGGTACGAACCGTGCGATAAGGAGGACGCGGTTTCGAATCCCGCATAAGGCATGCATTTTTATAACTTGTCCTTCACCCTCACCTATCACTACTCATCGTCTCGAATATTAATATTGTAATAATAGAGACGTTAAGTTAAAAAATCATCGTCACTTAACTCCTCTGATATTCATCACACACTGGGTACTTCAAGGCTCTGTACTTGGTCCTTTGCAATTCACCTTATTTACGGTATGTTTATTTATTATGTCGATGCTTGTAATTCGTCAAAAAGAAACAAAGAATAAATTATTAAATATATAACAAATTAAGAGTTTGGGAAATAAATTCAATTGCTTGAAAATATTGGGTCAGTGGATGAATGGTGGTAAGAAGGGGTGGGGGGTAGAGACTAAATTTCCGTTGGTGGAATCAAATTTTTTGTCGCAAACGTGAATATTTCTTAATGTGCGAAATATTTTGAAAGAAATCGCAACCTATTTAGTATTCAGTGACATCAGGTCTCAAAGTGAAGCTTAATATAATCCTGCATGTACAGCTGTGCTACATATTTTGTTCGAGATACTGAAACGTGGTTAGATCCACCCCTCACTAACAAATGTTAATTTCGACTTGAGAAGGAGAAACTTGTCAAATAAGACGAGTGTTAATGTGTTTGAAATGCGCTATTATTCATGAGGTGACTGCAACTGTACAGCGGAATGTGAAGACTTGTGTGATGCTTCGAAAACTACCAGCATAACAGTGTTTACTCGCGGGAAGTTATTACATCAGCAATTGAAATGCAATTGCAAAATAGCTGACATTACGCTTTGAAAAGTATTTGCTCTATAAAGCATAGATAATTCTGAAAGTGATTGGTTTGACAATTCTTCTATAACTTATGCTTGTATGTTATAAGCATAAATAAAAACTGACCTTACGATTTTCTTCAAGATGATTAAAGTATTTAAGTTTTAAAATAATACACAACCGAATATAAATAAATTAAGTACGGGCGCAAGCACGATTGGAGCTTTGAACTTTGGGTCAGTTCACATCTTAATCTTATGGACTTACATTTATAACAATTTGGAAAAAACGCTTCTATTTAACAGAAATTATAGCCGCTATGAAGGTTGATCTATCGGCCTAACTTTTTCAAATTTTTTAAATCAAGTTTGACAAAACAACGAACACAGTTGATCAATAATGATCATCTGACATTGACAAAACTTTTTTTCGTTGTTGAGCTGTACGCCCAATATAAATGAATACCTATAGTGAAATGTATTACGTATACCCCGAACATATTCCTGATTGTAATTATTGGGTATAAGAAGGCTCATTTTTGTTTCAATTTGTAACACGTAGTCTTTCTACAAACTGGCATACTTGATTTTTTCCCCCGTTAATATATTGCACGGTACGAATTTTTTCTTCCGCCGGTACAAATACTAACTCTTTAACAGATATTCTATTTATATTAGTTCGCGTCGGTAAAGATGAGGCCAAGCTAGGATACTTAAACTGGGAAAATTAACATGTTTCAGTGGGGGTAAGTTTACCTTAAAAACCTTTGGTAGGTTTTTTTGGGTTTTAGGTTTTTTGGTAGGTTTTTAAGGTAAGCTGTCGTCTTTTATATATATATAGTATCAATATTATCACGCAGTGCTAAACTTACTTCACATTCAAATGCAAATGTCTAGAGGGAATTTAATGTACTTTCGTTTGATTTATATTCTAACATTTTTGCAAAAGTTAAATGAGCAAATTTCCCTCTGTATTTATTCAATATAAAGTGGGTCGTCATTGTGCTGGAAAGTATTAGAGTTTATACGCTTCTTTCCTATTCCCTGAAACAAAAGCAGGAATGCTACTAATTTCATTTTACCAAGACGTAATCTAACAATGCCGATGATTTACGAGTGAAAGATAAAGGATTCATTAAATTTACCTACACTACTTACTAATATCTTAATTGTATGCACTAATAGGGCCTATGTAGACCTCTAATAATATTAACAACATCTAAGTAAATACTTTACGAAAAAATATAAACAGGTACAACAGATAATATTAATATATATTTAATTGAACTTTTCATTGTTATAACATTCTTTATTAAAATGAAACATGTAATACTTGTAATAATGAATAGGATAGACGTTAAATAAATAAATAAACCGCAGTCTTTTTCAAACAATATAACAATAATTTAAAACAACTGACAAGACAAACTCACTTTCCAAGTATTCAAGTAGTATGGCTGTGAATCAGTACTTAATTATTAACAAAACAAATAAAACATTTAAAAAAACAGAACATTTAAAGTGGCATGTTGGTCAATAAATGCGTCTTTGATAATAATTTGGTACTGATTCACAGCCACATTAACTATTTGGAATATTATGTTTTGATTTATCTTAAGTAGTTGAAATACTGTTATCACAGAAAAATTAACGATGATTATTTTTTTTATAAAATACCCACCTGAATAAATATGTTCAACTGTTTTAAAACTGTATTTATGTTTTTGGATTATCTTAAATGTTACAGTATATCTTTTTCATGGAAGGAATTACACAAGTTTGCTTTATTGTGGTGGGACTGAAGGTAGCAAAAGTCATACACAATATCATAAAGCTCATTAACTTTATGCAACATTCAAAAGAGAAGGATATTAAGAGCTGCGGTGAGCGCGAGTTGAGTGAGCAGAGACGAACAAGAAGAGACTTGCATTGATGTTCGTAAAACAAAGAAGTCAGGTTGAAGACAGAACTGAGAGGAAATGCAATAACGTACTAGGCAAATATGTCATATTAAGCTTTCGTATCGTTTTAAATTAAATTTTAGACTTACGCAGTCGTAGGCTCAAACCATGTGGACAACAACGTAAGAAAATGCGTTGTTAGCTATGTAAAAATATACATATTATATATGAATAAAAAGAATATGAGTAAGAGAAAATCTCTAGTCTGCTAAATAAAGTTGAGAGGCTCTTCGTAAAAGAGCAACATATTCATAAAAAGAAAAAGTATTGTATGAAAAGTAATTATAATTACATTTCAGCGACTCTTTCCTGTTGAGTTCGCTATGCATTATCATAAGGAAATGTTATATAGCCCTATTGGATGAAGAATAAGCTTGAGCTTTTTGAAAAATTATTCCCATAAAAAATTTTAACTAAAAGTTTGTTGAAAATAGAGATTAGAAATATTATGTGTTCACGGTGAATTAAATATTTTGGTAAACATATTTAATGAGTCACTCAAAATTAATTTTAAAAGCATTATAGAGTTAAACCAACCGGACCATATAAGTGAGCGGAAAGCAGAAAACACAACCATAAACTCACATTAAATGAATACACGAATTGTATATAATAGCTTTCTAGAACGAAAACCTGAATGGCCACTATAAAAGCACTTTAAAAAGTTACATTTGGGACGATTCACACGAAACAAATAATGTTCCTTCCATTTTGACCTCCTTCAAATTATAGTGTAAGAAAAATGGTGAAGATACTTCGAGCATTCGTAATGGTTGTTTGCAGTTGTGTGTGAGTTGGAAGTACCATAAGGTCAGTTGTGTCTACACCGCTGTTTCAGTAGATTTATACTCGTAGAAGAGGAACGTAAAATAGTAAGGGCTTTACAGTCGTTCAAAAGCAATCTTCAAGGACAAAACCGGTGAATAAATAACGGTGTATATAGTTTACCTCTGACTTATGGTGTCGAATAACACAGTCGTAAAACATGTTGTTTTGAGGGCTGAGTTCATACGAGGGAGGTGATAATAGTTTATACAGCACAGTTCAGAGGCTAAACACAAGAAATCGAGGGCTGTAAAAAGCAGGTCACCATTCTACTTTATTTTAATGTTAATCTGTGGTCACATAAAACGGGAGATACGTGCTTCAAGCTTTGGGTTTCTAGTGTCTTCAAGTGCTATTTACCATACACATTAACACTAAGGAACCCCAACCCCTACCCTACCTTACCTTCTTAGTTGTACCTTAGAAACCAATTAGGCTAATATGCGCATTCTAACCGTTGGGACCGTCGTCTCCTGACTGATAAAATTATCAGACTAGGTTTCGTACCACAGTCGATTCGACTGAGATTGCGTTCTCTCTAACAGCATTTGGACATTACGTTCGCAATAACCCTAACACTTTAATAACCTGAAGAGGGTCACACCGAATATACTTGTGTAATGTGTACAGAGGACATTCTGGATTATACCCCGTTCGATTACCTTCTATCTAAGAGAACGTTTCTGTTTTATTTATTCCTGCGATGAATATTATTGTTTTCGTTTAGGAAGATTCGAACAATAGTCACAAATTCATTTATGCCAGAATCATCAATACCTAGATTGAAACAATCACGTCTACGGGAATTCCTAAAATAGGGTGCAAAGCTCACATCAAAGCTGTGCCTGTCACTGGAAGTCCACGCAAAACATTTTAATGTAATTGGTGGAGGTGCCGGGTTGGAAGACTTTTTTCTTTTAGTGCGCATGTCGGCCTTGAAATAATGTTCCGTAATAACATGTCAAGGCCAACTCAACTTTCTCTAGGTTAATAATTCGCTATCGGATATAAGGCAAAGTGAACGTGATAGCCAAGAGATATTTTATTAAGCTCAATCCAACCGTTAACATTTGACCACCGAGAAAATCCTTAGATAAAACCTTGACAGGATTTCCGGGGCCCGATGTCCGCCCGAATTAGAGCCCAATTTCCTATCTTGGCTATTATATCTCATGGTTGATTGGGCTTCAAATCAACCTCACGTATACGCCAAAATGTTATTTAAAGACAATGCAAAAAGTTCAATGTAAATATTAATTAACTTCGTAGGGAACCAGTCAATTGAGGAATTTAAACAACCAAAATCATACTGTAATAAATTAAAAATTAATAAACTAGTTAATTATTTGATGTAGCATTTTTTATGTAAAATTATTAACAATTTGAGAGTGTAAATAATAATAATATGGTGACCATGTATTAAAAATGCACTGATTGTAATGCTAAGAATACAATATGTATCGATTACGATCTAATCAAAGCTAATCTATATGTTAAAAAGCGAAGCTCCCATTAGGCATCACTTTTCTCTCCGTCCGTCCGTCTGTGTGTGTGTCACGTCTCACGATATAAACCGAACATGACCTCCTATTGATATGCGATTATTTCGGTTGACATTTACCTTCAACAAGGAAGATGCAGAATGGTTTTGGTGACCCTAGAGGTCAAGGGGCGGGGATTGTTGCACCATGTGAGAGATTTATAGAACCCGGCACCTCCACCAAGAAAGAGGACTCACGTGAGAAAAACAATGTTTATGATAATAGTAGGTGAGAACAGCAGTACCCAAAACATAATATTAAAGTTTGGCTTATACCGTTCAGTATGGGATCGTAGCAAGAAGTAGGACTTTGTGGTGAAAATAACAGCCAGTTTGATTTGGTTTTGCCTCAAAGCGGGAATTGGTGGTGAAAATTGTAGAAAATTTCGGTTTCACCATAAAAACCTGTTTCTACTCATACCTTTGATCCCGTTGATTTGATGTTTGGTAGTGATGCACGCACATTGTGGTTAGAGGATGTGGGTTGGTTGCATCGACTTTCACATTGCATGTTAGTTGTCAGTTGTAAATATGACATGGAATGTTTTTAAATCGCACAGGTGTCTATTTTCGTGACATTAAATGTGCTGAGTGTGGAAGTTGTGATTGACGCGACATGGATGTAACGGAAAGTGAAACCAAACAGTTTTAACGTGGACTTCAATTAGGTTTGTATTTGCATATTTCAGTTAAATCTACGTAGATAATAAAGAGTTATCTCTATTATATTAAATCATTGAGGCTTGTTATGAAATTCATTTCAATTGAACGTTCCAAAAAATTCTTAATAAAACTTCGAATTTATAGTGTAATTATTAAAGTGATACAATAAAATTCAAAAGATCTGTTTCCAAGACTTAAATACAGTGTCGATATTACATAATATAAAACATCATGAATTGTCTTCACCCTTGGTTTTGTAGCCTACTTTAAGCTAATCCTTCTACACGTTACGTTTTAATGGCATTCACAAGAATTATGAACTGCACGTAGTCTTAGAATGTAAATTTAACATAATGCAACTAGAACAGGGAACATAAGTTCATATTTATTCTACGATCAAAGTGTGCTTCACTGTCAACACAGACTGAGAGCTTTCTGTGGAAGTACAACAGAGTAACTGTTGTCTATGTTGTGTATGTGCTTTGAGTCTGTTTGTAGAGCTTAATTCAATAAAGCTTCGTGCAACTTGTGAATACGTGCAAGGTGGTAGAAACCGACATTTTAATAAACAACAAGTGTATTCGGCCGGTGAATTGGTCGAAGTACATGTTTCTTTATAAACTTTTGTAAAATGATCACATTATTTTACTTCTTATGTCAAATTAATGCACGTGGGAAAACTTTTGAGTCGTGTAACGACTATTAACGAAATTATTTGTTTGCCCAATACCTCTCTCTGTAATTTGGTTGGTGGTCAGTAATTTGCGATGGAGATCTCTCAATCTGTAAGCTCGACACTCTCATTCGAAGGTCATACAGTAGCGTCAATCCTGACTGAAAGTTTTTTAAAGATTTAAATACATTGATTCCTAAGCGTAACATAGCTCTTTCATACGCCATCCAATCCAAACTATCATCAAACACTACAAACACGAACTGTATTTTAGCGTCTCTTGCCAGGTTACCTACAAATCTTGTATATATGTATGTTACTCAGGGTTTACTTGTAAAAATTATGCTTTGTTATGGCGGTTTGAAGGTACTTAAAGGGGTATTCACCCCCTAAACTCAAAAAATATATTTCATTCAGCCTTACTAGTTATGAATTTAGAAATTAACAGAAAATTTATTGGGTCAGCCATTACCCGAAAAAAAATTGTCAAACTTGGTCATTTTCGAGCTAGGTCCTATAGGCAAAAATCCATCATAAAAAATATCATGGGGCGATCTTTATGCCCCATGACCTTGGAGGATTTAGATCCAAAAAAATATTGACCGTTTTTGACGTACTCGACAGCCATTTCTGTAAATCCACTATATTTTGATTTGTAATTTGGGCAATTGGTTTGGTCATGCTGATTACGAAGAAACGGTGTGATTTTGGAAGATATATTTTTGCGCGTTTGAGTGTATATATGCGCTCAGTTTCAAGACACGATGTTATAAAGGGCCATTTTAGATTGGTACGATTCTCTAGTATCTAGGTGGAACAAAAAATTAGCAAATTAAAATGATTAAGAACTTCCCCAAAACGCCAATTTACAACAATTTCTGGATCAAAAAAGTTGAAAAATTCGTGTAAAATCACAGTTACAAGTTTTTTATTTTTTAAATCGTTATTTGAGTGTGTATTATTCTAAAGATAGATTATGGGGTAAAAAATATTTTTTTGGGTAAATAGCCCCGAAATCTATAAACACAAATCGTTTTTTTTGTGATCGTGATGTTTTTGTTGCGCCGGGTCTTTGTGCATACGTCAACGTTTCTAGGACCAGCACGGTATAAATCTCCTTCGTCAATAATGTTGCAATAGTTTTGTATTTCTACTGTGTTAGCCACTGAACTTGTATTGAACGTTTTCAACAATGGTATTCCACATTATATTTTCTGCTCATTATATCAGGGTATACCCTAGATTTGTGAAACAAAGCCATCGTTACCTTCTGGTCTACGTCTGCTTGGGCTATGAATATGAAATGTAGGGGCACACATTGTGGAAGATGCATCATCCCCTATTCTCATTAGCTTGAATAAACAGGGGAAATAGACGGATATGATGGGAAACTTATTACGAGAATCTATTATGTATACACTACTATAGGTTGAGAACTTTCTTGCAAGCTCAAGCAAGTCGCCTCAAAGAGACAATCCCTAGCCTTTAGCGCAAGGGTGATGGTAAAATTATAAGGGGTGCGAAATATTAAAAATCATCAGAGAAACTCATTCTTTCTTAATGTTTTTAGTATTAGTGAAAAATACAAAATTCAGAGAATGAATGTAAAGAAAAATGATTCTAAAGCCATGGTATACCATACAAGCATAGATCTAGCATGCGTTCGTAAGGGGTATCAGGTGAAACACAAAAATTATCATTCGTTTTTTTAAAATATATGTATAATGATAATGATTACTTTAATGTTGAATTTTTGAAATTTGAAATTTTACACACTCGATCACGTGGTATAATACGCAAGGGTGCGAGAGTTAACACTCTGACTTTGGAGCCGTCCTAGCAACGAAGCACATAATAAATTCAGAGTTGTTCTGAATCGGCCTCGTTGATTCTGGCGTTGATCCGCGGGTGTTCGCACTGACCATACCACTGATTGCCATATTTCCTATTAAAAATATCGATATTTGGTTGGTTATCGCTCACTCGTCGATTGCGTCGGGGCCTACGGGTGGGCTTAGTCGCTTTGATTTACTGTCCCCACTGAAAATCAGTTATATAACTGAGTGGGTAGACTCTAAATACAATTTATTTATTTTATTTATTTAATTGGAAGCGAAGCAAATAAATCAACAGATCGACGAAAAAGATTACACAACGTTTTATCAAACATTAACATCCCTTAGTGGAGGTGCCGAGTGCACAAAAATGAATCTTTTAATAAGCTGTTCCTCCTCTTGGCCTCTAGGGTCATTAAAACCATTATGACTATTAATTGTGAATCATAAAAAAACATAATAAATGCATGTCAATCGGAGATCGTGCTCGGTTTTTATTCGTTGTCGTGACAAACGTACAGACGGACGGATTGACTGAAGGACAGAAAAGTGAAACATACATGAGACCTTCGCACCCTAATGCATACATTCCGTGTTCCAAATACTATATGCGTACTATAATTTTATTGTATTGTGCTTTGTGCGCAAACTTTTACGTTCGTTTTAATGGTTATTTTTTTAGTCAAATGCAGTTCCTGTGTTACAATTTCTTCTACTTCTTCGGCTTGTAACTCGAACTGAAGGTTTGAATTTGAAAGTGAATTCATATAACCAATGGTGAAATGAAATACCGATATTTTCCGTTTTTATTAACGTTCTTACGAATATGATAATGACCTTAGTAACCGTCTACGTTTTAAATCAGAAATGTGAGCGCTGTATCGTACTTCGCTCTCGCCTCAGCATTTTTACATTTCCTCCGACCACGGCAAGAGGAATATCATTATAATCATGTGATGTAATAAGAATTCTATAAAACCTTTCCCCATCTGATATCGACCCTTAGCTCGAGTATTGCACCGCCAAGGTGGTTATATAAATACAACTCTTGGTTTGATGTGTGTGTAAAAGAGCAACCGTAGACCAAGGAAATAAGCATATTTGTGCTTAGTATTTCGTGCATACAGACGCAACCATATAACCTGACCTGTGTGTAGCGTAGATAGGTACTTGTATCTAGGAAACAGCTGATTAAAGTGATGAGTTCTGATGACAAATTTTACTCCCAGAAAAATACAAGTTTTGTGAACAACCCTTGGGCCTAATTACTAACTCAAAACGAACGTTGTCGATCGACAGCAACAACTTTATAAATACAATCTCATGCTCAACGCGGTAGTCTTGACATTTCTGCATGCCAGTGACTTAAATATTACTATTATTTAATATTATTAATACATCGTGATGGTATATTACAATTTCAAATATTTTCTTAACTGTAGTTAATTTTTGTGTCTGCATTTATGTTATACGATTTATTTAGTTGTCCTACATTGTTAATCAGTTTTTTAACTGAAAAGGCTAGACTTTAAATAAATAAAAATAAATAGATAAATAAATTAGCTCCTTGATTCTGTTTAATAATTTGTCACTGTCGTTTGACAAGTTATTACAAGCGTAATTGTATTTATAACGTTATCGCAGTCAATTGGCTGTTATTGTCGCTCGAGTGAGTAAATAGACCTTCTGGTGAATCTTCTTACAACAATCACTTTTCCGTCCGTCCGTCCGTCTGTACTTGAATCACGTGTTACGATCAATCTAAACACGACATCCGATTGACGTGAGGCTTATTGCTGGCATTGCCTTCAAACAAGGATGATACAGAATTTGTTTGGTGACCCTGGGGGTAAAAGGAGCGTGGCTAGCGTCCAAGAAAGATCGGACAGTCAAGACCCGGCACCTCCACCATTTCTGAACGTGAAAACAAGCAACGAACATTTTAAAAGATAAGCTAACCCTGCTCCACCACTAAGAAGATCAATGCCCGGCAAATTATTTTATTCTTGTATTCTTCTTAACAATCTGTTGATTTAGTAGATAGATTAAACATATTATAATGATTCGTTGACATTTCTAGCATAGGACAGTTCTTAGTTCTAATTAACTGTTTAGTGGCTGCAACTTCTACCAAGAGCCCTTCTCTTTCACTCAAGAACACACCGAGTACCCCTCCCACCCACACACAACTTTAATGACCCCCACCCTCTTACAAGTGCCAACAACACAGGGAGTTTAAACATGTGTCCTTTGAGACTTGATTTGAACACAAACACACATTAATTATGGCACTGCTTTGTAGACAGCTACTTTGCTTCCTTTGTCACCCAAGTGCTACTACAAGAAACAACATACATATCTCGTAATAAATATAGGTGTTCCACGCTAGCTTGTCCTAAGATGTGACGTAGCAACGTCATGTGCAGAGCATCATTTTTAATGTTATATATTAGTTATTTTAATAGTTTTAGGGCGCTTTAACAGCTAAGATTATTCGCGCATCCAAGATAAAACAATTTCTATAAGTGTGAGTTACCACCATGTATACTTCTTTCCAAGGGGAGGAACGTAAGGGGTGACGCGGGGGGACAAGTGGTGGATAAGCCTGTGCTGGTCAGAACCAGCCAAAAGTAAATGGGGAGGGCAGGAGTTCCCCCACGTCGTGGTCGTCTTCGTCTGTGTCATCATCCGTCCGTGCTGTCATTGTCGTCGCCGTCGGGAGGTTGTCAAAGGGAAAGGGAAATTCCCCGACAACGACCCAGAGCTCGCCATTAGTTTTAGAGAGTAAAACTCCCCTAATCACGGGCCAAATCACGAGAAGGTTGCGAGTTGGCGATTATATTTTATAAATTCTCGGGGGAAACCTACCCAGGGTACAATGCATGCCCCTTAAACTAGGTATATTAGCGATAAGACAATTTTATTGTGAAGGAATGTCCGAGGGCTGTTGTAGAGGATTCAATCCCTTGCATTCGCATAACTGAGGAAACCTCGAAATGAATTAGTTTGGTTTGCCGGTCTCGCCGGTATTCGAACCCGAGACCTCCCGTATCAGAGTCTCGCGCTTAACGCTTTAGCAAACAGTGTAAGTTCACGCTATTATTTTCCCGCTTTGTGCAATTTAATTTGCTGTGTTTACAAATAAAGGTATAGTTTACGTGCTACACACATGGCTAATAATTCAGAGGTTCGCGGTTCGATAACTGCCACCGGCAATGCTTCCCCAAGGTAATTTTCAACTTCAAATATTCGAATGCACCTGTGTATTATATACAATCAACTTTTATTGATCGATGGCTAGCCAATCAATGCTGAAAAAAAAATTACAGCTAAAAACTGTGAAGTTTTTTACCACTAATGGTGTATTTTGAGTAAAACAATATGAAATTTATTTCAACCACAAAATACCTGCTTTGGAAGTATCATGACCATGCTTTTATTGAAAATACATCTTACATTTAAACAGCAGTTTGGTATCGTAGTGAGGCAGATTATTAATATTAAAAACATTCTAAATTCTTAAACACAGTTTTATATAACAATGTTTGCAAAGAACTTTTAAAATGAATTATCTGATATATCTCCACGATGCCCTAAGGCAATGAATTCCAGTCAAATATTGTTCTGTTTATAATTGAAATTATTTTTTTGATTTTTTTGATTTTAAATTGTAACCTCAAGTCTTTTAGAAGATAGCAGTATTACACGGTCGAAAAATAACAGGAGATAAATAACACAATTTATTTTCCACTATTAGGCTTAGAAGCAAGGTTGGCTGAAAAGGCAGTATGCCCAAGCACAAGGTGTCTGCAGCTCTACACAACAAACTGTGATAATAAACAAGAACTTATAAAACATAGAACATAGAGACATAAAGAGACAAACATAGAAGAGACAAATTAACACTAATAACAATTCAATGAATTCATAACCAAATATAACATATAATAACTATTTAAAGGTTGAACTGACAATTCATCGCTTTTGGGCATAACAAATGCCAATAAGCATCTGTCACTGAGTAATTGTAAACTCTAAATTAAAATATATTTATTTATTTAAGTACACATTTTTATTTCTCGAGTTGGTGTCAGGAAACACTCGCGTAGAATAAAATGGCTATATTAACTGATTTATAATATAAAAAAATATTTTTTTAAATGTTATTTAAAATTATAATGTTTAAACAGCAAAATAACTAATAATTTAAATATTATGAACATTATAGATCCCTTGGCAACCTTTATCCAATTATCATCACACTCGTATGTATAAACCTAGTTCAATTCAAAACTGAAGAATACTAACTAGTATCTGTGCAGGTACACAAAAGAAATCGCTTGGATTCATAATCTGGGTCCGTTCCGTTCCACTCGCTCTCACTGACAGTGGCGTTGCTCGAGTAACCGAACGGTACAGCGACGTCTGTAGTAGCGCGGTACACTGCGACCGTGTGTTACAACCCGATAAACCATCGTCATACATCAATCATGAACATCATCATATAAATCTCAATGACGAATGCCCTGATTCTGCGACATGACACTAGAACGTTGATGCCATCGAGACAACTTTAATGTAATTTACATCGTTAATATGATGAGCTTAATGTGTATCATGTAAATGTTGTACATATATCCAGCACACAAGTGCGCAGTGCTCACTAAATTATTAAAGGGTGGAGTTTTGGACTTGGCCTTATATTCTAAACAAGCGCAAGATTTGTCTGGATAAAATATGTGTTTATTCCTAAAGTCAACAGCTACATTTAAAATATTAAGAAAGCAAACGTCGAAAAATCACTTTTTAAATCGGTAATGTTAAATATTGGGTGATAAATTTGACATTAGGAGTTGAAATTAGTTATTATATTTTATTTTATATCTTCCAAAAAATATTATATATTTTGCCTGTATATGTACGTTTTGCAATTTTTGTCAAAGATTTGTTTAAACAAAATAATTCGCCGATATTTTTGGTGGAGGCGCCGGGTTTACACAACGCAAGGTTAACATTTAAAACATGTTCCTCGCCTGTTTTTGCAATCATTAAGGTATTGGTGCTTAACTTGTGAATTATTTTATCTTTCTTATTACACCTCTTCCATTCTTCCTTTACATGTGAATTATCTTAACTTTCTTCCTACACTACTTCATTCTTCCTTTACCCCCAGCGTCATCCTTGTTGAAATGCAATGATAGTAAAAAAGCATGTCAATCGGAGGTTGTGTTCGGATTTCATCGTTAGACGTGACAAACGCACAGAAGAATGGACGAACAAAACATTGATGCGTGTATTGGGAGCGTCACTCACATAATTTGTAATAAAAAAGTCCACGTGGCCAAAGCTAATGAACTTCCTTACACAACACGAGCCCCAGCATAATAGGTTGTTGTTTTCTTCGATAGTAGGCCTACTCTACTGCATATATTTTATTCGGCAATTGAGAAAGATGTAGATAACACTTGTATTGTAAGCAAGCACTTACTTTTAACAACAGTGCACTTTACGCTTCCCGAGGAAATGTCCGCTGACACCTAAGCCTGTAGGTCGTTGACTAGAATCCTCTATTCTACTTCGAGAACCCAATTGGCAATAACCATCTCAAAAGCGATATAATGCACACCGCCATGTACCTCAATGCTAGCAGGCGAGTCTGATACTTTCACGAACAAAACTAAATCTAAACTGCAAATTGGCCACGGATTGTTTTCCTTTAAAATAAATCAACCATTGGACGTCCGTTGCCAAAATAAGAATGCACACACAAAATGAATTAGACAATTAAAATATACTAATAAAATGAGAAGTTCATCCATGCAACTCCTGAGCTTCAAATCAAAATTCTCAATTTCATATTACTAAGATTATGTTACAATAATGTAATGAATTGTTGACGAAACATGATCGCTTGTTGAAATTTCTTTATTTAACTATTAATTAAATTTTTATCCTGTTCAATGATTAAAGCTGATGTCTAAAGAGGGACAAAAAAATAATACAATATTTACATTATACGCACAAACTACATTACAGGGTAGTCGGATTTTTAAGCTTTACACAAACTTACAGCTAATGCAACTACAATTTAAAAGTTAGTTACCGTCTCGGTGGTCTAGTTGGCTAAGGCACCTACCTGGAATTGGGCGACTCGGGTTCGAACCCCGATCGGGCTGGATTTTTTAACTTCTGAATTGTGTTAAATATTAACAATTCCACCTACGGGAGTGTTTCCCGACTAACCAAATCGAGGAATAGTTTTGTTGATATTTTTAAATTGAAAAAAAAATTGTTCATCGATGATTTTCCATGTTTTGATAGTTACACCGTAACAAGTGCTTTTTACGTTTTTCCTGTTCTTGCACGTAACAAGATTTTCAATTATGGACACCATGTAAATAAATCAAATTCTCCCGTCATCCCATTCGATATCCTTCATGAATAAATGAGTTGAACTAAATTCCCAAGACCGAGTTAGCTTTGCAAAGTAAGCAGCTGAATAGGCTAAGTTATCAGTTTGTGACCACGTAAGAGCTGAATAGATATTGGACATCAAAGTGAAAGTGGTCATATTATGCAACCCAGCTTCTGCGAAACTTACGAAAATGTTGTAAAAGCATGCGTAAGAGCAGGAAGTATGCACGTCTGGGTTTACTTGGAACCATCCAGAATTAATAACGTTATGTAAGATATGTCTCATTGTTACAAGTTTCCTAATTGTTTCAAGATTCCAGATACTGATTTCCAATAGATTCTATTCATTACGATAATGACCTGACGTGTACACGGAGGGGAGGTCTAGGGGTGTTTTTGGAAACCTTGATCTGGTTAACCCGACCGGATCCCGACATAAATTGGCGTTCGAAAACCATGCCGATTCAAAGTATCTGCGTTCGAAAAGCTTAAGAGATGCGTCGGATCACGTAATCGGGTTGGATCGGTGATCCCTAATCAGAGAAGGGTCAAGTGGGTTGGAACCGATCCGATCTATTCCGAGGTTTCCGAAAACACCCTAGGTGTAGCCAATGCGTGAGGCACATTAAGTTTGTATTTAATACTTTTATAAATTACTTGATACAATTTTTATCAATCAATTATTGTTTTATCTGAGGAGATTTTACAGCTTTGTGTAACGACTAGACGAAGTTCGAAATCTCAATCAGATTAGCACGGTAACTCCACGATTCTAGTCGAAAATGTGCGTCAGCAGTCACGCTTATTTTCTTTTTTGTGTACTCGAGAAGGTTATCATAACCCTCGTGCATGGGTGGTTTTCCGTTCGATCCAAAAATACTTCACAAACATTGACCCCGAACCAGAAATGAATATTTTGTTAGGATTTTGAAAACTCGCAAGAAAAAATAGGGTCTTAAATTAAGAAACAAGGTTATGTACGAGAAATGGAAATTTAGTTTTCCAACAGACTAAACAACAGAACTAAAAAATTTGATTTTTTTGTAAGTAATCCGAGAAATACGAGTGTACTGAGTAAAAACACTCAGCGTCGTGTTTGAACCGCAGCCAAGCCTTTTTAAAACAAATTACAAAATTTTTGAAAGGATAACGTTGCTGGCAAAAGTATAAAAAGTGGATACATTTCGACTCGTTTTACACAAAATACAAATTTAATTAGTAATCGCACACTATTTTGTTTTAATGCGTTTGCATTTTAAAAACATGTTGTTCATGAGAATGTTCGCAGTCATTTAAAGCAAAGGCTCTTCTCAATTCAATTAAATCGCGAAAATCATGCGTTGTTTGTAAACAAGTAATTTACATGAATCGAGGGTAATCTAGATTTGATGATGGAAGATGAATCAAGACATCGCGACATCCACAAACCATCGTCTCAGTATCATCAGTTGATCACTTCAGTAGATAACCGACCACGACCACAGTGGCGAAACTTGGCCCCTCCCTGAACCTTTGCTAGCTCAAAGCATAATCAAACTAGACCCACCAAGTGTGGACTGTAGATTAAGGTAATTACATTTAACCTGGAAGAATTGTGAGCAGTTGAGAGCCAAACTGAGTTCACTCTTCCATGAGAAGATCGAGTTAGGCAAGCTGCAGCTCTCTTTGATATCCCACACCCCTCTGCTCGCTACCCGCATCAAGCAACAAGGTACTGTGTAACTATTATAAGAGCTTTGCTCCAGGAGCGGCCTTCAAATAGAACAATCATTTAATTTATACATATGTATGATTCAATAATTTATTTTGTCTATTATATTATTTTTGATTTTTTTCCTTTTAAGTCAATTTTATTTATATTATATTTATTCATAAAATTATTTTTTTACATTATTTTATGAAATATTTTTCTAGAAAGATCGATCGTAGACCAACTCGATACATGCCGGTCTAGTTTTCTGCGTCTCCTCAACGCTTGCAGTACCTATACTCTTTTGATATAAACCTCGCACAAACACTTGACTATGATTCATACGTTCACGCAATTTTCTGTCAGTTTTCAACATCTTTACTAGGAAATTAAAGCAAAAAATTCACAAGATTATGCACAATCCAATTTCAAAAACGTTTCTGCTTTTGAAAGACCGGAGAATTAGGATTAAAGATGACCTGACATTTCCTTTCATTTCATTTCATTTCTCAGTCGTGGTAACTTTAGAAAACTGGGCTATATTTTTTTTATGGTGAAGCAACTTTCCCCTACGCAAGGAATGCCATGATAAAAACCTACCCTGAAATGAAAAAACATTTGCTTCTTTAACAAATTCTATAGGCAAAACATAATAAACTGTAAGAGATAAGAATAACTTAAACTTTGTATTTAAAAGGTGCTCAAACTTCATATCAGTTCATATACGTTATCGGTTCTACTAACAAAGGGACGACATAAATTTTAGATGAGAAAAATCTTGATGTTTGTTTTTAAATAGGACTGCCTTCAAGAGATCCTTTTCATATTCTGCATGCGAGATGATGGTAGCACAAAAGAAACGTACTTTAGAGTCAGTTAGTCAAGAATGTATCCACGGATCTGAAGTACGACGAGTGAAGGCCATATTAATAATCATTAATATCAACACAAATATTAAAATAATAATTCATTGATCTCATAATAATTTATTTCCGCCGTCATTTAGAAAAGAATTTAAATAGATTTTGCGGTTTAAAAAAAAACTAGATAATTGGATGAGCGAAGCGAAGACTTCAATTTCACTGACTCTCCAAAATATTAGCTCCGGTGTTTTTTTATTTTTTTTTATTTTTTTTTTTTCTGTCTGTTCGCGCTCTACCGGGCAAACGGCATATGCGATCTTGATGAAAATTGAAGAAGACCTTCGAAAACTCTCCACTTAGAATTGCCACGTTTTTTTTAGTATAATCGAAGAAATATTTCTCATGAATATCGTACTTTTACGATTTTTTTCGATTTTTAATACGATACTTTCGTGATATTTGGGCCGATTCTGAACAAACGGGTGGGGCTACAACGTTTATATTTTACATGGACATTAAGGTCATGGTGATGTATTGCCTTTTGAAAGAAAAAATTGAAAAAGTTAGCCAGAATCCATAGAATAAAGGTTTTATTTAGTATGATATTTTTTAGGTATATAATAACAATTAACAAGTAACAATAAAAACTTGACAACAATGAGAAATGCGTTTAAAAAGCACTTGTAAAAACAAAGAGATCCCACGCAAACTAAAAACTACCAAAAAGCTCATCCATCAACGCGACTAAAAAAAGCGTTCAATAAGCGGCCTAGTTATTTGAAAAAATTGTGAGCGGTGTGACCAGGACAACACAACCCCACACATAAGGTAAACATATTAAAATATAGAATAAACACTTATATTCCAACGGTGAAATGTTTTTGGTGGAGGTGCCGGGTCGAAAATTTATTTTTCCTGCCCATCTAAACTTCAGGGTCACCAAAAATATTTATGTATCCAGGGCAATACTAAGTATTGAAAATCTAATTGAATAACATTTCTTTGGTAAGGTTTTTAGGCTATGATTATTCACTGTAATATGTGGAGTGATTAAGGTGTTTAATAAACAGGTAAATTAAGGTGTTAAATAAGCAGGTAATTTAGAGAAAGTCTTAGAATGTTGATTGAGTTTGTGACTGAAATAACAGCACTAAAGTTTGTAGGCACCAAATTGATGTCATAAAATTGATTGTCAAATTCTGGGTAATTGTGATTTGAGTCTGTCTTTGTTGGAATAAAAACCGTTTCAAACCATCACGTAAGTCCCAAATATATTTTACATTGATAAGTATTCTTTTTATGTAAACAATGTTCGATTCTTAAATATTAACATCACATCAACGTAATTTACTAAAAGCATGCAAACTTTGTCCAAAGCAAAAGACTTATAATATTGTTTGATAAAATCAAGGAAGAACAGTTTCGAATAACCTGATAATGCTTCAAGTGATTTTATCGTTATCAAATATTTTTTTTAAATCATTCTGGATTTCTACTACCAGTTCTATTTTAAAACCTTATCAAACAATAAGTGAATACAAAAGAACTAAACCAAAATAGCCAAATTCAATATATTTAAGATACTCTCATCAATATATTATTATAGGAGCTTTGAAATGGTCACGATTTTAATTTTCTCTCAACCAAGATTTTATTCAATGCACATTCTACGCTTATCAAATGTGCTGACTCTGCAAGTATGTGCACAACGAACATTTTTCCCTGTGTGCTTTTTAAAATTTTGTTTGTTTTTAAGGGCAAAATCGCAACCCCGGGGTTTACTCAACCCCGGTTTTAACTGATCCGGCGAAAAGCTGATTAGGGCAATTAAATATTTTTTCTTTTTTAAAATTTATCTCATTTGGCGACCTATTTGGGTTTTTATATAGAAAATAATTATTTTTTTCAACGCCGTTCTGACTGTCGGTTACATTACGTTTTAGTCATCGGAAACATGAACTCTATGCCATGGTAAACTTTATTTTTAAAAGGACTATTTTTCCTTAAAAAAACACAAAACGTAATTGTAAAAGATTTTTTTTTAAAGTTTTTGGATTAAGAGCACGTCAACCGTTTGGTCATAATGCGCCACTCAAGCCTAGGGGATGTAGGGAAGAAAGTCCCCTGTGGTAGAACCAGCCACACGGGAGGGGGAGGAAAGGGGGGATTCTCAAGTCGCGGGCGTCAAAGTTTTGTCATCGTTCGGTTGTTATGGTCGTCGTCGTCGTTGGGAGGTCGTTAGGAAATGGGGAGGGGTCCCCGAAAACGACCGCCAGAGCTGCCCCTAGTTTCAGGGTACTCTCCCAAAATTTCTAGCTGATGTATGCAAGATAAACTTTTCTCTCTCCTGATTTAGATTAGCGGAGCCATCACTGAGTAAATTTACCCCGGGGCCAGATGGTGATAACTTAAATGATGAAAACTGTTTTAAAATAATTATAATTCAAGTTCAACTAAAATCTTTTGTAGTAAAAACTCTAAATTAAAACTTTTTTAAAAACATAATCTGATGTTAAAAACGCACATTTTAAAAGTCCCTGAAAAAAAATTTGGGAAAAT
This sequence comes from Sweltsa coloradensis, assembly GCA_024449915.1. Taxonomy (NCBI): domain Eukaryota; kingdom Metazoa; phylum Arthropoda; class Insecta; order Plecoptera; family Chloroperlidae; genus Sweltsa; species Sweltsa coloradensis. Next base: position 461,324 of record JAMZAV010000006.1, on the reverse strand, counting down.
TACTTCGAACCCCCCAAATGTTTGGGAAACTCCGCTATGAGATCACGGAAAATTAAACGTTAATAGCAAGTTAGTATTACATTTTCTTTTTACTCAGAACTAAAATATATCAAATTATTTTTTTGTCACCCTTTTGCCTAAAATAAGTTTTCCTGATTTATTTCAAATTAACAAATTCCCCCAAAGAATCAGTGTAAAAAGTTACAGTTTTGAAAATTTTTTTTACATTTTTTTTTAAAATTTAAAAATTTTAAAAAAAAAAATGTTAAAAATTTCTTAAGTTATTTTAAAAAAAAAAACCTTTTTTTAATTTTATCGTAATCTTTCTACAATTTTACGAAATCTTGATGAGTTCCGTGACTAACGTATTCGTAGATCGTCTCCTCAACACTTGCAGTACCTACTCTTTTGTTATAACCTCGCACAAACACTTGACTATGATTCATACGTTCACGCGTTCTGTCAGTTTTCAACATCTTTACTGGAAAATTAAAGCAAAAAATTCGTAAGATTATGCACAATCCAACGCCTAAAACGTTTCTGCTTTTGAAAGACGGTGAATTAGGATTAAAGATGCCTGACATTTCCTTTCATTCATTTTATTTCTCAGTCGTGGTAACTTTAGAAAACTGGGCAATATATTTGATGGCGAAGCAACTTTCACACACACAAAGAATGTCATGTAGTAAAAACCTACCCTGAAGTGAAAAAACATTTGCTTCTTTAAAAAATTCTAGAGACAAAAAATAATAAACTGTAAAAGATAAGAATAACTTCAACTTTGTATTTAAAAGGTGCTCAAACTTCATATCAGTTCATATACGTTATCGGTTCTACTAACAACGGGACGACATAAATTTTAGATAAGAAAAATCTTGATGTATATTTTTAAATAGGACTGTTTTCAAGAGATCCTTTTCATATTCTGCATGCGAGATGATGATAGCACAAAAGCAACGTACTTTAGAGTCAGTTAGTCAAGAATGCATCCACGGATCTGCAGTACGACGAATGAAGGCCATTTTAATATCATTAATATCAACACAAATATTAAAATAATAATTCATTGATCTCATAATAATTTATTTCCTCCGTCATTTAAAAAGCAATTAAATAGATTTTGCAGTTTTAAAAACTAGATAAAAATTTAAAAAATTGTGAGCGGTGATTACTGTTATTAAACAAGATAAACAATTTGAAATATAGAAAAAAATATATTTTCAACGGTGAAATGTTTTTGGTGGAGGTGCCGGGTCGAGTTTGTCTATTAAATCTTGCCTTGCCCATCTAAACTTCAGGGTCACCAAAAATAAAAAAATAATATTGTTTGTAGATATTAAGCTATGATTATTCAGTGAATAAGGTGTTTAAACAGGTAATTCAGAGACAAGTCTTAGAATGTTGATTGAGTGTTTGACTGAAATAACAGCACTCAAGTTTTTAGGTACCAAATTGATGTCATGAATTTTTTTGTCAAATTCTGGTGTGATTTGAGTATGTCTTTGTTGAAATAAAAACCGTTTCAAACTATCACTTAAGTCTCAAATATCTTTTACATTGATAAGTTTTTGTTTTTATGTATACAATGTTTGAGTATTAAATATTAACATCACATCCACGAAATTTATTTAAGCATGCAAAATTTGTTCAAAGCTTAAGGCTATTCCACCGCGTTTTTCTATTTTCCAAAATATGCTACTAAGTTAAAATATAGTGAATGGCTTTGAAACATGGCTATTTTAGAAAATCAAAAAAAAATCCAAATTTTTCTGATCCGGTACACGGCCAATATAGCCACCTCAAAATAATTTCAAACTTCAATTCGCCAGGGCACACCATTCAACGTACGGTGTTGTGCTTTTGTGACATTAATTTTTAACTGTTTTTCTATAGACTGACTGAGAGAAAACAGATTTATTTTAACAATTGTCTTTCCAGCGAATTTTTTCGTTTGGCGGTATTTTTTACCGATTTGTACCGCCAAACGAAAAAATTCGCAGGAAAGACAATTGTTAAAATAAATCTGTTTTCTCTCAGTCAGTCCAAAGAAAAACAGTTGAAAATTAATGTCACAAAAGCACAACACCCTACGTTGAATGGTGTGCCCTGGCGAATTGAAGTTTGAAATTATTTTGAGGTGGCTATATTGGCCGTGTACCGGATCAGAAAAATTTGGAAAAAATATTTTTGATTTTCTAAAATAGCCATGTTTCAAAGCTATTCACTATATTTTGACTTAGTAGCATATTTTGGAAAATAAAAAAACGCGGTGGAATAGCCTTAAGGATAATTTTAAAATAAAATCAAGGAAGAACAGTTTCGAATAATCTGATAATGTTTCAAGTGATTTTATCGTTATCAAATTTAAGACTGTACTCGTCTTCACTGTTTCAGAATGGTGCGTGGATGGTACCTAGAATAAGGAAATATTCGTTATGACTTTCTACTACCAGTAATATTATAAAACCTTTATCAAAATATAAGTGAATACAAAAGAACGGAAACCAAAAAAAATAAAAGATACTCTCATCAATATATTATAGGAGCTTTGAAATGGTCACGATTTTAATTTTCTCTCAACCAAGATTTTATTCAATGCACATTCTACGCTTATCAAATGTGCTGACTCTGCAAGTATTGTGCACAATCGAACATTTTCCGTGTGTGCTTTTTAATTGTGTTTGTTCAAGGGCGAAATCGCAACCCCGTGTGTTTACTCAACCACGTGTGAACTGATCCGTGCGAACCGCTGATTAGACAATTAAATATTTATTCTTTTTTAATATTCTATCTCATTTGGCGACCTATATGTGTTTTTATATAGAAAATAATTATTATTTCAACGCCGTTCTGACTGTCGGTTACATTACGTTTTAGTCACCAGAAACATGAACTCTATGCCATGGTAAACTTTATTTTAATAGTGACTTTTGTTCCTTAAAAGCACAAAACTGATACATTAGTAAATGATTTTTTCAAGAGTTTTTTGGATTAAGAGCACGTCAACCGTTTGGTCATAATGCGCCACTCTAGCCTAGGGGATGTAGAGAAGAAAGAGTAGCTGATCAGAATCAGCCACAAGCAGGGGGTAGGAATGTGGCGATTCTCAATTCGCGGTCGTTATAGTCTTTGTTATCGTTCGTGTTGTCATGGTCGTCGTCGTCGGGGAGGTCGTCAAGGGAATGGGGAGGGGTCCCTTAAGACGACCGCCAGAGCTCACCTCTAGTTTCGGGGAGTACTCTCCTAATTGCTAGCTGATGTATGCAAGATGGACTTTATCTCTCTCCTTGCCTTTAATGACTAGCAGAGTCATGCTCTGATCCAGATTCTACCCCGGGACCAGACGGTTATTACTTAAGTAAGTGATGTGAACTTTCTTAAAGTAATTTTAATTTCAAGTTAGTTGCCGTAACGTTAACATTAACATTAAATTAAGGCAGCTCAACACATAATCTGATGCAAATAACGTACGTTTCAAGGTCTATGAAAATCATTGTGAAGTTTCTGCGAACCAAAATTGTTTGGCGAAACTCCGCTATGAGATCACGGAAAATTAAACGTTTATAGCAAGTTAGTATCATATTCTTCTTTATACTCAAAACTAAAAGATAAATCAAATTATTGTTTTGTCACCTTGCGCCTAAGATAAGTTTTCCTGCATTCATTTCAATATTACATAAAATTCCATAACTAAAGAATCATTGTAAAATGTGTAGAGTTTAATAATTTAATTTACATTTGTTTCAAATTAAAATTAAAGATTTTCATTTCTTAAGTTATTTAAAAAAACACTAAAAACACTGCATTATAAAAATCATGCACATGCAGTGAAATTAATTGTCATTGAGCGAGCGTAGCGAGCGTCTCCACTTGACTCTTATGGCTCGAATGTCTGTTTTTTTGTTTTTTTTTCTGTTACTGCTTCGATACAGGTCGCACCGTTTCTCTGATCGACCTGAAATTTTGCACACATGTACATACCACCTAGGCGGGTTGCTGTATAGTTTTGTGGCAAAATCGTTCAAAAAGTTAAAAAGTTACATTAAAGTTAATCTAAAGTTTTTTTTAAACTAAACGGCGACAAAATCTGAGGTAGCCAAATCATTTAGAATGTCCGTCCGGTCACGAATATGTTAATTTTATTTTGATCCGATAAGTAGTGTAGGTAGAAATTACATTTTAACAAAAGTAACGTTACCATGGCAACGAAAAGTCGCACAAGAATTCTGGTCACTATGTACTGCCACCTAGAAGTAATCAAGAGTTAAAATAGATTTCCCAAAGAAATGATGTCAAGGTCCTCTAGATGTCGGTGGATTTTATCCATTCTCTCCTATTTTACAAATTTTCAGCTAAATCGGTCAAGACCTTAAAGACTTATTGGTATGTAACATTATGGGAATGTCGTACTCGGGTCGTGTTGCACGTACCGGTGCTCGCTCAACAACGCGTCCAACTGAGCGTTTTCCTAGTACTAAATTACAGTATTTTTGAGCGAGCGTAGCGAGCGTCTCCACTTGACTCTAATGGCTCGAATGTCTGTTTTTTTTCTGTTACTGCTTCGGTACAGGTCGCACCGTTTCTCTGATCGACCTAAAATTTTGCACACAAGTACATACCACCTAGGCGGGTTGCTGTATAGTTTTTGAACAAAATCCGATCATTGGTTATAAAAAATAAAAAAAAAAAAATGTTCCGATCGTTATGAAATTTTGCAGGGTCAATAAGTACAACATTCTCTCCTATTTTACAAATTTTCAGCTAAATCGGTCAAGACCTTAAAGACTTATTGGTATGTAACATTATGGGAATGTCGTACTCGGGTCGTGTTGCACGTACCGGTGCTCGCTCAACAACGCGACGGGACTTTAGCGTTTTCCTAGTATTTTCTATTTTACACTCTTCTGTAATGCCTTGTTAACCTTACAGGTCCCAACAACCTTTTGATATAATTTTGTTTTGCTGTGTTCAAATTTATGAGTGGGATTTGGATTGTCCATTACAAATTAGGCTTATACTTGTATTTTAGTGTGAGTCGATCAAACACGAGTGTGTTATGTTGTACCAGTTGTGAACATAACAATGCAATTTTAAAATAAATTTAAAATAAAACGAAATAAACTTTAGAACTCAAATTATGAACTGGGTTTAAAATAATTCTATCAATATCATATTTAATGTAGCTGGGCGCGCAAACTGGATTCGGCATCTGGAGGTGTGGAGTTAAGAAAAGCATTTTTTTGTGAATGAAAAGTGTTAGGAAGAAAAAAAAATGGGGGAAAACTGGTGGAGATCACTGAGAAAGAAGAAAGTAAAGAAGATAATACAGAGGAAAATTGAGACAATGTGGGGAAAGCGTCAAGCATTGCCAAGAATGTGGTGGGACCCTTCCACCCCCAAACAGACTGCATGGTTGGAAAAAGGGTAAAATATTGATTGATTGAACAATATTTTTCGTCAGTCGTGAAGTAGCGTGCTTTTTTATCGAGTCCTTGAAACAATCTTCAAACTTTACGCCCAATTATCGACATTCTTTCAACTTTCATTGGCAAACAATGCGTGTCGGGTAGAGAAATCCTACCATAATAAACTTTTGATAAATGTATGTCGTGTCTAACTCAATAAATTTGTATTAATTTCCTTTTAGATCCACAAAACACATTAAAAATGTATTAATCATAGTACAACCATCATAGATTCGTCCATTAGCTAAGTGTATAATCATCCCATCATTATTATCTCGCGCCAATCACATCGTCACATCGAAGCAAGTGTCTGGCACATCAATCATTTACAGTGTAAAGCAAATTGCGTAGATTTTGAGTTGTCAAAGGCAAAGAAACGGTGTTAAATTTATGTGATCTGAGCCACTTTTCCCTTGGAAGTGATATGAAAGACGAGAGAGTGCACAGCAGCAGGGAGCAATTAAAGAAGTGAAAGCTTGGACTCCCAGCAAAGGGTGATTGAAGTTTGAAGATGAAAATTAACGTCAAAGTGGTAGAAATGTGTCTCGCAGCTGCAAAAGAAGAGATAATCAACTCAACGCTTTGATATGCAAATAAAAACAGAGGACGTGTTTTTGGAAACGACTCTTGAAAGGTTTAATTTTCTTCCCAACTGTACTGGAAAAATTAACTTTTTTTCAATTCTAAAACAACAATCACGGGGAAAGTTGTGAATGGAAATGTGATTAATTAAAAGAATATGGTTGCCGCTTGAGTCTGAAAGACGTAGAAGCCCCCTGCGTTTTATTCCTGCAAGTTTCATAACTTCAATATTTAGCACAAGGATGGTTTCATTAATTTATGTTTTTATTAAATCTAAATTTAAAAAAATGCCGCTTTAAAGTTTCCGTAAGTTGCGTTCAAGTTGCTTAGCAAAACACTTTAATGCGTGAATATAAATATTTTATATATGTATACGTAAACATGGTGTTTGAAGAAATCATTTTAATAGATTTAAAATGTTCTAGGAGGTTGATACAACGGTCTTATAAAGAGTCGTTATTCTCACATTTTTCTCTCTTCCAGCATTTTTCAATATAATGACTTAAATGCCATCTGGAAATTGGACTTTTTATTCGGTAGTTGTCAACTTATTACCTAAAACTGTATCTTGTAGTTTAAATTTTTAATATCATCAACATTTGCTTTATTGCTTTGAAGATGGAGGTAAAAACAGAACAAGCCATATTATAAAGATTTAGAAAAAAGACTAGATAATATATTTTAAAGGTTTTTTTCATAGTGGGGTTCAGAATATTAAAATAGTGCAGAAACACAACTCCAACAACAAAAACAAGAACATTTCTCGAGCTTTTCATCCGATCGTGTTCATCAGAGATAAATACTGATATCGACGGTAATGTTTCAAGACTTAATCAAATGTATGAGCTTACCATCCGTGTTGACTGCTGACACATACGTCCAGTTGTTCCTCCTGACGATGTCGACCATGACCTGAGCTTGGTAGTAGTCAGAGGGCACCACACGCAGGAAGTAGTGGAACCGGCTCTTGTCGCTAAGGTCTTTGCTGGTGGTCGAGTAGCCTATCTGCGGGATGCCAAAGAGTTGCAGCAGGTTCTGGACTTGTATGGCGACGGAGCTGCTGGCCGGCCCGATCACGCCGACGAATGGAGATCTTTGACCGGCCGACGGCAACTGATTGGATGGAGAGCCGCGCAAAGAACTCAATAGAGATGAGGAGTCGTAGCTTGGATTTTCGCCAACCTGTAACAGAAAATTGTTAAACGTTAAAATTGTCTGGATTTAACTCCTACCCGATGTTGTTGAACCCTTTGAATCCCTAATTAAAGTTGTTTAAATTTGGTAATTGCAATAAACCAATTAAAAATCAGACTTTTTCCGGAGGGATTTTGGGGTATTTTTGTCGTGATTTTCGGAAAATTTGAGATTTTCAATAAAATCTTCATTTTTGGTTAAAATTTAAATTTGAAGATCATTCCTCTCAAACTATTTTTTCCTGATTTATTTGCATATTTTAAGTTTTGTGTATCTCGAATAACAGCAGTACTGGAAATTTATTACTTTTCCGGGACTAAACTATTTTTTCCGTTTTAAACCTTTTAGCAGATGTGTATTTTCAATCCTCTCTAAATATATTGTTTTTTGTTTATTTACAAAACAGAATTAAAAAATAGAAGTCACACGGAAAAACCAAAAATATGTTGCCCTATGGCAACCCCTGGTTACAAAGGGTTAAACCTAAAATAAATACAATGTTTTGTATTGAGAGTATACCCACTTAGTCACGAAAAGATTTTTGTTGTGAACTTAAATTTAATGCGGACCGAGCCAACCCTGCAGACACAAACACCATCGACGAACCAATAACGGCCAACCAGAGATCGATATTTGAAATTTATAAAAGCAACTAACTGGTTGGACACGTTTACGCGCGGACGCCTCAAGAATCAACTAGAATAGTTCGGAACAAACTTTTTAACATTTATTGTGCCTCGTTGCTAGGTCGGCTCCAAAGTCACCATTTACATATACCTAAGCTTTTAATTAATATAAAAAATCCATATCAAGAGTTAAAATTTATTGATTCTATAGCGGCTTTTAAACCTAGAACCTTCTGCATTGAAGCAGGGACACTCACCACTTGATCAACGAGACACACGATTAATTTGGACAAATATTAATAAATATTGATAAAATATGAAAATGTTTTGTCATAAGATAAATCTATCAAACAATTAAGAAAGATAACAGTGAAATAAGATTATGTTACTTGACAGTTTTTCTGTTTAATATATAAGTTAAGTTTCATTTTATTCTTCGCATTATTAGGATACCTTAACTTATCAAAATAGTGTAATATTTAGTCAAGCCATGATGGTTGCGTGAAAATGTGATTTGATTTTAGGAATGCCTTGTCTAATAAAAAAAAAAAAAATTTTTAAGTACGACAAATTTACGTCACTGAGCTTAGGTGTAATCTTGTTCAGATCAATCGAAGGATTTCTTTAAGAAAATCTCATTTTCTCGACCTTTTTACGACAAGGGTGTAAAATGCCCAGCCGTGGACAGTCTTAAGTCCCATCCATCATTCTCGACAGATATGATATAAAAAAAGACCAAGATGCGCCTGATTGATTGGTAGGCACGCAACTAGTAACAAGAAAAACACGTGTAGAGGGGCAAAAAGTGTAATTGAAAACAGAAGTCGGAAACAAATTAATAAAATAAATGTTCAGCGATTCGTGAATTTCGTTCCATGGGAGAAAATTAATTTACTTTTTTGATCGAGTTGTAAAATTAATTAATACTCTTCACTCGGCACCTCCACTAAAATCGGGAATAGGTGTCCAGTGATCATATCATAATCGGGATTTACGAAACTATCATAGTAAATATAATGTCTGCGTCGCTTACAAATGAATCGTGGCCAACCAGCTGGTTCGCTTGTCGACGACGACGTCGTCAGGTGGACAGGGTTGGTTTTGGACCGCGTTAACTTATCCTTTATTGAAAACAAACCGATTACTGAATGAGTAGGCTCTAAATTCACAATTTTATAGACATTTACTTCAAATAAAGACGAAAATTTAATGAGTACTAGTTCCGTTTCTCTAAGTAAAAATTAAGAATCTATAATAAATAACATCTACAACAACAATTTAGAACTATTTTGTCAGTTGAAATGAGGAAACTGAGTTTACAAAGTACGAAATAAACTGAAAAAAATAACGAATCTTTTCTCTGTGAAAATTATTTAAGTGTCACACAATAATGACAAAGTGTTGTAGTTTCTTGTTTTTATACTAATACAAAACTACATTCAAGCCATATCCGTCACTACATTGCTATGTTTGTTGTGCATGCTATGGATGATATTCCGATACATGGATGTAACCCTATTTATTTCGGTGCAGGATGATAGCAAAATCAGAACAAACCGGTGCAGCAGTTGCTATATTTTTCCCAATAGAAGTAAAACGCTTTCTTTGTATCTAAACCCTAAATAATGATGTCAAAATGTTGCCAAATATATTCGTTTGTTTTCATACTTATATGACCTCCTTGTGATGCAAAGGGGTTCGTTTCATCCCCTTACTTGAGTCAATACCTCCCTTGTCATCTCACCCCTTGGAGAATATGTGTGCTGCTATATGTATTCGTTTGTGGACATGCCGAAGTTACCAAACAGTGTTGTCAACTCTCCCCACTTTTCTTCTAGTTTTGATAAATCTTTCTGTGTTACGATAAGGTTCCCATACAGTTGCCATTCTTTAAATATTTTGTTTTATATAGTTATTTATTAAAGTTTCGGTAAATACTACACTAAGTATGCAAAAAATACAGCTAATGACAACAAAACATTGCAAACTTTACCATGGATTTTTTACATAATGTAGAAAATATAAATTTATTCCAAGTACACATTGTGTTGCCAATGTTGTCATACCTCCATGTTCACTTAATTGTATATGCGCACGGTGTTGTAAACTCTTCCTCCTTTCATTACCGAATTGTGTAGTGCGTTGGTCTTGTGGTTAACATCTCTGCTTCCAATGCCGAAAACCCAGGGTGCGATTACCGAATTGGTAGAATTTTTTAACGTCTGATGTGGACTTAAGTCTATCAGTTCTTGGCTTAGGAATTTATAAACGGTGACTTTGGAGCAGTCCTATCAACGACACATGATAAATTCTAAAGTTGTTCCAAATTGGCCTTGTTGATTCTGACACTGTCTGCGGGTGGAATCGTGTCCAACTTGATTTATCGATGCCTTGGTCTGCTTTAAATTTTATGTCCTCCACTGAAAATATTCTGTGACTGAGTGGGTAGACTATAAAAACGATTTTATTTATTTATTTAATAACACAGTGTTAACATGTACGTATGTGTCGTCACATAATTTTAAAGAAAAACAGAGTTGCAAATCATTCCTTATTTATTGTGTACCTTCGATAAACAACAGCGTTGTCATTTTTGTTTTTTTTGAATTGTAAAAGAAGTGTTGCAAAGTCTCATTCGTTAGTTGTTCAATTTTGATAAAGCTATACAGTGCTGTCATTTCTATTTTTGTGTTTACATTCAATTTAATATTCCTACAAGGTTGCAGTCTTCCTAATTAATTGTCAAATTATGATAAAATAAATTGTTCTCATTTTTGTTTTTGTCTTTATACCAATTTTAACATTCCAACAGTGTTGTGAAGTCTCTATCGTTGGTTGTTTAATTTTGATACACAGTCTCGTAGTTACTGTTTTTGTGTTTACATTTACTTGAATAATCTCTATGTTGTACAGAGTATCATTCGTTAGTTGATCAATTTAATAAAGATGTACACTGTGCAGTGTTGTCATTCCTATTTTTGTGTTTAATTTCAATTTAATATTCCAACGGGGTTGTAGTCTCCCTAATATATTGTTTAATTATGATAAAATCACAGTGTTGTAAATTCTGTTTTTTTCTTTTATCAATTTCAACATTTCTACGGTGTTGCAAACTCTCCCTCAATTATTCTTCAATATTGATAAAGTTACACAGTGTTGTCATATCTGTTTTGTGTCCACATTAAAATACCGACCGAATGAGAATAACTCAAACGTAACTTTCCCTCTCCACCCCCCTATCTCGCTCCCCCCCACTCACTTGTTGCGAGCTACAGGTGTCCGAGCTGCCGGGCGAGATGGCGTCGCGGATAAACTCGATGCTCTGTTGCAGGGCGACGGGCGCGTACCAGCACGAGTCCCTTATCTCGACGCCGAGCGTCACGTTGGGGAGAAGCGTCGGGTCTTTGTTGATCATGTCGAGCGTCTGGAATGTCGCCTCGACGCGCTGGATGCCGTACATCTCGCGTACCTGGGGAGAGAGAGAGAGAGACAGACGGACGTGGTCAGGCGAGAGATTGAATGGGGGCGATAGTGAGCGGGATTGTTCTAATGTTGAAACTCGAGGGAATGTAACTCAGTTAAAATCCATACACACAATACATTGCCGACTGTAGTATAACAATGAAGACTGTGAAGCATTTATATTAAACTTGATAACTAGAAATGAAACGGTTGTTAAAAACCCATTTTTATTAAACTAAAAAGTTATATTTCGACATCTTCCCAGCATAATTATACTACTTTTCAGTTGTATAATAAATACGTTTTTAACGGTAAATAGTCCAATGATTTGTATAGAAAACTGAGTTGCAAATTGGGTTTTACATTATAGTGAAACATTATTATTTGCAAGTAATAATTAATCAATATCACTAATAACGAAATTGCAATAAGGTAAGTGACGTTGGATTCGCATTTTATTGCTTTGTGAAAAACCACTTATTTAACGACCTATTATTTATATTTTTCTCTAACCTTAAATTTATTTTAACATTTTAATGTTTTCATGTCAATGTTTGTATTTTTGAACGAAATGGTGTGTTGCATAGAAGTTAACAAGAGCAATAACATGTTCATTATTTTTATTGTGTTGTGAAATAAAAATATTATTTTGTTGTACCCGGCACCTCCACCAAACATGTAGAATAATAATATTATTTCGTTGCTTTTTACACTGTATTGATTTCGTGTAGGTCCAAAATAGATTTGTATTGATGATAACTTTAGGACCAGCAATGGAGGGATACCTATAATTTTGTTTGTATTTTTTATAACAAAAGTTCATGACCACATATGTCGTTAAATACTAAAATCGATATTCTTGTGTTTATTTTGTACTGCCATATATTCTCATAAAATAACTTTAATGTAACATGTTATTCTTGTAAATATAAATTTAATTATAATTATCATGCACATCACCACATCACCAACACAATAAAAATACATGGAATGGTGGAGGTGCCGGGTTAACGTTAATTTAATGAATTCCAATATTATTTTCGTAAAATCCAGGGTATTTAAAAAGTAAATGTCGAGATTATATAACATACAAATAAACAGTTTCTAACGCAATAAATAACACATTATTGGATGAGCGAAGCGAAGACTTCAATTTCACTGACCCCCAAAAAATTTAGCTCGGGTGTTTTTTTTTTGTTTGTTTGTTTTTCTGTCTGTTTGTTAACTCTCTACCAGGCAAACGGCATATCCGATCTTGATGAAAATTTGAGGGGACCTTCGAAATCTCTGAACTTAGAGGTGTATTGTTTTTGGGTACAATCAAAGAAATATTTCTCATGAATATCGTACTTTTACGATTTTTTTCGATTTTTAGTGCGATATTTTCGTGACATTTGGGCCGATTCTGACCAAACGGGTGGGGCTACAACGTTCATATTATACATGGACATTAAGGTTATAGTGATGTAGTACGTTTTGAAAGCAAAAGTTGAAAAAGTTAGCCGTAATTTATAGAAATAAAGCTTTTATTATAAGTTTTTTTGATTTTTAGTGCGATATTTTCGTGCCATTTGGGCCAATTCTGACCAAACGGGTGGGGCTTTAACGTTCATATTATACAATCATGGACATTAAGGTTATGGTGATAAAGTACCTTTTGAAAGAAAAAGTTGACAAAGTTACCCAGAATCCATAGAAATAAAGCTTTTAAATATAAGTTTTTAACGGTAAATAATAACAAATTGACAAGAAACAATAGAAACTTGACAACAATCACCTACAATGCGTGGGCAGCAAAACAAAGCAACAAAGCACTCGCAAAAGTAAAGATATCCCACGCAGTCTAAAAACTTTATAAAAAGCTCATCCATCAACGCGGCGGGACTTTAGCGTTTTCCTAGTTATACATATTGTACACGGAACAATACATGAATATTTGTAAAAGTTTATAATACTTTTAAATTGACACGCGATAAAAAAATGAATGACCAAAAAACTTCCTGGACTGTTGCACATTACTACAGAACACTTGTGCACCGCCTTTGCTTATTTTTCCTGTTTTCTAATGGGAGTGCAGTTTAAGGTGTGCATTACAAACTTTGTTTTGTACTTAATGTTTCATTTACAGGGAGAGTAAAGACCATAGATACTGTCAAGACATACAATTAATTACCATGATACATAATACTCTTGCCCCACATACAAACTTATCTGTAGTTTTATGGGATTCGCTACTTTTGTTTCATTGTTTTGGGCAAGTTAACTATTAGCAGCTTCTTATATTTAAGAGCGAGAAAACATTTATTTATTCTAAAAACAAAACTTTGTTGTTCATATTATGTAATTGCCATATGGACACTGAATACAAAAACGTGTAAGGTTTAACAATATTGCAAAAATGTGGCTCTTAATACTTATAGGGAATATTTTAAATAAATAAAGTTATGCATATTTCTTAGAAGTTTAACCTTATAATGTAATAGGTAATTCTAAGTGTTTGCTTTTATTGAACTGTTCAGTGTTTCTACGAGGAAAATGTATACACAATGTGATATTATGTAAGATATCACTTTCATTTAACTGTTTGATATAGAACTTTTATTGTTTTAAATAAATAAAAAGGTTGTACTGAAACAATTGTCACGTGGTCACTAGAATACAAATATTATTTAAAATTTAAAACGTAAAAATGGATTTGAAATACAGTTACGTGAAATTATTAACTTGTCCATTAAGGTTATTCCTAAGAATGGACATACCATTTTGATGTAAAATAATGATGTCTGGAAAGTGGTAAAATCTTCCGAATTCTGTATTAATTAAACCATTTTTCTCACAAGTACAGTTAAAAGTTAAACAAAAGCTAATGCATACTAATATCACGAGGTAATTTGTCTCACCTCTCCGCATGACAAGATGTTCCCCTCGGCCTGCTTCTGCTTAGGTTGATGATGAACGGGGAAGAGACCCCCGATGATGAAATCACCCTTCATAATAGCAGAAATCCTTTCTTGCTCCTTCTCTTGTTTTGTTTTCGGAACACCTTCAAACACTTTACACCAGACACAACTTACAAAACACGACAAAACCAACAGAACGATGATCGTCTTGCATTTTATCATGGTGGAGTCTATTTAACGAACTTCACTATAAAGTTTGATTATCTTGCACCGATACACTCTTGTTTTTTTGCTGTTACATGAAGAACTGTCAAGTATTCTCTTTACTTTTCCTTTTGTAGTTTGTACAGAGGAGATGATTTATATTTGGGATAAAAGTTTCGTTTGATCTACTTTGGTATTTGGCGTACATGTTCAAGAACTTTTAATTGTTCTTAGATTGATAAAAGAAACTTACAAAAGTATTAGATTGTTTTAAAGGTCTCTCTTCAAAGTCTGTGATATATTTGTAACTAATTTGAACCGTGTGATTGTCTTGCTTTGTAGATCATTTTTCGGCGTTGTTTTTTCAGCAATCGTTGAGACCAGCCATACCTAGAAAGAGAAAGCAAAGAATTAGTATCGACATAGTTTTAGTAATTATACCTAAAGTAAATTTGATACTTTAAATGATAAGAATCATACAAAATTAATCCTTTTTTTGTTCACTATCCTTCTTTGTAAATAAGATTTTATAAATAAATAAACAATAATTTAAATAAACTTGTAGTCGTTGTCGAGCAAACAGCAGTTAAGAAAATGTAATCATTACAGTCAAAAGGATATCATATCTCCATAATTTCAGGAGTATCCACCAAAATAAAGTAATGAATCTGATATGAGAACATACTGCATAATTAATTATACTTACTCATATTTTATTGATAAAATTAATATTTTAAACAAAAACGGCATTTACTTCCTTTATTTGTATCCATCTGTGATTTTATGATAAAATTATAATGTAATACGTAAAGTGAAACACATAATAAAAACCTGACGAAATCGTCGACGGCAAGATTTGTCTTGTAAAAAATATTTACTTAGTAATAAACACAGAGTGTATTGCCATTATTAAACATGATTTACAGAGTAGCAATATAAATAGAATTAAGATGAGTTTTAATAAAAAAAAATACTTGGTAACATTTCAAAAAGATCAGCCACTCAAACATATAACAGTAAACTTTTTTATTATTAAAAAAGTTTGAGTTTTAGAACTTCTACTACGGGTTACGAAGAAAGCTTCGAATTGTTTTCGAATAACGCAAATAATCGTTGAAAAACAATAAAAATGTAGAAACACAAATATAACTAAACTTGACTTGATTTCCTCCATCACAGACACACAGAAGCAGTGACTTAAAAAGCGATTACAGATTTTGAAACTACCAGCCAGCGAGCAAGAAGGGGAACAAGATCGAACGAGGCTATCACCCTATATGAATTTATACTTGTTCACTGTTTCGTGAAGTACGTATCAAAAACCTGACAAACTATCTAGTTAGGGTTATAAACACCAAGTTTACTGACATTGTGAAACATGAAGTTACGGAATAGCAATATAAATACTGTAATAAGATAAGTTTGAATAAAAAAATTAACTTTGGTAACATTTCAAAAATATGAGCCACTTAAACCTATAACAGTAAACTTTTTTATTATTAAAAAAGTTTGAGTTTTAGAACTTCTACTACGGGTTACGAAGAAAGCTTCGAATTGTTTTCGAATAACGCAAATAATCGTTGAAAAACAATAAAAATGTAGAAACACAAATATAACTAAACTTGACTTGATTTGAATTCCTCCAACACAGACACACTAGAAGCAGTGCTGTAAGAAGCGATTACCGATATGAAACTACCAGCCAGACGCAAGAAGGGGAACAAGATCGAACGAGGGCTCTCAACCTTTATGAATTTATACTTGTTCACTGTTTCGTGAAGTTACGTATAAAAACCTGACAAACTATCTAGTTAGGGTTATAAACACCAAGTTTACTGACATTGTGAAACATGAAGTTACGGAATAGCAATATAAATACTGTAATAAGATAAGTTTGAATAAAAAAATTAACTTTGGTAACATTTAAAAAATATCAGCCACTTAAACCTATAACAGTAAAGTTTTTTTATTATTAAAAAAGTTTTAGTTTTAGAACTTCTACATCGGGTTACGAAGAAAGCTTCGAATTGTTTTCGAATAACGCAAATAATCGTTGGAAAACAATAAAAACGTAGAAACACAAATATAACTAAACTTGACTTGACTAGACTTCCTCCAACACAGACACACTAGAAGCAGTGCTGTAAGAAGCGATTACCGATATGAAACTACCAGCTAGACGCAAGAAGGGGAACAAGATCGAACGAGGGCTCTCAACCTTTATGAATTTATACTTGTTCACTGTTTCGTGAAGTTTCAAACAAACATCCTTGTTCGGTAGATGTGGCTCAGTGCTAGCACCCGAGAATCTGATTCGAGAGTTTTTAATATGTATTCTCTCAATTGTCATTCCTGACTGATGAGCATTATTGTATTTGCGAAGTCGACTATTGTCGCACACGAGTTAGTTAGCTAGGATGGTGTTCTAACCAGCGCTCTAAGATATTCATCGTCTACTATCCCACTAACCTACGTAAAGATGGTTAATTATGT
The DNA here is from genome assembly GCA_024449915.1 of Sweltsa coloradensis. Lineage (NCBI taxonomy): Eukaryota > Metazoa > Arthropoda > Insecta > Plecoptera > Chloroperlidae > Sweltsa > Sweltsa coloradensis. Next base: position 444,398 of record JAMZAV010000006.1, on the reverse strand, counting down.
CATTGGAATCCATTTATAAAGTTAATACAATAGAATAAACATCCGTTGTCAATAACATATGATCAATTTTAAACAATATTGAACATAAAAAGACGAAGATTGATATAGGCCTAATGGTGTTCCAGAATACACTTTATTAATCCCAAATTTAAGTTGAAACCAAACAAGATTAGGTTTGTTCAAGAAGAATTCTTCTTGTTCATTAAGAGTGGGTACACGGAAAAGTGATATACTTCTCCCACTGAAGTATATCACTTCCCCCACTGAAAATCAGTTATATAACTGAGTGGGTAGACTCTAAATAAAATTTATTTTTTTATTTTATTTTATTTAATGGATTATTAATGTTATACGTTTTATATTGTTTATCAACTTATTGAATGTGTATTTTAAATGTTATTAATTAATACAACTGCATATTGCATATTTCCACAGCCATTAAGTGGTATTTTCGAAAAAGTACTGATAAACACCTTATAAGTATGTAACAGAAGAGTACAAATTATAAGTTCTCCAGTTCAGAAGGACCCACCACATGTGTTTTAAGGACTAATAAACCAAAGAATAAACACGAAGTCGATCTAGAGGAACTAGGGCCTAGTGCATAATAAAACACTAGTATCAAGTTTCAATTATAAGTTTTACTGTAAATATTACGAGATATTTAAAATTCTAGGTGTTATTCTTACACGTAGAAGAATCTGCACGCCACAGAGAGCTCAGAGGAAATAAACTTCAGTTTTGGTGGAGGTGCCGGGTCCAGGAAATATTTAGCTTTTGTCAAATCTGCACTTTTAGTGAGTATTAAATTCAAACCGTATGTTGGAATATGAAGCTGGAGAATGTAAGGTAATTTATTTAGTTAACGTATCTAATCAACAACTATCAAAAGGTGATTTAAAAAGTAGGACAATTCATAAAACTAAGTAAGTTAATGCACACGATAATAATGAACTATAGTCAGTTAAGCACATTTTGTAATAATAATGTATTGTAATGGCAACAATTTCAATAAATTCAAATATTATTTTTAAAATGTAAACAAAATAAATTAAAATTAAAATTATCACATAATCTAGAGCTTAAAGCCATACTATCACATTGACTTGTTGCTTACTTATGTTAAACCTAAATTTATTTTAAGAATTTAGAAAAAAAATGAATTAAATCGGTCAATATTTAAACATGGTACGACCAATATTGTGGAAAATTGTATGGTGCGTGACGTCACCACCCGTGACGTAGCTGGATGGCTACAGAGCTTCGCTACCGATCGACTCGAGTAAATGCGGCCGCTCACTGCCCGCCCATTCAATACCATCGGGCACAGGACGGGTCAGTTGAAAAGTGTTTGTTCTATGTACAGGGTGTTAGGATTAGCTCCCTTCATTTTCGAGCCTTCATACACAGAAAGTGAACAGAGGAAAAATCTAAAGAAAAAGAAAGAAAAAGAAGCCTGGATAAAACAGTTTAGTGGCAGGAAAGGTGATCTTAAATGGTGTAGTTGTAATGAATGTACATCAATGGATACCGACACAGAGTGCTTATATTGTCACGAATCGGAAAAAATCAAAAATTTGCGTGCTAATTTCGATTGTATTACTATCCATGATGGGTTCGAGCATATTATTAACATTCATTCTCTCAACACTGCTAGGCAACAGTTTTTGTTACTCTCCACGTGTAAAGAACAACGATATATCTAAAGGATTTCAAGTCGCATACGGGAGTACTGTGGACTCTTTGACTAAAAGTGATTCGACTTTAATGATTTCTTTATCATTGTAAGGATTAGAACAGTGTATACATTTGTAACACGATTTTAACCCACGGAATTATATGAAAACCACATTTCTGTATCATAAACCTGATTTTGATTTTGTTGTCCAATACATCCACATTTAAACACTCACGCGTCACACATTAATTATTTATAAAACTAAGAATTATTCAGTATGTTTGCCGTCTCTTTGTATGACTCATTTATCACGAACTTAAAAAACAACTTAGAACCTAAAAGTAGACAAAATCCACACTTCCAACTATGTTTGTTAACTGTAGTCACTGTAATTATTTATAAAACTAATAATTATTCGGTATGTTTGCCGTCTCTTTGTATGACACACGTATCACTAACTTTAAAAACTACTAGAACCTAAAAGAAGACAAAATCCACACTTCAAACTATATAGGCATGTTTGTTAACTGAAGTCACTGAGCCATCCGTACTCTTCACATATCTCGACAAACCTTGTAATGCTATTCACTATCACATTAATTAAATTAGTACATAAAAACATTGTTGAGCTGTCACTGTGCTAGAACAAATCTGCGAACACTCCATCCACACAGAATGTCAACCCCTTACTAAATACAACACGTGTTCTAACCGAGTGTCTACCTCGCCCGGCCGGCTCCGTCAGCTCAGCAGGTCCCCATCCACCCGCGTCACATGCCCCCAGGCGCGCGTCAAAACAAACCGTTGTATAGGGTATAGGCCTCATCCAAGGTTGCCAAAATGTCCGGCATTCTTATTTTTTGTACCCCTTCTTGTATTAAAAAAATACTTCATCCATTGTGATTTAATGCCTTTAAGAGAGAATGGGACACATTTGGCAGTTGACAAAAAGCTATTAGCTCGGCCAGGAAGCATCAGACATATTATGGAAATTTGAAAAGTTGTCAATAAAGCATAGATGGGCAGCCCTACAGTCATAGATTTTCAAAATTGTGTCTTACTCAGCCAGAAAAATTCACAAATATAGTTAATTTTGGAGTTTAACCCAACCAATATTCGTAAAAACTAATGATTTTTTTTTTTTTTTTTTTTTTTTTTTTATTTAAAATGTATTAATTTAGAGCCATACAGTTTCACTTTCGTGACAGATGTGCAAAATAACAAACTCCTGTGGTGTCAGTCCGCCGAACGAACAGCAATTAGACTAAAACGCATGTCCTTTACTCTCTAAATAAAACTTCACTAAAATGACTAATTACACGAAAATTTTAAGCTTTTTGATACTGAATTTGGCGAAAATTGGCGTTTTGCTGAATGTCTTCAATTGGCTTCAACCTATTTATTTATTGTTTCACATAGATACTAAATAAATAAATAAATTCGTATTTAGAGTCTTCCCACTTCAGTCATTTAACTGATTTTCAGTGAGGGACATTAAACCAAAGCGACCAAGCCAACCAACCCTGTAGGCACCAAACCAATATATAAAAGGCCTTATAAAATTGTGACATAAAAACTGCGCACAAACATACACTCAAACACCCAAAAACATGCGTTCCAAAAACACCTAATTTGGTAATCAGCATATTTTGACCTATCCACTTGCCTAAATTACAAAAACAGAACGTAGAGGATTTACAGAAAAAGTAATTAAGTACGTCAATAATGATCAATATTTTCTTTTGACCAAAATCCTCCAGCGTCACGGGGCATAATGATCGTCGCAATGTTATTTATTATGGAATTTCTGGGCGATGGGACGTAGCTCAAATATTACCAAATTAGGCAATTGTTTTTCGGGTCATGGTGAACCCAATATTTTTCCTGTAACTTAGCAAATGCATAAGTATTTTGCCTGAATGAAATACATTATTCAATTTAGCGTGTGAATACCCCTTAAGAAATAAAATCAAATCATAGCAAGCATAAAAATAATACTTAGTATAATTGGTGGAGGTGCCGGGTCGAGCAAATATACATTTTTGTTAAATCTCTGCTGTGGTGCGTAGTACAACTAAACTTGTAGAAGAATAAAAAGTTCGAGAATGTGCGTGTCTAATCCAGAGATGATTTTACTAAAAATGTTACATTTAGCTCGTCATCTCATGCAATGGTTCTAATTGAGCACAGCGACGTGAAATACGTTGCCTGTCTGTCACGAGATCTATAGCATTAGACGGAAGCTCTGGTTTCTTAGATGTTCTTAAGGTTTAATTATTAAATTGTATTTTCTAGACTAATCACAAGCAGCACTTAACTTAGGTTTACTCTTTGTTAAAACCCACATTAGTTTAGAACTAGATCTCAGAAACTTCATTGTAAGTGTAAACGTGACGGTTTTCTTAAATCACTGAAAAACAAGGACGAACTATTTGAAGCGGACTTGTCTATCAATGTAAGTAACAATGCGATTACGTGCTGTGTTCTTACTTTACTTTCTAGAATATATACAAACTAGGAGCAGGACCAGACAAGACACAAAATGGCATGTTTAATTTACGTTTCATTACGCTAAGAAAACCACGTATCTGTAGTCAATTATTACCATTATTTGTTCTTACAAAAATTCTCCAAGGTCCCGGTTCTTAAGATCGTCGCTATGTTGTTTCTTATTGGAAACTTTGCCGGCTAGACCTAAATCTAAAATGACAATTTTCATGGATCATGGTGGGTCAAATATGTTTTTTCTTTTACTTGGTAATCTATAATTAAACAAAAAAGAATGAATTAAATATATTTTGAGGGTTTAGCTGATGAATACACCTGTTACATCACTACATAAAACGCTTATATAATGGAACTTGGGGCTTGTGCATGATAAACACATAATTATAAGGTTATTGTAAGGATTATGAAAATAATTTTTAATACTTAGTGTTTTTCTTATAAAGAAAAGAATCTACACTTTACAGAGTATAAAATAAATTTTTAGGTTTGGTGGAGGTGCCGGGTCCAGAAAATTATCTTTCGTCAAATCTGTATTGTAGTGCGTACTAAAATCAAAACTTGTGTTATGATGAGAGTATGAACTTGGAGAAATATGTCAAGGTCCGTAGTACACTGAGTTTAAACGGTTCACTAGCAGCTCAATCCGACATCAATTAAGAACACTAGAGAATCTAAGACACTTTCTTGTAAGTGTAAAGGAGAGGGTTTTCTTAAATCTTTGAAAAACAATGGCGAACTATTTTAAGCAGACTTGTCTAAAGTAACATTGCAGAAACGTGCGCTGTCACTAACTTTCTATACGAACGAGGAGTAGGACCATGCACACAAGACACAAATGTCATGTTTAATTTACGCCGGATTGCAAGGCTAACAAAACAGACGTATCTGTGATAGTTCAGTTGGACTAGCCAGACTTCAATCTTAGCTTAGACAATGAGTGACCGTACAACGTATCTCGGGAGGGGGAGTAGGGGGGGAGGTATTGTTCGACTTCGAGACGTTGGTACAATGGTAGCCTGAAACTGCGCTCCAGTGTCCCCACCAGCACAGAAACAAACTCGACTTCTCATTACAGCCATCAGCGAAATACCAAATAGGTTTCGACTACAAGTTGTGTAGAAAGCAAAACGAAATCATTTCGGAGGTTTGGGAAACATTCATAAACTAACGCAACTAAATTTAGTAAAAAATACTAAATATAACAATGTGACAGTATATACAATAATAATGTTGAACTTATTATGTCTCCTTAAAATTTTATAACTTTAAAGGTACATTTTGTTTCAATAAGGAATATATTAATTCATTTCGAACTTACTCTTTACCAAAGTTGATTTATTTTCAGTTGGCAACATCATTTTGATATGATAAAATCTGAAACACATTCTTGGGTTTTTATAATATAAAGACAAATAATTGAACACTTCACTGCTATTATGTTCGTTCAACTTAAAAAGAACAATAAATCAAATGTCGTGTTTGTTTATGCACGCAGTTTTGTATCCTTAGCAAAAATACTATTTTTATTTAAAACTAGGAAAACGCCATAAATTTGTTGTTAGACGAATGAGCGAGCCATGTGTTGAGTACCCGGGAACATTCCTTTACCTCCCACTATACCTAAGTCTGGATCTAGACAGCCGTGGGTCTTTCATCCCTTACCTATTAGGCTAGGGGTGCAAATGTTCCCGAATACTCAACACATGGCTCGATAACTCGCCTAACAACGACTTTGGCGTTTTTCTTGTATGATTGCTACTTTCAGAATTGTTTGTCGCCCAGGCTGTGGCCACAACCATGATCATGTTTATGCGGAAAATGTAAACAAAATTGATATCACTGGTTCAAATTTTCAAAATTTTCTTTCTTGTGAGTTTAAATCGGAACGGATTTTGCTGAAAATGTTAACAGCACCCTAAATACCGGTCTTGGACGTCTGTTTGAAATTTCAACGCAATCTGGTCAGCAATTCGGCAGTTCTGGAGCGATTTAACTCACTAACTCACTCACTCTCACTCACTCACTCACTCACTCACTCACTCACTCACTCACTCACTCACTCACTCACTCACTCACTCACTCACTCACTCACTCACTCACTCACTCACTCACTCACTCACTCACTCACTCACTCACTCACTCACTCACTCACTCACTCACTCACTCACTCACTCATACAGGAACAAAGTCTCGTTTGAGTTGAATTGTAAGACTCAGTCCTTCTTCTAATTAGGAAAACGCCAAAGTCGTTGTTGAACGAGTGAGCGAGTACCCAGGTACATTTGCATTTTATTTTTATTTTAGCAAATAATTTACAACCTATGTTTCACAATGTAAATAGCAAGGCCACTTAAGAATATAACCAGGCGCAGTTATTGCTGTGGTAAATAATTTCCAGATAAACAATAACTATAAATCAGTTGTAAGATAGAAGTGTGAGTCACAGCCTGTGATCAAGGTCGAGACTGTTACTCTACTGCAGCGATTGCTATATCGCTTTGCACGTGGACGCGGGCGACACCGAAACATATCACACCACCAACGCCAAAGTATTAATGTTATCAAGACTCCAATATATGTTTTAGAAAGGTCCATTCAAGCACCCCATTTTGGCTCCTGATATTCTGCATCCATCTTTTATGCTCCTCAAATCAAATCCAAATTAGTTGAGCTCTGTAAAACTAACAATTTTGCAGTAATTTATTTTTTGCAAGTTGAGAAGGCAAGATATAATTTTTTAAATTTTGTCAGTTGTCAACATACATAGTGGTAACATTGGGGAGAAAAAGTTTTTCTGAGCGAACCTGTAATTTTAAAAAATAAGTAATTTGTTAAGTTCTAATTTTATATAGGCTAGTTGGTGTAAAATTTCGTCAATATCGGACCAGTAGTTTAGCCCCTACGCATCGAACACACATACAAACACACAGACATAAACAGAACGAAGTGCCGCAAAACTTGCCATAGAGACTTCGTTCGCTCCCCTCAATCGTCCAATAAAGTTCTATTTAGTATATTTGGTTGAAAGGTCCAAAACGTATATTTCGTTTTATTTATTGATCTACATTGATTTATTGATCAGATGATAAGAAATACCCTTAATAATACATATTTTTTACAATGATGCAAAGTTGTACAATCCATCAATAAGCGCTTCGTGGTTGCAGAAGTAGAGCTTTGCCAAATGCTCCACTTTCCTAATGAGTGTGAAGTTTGTTTCCATGATATTTCCCCGCCCTCCAGCCTCGGTGTCACCGCCGCTGGCATCAAGTCCCCGACTAGTTATTACGAGACGACACGAGTAGCTAGCTGCGGTCTTGGTGACAGCTCGCCCGGTGCCGTCAACACTAGAATTAGGTGTGACATTATCCGAGGGGGACTAAAGCCAAGATGCACTGAGTCCTCCCCACACCCAACAACAACCAGTGACGTCACTCGATGTACTTTGTTAGTAGAGAGTGTATAGATGTCATGACTTCTGGCAGAGGAGGGAAGGATTGCACCATTTTGTAAATATATTGATTGATTGGATATTGCTTTACGTCTCATATTTTTATGCAACTTGGCTAATCGAGACAAAGGGAGGGACGTAAGGGATAGCGCAGGGGGACAAGGGGTGGACAGGCCAGTGCTGGTCAGAACCAGCCACAAGCGTATGGGGAGGGCAGGGGTTTCCCCACGTCGTGGTCGTCTCCGTCTGTGTCATCATCCGTCCGTGTTGTCATTGTCGTCGCCGTCGGGGAGGTAGTCAAAGGCAAAGGGAAGGGGAAAGTTCCCCGGGGGGGGGGGGGGGGGGGGGGGGGTAAATACATTTCATTTACTTTGTTTTATATTAATTTAAGTGTAATTATTGTTTTAATGACGAATCAGAATTTTTGTAGAATAAATGGGTATTGGTAGGATGAAGGTGTTTGACTTCAATGAATGGATTCTAAATTTACAACATTTAAATTTCATTCTGATTCGTATTGTGATCGTCGTCTCAAAGAGCCTCGATAATAATTATTCATCATAAGAAGTATTGTTTTTGGAGTATTGTTATGCATTTAGTGTGTCGTGACATTTTTTCATGTTTCTATTCATATAATTTCATACTTGGATTCTGGTAAATATTTTAGAAAAAACTAGTAACGATCACAAAAGTACCATCAAGTCTCGAGTATCTCTACTCTTTTAGTTCGTTATTGAACCACTTAATTATTCTTAGTTCTTAGTTTATTAATATTTGTGTTCCTGATTTCACTTTTTGCTAAAAAATATTATTTGCGACAATCACACATAAAGTAAGTTCACATATATAATTTCAAAAATAGCGAGGTTCGAACATCGAATAAAGATCGGTCTTTCACCGAAGCAGCATATTAATGTCAAAAAATAATTCACAATAAAGTAAGAAATATAAATACATACACATTATATAAAGACGGGTGAAAAAAACACACAAACACGCAGCCATTGACATAAATAATTATACATTAACAGTCTGCCGGATTATTATTACTACTTATGTTGTACCTTAACACTCTTAAGTTTTATTTTTATTATTCTATTCTATTATTTGTATTCATGTACTTCCTCAAACAAGTCCTTGATAAATATAGAGATTATGCATAACGCAATAAATACTAGATTATTTCTCGGAGCTATTTCTCAATGAACATGTGATATCCGACGTCACAAGCAATCGCCCTTGAATCTAATAAAACATTCAGACCGGTGGAAATTCAAATGTCACTCGACACAAAATGCCAACGGAAATGAACTATTAAGGCTTTGTACCAGCTCAAAGTGCTGAAAAACAATCTTCTGTGTCTGATATAAATTATCTCCTAGTAAAACCCATGGCACTCATCCAACATTCACGACATCCCGTCGTCCTTATATGTTTATCATATTTCAGCATGTTCAATGCGCGAATTACAGTGAACGTTGGCAAATGTTTCTGTGTCCTTATGGTTTTATCCTTGTATAACACTAAGCTTACCTGTCTAGCTAACGAAGAGACAAAGGTAGCTTAATGAAACCACAATATACATCCCTTTGACAGCATAAAATTAATTTCTCTGAAATTGTCATGACATTAAAATTCTCTAAGTACTGAGTAAGTATGAACAGCCACATTTGACTGTGAAATAATAGAAAAAATTTTAAAATAAATTAAATAAAACTTTAAATTGAAAAAAAACATTTATTATTTAAATATTATATTATTGTTCTTACTACATTTGGTTTTTGTTTTTTTAATCGTAGTATCAGGTGACAGAAGTAAAACTGTGCGAAAACAGGAAAGAGTGGGGTAAATTGGTGGTTAGGCAAAAAATGCAGGGTAAAAATTAAGAAAAACCGTTACAGGAAACCTCGGCACAAAAAAGTTAGTTTCGTGCCTTAGATGTCGGTGTGAAGAATGCCTGCCACTCAACCCGACATTTTGTAAATAAGTTTGGAATTATTATGATTTTTCACCTAAGCATGGCGTATGTACTCCCAGGGAATCAACGTTTTATTTCGTTAACAAAATATGTATGTGAATAAGGCACACAAGACGAAATAGTATCTTAAATATGGCATTGTAAATTGAAATTAAATTCTTAAAGTTATTATTCAAAGCATATTTCCATAAGGCTCTCACTTCTATGTAGTTTCACATAATATGCTTTTATCAAAACCAACATTACCTCCAAAACAATAATACATAAATCGATTATGTTTTGTTGTGTCAATAGTGTGCTGTATTCGAGTTTATTAAATTTATTTAAACTAAAGCAAGGACTCAATTTTTCTAAAACCTACCTTCCTCTTAAACTACATAAAATACGTTTATTTTATTTCGATGAAACAATCCAATTAAATATGCAAAGGGGAACTCTCGATTTAAACCCATTTAGTGCGTAAATAGTACTCTAATATGTGAACTGAAAACAACGTTTGTTTACCATTTCCGTCATCAGGCTATTAGAAAAAATCATAATTACCATAAACACATCAAAATAATCAAAGACAATAGACAAGTTAAACAAATTACTCGATTTGGTTGGTCGGTAAACACTCCTGTATAGGTGAAATTGTTAATATACTTTATATAATTAAGAAATTCGAAAGTCTAGTTGGGTAAAGCGCTTACACCTAGAATGTGGAAGAACCGGGTTCGAATCCCGGTAGAGATGGATTTTTTAAATTTTGAATTGTATTAAATTAAATATTAAGGAAGACAAAGTTATTACAGTAAAAATTACATTTGTTAATTATTTCCGAAATTTTGTTTTCAATTTAAATGTTTACGTGCATGATTTATCCACTAAACGGGTTTTAATCAATGTTAATGTTAGCTCTTCTAGCTATAAAACGAAATAAAGTGGAACTCATGAAACAAAAATGCTATTTTTTAGTGTGTATACCGTATAATATTGAAACTGTATTATATTTAATAATTGGGCGTCTAATGGATTGCACGAGTAGTGAGTGAGTGATACGCCCTCCAAACTTGTGACAGATTTGAAAAAAATGCTGACGTTGCACGTCGACTTTTTTTGTAAATTATACAAATTGCGTCATTATCCTCATTAATCATGATATCAGACTGAGACAAACGAAAACACGCACAATTTCAATTAGATTAATGTAGATACGTTCTTTACAAAAACAAAATCAATACTTGGCCAAGTTTTGAAATGAGACTTTGGATTGGCAATAGCCGTATACAATAAAGATTGTTAATTGTTTATGCGTTCAAGATAAAAATTAAAATTAAAACTGTTTATGGTATTCACGAAATATAATATTATCTTAGAAGTTAAGTAAATTAATCTATTACCACCAATCAAGTCTTTAATTGTGTAGCTGCATGTCCACTCCACTTTTTCAACGCAGAAGGTCGTGGGGTCTTATTTAGTAACTCAAAAATACAGTTCTCGGTCGACAGCGACAATATTGTGTTAGCTATGTGGTTTTATTTAATAAGTTGTCACTGTCGTTTGACAAGTTATCACAAGCGTTATTGTATTTACAAAGTTATCGCACAAGTTAGTAAATAGAATCAATTTGTGGTTCAAGAAGAAAATTTTTAACTTTAAAATGGACTTAAATGTATCAATATTTATTTTGGAGCCATCCTATCAACGAGGTACATAATACATGTGTAAAAAGTTGTTCTTTATAAGCTTTGTCGATAAATAGTTCCAAGAAACTTTACAAGTAAAATCACTTGTACATGACTTTTCAAAGAAATTTCGCACGAATGAAAGAGATATCTGTTCGAAACGAGTTTGGAAATTTATGACCCGGCACCTCCACCATTTCCTTCATTCATTCCATTCTCCACCATGACTTTGAGCTCATATTTATTTGTTTATTATTAAGAAGGCGGTGGACCTGTTAACTATTGTAAGTACATTTAAAGACTTGTATGAGTGACCAACATACAAAACAATTTCCCCGAAAACATTTTCAGAAGAATTTTGTATTTTTTTAAATTTGATTATGGAGGTATATAGTAAACTGTGCAGAAACACCCATGCCGGGGATCTTCCGACATATGACCGATAACGTCTTATCTTGGACGGTAATATTTATAACTCCATGGTCTAATGATTTGCGAATCATTAAATTAATAATAAAATAAATAAATATCAAATTAGAACCCGTGCGACAAAAGCGGTGTATTAATTAAGTTTATAAATAGTTATGTGCTAAAATTGGTCCCTTCATAGTAAGAATGTTTATTGAGATGTTTATTGGGTTCCACTCAAAGATAACTACCCGCGCCTATCATTTTTTTATTTCAATGGATACATTCTAGGCAGATATAAAGCTTATTCCCTCACGGTTGCGTGCTCAAAGCGTATAAACTCCAACCGTGGCGTATCTATCAACGTTTCAATTCCTCTTCGTGCGGATTAAGGAGTTTAACGTTTGACATATCCTTGTCACAATAATATACGCTCTTTACTTTATGGTAATCCAAAAATACCGTGAAATATCTATTACGACAAAGTGCTGGGAAATGTATAAGGATTAAAGGGGAAACCTTTCTCGTTTAAAAGTAAAAACGTGTTACATTTCTAAAAATCAATAGTGCCAGAGGGGAAGTGAGTGTTAACCAAAGTGACATACTGTGAAAAGCTTGTCAACTCCTTGTCAAGTACTCCTGATATAAACGTCATCAGGAATTTAAAAAAATAATATCCTCTGTTTGAGAGTCGCTTTTACAGTGTTGCAGGTGGGGCAATTCTGGTAATTGATCACTTGGATTAGTGTAATTTGAGATAAGATTATTTACTCTTGTAAGAATATAAGACTGTCACTATACAAATACTACAGGCTATGGGTTAAATCATTGTTCTCTACTAATTTGAAAGATTTTGCAATATAAAATATAATTAATAGTTAGAGATTTTTTTGCTATTAATGTCTATAATTAGTCCTTAATATATTAAAAACATGATTTCAGCTCAACACAAACAATGAAGTTTATTGTCAACTCATATTCTGACAATAAATATCTCGAACACGTTGTAAATGCATTTTGTGTAATTCTGTTTATTCATAATTATCCCCCTTACAGTATTACAAGCTCCAGTTACCATGTATTACTCAAATAAATAATCATGCAATTATAAACTCCAACGTGAACGTGATCTTAAACAATCGGTCTTGTCAGATCAGCAGAGATCGGAATACGTTATTTTTTTATTATTATTATATCCTTCTTTTGACAATCTGTTGGTTAATTAGATTTTCTCCCCATTTTTTTTTTTATATTCCGGTAGCAAAGCTTGTTTCATAACTCGCAAGATAAAATCATAAATTCATAATCAACGAGTATTGTAACTCGCATTAAAAAAGGTATATTCATATTAATTTCTTCTTATCTAATAGAACACAAAGAATGTGTATAGGTACAATACATTTTCTCTACGAAGAACTATGTTACCTTCAGAAGCGTAGGAACGAAATACAATCACGATATTAACACAAAGAACTTCCAGTCATATTTTGCAACTCTTATATACCAATTTAATTTTTAATACAATCCAGAAATTAGAATATCTATCCCGTTTTTTACTTTCTGGATGTTATTAAAAATGAAAAAATTCGTTTAAGAGAAAGCATTTGATGTTCGGCGCATTCCTTGTCCTGCAGCAATAATGCATTTACATATTTGGCATACTGAAGGACATCTGTACGCGCTTATCACATCAGATTTTCAACATTCATCGTAGATATCAGAAAATGCATTGTTATTTGGGTGTTTTTGACCATTTTGACAGAAACAAAATTCTACTTTATTTTTATTTTTATTAACGTAAAATGCTATCATGATTCCACAAATTAATTTTTACACAATTATGTAAAATCACAAATAGAAGCGACTTAAATTGTCCACGAAATTTGAAAGCGCGTAAAATGAACATGCCGACCTTCTCTTTACAAATAACCTAATGCAGTGTTGTCTTACTAACGAAACGGAGAAATCCACTACACCACCCCTCGTGGTTTTCCATAGAGTGAACGAAGTGTAGCAGAGTTATCAGGATAACCCTCGATAAATATAGACCGTGACGTGAGGGCGTAGCCACTGACCGCTGGTCAATGGGATTTGCAATGAACTCCAATACCTTGGAGATGAAAATCGACTTACATTGAAAACCGATAACTAAAAGGCTGGAGTTGTATTTTACACGGATGGTAAGTAAAATAGTATGGGCGACTGAATTAGTTGCATGATTTATGCCATATAGGGCAATTTCTCACATAAATTAGTCCTGCCTCAAATCATTCTTCAATTATACATTAATTGTAAAATAATATAATATATGAGTGACTTTAAAGACCAGATTGGTTTTAATATTATGTTGATATATTTGTCGGACAAAGCGTTTTATAACATCTGAACATTATAATTAAAATAATGTGTTATTGATAAGATTATTAAAACAAGATTTACAGATTACGTCAGTGCTTCGTTTTTCGAACGAGTGTGTTCAAAATTCAATCTCACTAATAGAACGAATATCACCCTTATTTTGAGTTTAAGAAGCAGAAAGTCACATTTTTCTTCATGAAAAGCGTTCTTCACGTGACAATAAAGAACTTAATAAAGTCAAGATCTCATATCGTACGGATACTTGGTTTCGACTTTCTTTGCCTCCATTTTGTAAGTTAACATGAGATGAATAGAAGCGTGGGATCTGGGATCGGCTACAAAGATCCAAGTTGTACGGACATAACACAAAAAGCTTTCGCGCAGAATAGAAGACCTCTCAATTCATAATCAGTCCCTTTATGACAGTCTTAGAGAAATGTGATTAGGTTTTAATATTAATATGTTGCTCGGCTTTGTGAAACTCACGTCAGTTTACCCGAATAATGTACTTGAGTCTGACAGTTTAGAGTGGCGTGTGCGAAGCCTAGGGATATGAAGAAAGATTGAATGACAGGGAAGTTCAAGTGGTGTTATTATGTGAGAAATATGATAAAGAAGGGTGAAAGGAAGATAAGTCGTTTTGCAACAGTGTTATTAAGTCTTGAATATTTTGCAGATACAGTTTGATGACTTAGAAAATAGATGATTGACTGACATAATACAGCTAGCTTTTAGAATCACTTAAGAGGCTTGTAAGCGGACGCTCGGCGTCAGTACTTTACTTTTCGGATTACATGAAGAAAAATCAATTTTTTCTTGTTCTGTTTTCACCCTCCGACAGATAACATAATACTTATTTCTCGTACATAGCCCCTTTTTAATTTCATGCGGGACTTCAAAGTCCATAAATATTTATAATTTTAGTCAATATTTTAAACATTTGTGTGACTAAACGGGGTCAAAATTAACTTTAAAAAAAGATTGAGATTGGATTGGTATCACCTTTCTGAGAATGTACACAAAATAATAATGACAAAATTTTGATCATTGGAAAAATAAAGGTATAGTTCAAAAAGTACAAACGCACATCTTCGGCTCAAATCGTAGCGTTCCCGTGCTAATTAATTGAGATTTCGAACCTCATCCAGTCCTACTCAATGCTGCTTAGAGTCAAGTACTCAAGCTTTGACCATCCTCGTTTGGAATATAATTTGAAAACATTGATATAGCTAAATTCAGAGCGTGCATAAATTTAAGGTTTAACATCGTACTTAAATGCAGACATTAACCGAACTTGGCTATAAAGCTGTTAACAATCGATTGGGCCCTGAAGTATCTTAACAAAGATTTATCTGCATCACGTGATATCATTTGCAAAACTACGCCAACGTTGATGACTTTAATAGCATTAGTGTAAATTAGAAAGTTAAATTTAACATTTTGAACCATCTGTATCAACCATTCATCAATAGAATTGCAATAGATAGAAGAATACAAGAACCTGTCCAGGTTTTTAGAGACGTGTTATTTATTATTATATAATTATTAATGATAAAAACTATAAATATATCAACGAGCATAGCCCTTAAACATAAATTAGTTGTCTGAGATATCCCTAAATAATAACAATAAAATATATACATATTTAACAGTAGATCTAAACATAACAAATAAAATAGATAAATATGAGAAAACGTTATAAAATCTCGACAGTAAAACACTGGATACCGTAGCTAATTGGTACAGCTCGAGATGCAATATATTTTTCATAACACTTTGAAATCGGACTTTCAAAATGAGTGAGTTTTTTAATTTGTAAATAATCTTGTTCTACTTAATTCAAATCTACGTTATGTTATATTTGTATTGTTCTATTCTGAATTATCCTTGTATTTGATTTGATTTGTATTGTATTTGACATTGTGGTACGTTGTACTGTAGCAAATGAAAACAACAAACAAACAAACATTTATGTGTTAAAATATTAAAACTATAATGGAATATGACATTAAATAATATGCTTGAAAACATAGCTACGGAAAGTTACACTGAACAAAGTGTTCTGTCTATGCACTAGTTACTTTTAATCCATCGAAGCAACATTGGTTTAGGCTAATTTCCGTTTGTGATTGTTGGAATTAATTAAACCATAAATTACTGCCTGAATTATTTAACTGGTCTTCATGTAACAAACATTATTGGAATGTGACATAGCTAGACATGTTAGGTAAATGCAATACAGTTTACATAACACTATTAAATCGGATATTCAAAGTGAGTCATTCGCATACACATAGTATACTAATTGTGGCTGGTTCAACGTTAAGCGACTTACTTAGAATCAAGATACAGATTTTAAATCCATCCTTAATTATCTCTCATTAAAATACATCAGGCCAATTTAGTTATATTTAGTGTGTTGTCGTTTTTAATTACTCCCTGACGATGTTGGGTGAAAAATTTTCTGCAGCACTCTCTCTAGCAAAAGATAATTTCGACTCTTTAGAAAAGCATCCAAATCTGAAAATATATACTTCTTTTAGTAAACATGCTTTTCTTCAGAATTATTACCAACATAAAACCGATAAAATTTAATAAAAAATAAGTACACTTATCGGATGAAGTTGGAGATGCGTACTGGCGTGGGGGATAGAAATACGATGAGCTGCCAAGAAACTGTACGGTTTTGATAAATCGCTGGAATATTGGAGATTTGAGAAGTGATAGGAAATTACATTTTGCCATGTATATTGGTGAATGAGCGTCAAATCGGGGAATATGGTGATAACAATTATTACTTACTTCTATGGAGAATCCAATATAATATTGCGTCTACTCTAAAGTGGATTTATGTTCTGATCAGTTAGTAATGATAAGACACATGACTATACTGAACAGTCAATAAAGAACCTATATTCGCACTTTCTCACACACTCGCACACACACGCACATGCAGTAACGATCTAAATATAATTTAAGGAAGGAAATGGTGGAGGTGCCGGGTCATAAATTTTCAACCTTCTCTGGGGACTCCCATCTTATCCCCAGTGCCAATAAAACATTCTGAATCATCTTTGTTGAAGGCCAGTGCCAACAAAATACTCGTCAAACAGATGTCGTGTTCGTTTTTTTTTTTCGAGAGACGTGACAAACGCATAGGCGGACAGAACAGTGACGCTAATAAAGTAAAATAACTTATAATAATAAGTATTATTGATGTTACGACGTAAAATTGTTTAATCAGATCAATGTATTATAAATAGTATTTCCAATGTAGCCAGCATTAAATACGAGCTATAATAGGAGATCCAAGCGAGCGTACATATTATGATGTTATGACGTGAAATTGCTTCGTGTTGAAATTCGAAACCATGCCATATCGTCATTGTTTAGTTAAATTTGCGTTGTTACATAATTGCCGTCACTTGCCAATCATGTAATGAAATTAAACTCGAATCGAAGTGTAATTGGCCGGCGAACTGGCACTTGGGTGAGAAAGTAATACGTCACTCGGGAGCCGTCTGTATTCCACCGCACTTCAAACATCGCGCGACGTTGGCTGGTGATGCGAAGCTAGAGCTTAACTTCATCTGATTTGCATTAAAGCTCTCTTGAAATTAAAGCGCCTACAAACAGGTGTTTAAATACTCTTTTCATTGAATTTGAGTCAAAATTAGGGAGCAAAATATATGCATCACTTTTCAGTTCGTCCGAACGTCCGTTCGTCTGAACGTCCGTCCGTGCGTGCGTGCGTGCGTGCGTGAGTCATGTCTCACGATGGAAACCGAGCATGACTTTCGATTGACACGTGTTTTTTTGGTTATATCATTGTGCTGCATTGAGGATAATACAGAATGTGTTTGGTGACCGTGGGTGTAGAAGGGTGGGGCTTACCCTAAAAAGTTTGTACGGCCACTTACTCGTCACCTCTTCTCTTAGTAAAGTCTAGTCCAACAAGCGTGGAACATAAGGGTTTGGCTCGCTCCCTACTTTGAGTATTACGTGGCCGTGTTATGTGCAATATATAACAAACACTCTATTACTTAATTAGTATAATATCACAAAACATGATTTAGTGTTTTCAAAAAAAATGCAATTTTTTTAATACGTTTTCGATACGTCGATACGTTTTTTGAATATTATTTCTAAACAATGGAATTCATCATCTAAGAACTTGTATTTAAACATTTTTTGTATATTTTTTTTGTTGTTTTACGATAAGTAAAATCCTAAAATGTAACAGGAAGTAAAATAATATGAAAATATACTCATTGAAGCTAAGGATGGGAAAAGGGGGAAAATGTTCATTTTACACAACATTATTTAAACGTTTGTCTTCTTTCCGGGGAATGATTTTTTTAACCCTGAGGTCCCTTTTCACATTCCGCATCATGTAAATACACTAGGAAACGCTCAGTTGGACGCGTTGATAAGCGAGCACGTGCTATAGCTAGACCCACAATGCACATTTTTTTAAATTTTAAAATTTGCGACGTTCGCTGTCCACAGGGCCATGTTTCCGATATTATTTATTATTGCCAAGGTATTTGGGTGAACCCGTATGTAAATCTTTACTTTGTGGATAAAATCCACCGCCATCTAAAGGACCTTGACTCATTGGGAAAAATATTTAAACTCTTTGGTGACAAATAATAGACTGCTTCCTCGAAAGTATTTTGATTACTCTTAGGTGGCAGTGCATTAGAAACTTCGCGCGTCTTTTCGTTGCCATGGCAACGTTACTTTTGTTATAATGTAATTTCCATCTACACTACTTATCGGATCAAACTAAAATTAACATATTCGTGACCGGACGGACATTCTAAATGATTTGGCTATCTCAGATTTTGTCGCCGGTTAGTTTGAAAAAAAAACTTTCGATTAACTTTAATGTAACTTTTTAACTTTTTGAACGATTTTGCCACAAAACTAATGGCATTCAATCGAGAACAAAGCTTGCGGATGGTCAAAATTTCAACTCGATCCGAGCCTCCGTTCGAACGTTATGGCGAGACATACAAACAAAAAAACAAACAAACAAAAAAAACAAAAAACAAAACGAGTGACAAATTTTTCCGGCAGAGTCAAATGGAAACGCTCGCTTCGCTCGCTTAACTAGGAAACGCTCAGTTGGACGCGTTGATAAGCGAGCACGTGCTATAGCTAGACCCACAATGCACATTTTTTTTTAATTTTAAAATTTGCGACGTTCGCTGTCCACAGGGCCATGTTTCCGATATTATTTATTATTGCCAAGGTATTTGGGTAAACCCGTATGTAAATCTTTACTTTGTGGATAAAATCCACCGCCATCTAGAGGACCTTGACTCATTGGGAAAAATATCTAAACTCTTTGGTGACAAATAATAGACTGCTTCCTCGAAAGTATTTTGATTACTTCTAGGTGGCAGTGCATTAGAAACTTCGCGCGTCTTTTCGTTGCCATGGCAACGTTACTTTTGTTATAATGTAATTTCCATCTACACTACTTATCGGATCAAACTAAAATTAACATATTCGTGACCGGACGGACATTCTAAATGATTTGGCTATCTCAGATTTTGTCGCCGGTTAGTTTGAAAATAAAACTTTCGATTAACTTTAATGTAACTTTTTAACTTTTGAACGATTTTGCCACAAAACTAATGGCATTCAATCGAGAACAAAGCTTGCGGATGGTCAAAATTTCAACTCGATCCGAGCCTCCGTTCGAACGTTATGGCGAGACATACAAACAAAAAAAAAAAAAACAAAACAAAACGAGTGACAAATTTTTCCGGCAGAGTCAAATGGAAACGCTCGCTTCGCTCGCTTAATTAATATATTTTTAAAGTTATAATATAACAAAGGCAATCTAATTGCGCAAATATTCCCGAGATTGTTCTTACAATTTACGAGACAGCACATTCTGCCCATTAGCAAAGTTACTACATAAGTTAAAAGAAAACTGTCAGCTATGGAGCCCAAATAAGGTCCATGACAATACTAGATTTTAACTAACATTCGGAAAATAGATATCGTAGTGGTGTTAACTAGGGATGACATAGGGTATGATAAAATAAGGATTCTGTTCCAGACCTTCTCGGATTCGGGTAACCCGAGTACCTGGACACCAGATATCATCCCTAATATTAACAGTCATACTTGTCTTTTCTGTAGGATCGAATGCTAGCTGCAGGATAAATCAGTTTCTACCAGTGTGACTCTCTTTAGATGACTAGTTGGTAATATGGTTTTTTGTTAGTTATGAAGGAATCACAACACCTTTCAGTAGGGACTGCTGGTGGCTGGAATGGATCCAGTGACCTCTGAAACCCCCACCATTTAAGCAACGTTCTACCACTTTTGGCGTCACTCGATAACAGTCATAGCAACCGTTTGTTGGAATAAAAATATTGTTAAGTTTTATTAAACCAGGTTCGGGTTTAATTTGAAATTATCACAAACCAATCTTGCGTCCGTTTAAATATATTTCAAACGGACCCCGAGATTTTTTCACGAGACCGAATTTGCGCACACAAGAAAAATAACCAGGAAACCTTACATGTTACCATACATGCCTACATAATTATTGAAATCGTTTGGTAATCTAAGTAATAATTACCATATACAACGTGCTGAATTAAAGAACATCGCGATTTTGAACGTATTAATCGGCAAATTAAACACTCAACTCGCGATTCAGCTTTCTCTAATATACCGATCTTCATAATCCAATTCCCCATTCCCCCACTCTAAAACAGTCCAGGATTTATTTTTAATGAGCCGATAAGATTTAACTTGTATAACCAGCTCCCTTAACTAGTCTTCAACCCCACCATAAAGCCAGACTTACAAAACGTTGACCTACAGTTGAAAGTTTCCAAACTTCTCGGACCATTGCAAACGAATTATTCAAAACTTATGCCAGAACGACTTGAACAAAATCTGAAAATACGAATAATTTAAGTTTATGGTGTGCATAGTGATTGCATATTGAATAACATTGTAAAAAAACTGTAATTCGTTGAAATGCATTTTGTGCGGTACATAAATAAACTCCGAAGTACTCTGACTATACTATTTGAATTTTAATTCATTTGATTGAAGAATAATTAAAACATGGTAATTTTCTCTAACGTGGTATTTTTTTATTTAATCAAAATTTCAGAATTATATATTAATATTTATTTGTTGAGAAGTATGAGTGTTAATGTTATTTATTGTTTATTTTATGAACATTACAATTGGTTTTAAAAAAATTCTTCCTTAACTAACAAAAATTGAGTTCTCATATGACTGGACGACGCTAAACAACAGAGGCTTTAATACATTCAGTTCAGTCAACTTGCAAAGGACGGTCTATAATACGTCCGCATTATTATATGTGTAGCATATCGGGCCAACTTTTCCCCTTGTAAATTGATATCCGTGAGTGAAACGAGTGTGGGTAATAACGCCACAGTCGACTCGGTTTATTATTTTGCTCTACACCCCAAGAAGCCTGTGCTACATCCAAGATACTTAACTTGTACCGACTACCGACTCTCGAAGTGAGAAACGGGAACGACTCTGAAATCAACACAACGTAGCTGACAAGCTGACTGGAAAAGTTTCAATAATGATGCTGCCGTTTGGAAACGATCCGGCAACGTCACTAAATAGAATCCTCGAGCTAAGCCTAGTGACAAGACCATTGTTTATAGTGTGACCCCTCCTTGTTGTGTATGAAAAACTAGTAAGGACGTTAACCCTTCCATTAAATTTGAAGGCAGTAAAATATTCGATCGATATCTTTCTTAAGTTACCATGATATAGAAATAGGGTGTTGGAAGCGAACACTAGTCTTTGTATAATATGCTTCCGTTCATAATTATTCTTTCTTTTTTTAGAAAATATCAAATAACCAAAAACGTGGTTGATACGTGTTACTACGAACGATTTAATTTCGTTTTTTTTAATTTCTCGTGGGAAATCCGCCCAGAGTTAATTGCATGCCACTCTCCAGATCTGATGTATTAACTAGATTTTTCGGAGTTATAGTGGTGGGGAAGGGGAAGGGGAAGGGAATGTCCATGGGCTGGTAGAGAGGTCTCAATCCCTTGCAATTGTACTAACGATTGGATAAACCTTGGAGAAAGTTTCTGTCAGGATTGCTGGTGGCGGGGGCGATCCGAGACTTCCCTAAGCGAACTAGTAATATCATGTACGCATAAATATATTAATATATTTATTTACTGGTGCTCAAATGAAAAATGACATACATTTCAGTATACAATACACCAACACATGCAAAAAATTTTTTTTTCGAATATCAAATCCATTTTCAATATTAATTATTTCATTTTTGTTTAATCGGTAAAAGATTTTGCACTTATTCTTAGGCCTACTTCTCGGCACCAAAACGTGTTTTTCTACTTATATCTTACTTTTTAATTTGAGGTAAGCCAAACGTCAAAATTGATATTTTTTATATTTTGTAATAATATTTAATATTTGTATGCCACATAATGTGTACGTTGTATTATGTACGCTGTTCATCGCCCAACTCTGGCGCACATATTATGATTTTTAGTTATGGACTAAAGAATACCAGGGGAGAGGCTTCGAGCCCCACGACCATTCCTCAAAACAGACGGACGATACGATATGTCCTTTGGCTTTCTTAAAAATAAAATAAAATAAAATATGCCAAATTTGATTTTCGTCTATAGGCCTACAGTGACACCATCCGTCCACAGAGATGTAATTAGTAAATTAAAACCTTGACCTTGATGAACCCATGATAAGTCTCATAATTGACATCTGGCTAGGCCTACACTAATGTCAGCCAAATGTCAACCACCATGACAATTAAATTTCCCTCTTGGAGTTTAGCCTAATCAGCGTTGGGCACCGACTAGAGTAAAAATAGCCGTGAATCAGAAGAACTCAGGTGGTTCTCATAGCTATGCCGTGTAATTAACTTGGTCAGGGAAGAAAGGGCCGATTAAAAAAACTACATCCACACTTCGTTTAACTCAGCTGTTGTCGTTTTATCAAGCGAAACTCATCCAGTGAATTCTACTCATTATTTTTTACATTCCGTTTGTATAAAGGTCAAAGGCGTTACGGTAAACACGTACAGTAGCGTAATGTGTTGGTTTGATATGGGACAACAAACGCTTAGAATGTTGCTGTTTAAATTCTTTTAGTTTCGTTTGTTGCAGCAGAGGGTGTACTATTGGGATGAAAACATCTGCGTAGTAACGAATTGTGAACTTCTCACCAAAACCTACGTTTTAAGAATGAAAAAGTGAAAAACCACACAATTCGACTTGATTTTGTACCATTGTATTGACTGAGTATTAAAGTCAAGTAGAATTGAGCGGTTATTTATAATTTTATTGGGTGCACATGGAGCATCACTAAATGTAATTATTCATAACAACTAAATTAGTATATTATTTTGTAATATTCATCAAGGGCTGTTTATCGAACTCATTTCCACATTTCCCTTCGTAAAAAGTTTGAGAAAGTTTTATCATAATGGCCGGTGGTAGTGATAACAAAGGTGTCTCAGTGCTCAGTTTTAATTTTTTTTATGTCTATCGTATTCAGTTAAAAGTTAAAAGGTTAAGTTAAAGTTAAAGTTATTAGTTAGGTTTAAGGTTAAGTTAGTTATTAAGTTAATCTATTAAGTTAAAGTCAAGTTAAGTAAAGTTAAAGTTAAGCTAAGAAGTTAAATATAGTTACAGTTAAAGTTAAAGTTAAGTTAAAGTTAATTGTTAAGTTACACAGTTATTAATAAAGCAACTTAATAATCAGAATTTTGTGGATGCCTAGTGAGTTACCATCATTTACCGGTGTGACTCTTTGTAAACTAGGTTATTGATGTTATTATTTGAAGATTGTCCAAGGGCTGTTAGCCCTGTTACTAGAGGATCATCCCAGCATTCGCCTAAACGACTAAAGAAAGATTTTTTTATTCGCGATTCACAGTTGCGGGAATCAAAACTGCAACTTACATAATCAGAATTTCGCAGCATTCCGCATGAGCTACCTCTGACGGTCATTCCAATAAACGTTACTTTTTTAAAGTATTTATTTATTTATTTTTTAAAGTATTAAAATTACTAAGCAATTATAAAATTTATACACAGTCGAATATAAACCGCATGGGCCAAGCCATGGACCCAATATTTTGTGCGTTATTCAGAAGGTAAATCTAATTTTCTTTGTTACATTATTCGAACAATATGTCTTTATGCTCGGGTTTCGGATTTTGAGACTTATCTTCACACAATACTATACGTTACAAAATGCCTGTTCTCCGCTGAAAAATATAGTGAGAAGAATATTTACTTTCGGTCGGTTGGCAGTGCTGAATGTGGAACCTTCGTAAGAATAACAAGCAGAAACATCCTCGTCTTGCAAACAAATTATCGGAGTTGAAACAAAGTCAACTTACAGATGTCACGAAGTAAGTCTTATCGTACGACCTAACAAAAACTACTTAATAAATGTTTGGCAAAAACAACACGAAATTTTCACGGCATATAAAATAAAACCATTCAGACAGAATAGCTCCAAAAAAGTTGCAATCCAAAAATTTATCGCCGTGTACTTTTCTGTATTGAAATGATGCCAGGAAAGTTATATATTATTATGCTGTTGACTTTCCTGAAAATGCGCACATCCGTACAGGGTGCACGTTGAATCGTATTCTCGAGAGAGAAGCGGAAGGTCACGGGAATGGGATTGCATCCGGTCACAAGTTACCTCGTAATCAATCTATAGAGTCGCGTTTCTTTTCAAAGCCTTAATGTCTTGTTTCTAGCCCCTGGCAATGTTGGTACAGCCGATTAGGCCGTTCTAAATGTTTGATAATCGATACTATGTGTATCCTGCCAAAAAACGGAATAGCACGTAATATTTTAATGACTTGAAAGTCTTAAAAATTATTAACATTTATTTGAATTTCATAAGCATCAATGTATTCATTCTCCAAACCTAATAGCCATCCATTTGTCAATAACAGTTCATGCAGTCTTCAAAATAATTGTCAAACTTAGAGACCCATACTTTCATAATTATCATTTACATAAAAATGAAATACTCTTTATCAAAATGATATAAACTTGATATAAATTTAAATTAAGTGTCAAATATACGAGATTTACTTTAAATTTGTATAATAATTACTTGTGTTTGAACGAAAGCAATGATATTTTCTAACAGATCGTTTGACCAACCTACGAAAATACGAAATGCTTTACATTAGAAGTATGAAAATTACAAGTTTAAAGTTTAAACATAATAAAGATAACAATATATTATCTTGTGACTGTATCTGTTTTTCGTGAAAGAAGCTGTGAGAAGCGTGATATAGTTTTGAAACTAAAGCGAGTCAACATTCGCCATCTACTCATGATCCAAATAACCCTATTAATTTCAACAGCAAACAACGCCTTTCTTTACACAAAGTGTGTTTACAATCCGCGCTAGTTGGCATATAAGTGTGTGTTAGTGTTGATGGGACATGCAGTGTGTCAACACGGTTTTCAATCTTTAGACGACCATCCTTATCCATCTTGTAGTGCATAATCTGCATAGCATTACCTATTAATTAATTTAAAGTAGGTATGTCTTCTGGAACGCTACTTTGGTGGTTGGAGAGATTTAGGTCGATGAGAATATTCTAATATTGTAATATGCATTCCTAACAAACCAACAGAATACCTTGCATTCCCCATTAATTCCGAAATAATTACAGATTATATACTCTCTTCAGTTATTAATTAATATTGAGTGTTAGGAAAATAATTGATTGAAGCTTTCACCACATTTAACGGACTATGGGGGATATATTTACGTTTAAATTATATTCTCTCTCCAAATCCTGCTCCATCTTACGTTCACGAAAATTACCGAAATAAAACCGACAGTTGGGTTCATGCATAACGCGCAAGACTCTGATTCGGGATGTTCGGGGTTCGAATCACGCCACTAGACATTCTGGCCGTAAGTTTTTCTGAAGTTTTCTTCAATCTTTAATGTAAATGCAATCCCTAATTTGGCATTTTGTTCACAAAAGTTACTAGTAGAACCTAAACTTTTGTCAATAGCATGAACTTAAGCAAACATTTTGGAATAACAAGTAAGTTTTAGTATATAGTTAGAGTGATATATTTTAGATGTTTGTCAACGCTAATTTTTAATTTCAATGTATTTTGATCAATTGATTGTTATTCTGAGTCGTAAGGCAACAGCGCTGGCTACAGAGACCAATAAAGTTTCATTAAATTATATAGCAATACTGTGTCAAAATTAACATTTTTCACCATTAGTGGATTAATTAATGCTAATATTTTGGGAAATCAATGTCATAGAAAAAAGTTAATGCTAATTTTATGTTACCCTAATAAAATATATAATGAAACATAGAAAGACGGACGTTACCAAATGAATCCATCTGGGAAAAGCAGACAGATTGTCTTCTGCCCCAGAATACTCCTCGAGTATTCGACCACATGATAGGGGCCCGTAGGTGTATGTGATTGATGTGGGGATATCCTAACAGGGCCCTGGCCGTGTTCTCTAAATCGCCTGGATTAGCACAGGATAGAATCCAAGATGGAGGACTCAGCTCATCCATCTATGGTATAACACCACATTCCCTGACAATGGTGGCCAAGATATGCAATTAACTTTATTTAATGTTATAGCTTTAATCAATAAATATTATTTTGATTTGATTGAAAATATATTTCATGACGTATAAGCTGGGTGAGGTATGTAGTAAATTTTTCTAGTGACTAGCTGGTTCCAAAGCAGAAGATCGTTGTATCAAATCGAAAATTCAGACAGAGATTGTTTTATCCCTTCAAATACAGGCCTCTTAACTCCAAAAATAATTACATTTAGGTAAACGGTGACTTTGGAGCTGCCCTAGCAACAGAGCTTATAATAAATGGATTAAATGTCCCGCACTAAAGTCAATACAAATTTCGTAAAAAATTGATAAAAAAGATAATTTGTATTGTAATGGCATAACTATTTCTCTCGTATTCTAGCACAAGTGGTAGTGAGTTCTAGAAATGTTGAAATGATTTATAGATGTGAACATTAAGTCTACGCTGAAGAAAGATTAATGTAGGCATAATATACATTCTATGTTTAGGGAGCAAAGCTGAACTATACATGCATAACTTGTCTGTCTGTCTGTCTGTCTGTCTGTCTGTCTGTCTGTCTGTCTGTCTGTCTGTCTGTCTGTCTGTCTGTCTGTCTGTCTGTCTGTCTGTCTGTCTGTCTGTCTGTCTGTCTGTCTGTCTGTCTGTAAATTTGTCACCCATCAACAAGGGTGATATTACGTGTTTTTCATGACCCTTGGTGCAGGAAGAACGTGGCTAGTCGTTTTCAAAAGTTGCATTATTGTGTGTTTAATACCACCACCAAGTTTTCAATAAAATGAGGATAAGACTTTATTTTTGTGTACTTCGTCGTAATCTGTTATTTAACTAGCTTCGCTGCCAATTTTGTGTACTCCTGTATACCCTTGCCATCAAGACCTAATTTTTAACCACCGAAAAATTACAAAATTTTAAATAAAAATAAATTGTAATTGTAAATATCGTATCCGAGACCGAAACATTTCCGTGTGGAATTTAACAGAGTCTAAATAGAGTCGACTCTGGTTCTATAACAAACCCCCTGTGTATCGAGCTGAGTGCGCACGAAACAAAGAAAATCGAATGTGCACTATAAACAGCGTGTGATAATCGATAGCTGATAAGAGTCGTACGCAGTTGGTTGTAATCACGGATAGAGCTAGTCTATGAAACTCAAGTGTTGTGGGGATATACTAGGCGCACTTTGCTGCACGTGATAACATGATGACACACTTGTCAATATTAGCACGCTTCCTGACTAACCGAACTCTTGCCGCCAACCGACGGAGATATGCCCTTTTATCATTAATCACGTATTATTTTATTTTAAGTCCAACTCAAATGCGCGCGCTCAGGTGTTGATCATTTCTGCTGAACCGTTGTTAATGCCATTACCAAATTGTGCATAAAGTACTTTTATGTTGACATCCGCACTTGGTTGCAAAAAATAAGCCTTAAAGATCCATTGTGAGACATACCGGAAAAAATGGGAAATCCAAAATATGGATTTCAATTCAGGAAATTCCCACCAAACCGTTTATCTTACGATAAAACCAAATTTACCTGCGCGTTCACATTGATTTAAACGTTGATATACAATGAACAAATTTGCGTTAAAAAATCTGTACACTTGGAATAAATTCGCTAAGTTGACCAAAATGGAGTAAATTACGGTGATTTTACTAATTTTTAATTGAAAATTATTGACTTAATTTAGAATACGCGTACTGGATACTATAGACTTATTCTTTATTAACGTTTGTGTGAAATTTGATAACGGTGTTATAAACCGTTTACCCGGAAAAAACAGAGAGCTGAGCGCCTAAACTCGTCTCCGCGCCAGCCTCAGCGACTCCTTTTGAGTGAAGACAGATAACAAAATTATTAAAATTACAACACAGAACAAAATACCGTTAAAAGTTAAAACTACGCACTCATCCACTGCGGGATATTTCGGCAGAACCCACTGCCTTCCTCGGACGCCAGCTTACTAACCGAGGTAAGAGCGAGTATGCCTTTTCTAGTACTTTATTTTATTTTTTACTCATCACAGCCAAGTAAATCGAAAATTTTCGTTTGAGACTGCTTTTTGGCAAGGTATGGTGTCCACGTAAATACTAGACATTACAGTAACATTGTTATTATTTCAATGAATTTTATGCGAACCGTCAATGTTGGCAAGCGTAAAGTTTAAAGCGTAAAGACTCTGATTCGGAAGGTCACAAGTTCAAATCCCGTCGAAACCGGCAGCCCTATACTGAAAGTTTCTTCCAAGGGTTTCGTCAGGCTTTAATGCAAATGCAAAGGAATGAGTTCTCTTAAACGGCCCTCGGAGATTCCTTTTTTACAAAGTAATATCTAGTTTGACAACTGAAGAGGGACATGCATTGTACCTAGGGCAGATTTTCCACTAGAGTTTGTTTTTAAATTGCATTTTATGCATTGTGCAAATTATATTGGTTATGATTAAAGAAATTATGATTATTCCATGAATTCGTGAGAAAATAATATCCGATAAGTGATAACCCTTGATGGTCTACCCTTATAAAATACAAGGATAAGAATTATTTCATCTATTTGCTAGTGACATCATAAGTAACTTTGCAGTGTACGTAAGAGGAAACTGCAATAATTTAGCATAAATGATGCGTTTCCTGTGAGTGCCAAGAGCCGTACCGTATGTAAAGCAAGCGGGGCTTACTTTGAAGCACATTATTAAATCCCCATGCATGTTACTTTGTGAACAGGTCCTATAACGTGCTTAATATAAAATATGTAAGCGTTTTGTTAAACTTAATAAATACTTGATACCTGATACAATAGTCATGGTAATCTTACACTACATATTATTTACTAACACTTCTTTCTATGAAAATGTAAATCCATTGCATTTAAAAGAGATTTATAAACTTTATTTTTAAAAAAATAGGAAAACTTTCGTGAATGACTGCTGTTGTTATAGTCACGTGTGTGAAAAGAACAGTGTTTATAGTTAATCATTTTTAAAATAATATGCAATTAATTTGAAGAAATTAGCTTAAAACTTGAACCGAAAGTGCTCTGTATGCCGGTTTAGTTGTGTGTATTCCATGCTTAATGCACCGTAATAAAATAAATGTAATTACAACACTTATTCTTCCCAGCTCTGTCTTGATAACTGATATCAAAGAACAGTTTCCTTTCAGCCATAGAAATAGCCCTTCAACTGTGGGAATTGATTGTAAAGTTACAATCATGGTCGTTTAATTAGGTTGCAATCGCAAAGCTATTCCGGTATGTACATCTATCACTCAGTACCAATCTCCTTCCTGTGTGTAAGAGTTGTAACAACCCTGAGTCCTGACTGCATGGTTTTAAGGTTAAACATCAGGAAATACACCGAAGAATTATAAGCCCTCAAAAATCTTATGAATGAATGTTTAATGAACAAGTTTTTGAAAGATTTTTCAAATGCTTTAAAAATGTCAGCAATGTTATTAGATTTGGTGCTCCATCGTTTGTCCTATCGGGTTATGGTTTGCACCAAAATGTTAAGAATGTACAAATTGCGCTATCTGAGCACATTTTTCAATAATTGCTCACTTTTGTTAGTAACTAACCGTAAATGTGCCACCAAGTAGGTAATTTGTAGTAATTTCACAAGCTTGCGTAGGGGAAAAATATTTTAAATATTAAAATGTGCTCTTTAGCGACATGCGCTCATCCCTTGTTAAGGCTATTCGACCACCTTTTTCCATTTTCCAAAATATGCTACCAAGTCAAAATATAGTGAATGGCTTTGAATCCTGGCTCTTTTAGAAAAACAACACTATTTTTTTCAAATTTTTCTGATCCGGTACAAAGCCAATATCGTTACCTCAAAATAATTTTAAACTTCAATTCGCTAAGGCGCTCCATTCAACGTAGGGTGTTGTGTTTTTGTGACATTTTTTCAACTGGTTTTCTATAGGCTGACTGAGAGAAAATAGATTTTTTTTAAATTGTCTTTCTTGCGATTTTTTCGTTTGGCGGTACTGCAGGAAAGACAATTGTTTAAAAAATATATTTTCTCCCAGTCAGCCTATAGAAAACCAGTTGAAAATTAATGTCACAAAAACACAACACCCTACGTTGAATGGTGTGCCTTAGCGAATTGAAGTTTAAAATTATTTTGAGGTGGCGATATTGGCCGTGTACCAGATCAGGAAAATTTGAAAAAATAGTGTTGTTTTTCTAAAAGAACCAGGTTTCAAAGATATTCACTATATTTTGACTTGGTAGCATATTTTGGAAAATACAAAAACGCGGTCGAATAGCCTTAAGGTTGAAAAGTGGTACATACTGTAGGTGATATTAGCTGGATTTGTCGATCAAGCGAATTTTTAAATGTACATTGTAAAGAAAGTTGGCCCAAGCTCGAACAACCGTCTTCAGAAGTGAACTTTTTCTAACGTAGATGAGTTAGTGAGTGATCCTTGGGCTGTTGCGTCGTGTCGATGATGAGACACTTCTCGACACGACGCAACAGCCCATGGATCCACATAACTCCATACTAATGATAACCCTTTAATTTACATTATTTGTATTATGTTTTCCAACCACAAGACCAGTTTTACAATAATATATTATATTTCCGACAATAGTTCACAACAAATCATTGTGCCGTCAGTCGTCAGAATATGTTCAAGATAACATCATATTCCACATCCCAGCCTATGACTCATTCATTAGTAGACCGGACATCACAGTCAAAATGTATAAGAAAACCACAACTACTCGATTCAAGCACAAGATGAATGGATGGATGCTTTTTACCATACACGACCTTTTAGCTAAGAATCAGAGGGAAGTCTAGCTAAGTAACAAATTAATTTTACTTGTGTGACATCAACCAAATGCTCTACGTATATTAAGGGAAATTCTTGGCTTCTTCAGACGGCGTGAGGTAACATATTCAATAATAATGCCGAAATAAATATTATATTATTTAAAACCACACAACTGAACTTAAACCATGGATTACTTGCTTTTTTTCATGGACGATGCTTGAGAAAGTAGACGGAGTCTCCGAAATATCGTGGGGAAAAAAGTAAGTAACCCAGGTTAAAGTTAAGTTGAGTGGTTTTATAATAATATACTGTTCCTTTAAGTATTATATTTATTCTATTCAAACTCAAAAAATCCATTTTTCGGTATTTTTGCTATAGGGAGGGTGCACAATTAGTTAAGCAATGTGTGACTTTCAAAAACGAAGAATGGTAGAGTTATGAAGAAACGTTAGTTAGGTAGAGTTAGTTAGAGTGTTATGGTGGTTGTCAGGGAAAGTCCACTTACATTCGCAATAACGACGGAAGAAAACCCCTAAAAAATAGTCAGGATTGCCAGTGGCGGGAATCGAAATCGTAACCTCCCTGATCAGAATTTCGAAAACGATATTTTTATATCAATATTCGATGCGAAGATGACGGACACTGAAGAAGGATATAGTATTACAGAAACACAGTATTACAAACATCATATCTCACATAATAGGTTTAGGAACCACGCACGACTCTAGCTCCATGTGACGCAGCCTAGCGGTCCAACAGTAAAACTTTATAGGCGATAGTAAAATATAATGTTTCTCTTCCCTATTTTATCATTCATACCTAGGTTATGGCAGGCAAGAGTATGATGGATCGAGTAAAACTACTAAAAATGAGACCAAACTATGACATACATAATCAAAAAATTATTGCTGTAATAAAATCGAGTTGTTATTTTGAAGTAAAACTTGTTGTGTACATAAAAATCTTGGTGTTACATGTCTTCATAGGTGGTAAAGTTCACTTATAGAGGATAAAATTAATCTATTTTAATGTATAAGTTGGGATTGTGTCCATATGTAGGGATCACTTTTCTATCCGTCCGCCTGTGCGTGTCACGTATCACGATAAAACCGAACACGACGTCCAATATGAACATGCGCTCTTTTGTTGGCATTGTCCTTTGACAAGGATGAAACAGAATGTTTATGGTGACTCTTTTTTGTAACGGCCCTCAAAATATGAAATTGGATATGCCCGCCATGACATCCACCATTAATGAATACTAAGTAAAACAAGCGAGGAACATTGTCAATGGTAATCACAGAAATGTGTGTTATTGTCTCAATCTCTTGCATTCGCATTAACGACTGAAGAAAATCTTCGTTGAAAATTTCAGTCAGGATTTCCGGTGGCGTGACTCGTTCTCGGAACCTCCCGAATCAGAGTCTTAAAGTTAAAATAGTTGAAAACAATGTTGTATTTATAAATAAGTCAAACTTATGCTAAGCTTGACGGTTTCAATTCAAATTCCTCAGCATCCTGTCTAAAGTTTTTCTTCAACGTTAACCTAGGTCATCTCTCTCAAGTAGGTTCATAACATACGTTTTTCAATTTAAACAAACACGCCATTAAATGGTAAATATTTGCACTCGTAGGTTTTCCAACTTATTTGTACTTGTTTTTTTTTGCAGACTCTGCTGTCAATGTTGCTTTAATTAGCATCGCGGAATCTGACCTATAGGGGGAAATCGAGACTCGTTCTATACATTGTTTGTGTTATTAAAACGTATGCATGAGTAAGTGGTGAACGTGTGAAATGTGGCGTGATGGCGATAATCAAGAATCCTCCCATGGCACTGTGGTGTTGGCAATACTTCCCATTTCCAAACATTGCCTACCTCCATTAGTACACACGGCTAAAACGAGTTGATAAGCTTTAATTGTTTTTAATTTTTTAATTCGTAATCTCTATTACGCCATTCTAATTAAAATTGGATTTTAACATGGATACATAAAACAATGTATACAGTACACAGTACAAAGTATAAACATCTAACTTTATTGTGATCAATATTTTACTTTGAGAGTACTATGTCAAGGTTCCCCCCCCCTCCCCCCACCCCAGCCCCTTAACATCACGCAATGTGAATGTTCTATAGACATTATGAATATTCATGGCAATGCATATTATACGGGCTTGCATCTGGCTTACGAGTTCTAACCTTTTTTAGTCAGGATTGCCGATGGGTAGAATTCAACGCATACATTCCAAATTACAAATCTAGACTAGTACACCAACAGAGGTATATAGAACGCGATTTAGACTCGGAACTCCAATTCGGGAGGTCGCCAGCATTCCTGATCAAAAGGTTTTTTTCACGGTTACCTAAGTCATGGGCGAAAACTGGGATTTTGGTGTTTGGAGTATATGGATTTAGATTTGGATGAAAATGATGAAAAAATAAATTTTGAAAAATGAGTGTGAATCAAGGGACCTTGGGGTCTTTATACGGGATATTAAAGTCTTGATCCTTTTGATGCAACTACAAATTGTTAATTTAAGGCAGTCTTGTCACCATGTAAAAAACGTATTTGCAAGGGGGAAAAAAATTATACGTCATGCCAACAGCCCTTGAGATTGTTTTCCTAACTATCCAAACACTAATGACCTAGTTAGTTACACGAAGAAGGTCTAACCGAAACCATGGAATAGACCATGCAATAATATCATGAAAAGCAGTTAGGATGTTTTACAAAGCGTTGATTCAAATTGGTTTTGTGTATAATCAACAAGAATCACAATAAAAAATATGTTTCCCTTCAATTTTTAAAATTTCAAATTATTTGACAGGTTACAAACGATAAGAGAATGTGTGACAATCATGCTGATTAAAAAGTATGCATGTATGAGCCGATGACCGTTCAGTTATTGACAAAAAGGCATTAAGCCTAGTCAATAAACACTCTTTTAGGATTGTCACATATCAAATCAATACGTAATCCCACGCGACATACATAAAACTGTTTCATTATTCATAGCAATCTGTCTGATGAACACAAATGGTATTGCAAGCACATTCTCTGTGTTGAGTGATGATATTGTTACGGTACGTGAGGAATATCCTACTTCATACTTCCTAATCAACGTAATGTGTGTATGTATTGCAACGATGTGGGGCGACACCTAAGGTAAAGTATTATAATACGTATACCATAATAACACGGATTAGTTCTTGAGATAGCTATGTAGAGTAATATACAACATGTATTTCGGTGTAGTTCTTGAGATAGCTGTGTAGAGTAATATACAACATGTATTTCGGTGTAGTTCTTGAGATAGCTGTGTAGAGTAATATACAACATGTATTTCGGTGTAGTTCTTGAGATAGTTTGTGTAGAGTAATATACAACATGTATTTCGGTGTAGTTCTTGAGATAGCTGTGTAGAGTAATATACAACATGTATTTCGGTGTAGTTCTTGAGATAGCTGTGTAGAGTAATAAAATGTATTCGGTGTAGTTTATTTATTTATTTATTTATTTATTTATTTAACGTCTATCCTATTCAGTTATAAAAACTGATTTACAAAGGAGGACAACTAAATAAATCTAATTACATAGATGCAGAAACAATAATAAACTACATTTTCGTAGATATTTGAAATAGTAGTATTACAACAACAATGCATTTAAACACAACAATTTTGGTAACAAATAAAAAAAATATATTATATGCATTTAATGAATGAATCAAATATAAAAAAGGGTGTAGAATGAAAAGAAAAGAAAAGAAAGGGGGGGAAAAAGGAAAAAAGAAAGAAAAAGACGAAGAAAAAAAAAAAAAAAAAAAAAAAGAAAGAGAAAGAGAAAAGAAAGAAAAAAATAAAGAAAGAAAGAAAGAAAGAAAGAAAAAAAAAAACATTAAAAAAGAAAAACGAAAAGAAAAAAACTGATTTATTAGACGATCCCACTCAAACGAATATGAGGTTTGCCAAAAATCAGGAACAGCAAATCAGGGAGTAATCAATCTTTCGCGGAAGAAACCACCGAACGCGAATCTTCATTCTTGTGTTCAACCATCATTCTTGTGTTCAAATCTTGATAACAATTTAGTGCAAAAGATCTTGACTCTAATATATAATTATATCAGATATATAATTATTTAAAATTGTTCATGTCAAAAACTGATCACAGCAATGATACAGGACACCTAACTCAAGTTGCAAGTTCCACCAGTGGGCGGCAACCAGACAATCTAGGCAGAAAAATATCAATTGAAAATACATTGAATACATCAAAATCAAAGCAATAATGAACAAACAAAGAGAACAGCAAAATCATAAATAAGAACATATGAAGATAAATTAACATTACATAAACACAGAGACAATGCCCCACAAATAAATAGTAAAAATCAATTCTTCTTTGTTCTTCGATTCATTATCATTGCTTCAATTTTACTTTTAAATTGTACTATTCCTAGCTCAGTAAACTGGCTTCTAATATCATAAGAAATTGAATTCCAAAAGGATACTCCTCTGTACAAGAATGACTTTCTTAATGATTCAGAAATTAATTTAGTTCTTGAGATAGCTTGTGAAGAGTAATATTCAACATGTATTTTGGTGTAGTTCTTGAGATAGCTTGTGTAGAGTAATATAATAAATAAATAAATAATAAATTGTATTTAGAGTCTATCCACTCAGTTATATAACTGATTTTCAGTGGAGGACTTTAAATCAAAGCGACCAAGCCAACCCTGTAGGCCCCAACGCAATCGACGAGTGAGCGATAACCAACCAAAGATCAATATTTTATTATATATATACACTAGGAAAACGCTTTAGTCCCGCCGCGTTGATGGATGAGCGTTTTTGTAAGTTTTTAGTTTTTGTAGGTCCACTTTTCCTTTGCAAGTGCTTTTTGAATGCATTGTAGGTGATTGTTGTCAAGTCTCTATTGTTACTTGTTAATTGTTATTATAAACCTAAAAAAACCTCATATTTAAACCTTTATTTCTATAGATTCTGACCAACTTTTTCAACTTTTTCTTTCAAAAAGCAATACATAACCATTACCTTAATGTCCATGTGAAATATGAACGTTGTAGCCCCACCCGTTTGGTCAGAATCAGCCCAAATGTCACGAAAATATCGCACTAAAAATCGTTAAAAAAATCGTGAAAGTACGATATTCATAAAAAATATTTCTTCGATTGTACCCAAAAACGTGGCAGTTCTAAGTTTAAAGATTTCGAAGGTCTCCAGAAAATTTCATCGCAATTGGAGTATCGGTTTAGCCGGAATCGTGTTAACAAACACACAAAAATACAAACAGAAAAAACAAGAAAAACAAAAAAAATCGTAAAATTGCGATTTTCATGAGAAATAATTTTTCGATTGCGCTCAAAAAGGTGGCAGTTCTAAGTTCAAAGATTTCAAAGGTCTCCAGAAAATTTTATTGCAATTGGATTATCGGTTTAGCCGAAATCGTGTTAACAAACACACAAAAATACAAACAAAAACAAAAAAGAAAATCGAAAAAAATCGTAAAATTGCGATTTTCAAGAGAAATAATTTTTTTATCAATTTTTCGTACGGTGCAGTTCTAAGTTCAGAGATTTCGAAGGTCTCCATAAAATTTTGTCGCAATCGGAGTATCGGTTCAGCCGGAATCGTGTTAACAAACAGACAAAAATACAAAAAAAAAAAAAAAGAAAAAAAAACATTCCGGATTTTTTTCTCCAGTGTAGTGAAATGGAATCTTCGCTTCGCTCGCTACGCTCATCCAATAATATAATACAATATGTTATTCGGTGTAGATCTTGATATAGCTTGTGTAAGAGTAATATACAACATGTATTTCGGTGTAGTTCTTGAGATAGCTTGTGTAGAGTAATATACAACATGTATTTCGGTGTAGTTCTTGAGATAGCTTGTGTAGAGTAATATACAACATGTATTTCGGTGCAGTTTTTCCGAACGGGCTTCAATAGTGAAATGTACATTTTACGGTGGTTGGTTTATACTTTATAGGTTGGCCGCTAGGGCCTCGTTATTGAAAAGTGAATGTGTATGCAGACCTGTGTGTATACCCTCTTGGTTTATGACGCTGTGGGAAATGAAAATGTGAAGAGATATCTAGTGGAAATTCTCATTGCAATACCTGAAAATAAATATTGTAACATCAGAAATGGCTGATGTCTAGATGGTTGACAGGAAGGTGAAAATCAAGTTAGTTATTTTGTTAATTGTATATTATTCCCAGATGTAATGAATAAATAAAACGAGTAATATAAAATGTAATCATCAAAATAAGAATATGGCAATAGCAACTTTGTATTTATATCCTTGTGAGAAAAAGAGAAAAATCAACTAAATATATTATTAAAATATTGATTTCTATTAAATATCAAGAAGCCAGTTACGACAAAAGAAATTATTAATAATACGAATGAAACACATACTTTATTGATACAAATTGTTCAAAACCCACATTAATGTTAGAGTAAACTGTACACATAACAAAAACTTGTAGAAATACAGCCAAACCTTACACACTCAAAGAAAATGAGATCTAAAAAGGGCCAAGCTCATCTACCCTTCCACATTTGCGCATTCTTAATTCATAAACGTACAGTGTCCCGTAACAGCATCCTTGAAAAGCTTGGAAGAATAGAATTTGCAATTATTAATTTAAACGTATAGTCCATCCAAGTTTTTTTTAAAATTAATTTAAACGTAATATCATGCAAATTCTATTTTCAAGGATGCTGTTACGGGACACTGTACGTTTATGAATTAAGAATGCGCAAATGTGGAAGCGTAGATGAGCTTGGCCCTTTTTTAGATCTCAATTCTTTTGAGTGTGTAAGGTTTGGCTGTATTTCTACAAGTTTTTGTTATGTGTGTGATTTCATTACTTTTTCAAGTTCCATTGCAAAATTATTGATAAAATATAATAATGTTATCAAAGTTGATATTTTAATTTCTATGCTATTACCAATTGAGGGGCGTAGAAGCAAAGTGGACCAACCCACATTTTTTTTTAATAGAGTTAGGTGCATTTCTGTATAACTCACATTCAAAATATTAAGTGGTAAAACGGACCAACCTCTCACCGCCACCGTTAACATGTATCTACAAAGAAAACAGTTGGACCAACCTAAAATCATGAAAAAGTTTTAGAGGCAAAGTGGACCAAGCCACAAAAAGTTTGCTATTGTCTGCTGCATCTTCCTATATTTTACCAGGTGGGTTTGTAATGTTATTATAATCGTTGTTAGTTAACATTAATAATGATTTTATGCATGTACTTAGCACATTAGTCACCAAATGATTTGGATTAAGCCACAAGATAATTAAAATACTAACATCATTGTTGAGAGGCAAAATGGACCAACCCACTTTTAAGAGGCAAAGTGGACCAAGCCACTTTGATAAGGTATTTACTACTGAAAAATTGTTGAGAGGCAAAATGGACCAATCACTTTGATAAGGTATTTTCAATTGAAGTTATGAATTTTTAATAAATTTGAAGATGTGATATTTTAAGTTAATATGTTAGGAAAGCAATAGACTGCATTCCAATCCCAACAGTTGAAGCTACATTTTATAAGTTGCTCCCAACTTTAACCCAAATTATCTCAGAAAGAGAATTGTGTGGGTTGGTCCACTTTGCTTCTACGCCCCTCAATTAACAATAGGATGTAAAATATTTAGTGGTCCAAAGACTTGCTTTTTGTAAACAATGTAGTCGATTATTGTCAAGTAACTTTAGTTACTTGTTGATTATATTCTTGTATAAGGCTTATATTGAAACCTTTATTTGGAAGCCTTCCAACAAACTTTTTTAACTTTTTCTTTCAAAAGGAACTGTATCACTATTACCTTAATGCCCATGTAAAATATGAACGTTGTAGCCCCACCCGTTTGGCCAGAATCGCTGGGCAATTGAAACTGACGAATTAGACAGTAGTCAGTAGTCAGTAGCTAACATCCTTAAAGTGATTTTGAGCATGTTTAAGTCATTTTTTCACCAAGAAGGATTGTTCGTACATCAACCAAATTTGGCATGTGTTGTCAAGTACCTAAATCCCCTCGATTTTGATAGTTTTCAAGTTCACATCAAGTTTCTTGACGGCTGGGTGACACCTCGAAATCACCCCAACTCTGCTTGCTGTATAAGGTGCCCGAGTGTGTAGCGCACCACGGCTTGGCTGCGGCGCCCTAACGGGCACCTTGATTATTGTTATGTGCGAAAATGTGCTTTCAGTGTCTTATAAACGTAAGAATATTTAATTCTTTGTCATAAATATTATACTGTTCTTGTCTTTCTTCAATAATAAGTAACTGGTAAAAAAAAAAATCGAGAATTCGAATTGCAGTTTATAACTCACATGAAATATCGCTTTTAATCAATGGAAGTAAAATATTGTTTCATATACAAGAAAAGCGAAGGTACTTAATCAAAAGATTGTCGAAGCATTGAAGTATTGTTGGTGGAGATGCCGGCAAAGAAATTCTTCCTTCTGTAGGCAATAGGGACCCAGAGGGCGGGGTCACCAAAACATTGCATCGTCCTTGTTGAAGGGTAATGACAAGGAAAAATGTTAGTCAATCGGAGGTCATGCTCGGTGATTATCGTGAGACGTGACACACACACATGGAAGGAAATAAAACTTAAGACTGTTTGCCGAGCTCGGACCAGCTTGTTTTACAGTGTTAAATGCCTTTTTAAAAATACTCTTGATCGACAAATGGAGCTAATTTCACATACAGTCTGAACCGCTTTTTGAACTTTAATTTTCATCCACAAAATCTGCGTTTTTGGGAGGTTGTTCAGAAAGGATGAGTGCATGTCACATCAGAGTATATTTTGCCATTTCAAATAATTGTCTCTTACACTAAATTGGGGAATTACTATAAATTAATGGTTTGGTGGTATATTTACTGTCAGTTATTAAGAAAAGTGAGCAATATTTGAAAAATAAGCTTTGATTTCGCATATTACACATTCTTACATGTCCTTTTGGTGCAAACCACAACCCGATAGGACAAACGATAGAGCTTAATAAGTGATCCATACTTAACCTCTGCGTTCTGCAAAAAACCTGGTTTTCTCGAGCTCGGCCAACAGTCTTAGAAAGAATTGGGAGCTTCACGTCCTTAAAAATCTCCAGCAAAAGAATGAAAACATCCTAATTTACAAGTCTCTAGGTATCACGTGCTATGTGCATCCAAACGTAGGATTTCCTACTAAATAGTAATACATTATATTTTTAGCCATTCTGCCAGGAAGTTGCGTATTTGAACCCCGCCATATGCAATCCAGTATGAAAGGTATTCTCTTTCTCATCGTGAGTGCTGAATTATTTTGTTCTGGATCTGGAACAACCATTACCAACGTCACAAACGCCCCCCATTACCTTCCCGAGCAGGCGATTTACATCAAAGCTATTCCTCGTGCAAGGGTCGCGGGTCAGAAGTTCGACCCGCACCCAACCAGTACCCGCTTAAAATAAAAACACCTACTTTATTGACACCTTGGTTTAGACCACACATTATTTTTAGTGTAACCTGTGCTTTGATCAAAAGGATCAAAGGTTTTTAGACGACAAGGAATCTACATTTTTGAGTTCGAAATTAGTGTGGCAGTCATTTGCAATTCGAAACATAATTGCCACAACAAAAGAACAAAGTAAAGGGTTAAGATTGATTAACCTTCCTATTCAGAGCTATTTTGTTACTTCATTATGTCAAACCATTTTGACATAACCGTACTTATGATTTTTACGGCAAGGCGTTCATACGAAGGTTTGGTCTTTATCGTAAAATAAACGTTTGGTTAACAAATCTGGCATTGGCAATAATAATACATCCCATTAAGGAATCATTTTGGTCAATCTGAATCTTTTGTAAAATAGAATATTGGAATAATTAATATGAATAACATAGCAAAATAAATCAAAGCTAAACGTTATGAGTTTGGAACCAATATACCACATAATATAAACACATTTCGTAAAGTAGAAAAGCTCGGCATATAAAGTAAACAAAAACGAAAAGCAGAGAATAAAGATAATCACCACCAAAAGTAAAAAGGTAAACAAAAATAATAATGCGCTCTATCTAAAATAATTAATTTTTTACTTCCTTTTGGATCTCATTTAATGTGCTTCTTGGTTGCTTCTTACAATTTTTCTAAGTGCCCAGAAGTGAGAATAGGGGGAGGGGGGAATAAGATCTTGGACAGTAAACCAAAAAAAGTGACTGCCAAGGTCAAGTGCGAATTAAATACTAAAAAAAGAATCTAAATCAGCATGTGTTTGCATTTCTAGATTTAAACGTGGGCAGTTGATGACCTAATCATTTCATTATGACAAGAGGGTACTCCATTAACCACAAGTAGCATGCGACACTAGTCCTCGCCAAGCTGCAAGAGTTGAGAGTGGTGGGGTCTAGAGGGGGGAGTGTGGGGGGGATTGGACAATTACGTCATTTACAATGGGTAACCACAACTGCGAGAGTGCAAAGAGAATTCGAAATAATGCAATCACTGCGGTCGAGCTTTTGGTGTTGCATTTAGTAACAATGTTTACATTAACCAGAAACGCACTCATGGCGCGGTCTCCGGTGCAAGTGTACACACATGATGAATGAGCCAATCATTAACTAGTGCACACAGGTCGTTAGTAAGGTTGATTTAATCTAATCACAGTCACGTTATATGGAAATCAATCCAGAAATTACAAAATCCAACTCTACCGGGTATCGAACTCGCGTCTCCCGACTACCGGTTGGTCGCTTTATAACCATTGAGTATAGAACTTAAGCCCCTTAACTTCTGGATTGTTGGTAAAACATATTATGGAGATGTAAAAATTATCACAACTACTCATTGACTAAGGAACGTACTGAATTTTAACCTGGGTTACTTACTTTTATTCGCGATATTTCGAAGACTCCGTCTCCTTCCTCAAGCATCGTCCATGCCCGGGGCTTGAGGAAGGAGACGAAGTCTCCGAAGTATCGTGAATAAAAGTAAGTGACCCAGGTTAAAGTTCAGTTGAGTGGTTTTATAATAAGGTAGATGGTTGACAAAATTGTATATTGTAATTAATTTGCAATTCATTTATTTACTTTAATAAACAGGGGACAAAAGTAAAGTTATGGGAGACAGAAGAAAAGTGGGGTAAATTGGTGAAGAGCCAGCTGCTGGATGAAGATGAAGAAACGCTGAGCCCGGCAACCCTAGACATCGGTGTGCAGAACACCACTTATCCCGATATGGTTGTTAAGGAGTTTGAGATTATTATTATAGCTCTACAAAGGCTACACAGGACGGTGTTATAAACACTGAACTTTTTGCGCCTGCGTTTGGAACCATATTATGGAAAATGTACTACGTTCGAGAAATGACAAAAACCGATCCCAGTGAGATTAAAGATTTTTTTAATTTAGTGCACAAAAAAGCAAAACTGAATTGTTTTCCCATATAATGTACAACAAAACTAAATTAGACTTGATTTTCAAAAATGAAAAAATGTTTTCATTTCTCTCCACGCCCCCCCCCCCTCCCTTGGTCGGTCCCCCCCCCCCCAGATAAGTCTATACTTCTCACATTCACGGGCGCATGCGCGCTAACAGCACAAGCAAAGTGCAGCTCGATGCTTCCTGCAGGGATACGAGTTCCATTTTCTACCACTTAGGATTTTTTCCAAAGCTTTCTTTTATTCATAAGAAGAACACCGGATTCAAGTTCTTAAATTAGTCCTGGGACATTCCTCCGCAATTATCCAACACCTTATCGTAAATTATTCAGTGGGAGTCCTAAGGAAAGAACTAGACGCGCACTCAATTGTGAATAGTGTCGTATGACTGAGCATTCAAGAAATGTTTTGAGTGCAACTGCAGAATTTATAGAATGGTGTCTAGTACTTATCATTCAGGAAATATTTATAACATAATATATCATTTATAAGGTATGTAAGACATGTCAAAGGGATGCCATTGTAATAACAAACAATTAAAATTAATAAATAAAACAATAAATATGAGTAATGGCAAAATATTTAATTTCAATACGTGAAACTCAAAAACATAAGGAGAAACGACTAATAATTTCGTTTGCACTCCGACAAGGGATTTTTTTTTTATAGGTTAAAAACTTAAAATACGAAAATAATCGAAATGTGACAGATGTACTGGTGATGAAACATGACTATTATAAACAGGAATGTGTAGACCCACATTCTTCGTCAGTCGTCAAAAGGCGAGTTTTAGGATCTGTCATTAAAAATAGTCTATGTACATTCCCTCCCGGCAATCATGTCATTCCCAGTAAATCAACTGAAAGACGTGAGTGCAAGTTGTCCCTAACAAGATTAAAAATAAATAAATAAATATAAAATAAATTCGTATTTGGAGTCTACCTACTCAGTCACGGAACAAAATAATATTATTGCAAGGCTCTGACATAAAGTGACATTTTGTGAACATGTCTAGGATAGTAAAAGGCAGCAAGTCAACTTTTATTTACAATAGTCGAAAGTCGATTCAAAATTCGCTTGATTGCCAAATCTAGCGCAATGCACATACATTCTGAAGAATGTTTTACCTTCGTTGTCTTCCACAAAAGTTCTTTGTTTACAAACCAGATATGCATGTCTCCATCAGAAAAATGTCCACACACAACAACAAAAATGTGTTCTACATAAGCTTGGGAAATAACTAATTTTTCACTCTTTTTACATATTTCAGCCTGTTATTAGAAAACCGAAGCAATATTATGAACATGCATTTACCGTGGAAGAGCCATGCACATTTGCACATTCTAGCTTTACATACTGGTGCAAACCGCAAGCCCGTATGACAGCCAGCTTCAAAGTGATCCATAAAAACTCTTGCATTCCGCATCGAAGCATGGTATGCCCGAGCTCACCCTACAACAGTATAATATAACGGGTGTTTAAAACCCTTTTCGGCCAGTTTATTTTTAATTATTTTGGAGGCAGTGGAACTGTTTAATACTGTAAGTGCATTTCAAAAAAACTGTACATGAGTGGGCATCATATACGGTTGTTTTAGTTAGCGCCATGACAGCCGCCATCTTGTCTGTGACGTCACGGGCGGCCATCGAAGTGCTGTAAAAAAGCAGTTTTCCGGCCAGCGCCAATGTTAAAACGTGATCTTTAAAGGACTCATATTTA
Source organism: Sweltsa coloradensis (assembly GCA_024449915.1). NCBI lineage: Eukaryota > Metazoa > Arthropoda > Insecta > Plecoptera > Chloroperlidae > Sweltsa > Sweltsa coloradensis. Next base: position 399,724 of record JAMZAV010000006.1, on the reverse strand, counting down.
TAATCATTCATGTGAAATGGATGAAGATAATAACGTCATATTATTACGTAAGTAATTTAATATTCTATACACAAGCACAATATTGTAAAATACGATGTAAAATACGACTATGTGGCAGTAGCAATATGAGGAATTATATGGCTAAAGCTAGGCCTAGCATAGGCCTGCTAGTGAAGTGCATGTGAATGTAGCCTAGCCCTAAGACTAGGCCCAGGCCTAGTCTATAGTCCCTTACATCCTTAGGGCCTAGGTAGCATAGGCCTACACAATTATTCATTTGTTAAGCCTACCTAGGCTTAGGGCTAGGCTACATTCACATGCACTCACAAGCAGGCCTAGGCTAGGCCTAGCTCTAGCCATCATATTGCTACTGCCACATAGTCGTATTTTACATCATAGTTTACAATATTGTGCTTGTGTAAAGAATATTAAATTACTTACGTATTAATATGACGTTATTATCTTCATCCATTTCACACGAATAATTAAATATGAGTCCTTTAATTAAAGATCATGTTTTAACATTGGCGCTGGCCGGAAAACTACTTTTTACAGCACTTCCATGGCCGCCCGTGACGTCACAACCAAGATGGCGGCGCCCACAAATCTCTACTAAAACTACCGTTAAAAAATAAATTAAAATGATTTTTTTAATTTTTTTAATTTTTGTGGGAGGAAGTGTGGGGCTACCCCGACACATCATCGAAAAGAATATAGGACTGGGCAAATAAATCATTATTTCGATAAGTTACCGATATTTGGGAATATTTTCGATATCGATATTTGAACACAACATCAAAATTTCGAAATTTCGAAATTTACAAAATTCTAAAATGTTGTTAACGAGTGAAACTAAAACAAGGATAAGGATTTTTAAAGATGTTGGAGGTGCCGGGTCATTGAACGCGAGTTAGATCGTGAAAATCGTTATGAAGTTTTCGCGATGCCTTATCAATCTCTTTGAATGAAGCCACACTTTTAATAGCAGATACTCTTTAGTTGTGTTTGATACAATTATTGATATTTCATTTTATTTGATTTTATTAAGTTTGGAATTTTGTTTGCACACTTATAAAACATTGATATATCGATGTCTATATCGAAACTTTTAAGTGAAATCGATAACTTAATCACAAGGTTTACCCACTTAGTCACATAACTGATTTTCAGTGGGGGGCAATAAACCAAAGCGACCAAGCCAACCTTGTAGGCCCCGACGCAATCGACGAGTGGCTACATTGCAACCCCACATACAACCCATCCCTCAAGGAAAATTAATTGCCTTCGGGGGAAAAAATGAAAAGCATATAGTCCAAAAAATAAAACGAAATAAGTTGTTTCTATTAAGATGCACATACGAAAGGGATGGGGGTTACAGATCACCTTAAAGCATCTTTATATTATTACTCCACACGAATATATGATACAAGTAGAGATACCACTTGCTACCACCAAACTTTTGTCCACCCTCAAAGCGGTAAACATTTGATGTTCTCCATAAACCCACCGCAGCAAACAGTCCGGCTCCGAAACATGGAAACTAACAGTAACCTCCATGCGAGTTAGCCGCGCTGAAAGCGGTTGGACCTCATTGGGAATTTTAACAAAAAAAACTTCACTTCGAGAATTAAACCAACTCCGTATGATGCACTCGTATGAATCCTGTTCAGGGGTGGCTTACCCCTCTATCCCTATATCATACAGATACATAATGTGAAGAAGGGATAACACCATCCCAAATGAGTATTGGACTGAGATATAACCAGGAAAAAATCTTGAGTTTGGCAGGAATTGATGCGACGACGTTCCAAATGAGTAGCTCGATCGCTGAAAAGCGAAGATCGATTTCTTCCAGTGTACCAATAATGTTTGTAATTCCATCATATAAACACGTACAAAGAATGCATACAAAACACTGTGTAATGAAAGCACAAAAATAAGCTTTTTAACATTTTCAAAATTTTCAAAATCGTCAATAATGTACACATATGTACCGATAATCTTGACATATAAATTTTAATTGTAACTTTAAAACTTTAGAGCTTGGATTTCTGCTTTCATGTCACTGTGCTGTGAAGTGCCAGTGGAAATTGAATTAACAAAGACGTAGGATTTGCTCTTTACCTTTGCAGGCAGCACAAAGCTGCCCTTATGCGGTTTGCTCAATACATCGTCCACTGATGATTTATAGTACAAAGTGTGATTCATGTGGTGTATGAATCGTATCTAATTTACTCGTCGTATAAAGTTTTCTTTCTCATATGGTTGTTGTACTTTTTTTCTAATTTCAGACGTGTTTCGGACAAAATTCGGCAAAGGGATTTGAGTGACAGGTTCCAAGGATCTTATTAGTAGACGCTGCACGCACCCGCCTTGTGTAGTGTTCTCTTTGAGCCAAGTTTAGAACTCTGTACGACTTTAATTGAGCTGTCATACATAGTGTTCTTGTTTTCCCAACAACACTCATGCTACTGCCTAAAGTTAAGGAGGGGGAGGTACAGCTTGTGTACTACGCTCCTGCTGAAATTACGGGTCCATGGGAAAATATTCGTCCTGGAAAGGTATATTTTTAATTTTTTACTAATTTACTCGACGACATATGCAAAATAATTATGTTTTTTCTTTACAAAGTACATTACAAGTAAGTACAAGTACATTTTTTATTTTTTTAAATCTGTGAAAGAAAGATTACTTCATTCCAAGGGGAGGAACGTAAGGGGGGACGCGGGTGGAACAGGTCTGTGCTGGTCAGAACCAGCCACAAGCGTATGGAGAGGGCAGGGGTTGGTGGTTCCTCCACGTCGTGGTCGTCTGAGTCTGAGTCATCATCCATCCGTGTTGTCATTGTCGTCGTCGTGCCGTCGTCGTCGTCGTCGAGGAGGTAGTCTAAGGGAAGAAGAAAGTTCCCCGAACGATAATGATTTATGATAATCTTGTTAAAGTGTATCTAACATAATATTTTATTTATTTTCTTATAACCAAATTAAGATACAGTATCGTTTCAGCATAGTTTGGTATAGTTTAAAATAGCGAAAACCTTTTGAATCTATAAGCAGGCGAAAATACTTAGCCCGTTCAAATACAAGATAGCCCCTCTAGCTAGTGCTAAATTAAATGGGTTCATGATTAGTATTCTGTAGAAAACGTGGTCATCGTATTCATGAACCTTTTATTCCACTACAATCAGCTACAACTATGAAATATATTTACGTCAGTGACCAGAACTCGGATATTAAACACTTATTTATTTCTATCTGAGGAGCCTCCCAACTCCCAATTCATAACCTGCAATTAAAGAATCACATCCATCAAACGAGTTTAGCCAGAGTTCATTCTATGTGTGACCTTGAACACAACCTGAGTTGTTGCATGAACAAAGACGTCGCGCCTTCACGGTACGCGACCAACATGCAGAGAAGGAAGCTTGCGAGCCTGAGCTACACACTTCGCTGCTTGCTGCAGGTTTGAACACAAACGTAAACAATAATCGTATTTAGGTTGAGTTATCTGCAATTTTTGTGGCAGATATTATCGGGATCAAATTATTTCGTCGGTTCAAATTCTGTATTCACCAAAATATTTTTTTCCAAAATATGTATAAAACACATTCATAGTGTGTTTTGTAATGAGATTGTTCGATAAGAGAACTAAAGAGTTCTGGAAATATTACGCTTTTAATAAAATATAATATAACAGTTGTCAATGTCCAGTTATTTGTATTTTTCAGTATGGGGTCATAGAGTAAGAATATTTGCTATAGTCTTCACAGAAGACCGAATTGATTTTTTATAATTTTTTGGTTGATGCAAAATCCCGCAATTGCTACTTTTATGAACGATTTGGGGTGCTAAATTGTGAAAAATATACGATTTGGTTGGCGGACATTTTTATTATAGCTTACACTGTCCCCCACTGAAAATCGGTTATATAACTGAGTGGGTAGACTCTAAATGCAATTTTTTTATTTTTTTATTTACTCACTTACATATAATATTTTGAAATATGTTTATCTTCCAACGCATTTCATTCTACAATGTTTTACATTTTCCGGTACACGGATGGTTAGTACCGCCGTAAGAAAATATTCTTTGATCAGACAAATATTTAAGCGACACATTTTAAAATACATTGCATAGTCAAAAGTGAGTGTACGCTATAATAACAATATCATTTATCACAACAACTTAGCATACAAACTTGTTCATAAAAGTAGCAACAGTGGGAGTATGCATCAACCAAACAAATTATATAAATTTAATTTAGTTTTCTCAGAAGATTGTAGCGCATATTATTTAAATAAAGAGAACTTTAATAACTGTATGTGTATACGCATCTTGCTAGACTTCAAAATTAGGAAAGAATTAAAATATTAAAATAATGATTATTCAAGAATCAAGACTAATAATATTCATTAGATACAAATTTAAGGTAATATATATTTGTTTACTCTACGAGCAAGAAATTGATCAGTAGTCACATGAATTTGCTTACATATAAGTTACTGTAAGGGACAAGGCTATTTGCTTTAAAACAGTTATTTAAATTTGTCTGGCAGTGGGCATGCACGCTAAAAAAGAACAAACAAACACGCCCTTAATCAAATTGAATTAATTAAAAAATAACATTCCAAAATATGAGAGTTACCCCGTCACATGAAGGAATGCAAACAAATGCAGAACAATCTTTCATCAACCAACATAGAAAGCAAATATTATGCAAATATATGGCGGTTCTATAAATTTTATCACTGACGCCAGCAAATCTAGTATAAGTTTATTATTTAAATACTTGAATCCACATGGGGTTTCGAGGAAATGTCATACCATGTAATATCAGAGTATTTTTTCCCCAATCGGGACACGAACTTATTTTGGCTTGGGGGAAAAGTTTTAATTAAATTGCTGGTAAGTGTTTTTTATTTTCATAGCGCACGATAAATACAGACTGCTTCAACGTATAAAGGCAGTACATTTTCCCAGGAATAGGACTGCATAAGTTTTACTGTAAAAACGGTTAACATGTAATTATACTTATCTTTGTACTGTAACATATCCCATGAGTTTAGTTCTAGATTATTATTACACTGAAAACCGAACTCAGGTTATAGTTGTGCCTCGTACGGTGAGATAACTTTGATTTACATAAAAGACTGCACACAACCCCTGGGACTCGAACGAAGAAACTCCAGCACTACCAACATTAAAATCTGAGTTTCTGAAGATATAGGAGAACGATGAATTTGCTTAGGATATTAATCCTTTCCAACCCCATGACTCCAAATGGAAAAATTAACTTTCAAAATTTAATCCGGGTAGGGGCTACATAATAAGTTTTTTTCAATTTGACCCCATTTTTAAAAAAATTGGTTGAATTAAAACAAAATTGCCCCATGCCAATAGGACAAAAAGTGAAATTTTTAGTGAAGATTGAAAATACACATCTGCAAAAAAGGCTAAAAATGGGAAAAATTTGGTTTGTCCCGGAAATGTAATAAATCTCTAGGATCTCTATTTTTAGTTACAAAAATGCAATATATGCAAAAATAAAAAAATAAAATAGTTTAAGGAATCTGTTACATATTTGAATCATGACAAATTGATGCTTTAATTCAAAAGCCGAAATTTCCCAAAATTCCTTAAAAAACACGTTTTTTTTGTTGTTGAAAAACACTAAAAATCTTAGGAAAAACAATTTAAATTTGAATTAACTGCCTAAAATGATTAATTTCGAAACTTGAAACTTGGACTGGAAAGGGTTTATGAAATGCTTTCTTGATCAAATTCGGTTTTTGCGTCCTAAATAAAGAATGGCAAGCTGGCCAGTTTTCAGTCAAATAATATCGTCATCGATCTTTTAGGCAAAACGATAATTTTACTAATTTATTTAAAAATCCCGTCCTGCAGAAAACATCCTGCAAACGTTTTGCTCGTTGATCCAGTGGTAAAATATTTGCCTGTTTCCATTGCAGAAGGTCCCGAGTTAAAATCTCGCTTCGGCCAGAAGATTTTAAACTTCAATGTGTATCCAGCAATACTTGCCTTTGGAGCCGTCCTACAAACAACGTGCCGCACATGATAAATTCCCAAGTTGTTCCGAAGTAGTATTGTTGTTGGTGTCGCCTGTGGCTCCATCGTGTCCAACTCGTTTGGTCGGTGCTTTCTATTTCAAATACCAATCAATCGTTGACCATTGCTCGCTTGATGGCGTCGGTACTGACAGGTTGACTTGGTTTGCTTCAAATTGAAGTTCCCCTACTGAATATCAAATTTTGTGGTTGAGTCAGAGCGAGTCAGAGTATGTAGAAAAGAGGAAGAATTTAGTTTAATTTGTTTATTAATATTACATACCCAATAACTTAAAGCAAATTCTTCCCATATTCCCCTACCGAGCATTGCTTAATACTGTGTTGTTATTGTTGGCACATAACAAGCAATTATCACCATTAACATTCCATGCAGATGGTAGATTATAAAGAGGCGGCACAATTGAAGATGATCGTAGCTTACCATGTTATGAATGAGGCTTTTCATCTAGCATCTGGTCATCAGAGGATGGTAAGATAAAACAACCATTTAATTAAAGTGGTCAACTCAACAATTCACCTCTTTTATGTATCCAGTTGCGTCTTTATGTCTGATATGGTGCTAGTTTATGCCGCTATTAATGCTATTTGAAGCGATGAGTAGTAGCGATGGATACAGATGAAGCACTTTTACGGAAATGAATGGTTCATGTGAGATTCGAACCTAGGTAATTGAGCTAACTTATAACGAGAAATATTCAGTATTGCTAGCCTAGATTAACGATGCGAATAAAATTCATAGTAATATCGATCGCGTTTTGGATTTATTATTTCGTCATCTTTGTTGTTAGCCTGATGCTGCGATCTATTCGGATCAAAAATATATCGAATTCAACGGATAGGAAAATGGTATTTTTATTTTTTACTCTGTCAAAACCAGTTAAAAACTGCGATGAAATCACAATTTATTCACATTGCCCTTCAACATGGATTATACATAATGTTTTTGATGGCCCAGTGGGTGAGGTGGCGGGGCTAGCATCATCCAAGCTTGACATCGTAATACCCGGCACCTCCACCAACAACGAGATTTTATAACCGAGGAAAGAAACGTATATTGTTACATTTTTCTTTTTCACTCTTCCGCGTTCTGTTGACAACGCTGCATTTTTGTATGTGCTCTTGTACCTGTGCTTATATCATTATGGTGTATATGGAGCATGTTGTTTTTTTTTCATTCTGTCTATATTCACCTACTATAAAAACAATGTTTAAGTAATGTAATGTTAGTAGTGACGTGTAAGTAGTGTGTTCCGTATATGTACCGAGGTGAGGAAGGTCAGTATTCGTGAACGCCTGGTTTAACCTTGTCTAATTGGCATGCAATTAGGTAGCTTTTTACAACCGTGTACATTGTCTCTCACATAATTATAAGTTTATCACAAAACAACGTGTTTTGCATCCGTTGAGTTGTCCCCTGGGTATTTGGCGGACAGGAAATTGGTTGTGCAATATGTTAAGCACTCGTGCTGTACTACCACCGACTGACTGTAATGCTTTATTGACTGGAAACGCTTAGTCCCGCCGCGTTGTTGGATGGCGTATGGTGCACTGACGCCATGTGTTATGCGGATTTCTGTGTTCGTGAAATCATATTAAGTTGAGATTTTTTTAATTTAACTTTAATTAAAAAAATAACTGTTATTTTTATTTTTTCAATTAATCGTTCTTTAAAAAGAAATCTAAAATGCGATTTTCATAGAATAATTATCTCCATTACGCTCAATTTCACACGAATTATGTTATGCTATATGAATTAGTTTGTGAAAATCATTTACAATCGATAGCATGTAGTGTTATAAGTCAAAAATGTTTAAAAAGAAAACCCGTAAATTTAATTTCTAAAGATAGTTTTTCGTATTGACGCTCAAATTTCAAGAAGTCTAATTCATAAAATCTTGGTTCTGTGAAAATCATTTCATAATCGGATAAGCATGTAGGTTAAGTCGAGAATTTTTACAAATAGAAAAATCGTAAAATTACGATTTTCATAGAAATAATTTTCGATGCGCAAAAACGGCATTTAAGTTCAAGATTTCGAAGGCCTCCTAATTTCATTGTAACTTGGGGTATCGTTAGCCGGAATGGTTAACACAGCCAAAAAAGCAAAAAAAAAAAACATTTCGGATTTTTTGCTTCAGTAACTGAAATGAATATTCGTCGCTCATCCAACATCAAGAGAATTCGTTTGCTTCATAACGACGCCGTACGCTTATTTATTTAAAGACGAATCATTGGACATTTCACTGAAAACATTATTGTATTAAAGTTAAACAAGTACTTTTTTAACTACTTTACAGTTCTTTATAAACAATATAACCACAAGAAACTGCAACAGACAAGACAAAAAAATCCCATATAGTTAATTTGGTTAAGTATCAGTACAGAATTGTTACCAACAAAACATTAAAAAAAAATACTAACGAAAATAACATTTAAAGTATAATGGTTTTGCCTTGCATGTTGTGTTTTTTTAAAAATATGTAGGGGCCCTATATTGTTTGATAAAGACTGATGAAAACTTAGTTTAAACATAACGTTTTTAAGACCTTTAATAAAAAAGTAAAAAAGTTAATCGGAATAAAGTGCCAATAAGCCGGTGTAAATTGCAAAATCCAGATACTGAAATTATTAACATATTATATTTCGCACGCCGTTCATTTTCGTACATATTATTTCAAGACTGCTTCTTAAATGAAACTATGAAGGTAACTTTGAAAGCGTGTATAAAATGGCATAGGCTAAAATTTGTAGTAAGAATATGCGTTTGGGTGTAGACTAGGCCTGTATACTACTATTTTATTAGTTGCATTATGAATAAAATAACACCTTTGGCCTCATGAAGTATAAAAAATAAGACACACTTTTAACTGTAGATAACAGTCGGAAAGTGTTGAAAATTACTTGAAACTAAAATGTACACGTACCTATAGTTTATTTTAGAATTGAAAGTCAAATCTTTTAGTTAACATCAATCAAAACGTTTCAAATGACATTATTTTTTAATAAGATTTATTTATTTTTATTCGTACCTCTCCAGTGTAAACGTGCATTTTTTATGGATTATGTCTTTCATACCTAATTCGTTATGATAACTTAAATCCGAGATTTCAAATTGTAAATAAATAACTATAAAGACATTAGTAAGTGAGGAAATTGTTTTACGACGCTGATACCCACATAAAAACAACACACGAAACTCCAATAAAAGCTAAGAATAAAGAAGAGTTTATTGTCCCAAGCTACCGTTGTGTGAAACATTTTCTCGTGCGTTAAAGAGTCAAATGTCAGAGTTCAGTTTTGCAGGTGTAAGAGAAGTGGTTTGGTTTAATCGTGACCACCACTGAACATGTGCACATTGTAAATATAACAACCAACCTTGCACAGAATTTATCTTTCCGGGACATTTAATTATAACGATCGTTTCATTTTTATTGTTCTGCCATTAGGAAGAAGCAACACGAATCAAATTTTACTTTGTTCAGACGACAACGAACAAAATTGCCTCGCCAAAATTCGAATCAAAACGAAATTATTTCCGTACATCAGATTGTTTCGCCTTCAGCTATCAAGTGATTGATAGTGAGATTGGATTCCATATGTAGTATCTTTAATAATAATTATACCTATGCTTATATCCTCATAGTCAAAATAATTTCTACATTGTTGATGGTGTGAGATTGTGATGATATTTCATTACGATTCATGCATTATTCATCCTTCAATATACATACAAACAACATATTATTTCATCATAAAGTTGATTCTTGACGATAACATCGCATCGGGTGTAATTTGTACATGACAAAAGCATCTGCGTCAATCACGCGTCACTAATCCATCAAATCGAGCTGATGGCCATGGGCGGCATAACGTTGAAATAATGGTGACGATACTGTTTGAAAGCTAAAGCTTTTGCGTGAATTGTTGCTTCTTAGGGGATATATTTGATATGGTATGGTAAGGTGTGGTGGTGTGGTGTGGTACGGTAAGGTACGGTACGGTGGTATATTGTTGGTTCTTCGGGGATAACCCTGATTCATAAACAGAATGTTTCGGGTTCAAATCCAGGTTCAGAAAGGAGGATTTAGGATTCGATTTAGCAACGAAGCACACAATAAATGTTATAATAATTTGTTGCAATTACAAATATCAATTCTGAAAAATAAGTGGGTTGACTCTAAATAAGGAGCGATGCTCCTCTATATGCACCACTTGTATGCCTGTCCGTTCGTCCGTCCACGTAAATCTCGGTAAAAACCGAACATAACCTTCGATTGAACAAGTACACGATTCACATTGTTTTAGTGACCCTTGGTGTCAAGGTGGCAAATGTATTTATTTTAGTACCAATTCAATTTAGAAATTGTATAAATAATTAAGTTTTTATAATAAACATGCATTAATTTTCAAAAGAATTTATTTTCGGTGGGGGGCATTGGAAAACCATACGACAGCGCCTAGATATTAACTTGAACGAGCAAGCTCGTATGTCTCTGTCAGATCATTTGATTATGAGTTTAAGAGCTTCTAGAATTTACAGAAAACTATGAAAACCTCACTGTTACGACCTTAGTTGAATGGTGCGCTCTAGATTCAAAATTATATTTACTCTTTCATATTCATTTCATAGGACAATAAACTATGGTTGTAAAGTTGATACTTTTATTAAACCTTGCTTTTTAATATTGTCATGATAATCTCAATGAAGTTCATAATACCACAATACAATGTGTGTGTGCTAGTGCATGTCGGTATCTTTTGTGTATAGTTCGTTCTTCCTGCGTGTGTGGTTCGAAGGTACTTTGGATTTTTTTTTTTTAGTTTAGTGTTTTGTTTAAGTTTATTTGGTTTAAGTGCTCATCAACCGTTAGGCCATAATGCGCCACTCTGGTCAAGGTGATGACCGGAGGACCTCGTGCTGGACAGAACCAATCAAGTGCCAGGGAATGGATGGGGGAGTTTCTCACGCCCTGGGGGTAAAGTTTTTCAAATTGCGTTTGCAGCCACAAGTCACCGTTAAAACGTAAACCTATCCCACCTCATTTAGAAGCAAGTTTTTAAATCAAAACGTACGTTGTGAGATAAATGTGTGTTGAGTCGAAGCTTTGAGAATTTAAAACAGCCCCCCACCAATCAGAATTGGTTATTATTACGCCTAGAGTGACTTTCAAGGGTCACGTGACTACCAAAACGTACGTTTTGAGCTGAATGCAAGTTTTTAAATCACAACGTACGGTTCGAAACGTACGTTGTGATTTAAAACCTTGCATTCTGCTCAAAACGTACGTTTTGGTAGTCACGTGACTCTCCAAGTCACTCGTTTTCAGAGGTGACTGCAAACGTAGGTTTTAAAAACTTGGGCTCCAGGTAGTGGTCGTCTTTGTCATCGTACGTGTTATCATTGTCGTCATCAGGGAAAATATCGAAATAAGTGGGATGTTTCCTGACGATTGCATGAATGCATACATGATGGCTAACACTTTGAGTAGCCCCTGCTTCCATGCAGAATGTTCTGGCTTCAAATCCCGGTACTGGCACAAGTATTCTATCTTCTAAACTTACACTTAATTGTATTGTGTAGAATTGTATAACGTTATTCATTATTCTATAGGTATAGGTGCGTTAATACTTAGAGGATAATATAGTAGCAAAATATTTGTGAGCACATCAAATCAAAATCCTTAGGCTATATATGAAGGTCATTATGTAAATCAATTAAATATGTAGGCCTAGGCCTATATTAATATTAACATTATTCATCAATCATCATGTATATTGTATCCTGTGTATTTTACATATCATTCATACTATAATTCATACTTCATACTATAATTATGTAATAACACATCATTATTATTGCACATATTCTATTACTTTGTACTATAATTATTTATTAATTAAGTCACCTGATTGATCAGGTGCGAATTCACGCCGACGTCTGGTGCGAAGCCCCAGCCGACAAAGTCAAACATTTTTTGGTGGTATTATTGCCCTCGAGATGGCCTTAGAAGCGATTTGAGGTATTATTTTGAAAGGGGTTTGAAAAGATTTGAGTCCAAGTTCGGGAGGACAATTTGCCGACAATACAATGCCGACAGGGACAAAGAGTCCATTGGCTTGATTTATTAATGTACAAACACTTCCTGGCTAGAAATGTATTGTGTAAATTGACGCATTATTTATTAACGTTACGAGATAAATTCACTTGATATGGGATGAGATGAGATGGGTATCCAGAGGTGGGGAGTTAGCCATCTCCAGAGGGGATGAAATTACCAGAGGGGGAAATACCCCCATCACCCCCTCAATTCGCACCATGAACATAATACACTGTCCTACACTGATAATCAGTTCTTGTAACTTGTGTGGGTTGATAATATATCCAAATGTATTTATTTTACTGTCGATGTGTGAATGCCTAGGGGCCCCAAGGATTATGTTGCGGTTCGATGCGCGACACAGGCAGTCCTTACCAAAGATTTATCTCAGTCAAATGGAAAATGTTTTAATTGTTTTCTTATAACCATCGAGTACAGACTGTAAGTTACTACGTGATGTTAGTGTACAAAACAATATATTCTAAACTAAAGTAAGAAAGTAAGTGTTAAAGTAAGAATAGCTCATTATTTAATTGATTAAACACTTGTGTCTTTATTTTTGTTTAACCTGATGACGGAAATAGCTGCTGATATCTAAAACGTTGTTTATTAGTAAAATATAAAAAATAAGTTGTATCCAGTAAAGTGTTTTAATCAACTAGCATAAACCTCTTTGTAAAAGTTTTTTTTTATTAAATAATAAGCCTATATCTTTACAGTTTGCAAGAGATTGATAAATGTTGGGTGTTATCTTAAAGAAAATATTAAGGGGGGATTATTTGTTTCATTGATATTTTATTTTTTAAATCTTGTCATCTATGTTTGCAAACTTAATTTTAACTTCATAGCTATATAAGTAAAAACAAAACCTTTGGCTTCTCTCTGATTATATCTCCTTGCATTTTCAATCGAATGGAATGAATATCTGAGTAATTGAATACATTTTGTATGGCAGATCGATGTCTTGCAATAATCACGCGTGCAATTTATACACATTTTTTGTTGTATTTACTATTACACCATGTAATTAATCAGTATGTGAAGGATGTTTTAAAATAAAGATGTAATGTTTAATGGAAGTTGGAATGATGTTTTTAATTATTAAAAGGGAAAGAGGTGGGAGTATTGAACTGCTCCCACGTACGGCGATGAGAAGGCCTATGACATCTTAGGGTATGATAGCTTCTTCTTCTTGCTCTAAAGCTATGACAGGTTGGTAAATATTCGCTTTTTCTTGATTGACATCTTCCGCATGGTTGTCCCCAGTTCAAAGCGTATGGTTAGACGATCAAGAATTAATACTTTTTTCGGTTCTCGCAAAATATTACTGTAGGCCTATCTATTTTTCAGTCTTACCGATTTGAAATTGAAAATCTTCCACAAACAACACTCTACGTATTTTAAAATTATTTTACGTGACATCTCTTATCTACACAAATCTATTGGGCAAAACGCTATTTTTACATTTTTGTCTGGTGGCGTAACATAGACTTGAAACTTGAAAGTGAATACTACTTATTCTATACCGTGTAATACATACATAGCTATTGCCTCTGTCAGGGTGCGAATTAACGGCTTTGCAGAGGGGGGGTGGCTGAGAATTGTAGTTTCGTTGGCAAACCGGGGTCTGGGGCGAAGCCCCAGCCGCCGGAGGCGAAATTTTTTTGGGGGTATTATTGCCCTTGAGATGGCCTTAGAAGCGATCTGAAGAAAATTTTTGGGTCATTATTGCCCTCGAGATGGCCTTAGAAGTGATCTGAGGAAAAATTTGGGGTTATTATTGCCCTCAAGATGGTATTAGAAGCAATCTGAGGTATTATTTTGAAAGGAATATGTGTAAATTGACGCATTATTTATTAACATTACGAGATAAAGTCACTTGATATGTTATGAGATGAGATGGGAATCCAGAGGTGGGGATTTAGCCATCCCCGGCAGGGATACCTTTCAGTAAAACAGAGCCAGGGATGAAATTACCAGAGGGGGGGAAATCCCCCCCATCCCCCCCGTCAATTCGCACCCTGGCCTCTGTCATTTCTACATTAGCCATTTCACACTCAAACCCTTCAAACATCACATAATTTAATTCCACACAGCTCCGTATCATACGCTGTGAATTTCAAGCAAACGTAAATTATTTCTAAATTACGAATGCAATTACACTTAAAACAGTCATGCTCTCAAATCTAGAAGATACGAGTGCTGACTGCTGACAAGATAATTGATAACCCTCCGACCTCAAATTGCTTGACTGGATATTAACGAAAGATTTTCTATCGTATTTTGGAATAATAGTTGTTATTTTAGGTAAAAAGCCAATTTAGGCAGCTGCTGAAGAGTGTTAACTATAAACTCAAGAATGCTAATGTAAATATCCAAGCTTGGCCGTGGTAGAGGAAGCGACGGGAGGAGGGGTGGAGGGGTCGTTGGTAGTGGACGATCCTAGTGCTCAGATGCAGCAGGTCATGGGTTCGATTCTCTTTACTAACCGGGACGGTAAATAAGGCCACCCAGAGATGAAGGTACAATCGGTTGAAATTGACGATTACATAAACTTCAGATCTCAATTTTTGTGTGGTCAAAATCATCAATCTTATACAATAAACAATAATAAAAATATCAAAAAAACATTCCAAATATTAGAGAAGGGGAAATCAAGAGAGAGAAAGATACATGTACCAAAAACGCAAAAAAATTATTTGTATAAAATGATCTTGGAACCATATCGGTGCAAGTAATTCGGAAATTTTTGGGGAAGACGATTGTAATATTGTAGACAATGCAATAGCCGGATCAATACTAGGAAAACGCTTAAGTCCCGCCGCGTTGTTGGATGAGCGTAATTGGTGCATTGAGCTGCCATGTGTTATGCGGATTTTCTGTTGTTCTGTGAAAAAATTATTACTAAGTTCAATTTTTTTTTAAATTAAAATAAATTAAATAAAAAATAAACTTAATTTTTTTTTTAATTAATCGTAATTTTAAAAAAAGAAAAAAATCGAAAAATTGGGATTTTTAGAAGAAATAATTATTCGATTGCGCTCGAATTTCACACGAATAAATAAATTAATAAAATTAAGGTTCTGTGAAAAACTTATTACAATAGAATCAAGCATGTAGGTGTAATAAGTAAAACAATTGTCTTAAAAAAGAAAAAAAACACAAAATTTCTATTTTCATGAAAAATAATTTTTCGATTGCACTTAAATTTCACACGAATATCTTAATTCATAAAATTAAGTTTCTGTGAAAAAATCATTAAAATCGGGTAAAGCATGTAGTTGTTATAAGTAAAATAAATTTTCAAAAAAAAAAAAAAAAAAAAAACGTAACATTGCGATTTTCATGAGAAATAATTTTTCGAATGCGCTCAAAAATGTTGCAGTTCTAAGTTCAGATATTTCGAAGGTCTCCATAACATTTATCGCAATTGGAGTATCGGTTTAGCCGGAATCGTGTTAACAGACAGACAAAAAGACAGAAAGAAAGAAAGAAAGAAAAAAAAAAAACATTCCGGATTTTTTTCTCCAGTGTAGTGAAATGGAATCTTCGCTTCGCTCGCTACGCTCGCTACGCTCATCCAATCAATCAAATAAAGTTAGAAGTAATTTGCAATTAGTTTCGTGGGTATACGCGACATCCCACAACAAAACAAGGAATAAAGAGATCGTGGTAAATGTTACAACAGTGAATATGCAATGAACCAATGATGTCTGTCTATATGGTCTTTGTTGAGGGTCGTTTCACAAAACATAAAAAATCAATCAAGTAGTAAAACAAATAACAAGGTTTGATCGTGTTAGGTCGGGTACAGTCGTGTAATGTCGTGTTTTTACGTTGCGTGCGTGTATACCTGGCATTCTGCACGCAACTTCATTACAGTCCGGAGTATTAATGACTGATACGTCACGCTGTACGCTGACGTGCGATAAGCCATCCTGTGACGCATCATCAGCAAGGATATTGCCTGGGCCACTCATATCTAAAACATGGATCTATGATGCTGGCACAGTGCTAGCGCGCGGGACTTTGTTTCGGTTCTAGCCATCACTGACATGCCTCACTGAAGGGATTAATGACGCGTGAAACTCTTATTCGGGTGGTGACACATTCGATACCCGCCAACGGAAGCCTAATTCCTAACTGAAGAGGTGAAGGTAATTCCAAGGTTCTCTTCAAGTCAAGTTTGTAACCAACTCAAATGCACGCATTCAGGTGTTGATGATTTCTGTTGAACGGTTGGTAATATCATTACCAAATTTTGCATGGATGTTAATAAAGTAATTTTATATTGATATCCGCAATTGGTTACAAAAATTAAGCCTTAAAGATCCATTGCGAGACATAGTCCAAAACGTAAAAAAAAATGGGAAATCCAAAACATGGATTCCAATTCTGGAAAATTCCCACCAAACCGTTTATCTTACGATAAAACCAAATTAACTTACGCGTTCACATTGAATTAAAAGTTTATATCCAGTATGCAAATTTGAGTTGAAAACATCTGTACACTTGGAATAGATTCCAGAAGTTGACCAAAATGGAGTAAGTTTCGGTGATTTCACTCAGTTTTAATTCAAAATCAAATAATTAATAAATTAATTAATTTAGGAACACGCGTACTGGATAGCATAGATTTCTTTTTTATTAACGTTAGTGTGAAATTTGATAACGGTGTTATGAACCGTTTACCCGAAAAAAACATAAAGCTGAGCGCCTCGTCTCCGCGCCAGCCTCAGCGACCCTCTTAATACGATTGCAAGTGATTTAAGTCCTCTGAAACCACCCTTAGCCCATACATTTCCTTCAAAGCTAAATACAAACTAAGGCTGTGTGTTCACCAAAAACCAAAATCCAAAATATGCATAAAACAGTAGCTATAGAGTATGATCATTAATCACAGCCTTTTGAAAAGATCAAAATATATTTTTTTGATTTTTTTGGTCGATGCATTTTTCCTCTACTGCTACTTTTTTGAACGATTTTTGGTGCTAAGTTTTTCCAAAAGTATACCATTTGGATGTCTGAAATTTTTGTCGTAGCTTACACTCATCTTTCACTATAGAATGTGGTATTTTAAAATGTGTATTATTATTATTATTATTATTATTATTATTATTTTATTGGATGTATTTCATACAAACTCGGTTAAAACCGGAGCTAACATGTTGTACGGACTTACGTCAAGTACTTCCATGTGTACCTATTACATACATTATTACTTTTGTCTTAACTCTAACTAAAATAAGTCATTTATAAATTCTAATATTGTTTGTAGATGATGTTTTCTTTCTGCTGTGTACGGTCGTGGCCGATTTCTCGTCGCCATCCTAGCATTTGCTCTTCGGACTATGGGAAACCACGAAAACCATGTCAGGATGGAAGCTGTCTCGAAATCTCGAAGTATCATTCTTAGTTTAGAAATTTACGAACTATTCTACACGTGTTGAGTATTACTGCCTTTTGAGTCTCGATGTATACATTGGGTTGAAGATCTAGTTGTTTAATGCTTTCATGTAGCTTCTTCGGTATGATGCCGTTGGCTGATATAATGAATGGGGTTGTATTTACCTTTTTCTGTTTCCACATCTTCATGATCTCAATTGCGAGTTCACTATACTTGTCAATTTTTTTCTTCCACGTGGTCTCGACGTTATGGCACATTGGGATAGCAACGTCGATAAGGGTAGTTTCTTGTTTCTTCTTGTCAATTATTATTAAATCCGGTCTGTTGTGATGTATCGTTTGGTCTGTTAAAACTGTGCGGTCGTAATATAATTTGTAATCTTTACTCTCTAGTACTTTCTCTGGTTTGTATTTGTAGTAAGGTGTGTGTGTGTCAATGAGGTTGTACTTGATTGCTAGTTTTTGATGAATAATGTTAGCTACTTGGTTATGTCTGTAGAGGTAATCTGTTTGACATAGTGACTTGCATCCGGATATGATGTGTTCGATTGTTTCACCCCTTGCACTACATTTTCTACATTGATCGTTTACTGTCGCATCTTGTATTATGTATTTTTTATAATTGTTCGTCGCAATCACTCTGTCTTGAATAGCCATCATAAAACCTTCTGTTTCTCCAAATAGTTCCCCGTTGTTTAACCACCTATTTGATGCTTTAATATCTACGTGACCTTTGTGTAGTTCATCATAATGTCTCTTGTGTAGGGTCTTTTCTGAGAGACGTAACTCTTTTGAAGCGTCAGTTATGAGTTTCCCTTGTAGATTGATATTTTCGTTTGCTAGATTGAGTGGAGTTAATGATTTGTCAGATAGCATTACAGCCCTATGAAGTGTGGATTGGTTGCTCTTTGTAAAAAAGTATTTTCTTAAAATGTCTATTTGTTTATAATATAAGTTGTTCAGATCAATTAGGCCCCGTCCTCCTTTTTCTCTTGGAAGTGTCAATCTCTCTATTGCTGATTTAGGATGATGTATTCTGTGTTTGGTAAGTGTAGTACGAGTTAATATTTCCAACGCGTGGATGTCTGTCTGCGTCCATTTAATGATTCCGAATGAATATGTCAGTACTGGTACAGCATATGTATTTATTGCTGTGATCTTGTTTTTACCGTTTAGTTGCGTCTTGAGGATAGACTTTAGTCGTTTCTTGTATGTATCTATCAATTTTGCTTTCATAACTTTATGTTCAATTCTGGCAGCTTGTGAGAATCCTAAATATTTGTATACATCGTTATCGTCCATTATTCCAATCCTATTTCCATCATCTAGCTGGAACTCTTCTGCTTGTGTAACCTTACCCTTTTCGATATGTAGCGTCTTACATTTGTCTACTCCAAACTCCATGCAGATATTTTAATCAATTATTATTATTATTATTATTATTATTATTATATATTATTATTTTTATTATTATTATTATTTTTATTATTCATTTATCCCAGAACAGTTTAACAACCAGTAATACTAGGATATAACAAAAACAACATAACAAACCTGAAATAGAAAATACACATAGGACCTACAGTAACTTAATATAATATAAGACACATTTGCCCTACAACAAACAACACTTTTTCTTAAAAGTAAAAGTTGAGTCATTAAAAAGATCTAAATCAAAGTCATTTCTACTATACAAATCAATCCTAGCCTTAGGAGGATAAAATAAATAAGTACGTCTTGCCCTACGAACAGGTACATTAAAATTAATTAACTGTAAAACATCTGGGCAATCGACCCCATTGGTTAAAATCTTTTTTAAAAATACCTTACATTTTACAGTGTATTATATTTTCCGGTACTTTCGTGGTATTTGTACCGTCAAAAGAAAAAAAAAGAAGAACTTAAAGGGGCTAAAAACCCAAAACTTAATTTTTTACCTCGTGATCTATAGCACAATACTAGACTTAAATGACCGTTTAAAAAATTATATCTTGTAACTGTGAATTAACACGATTTTTTTTTTTTTTAATTGATCCAGAAATTGGCGAAAATTGGTGTTTTGGAAAATTTCCTAAATCGGCTTTAACCTGCTTCTTTTTGGTCCACATAGATACTAGAGCATAGTACCAATCTAAAATGCCCCTTTATAACATCGTGTCTTGAAACTGTGCCCAAATATACCCTCAAACACGCAAAAATATGTATTCCAAAATCACACCCCATCTTGGTAATCAGCATATTTTGACCGAACTACTTGCCCAAATTACAAAAAAAATATAGAGAATTTACAGAAAAGGATGTCGAGTACGTCAATAATGGCCAATATTTTTTTGGATCAAAATCCTCCAAGGTCACGGGGCATAAAGATCGTCCCCATGTTATTTCTTATGGGAGATTTTTGCCGATGGGACCTAGCTCGAAAAATGTCATGTTTGACAATTTTTTGGGAGGTCATGGTGACCCCAATATTTTTTCTGTTAATTGCTAAATTCATTACTAGTTAGCCTGAATGAAATATATTTTTTGAGTTTAGCGGTTAAATACCCCTTTAAGATACGAAAGCTGTACATTTCAAAATATCTCATTCTATAGTCAAAGATGAGTGTAAGCTACAATAAAAATATCAGCCATCCAAATGGTATACTTTTGGCAAAACTTAGCACCAAAAAAAAAAGTAGCAATAGCAGGAAAAATGCATCGACCAAAAAAATCCCAAAAATATTTTTTGATCTTTTCAAAAGGCTGTGATTAATGATCATACTCTACAACTACGGTTTTTTTGTATATTTTGGATTTTGTTTTTTGGTGAACATACAGCTTTATAGGCTACCCTAATTACTAACAATGTCACCCAAAGAGAGTCTCACGGTCACTGAGTATATATTTTGATGAGTACTCTTTCTTCAGCTGTCAATCCTTGGAAAAAGTGTTTTTAAGTCGATTACTCACGTACGTAAATGGTCTCAATTAGTTAACTTTAACTTTATATTACATTTTCATTTCACTGTCATCAACCGTCTATCCTTTTAGTTAAAAGAAGCACATTTTCATTGTGGGACATTGTGACACCAAGATTTACTATGTGCTTCGTTGCTAGGACGGTTCCAAATTCACCGTTTATATAGTAAATAATGAAATTTTATTGGTTGATTTAAAGTCAATTCCAGAAGTTAAGAAACATCTATCTGAACCGGGTGAACTCGATGCGACCAGCATAGTTAACAAACCCATAGGAATTCAAGACACACCTACAACCGACCTACAACAAATTATTAGCCATTGACACAGAAATTGACATCAACCACATGAAACTTCATTCATTTAAAGCAGCTGTTTATGCCAGTTTACCAATATGACTCATTTATCACTATCACCTTTTCACCAATTTTTGGATGAGCGTAGCGAGCGAAGCGAGTGAAGCGAAGACTTCAATTTCACAGACCCCCCAAAAAATTTAGCTCGGGTGTTTTTTTGTTTGTTTTTTTTGTTTTTTGTTTTTTTTTGTTTTTCTGTCTGTTTGTTCGCTCTCTACCGGGCAAACGGCATATGCGATCTTGATGAAAATTTGACAGGACCTTCGAAATCTCTGAACTTAGACTTGCTACGTTTTTGGGTACAATCGAAGAAATATTTCTCATGAATATCGTACTTTTACGATTTTTTTCGATTTTTTGTGCGATATTTTCGTGCTATTTGGGCCAATTCTGACCAAACGGGTGGGGCTACAACGTTCATATTATACATGAACATTAAGGTTATGGTGATGTAGTACCTTTTGAAAGAAAAAGTTGAAAAAGTTAGCCATAATCCATAGAAATAAAGCTTTTAATATAAGATTTTTACGGTAAATAATACCAATTGACAGGTAACAAAAGAAATTTGGCAACAATCACTTACAATGCATAGGTAGCAAAACAAAGCACTTGCAAAAGTAAAGATATCCCACGCAAACTAAAAACTTTAAAAAGCTCATCCATCAACGCGGCGGGACTTTAGCGTTTTCCTAGTGTATTTCAAAACATCAGTTCATTTTTCATTCATTTGTTTTTTCAGACGTTTTTTTAATAGCCTATTTGTACTTTTGTTATTTTCTTCTTGTATTTGTTGTACAATTTTAATTGTAAGTTATAGTACTTGTTCATGAATATAACGATTTGTATAATGTATTTGTGTTGTTAAGTTTTAAAAGCCTGACACTTGTGGGTTAATACCTGTTGTTGGAGATCAATAAATATGAAAAAACGAGGCAAATAGAACCTTGTCATATTATGTATACACACACACTCATGACCTATGAAATCTCTGAACTTAGACTTGCCACGTTATTGGGTACAATCGAAGAAATATTTCTCATGAACATCATACTTTTTCGATTTTTTAAAATTTTAATGCGATAGTTTCGTGATATTTGGCTCGCGACCGGGCAAACGGCTACTCCGATCTTGATGAACCTTTATGAAAACGTCTAAAGTCATTAAAATTAGATATGTTATGATTTTAAGGACATTTGAAGAAATATCTCTCATAGAAATCGTACTTTTTGGATGAGCGAAGCGAAGACTTCAATTTCACCGACCCCCCAAAAAATTTAGCTCCGTTGTTTTTTTTTTTTTTTTTTTTTTTTTTTTTTTTTTTTTCCCGTCTGTTTGTTCGCTCTCTACCGGGCAAACGGCATATGCGATCTTGATGAAAATTTGACACGACCTTCGTTTTCTCTGAACTTAGACTTGCCACGTTTTTGGGTACAATCGAAGAAATATTTCTCATGAATATCGTACTTTTACGATTTTTTTCAATTTTTAGTGCGATATTTTCGTGCCATTTGGGCCAATTCTGACCAAACGGGTGGGGCTACAACGTTCATATTTCACATGGACATTAAGGTAATGGTGATGTATTGCTTTCTGAAAGAAAAAGTTGAAAAAGTTAGCCAGAATCGAGAGAAATAAAGCTTTTAATATACGCTTTTTGACTTTTTGTGCGATATTTTCGTGCCATTTGGGCCAATTCTGACCAAACGGGTGGGGCTACAACGTTCATATTATAAATGGACATTAAGGTTATGGTTATGTAGTACCTTTTGAAAGAAAAAGTGGAAAAATTTAGCCAGAATCCATAGAAATAAAGCTTTTAATACAAGTTTTTACGGTAAATAATACCAATTGACAAGAAACAAAAGAAACTTGACAACATTCACCTACAATGGGTAGGCAGCAAAACAAAGCACTTGCAAAAGTAAAGATATCCCACGCAAACTAAAACCTTTAAAAAGCTCATCCATCAACGCGGCGGGACTTTAGCGTTTTCCTAGTACGATATTTTTTCGATTTTTTTATACGATTTTTTCGTGATGTTTGGGCCAATTCTGATCAAACGGGTAGGGCAACAACGTTCATAGTTTACATGGTCATTAAGATAATGGTGATGTACTGCCTTTAATTTTTTTTTAAGTTGTACAAATTTATAGAAATAAATTTTACAGGTGTTAATTAAAAAGTAATATCAAGAAACTATAGAAACTTGACAATAATCACCTACAATGCTTACAAGTCTCTGGGCCTCGAGATATTTTACATCATATTGTTAATTGGTATTACTATAGCAATTAATAATACTTAATAAAAATTATCAAAATTTAACAAAAATTATTTTGCAATGAGATTTTATAAAGTAAAGAGATCCCACGTATACTAAAAACTTACAAAAAAGCTCATCCATCAACGCGACTAGAAAAAGCGTTCGCGAAGCGACCTAGTAATAGAAATAATGTTTTTCCATACCTGTCGAGAACTAGTTTACCAATACATTCTAACATTTTATGTGGCTATCATTGAATTGGAATGTTTTTGGGCCTATAATTCATCGTTTATCAAGAAGTGCAAGAAACACCCTACATTTGCAGTTTTGGTGGATAGAAAAAATTAGATGATACAAATTGCTAAATTTGAAAAAATTAATGCTAAATATTCTAAATTTAAATGCTATAAACACGTATCTCTATCTATTGGTGAACTGTAAATCCGGAACATGTATAGAATAGCTCAAAACTATTCAATCATTATGTTCACATCAGTTACATCAAAACACTTCAATTATTGTAAAAGTGTACGTTTCCAAACAGCTACGTAAAACGATAAAATGCGCTAAAGGCCATTCTGTAGCGTTAATAATTCAGTATTACAACCTTGACCGTGTGGACTGTGGAGTCCATTACGAGTTACAGCCAACTAGACTTATTCACGGCCGTGGCAGTGAGTGTGGGTGGGGGAAATTCGTTGCTCGTGAAATAGCTCTACCGGTACTTAAAAAAATATTTGTGCGAGTTTGCTTTCAATGCAGAAGATTTGGGGTTCAAATTTACTCTAGGAATCTGTCAATTTTATAATCCGTTCATGCAGTATCGTAGTCCCAAATGTTTAGTGGGTAGGCCTACAGGAAAAATCTTTAAAACATTCCCCCTACCCCCTCCCCAAAATTAAGAGCTTTTTAAATGTTGATATGTGTATAATGTTGGCACTAAATAATTCTGTTAGTCAGCTCTTTTGTAGGTACGTCGTTTTTTTTTTTTTAATATCATAGACGTCAAATAAATAAATAAATGAATGATTTTTTTAAGGGGTTAAATAAATAAATAAATAAACAAACAAACAAATAAATAAATAAATAATTAAATAAATAAATGGTTAATATTTATCGTCAATCATTTCCTGGTGACACTCAAACAATTATACGTCAAGTTGTCAGAGTCTACACATAAAACGTTATACATCGAAGGTTATAAAAAGTGATGTATTTAGTATTATTTGGAACGAAAATCGTTCTCTTAGATGTACAAACATAAAGTGGGTAAGACCTTGCGGCTAGAAACAAAAATTTACAGTGGTAAACTACGTGTACAGCGCGTGAATGTGATACCACATCAATTAGTTCAGGTAAACGGCTACTTTCGAGTGGTAATGAAGTATGTTATAATACATTGTAATCAACCCCTACTAAAATACTACTATACTACTTACTTATTCTAATACACTGATTACTACTACACTGATTATCCTTTCTACTGACCTACAAAGAAAATCTAAACACTAAATGCGTTACAAATAATACATATAATATGTTATTGCTGAATGTGATAGGAAAGCGTATCAAATATCGGAAACAAATTGCACAATTTGATAACCCTTATCCACTCCCCGTATCAAGAAACCACAACATTGCAACAATAATCAAGCTACAACTGTAATGATTAATGAATAATTGTAGGTCAAACTGAGAAATGCCTGCGCTTCTAATAATACTGCAGCCGATAATGGTGGGTGCACGGCTCATATTGAGACAGATGCATCGATGGGGCAGTCAGGACAGTCTTCTGGGACTGCTGGGTTTGTGGACTTTGGCCACTACAGGAGACTAGCTCACCTTCCCTGGGTCCAATATGCGGTGCCACAATGAATAACATAGCGATCACTCAGTTTCCTACACGACATGGGTTTTCCATGTGCTTTGCCACCGACAGTGTTGGCTCGAGCGACTCTGATTCGGGAGGTCCCGGGTTCGATTCTCGTCGAGACCGGCAATCCTAACTGAAGGTTTTCTCCGAGGTATTCCTCAGTCGTTAATGCGAATGCAAGAGATTGAGTCCTCTTAAATAGCCCTCGGACATCCCTTCACAATTGTCCTATCCGCAATATACCTAGTAGTACCTGAAGAGGGTCACACCGGTTAAATCTGATGGGTATACCCTACAGCGGGCATCCTAGAAAAATGTATTTATTTTTTATGTGCTTTGCCTATGCTGCGCTCAATATTAGTAGGGTTGAGTTGGTACGAAGCTTACGTCTCATATGGACGTGGGTTCGAGGCTAAAAGAAGCAGAGCCTGGTAATGGTCCTTCAAACTAAACCATCACTTATTTTCTTCGATAGAATCGATAGAAGTGTTAGATTTTATATCATTAAATCAACCATAGAGTATTGCACAAGGCATAGATTAATTACTTATCGCCTCGAATAGTGTTAATTAATACGCAAAAAACTACAATGTAAATATACTATACATGGCTGGTAAGAAACAACTTGTAGTCAAGATTCCTTGCGGCTGGCATCGATCCGATGTCCTCCCGAATTAGAGTATCGGGTGTAATAATTCGGTACCTCTATGGGATGCCCGTGCGCGATGGTCATAAAGTCGGGCACAGTTTCGAAGCGTATGGCTCAAGGGATATGGGTTCGATTCTGCATCGTGTATAGATTTTGGACAATGTCCTTTAATCTCCAATCAATCTCTCAGTCTCTGAAATATATCTCAATACTTCGTTCATTCGGATCTATAATGCAACTACAATTCAGAAGTTAAAGGGGTTATTACCCCAAAAAATTATTTTTTATTACATAATCTATGGCATAATACTACACTAAAATGACCGTTTAAAAAATTATATGTCGCAACTGTGATTTTACACGAATTTTGCAACTTTTTTGATCCAGAAATTTGCAAACACTGTCATTTTGGAAAATTTCTCAAATCAGCTTGAACCTGCTTCTTTTTTGTTCCACATAGATACTAGAGCATCGTACCAATCTAAAATGACAATTTATAACATCGTACCTTAAAACTGTGCACAAATTTACACTCAAACATCCAAAAATATGCATTCCGAAATCACACCCATTCTTGGTAATCAGCATAATATTTTGACCGAACCACTTGCCCAAATTACAAAACAAAATGTAGAGGATTTACAGAAAAGGCTGTTGAGTACGTCAATAATGGCCAATATTTTTTCGATCAAAATCCTCCAAGGTCACGGGGCATAAAGATCGTCCCCATGTTATTTCTTAAGGCTATTCGACCGCGTTATTCTATTTTCCAAAATATGCTACCAAGTCAAAATATAGTGAATGGCTTTGACACCTGGCTATTTTAGAAAATCAGAACTATTTTTTCAAATTTTTTTGATCCGGTACACGGCCAATATCGCCACTCAAAATAATTTCAAACTTCAATTCGCCAGGGCACACCATTCGGAACTCTTGTCGCTAAGCGGGTCCAACTTTCAACCACACTTTTCCCCCAATAAAATCAACGGAAAACAACTACAAATTAGAAATAAATGTGTAAAAATTCAATATTAACAATTTATTATTAATCACCACTTTGCAAAATTAACAATTACATAGGTGAACACAATATTACTCACAGACTAATTGCACTGTTATTAGTTGATCACGGCGGCCATTTTGGCAAAATCTCTCCATTCTCCACCGTACCAACCAAAACACACCAAACTTACGTTTGTCTTGCGGTCCCTGTCGTGTTTGTTTGTTTGTACCTCATTCTGTTCTGGGGGGCCAGCCCCCCGCCCCCGCCGGGGCTCCGCCCCTGGACCCCGTCGGGGGCTCCGCCCCCAAACCCCCGTGCTATTCGACTATTTAATTGTTTACTTATAAAATAACCACAATATCGCAAAAAGGTTGGTACACCTTGACAATAACAACCAAAATCCAAAATGGCGCGTTGATCAGAGTGAGACGACGTTCATGTTCAATAATGTAAATTATTTGACATTATTCGTGTAATTCGAGAGTGTTTACTATTAATTACTCACTATACTTACTTAATATTAACTTATTTCTAATTTGAAGTTGTTTTCCATTGATTTTATTGGGAAAAAAGTGTGGTTGAAAGTTGGACCCGCTTAGCGACAAGAGTGCCCACCATTCAACGTAGGGTGTTGTGCTTTTGTAAAATTAATTTTCAACTGGTTTTCTATAGGCTGACTGAGAGAAAAATATATTTTTAAACCATTGTCGGTCCTGCGAATTTTTTCGTTTGGCGGGGTACAAATCGGTACAAAATATCGCCAGACGAAAAAATTCGCAGGAAAGACAATTATTAAAAAAAAACTTTTTTCTCTCAGTCAGCCTATAGAAAACCAGTTGAAAATTATTAATGTCACAAAAGCACAACACCCTACGTTGAATGGTGTGCCCTGGCGAATTGAAGTTTGAAATTATTTTGAGGGGGCGATATTGGCCGTGTATCGGATCAGAATAATTTGAAAAAAATAGTTTTGATTTTCTAAAATAGCCAGGTTTCAAAGCCATTCACTATATTTTGACTTAGTAGCATATTTTGGAAAATAGAAAAACGCGGTCGAATAGCCATAAGGGAGATTTTTGGCGATGGGACCTAGCTCAAAAAACACTGTTTCACATTTTTTGGAGCGGTCATGGTGGACCCAATAATGTTTCTGTTCATTTCTAAATTCAGAGGCTACCTAGTTACGCCGAATGAAATATATTTTTTGAGTAAAGAGGGTGAATACCCCTTTAAAAAGTTACCGCCTCGGTGGTCTAGTTGGCTAAGGCGTCTACCTGGAATGTGGGAGACTCGGGTTCGAACCCCGATCGGGATGGATTTTTTAACTTCTGAATTGTATCAAATATTAACTTCGTTTGTGCGGTCCTACTCTTGAACCTACTATTAATTTACGATATTGTTAGTGGTTACATAACGATTATCTTGCACGTTTTTTTGTATCTCTTTCTATATTCTCGGGTTTTTCAAGGCTAAGTTACTATTTCTTATTTCTCCCAACACCTAGTCTATGTATAAATGGACTAGACTAGAATCATACTCGAAGCTGGTACGTACTTGTTAGTCAGTATAACATCCGGCGTCTGTTGACTTCCCCTCCCCCCTCCACTCAGAGAGTTGGTTGTACCGAGACCATGACCATAACATCGGCCACACTTTGATATAAGCACATCCTCAAGACACTCGTACACCGACGCTACACCGCGTAACATAAACCGCGCGTTCGTGAAAACTTGTTAATATTCTTCATCACGCAAAGTTACACGGAACACGCGGAAAAATCGATAACACACGTGGATAACTAGCACAATACGTCCAGAACAGGAAACTCTGTTCCTAAGCTTGATTACATTTTTGCACTTATTAATTTTTACATACGTAAGAAAGAGTGGAAGAAACAAAAAACTTCTTTTACAAAACAAACATCAAAAGATTGTTCTTGATAATTATTATTATAAAGTATAGAATGAAGTCGGGATAGTTTTTACGCGCGTTTTTATTGAAGGGAAATTCAATGTCAAACTCACGTCCGCGAACGCTCGCGCGAGACCATGTGCGTCGGGACGCGCGTTGAGAGCGTCTGCGACCGTTGTGCAGCGAGCGTCGACAACGACTGACGCCCCAAGCCGGTATACGTGGTCATCACTCCCGCTGGCACGCAAGACAAAAGGGGCGTGACCAAACCATCGGCAGGAGACGGACGGGAGACGGACGGACGGCTTGCTTAGATTACAATATTTACTAGATTAATATGGGTTAAAAGCTAGTGAGTTTTACACTCCGCAGTAGGCCCTACGTGTGATTGGGCTCTGCGAATTTGTTTTTGGTGCATTAAAAGCCCTCTTTCCAAATTTTTTATTTTATTTAATACAACATATTTCGAAATAAGTATCAAGAAATATTTATCGAGTGTCAAGTAGGAAAACTTCGTCCTTTTTTAAGGAACTAACTGGAACGTCATAGTTAAAATTTTCCTGAATGGAACTATCCATAGTTCCTATTTTCAGGCATGGAACTAGGAACGCCATAGTTTCTATTTCCAGCCTGGAACTAGGAAATGCCATAGTTCCAATTTTCCATGAACTGTAACTTATTTTCATAAGTTACTTTTATTTTTCCTTGAATGTATCAATTTAATGGACGAAAGAGCGAGCCAAATAACAGTTTACTTACAAAATGAGGGCACTGTAAAACACTCTTTCCCTGAAAATCTAAAGTTAGCTTCTTTTTTTATTGTGATGTAGCCACCCCTCCCCCCCCCCTCCAATGCAGGATGGAAGAATGTTATTGTAATTGTAAAGGAAATGACCGACATTCGACAATACCGAGTAAAAAAACTTTCATTAGTGATAATCGGTGTGGAGATACGAACCCATGACTTCCCGAATAAGAGTCTCGTGCGTTAGGCTATGTCGGTGCGTGAATGAGATATATCTCATATCTCTTGGGCATACGCTTCGCTCTTGAGTCCTTGGTAAAACCATCTAGTATAACCACCGCGCACATCGCTATAAATAAATTAAGTAAATCTGTGTGTATTGTTATCCCACTCGGTTACAATACCAGCTGATTTTACGTGCAGGATATAATGCATTTTGTATTAGTCTGCGCCCAGTTCCTATATGACGGATGCAAAGTCGCTCTATACCGCTGTACTGCACTGTAAATAAGCAAATAACAGCAGTTAAAACAACCGTACAAAGCGGAAATAGTAATAAATATAGATAGTATTGCAATAAACCCATGTATAACTTACTTTTATGTCACCTTATGTATAACAAACAAATATATGATTTTATGAACATTAGGAAGCAAATCTCCCTATATAAGCCTCACTTTTCTGTCCGTCCGTCCTTCTCACGATAAAAACCAAACTCAACATCCGATTGGCATAGGTTTTGTTGTTGTTATTGTTATTGTCTTTCAACAAGGATGATATAGAGAGGCAGGTATTTGAGGTGAAAATAAAAGTTAAATTTATAGCTTTTATTATGCCCAAAAGTGGTGAATTGGTGGTGAAAATAAGTTAACATTTAGGTGAAAGCTCTATCTTTCTACCCCTTATATAAAAAAAAAATCGGTGTGGAATCTTTTAAAGGATTTGCAGATATCAGTAAAATGTAGGCTAGTTATGAAAACTCAGAGTCAGGTGTTTGTGGTGAAAAGTGTAAAATTGGTGGTGAAAATAATTTTATAATTTACGTTTTTTAGAGGTGAAAAATCGTTTTCACCGTAAATACCTGCCTCTGATGATACAGAATGTTTTTGGTAACCATGGGGGTAAGGGGAGAGGTGGCTGGCTAACGCAGCGGAAAATTAAAAAAAATTAATGTGCTGCTCGGCGTTCAAGAACAAGCGAGGAACCCGCAAGGAACATTTTTGAAATGGTAAGATTTGTGTTGAACTAGCGCCGCCTGCACAAAAAGGTTCGTATGGCGAATTATTATATTTATACGTATTCATCTTTGATGATCTGTTGATAAAGTAGATTGGCTCCCTATTTTTGGCACCTAGTATCCGTTTTTGTATTAATCTACCACTACCTTAAATGGTAAAATAAGAATATTAAAGAATATGAAAAACAAAGGAGAATCATCCAAAAATATTGGAATTAATTGGCTATTCGACCGAGTTTTTCAATTTTCTTAAATAGGCTACCAAGTCAAAATATAGTGAATGGCTTTGAAACCTGGCTCTATTACAAAATCAAAACTTTTTTTTCAATTTTTTCTGATCGGGCACATAGCAAATATCGCCTCTTCAAAATAATTTCAAACTTCAATTCGCCCAAGCACACCATTCAATGTAGGTAGTTATGTTTTTGTGACATTAATTTTCAACTGGGGCTGACTGAAAAATGAAGTTTTTTTTACCATTGTCTTTTCTACGATATTTTTCGTGTGGCGGTATTTTGTACCGATTTGTACCGCCAAACGAAAAAAATCGCAGGCAAAACAATTGTTTTAAAAAAAATCTCTCGGTCAGCCTCTAGAAAACCACTTGAAAATTTATGTCACAAAAACACAACTACCTACGTTGAATGGTGTGCTTGGGCGAATTGAAGTTTGAAATTATTTTGAAGAGACAATATTTGCCGTGTGCCCGATCAGAAAAATTAAAAAAAATAGTTTTGATTTTCTAATAGAGCCAGGTTTCAAAGCCATTCACTATATTTTGACTTGGTAGCATATTTGGGAAAATAGAAAAACGCGGTCGAATAGATTTATTAAGGAAAACGCGATGGATGGAAATGACGCAAGGTTATTGTGGAGGCACGAATAACCTTTTCGGCTGTAAATGAACGAATGAGCACAAATTAGATGAATCACCTCGTGTTCCTGCCTTCACGCGTCGAATCCAGCGCCGAGTTGTTATTTCATGGTTAGCTGGGAGTCTTTCACCAAAAATAATCCGTTTTGATATTTGCCAATTTCGAGGTTTGGCGGTAATTCAATTTCGGCACTTTCCGGTTCATACTTCATCAATTATGCTCATTTGGCCAAACATAACCAATTCGAGACAGTGCTGTTTTAATGGGATTTTTGAATTTCATGGTGCCCTGGCAATTAGGAAACGTTTGGTATAGGCAAACGTTGTTCACGTTTATTTTAAATCTCATTTAAATTATTTACCTCAAAGTTTCTACACAACCAAACTAGAAAACTAAATAAATTTAAAGCCGAACGGTTGTCAAGAGAGATGCTCGAACCGAGAGAAGCATCACTTTTATATGAATAAAAATGAAAATAAAGAAAACAAAATGAATAAAAATCTAATCTAATCATACTTCATGTATATCGGTTTACCACAGGCAATCATGAAATTAAAAAATAAATACAAATAGATTGGTAGAATCTTCACTCTCTTACCACACTGCATTGTTAAATACAGGGTAGGATAATTAATATTATTAATTGTTACGAATTAGTATCATTATTTATTAAGTATATATTACGTTGCAGCGCATTTCAACAAAATATTTTGTAGTTTTATAATGTAAAATGTCTAGATCGTCGACCATTTGTACTTCGTATGGAAAGATGAAAGATGTCCTGTATATATGTATGAATGTAAAGTAATTCAAAATGTAATTCATGGCTACAAATAAAATACACAAAATCGCATTATGTTCAATGTTTTTCGTCAGCTAATCTAAAAGGGCAACTCTATGATCGTATGTCTCTTGATTATATTTAGTTCATTTTACAATGCTTTGTAATCTTCTCCAACACATCCCCCGCAAAATAAGGTTTAATCCCATTCAAATACGACTAAATAAATAAATACAACAAACAAAATTGTATTCCTATCTGATCTAAATCTAATGCATGGTTTTTAAATAGGAACAAATAATTACAAAATAAATAACAATCACAATAATTCAAGATGATAACAGGAACAGCATCGAAAATATATTTAACTATTATGTATTTTTATTAAAAACTTATTCAGGTATGTATGATGAGAAGAAACAGTAAAGACCCAAAAAATCGAGTATAAATATTATCAAATTGTCAGTTAGCACGTGTAATCTAGAGATTACAAAATGGAGAAGGTAGCCCCGACTGGGGAACGAACCCAGGTCCCCTGCACCTGTCTGGGCAAATAATATCACTTTTCTTGGTTTCATTTATAGCCTACACTAGGAAGGAAATCTACGACAAAAAAAATCACGATATAATGGTGGGCATATTGCGAACAAATAGAGCCACGTTGATCAGTGAGGGTTGTTAAAACATGGCATTCAAAAACTAAAACGACATGACGTTATCAAACTCATAGTTTGACCATGGAGTTATAAATAGTACTGTGGTTTGACCAACCGTGATAGGTAATGGACTGCAAATAAAGAAGGGCGTACGGCTGTTATACTTAAAAGAATGATGAATTAATTTTGGAAGGAAATACTAATGTGAAACAGACATTGGCGTGGACACAAACAAACCCATCAAAGATAATGTCACGATTAATTTTATAGAAATTAAACGATATCTTCCTTCCGGTACAAGACTTAAAAGAAGCCTATCCGCTTTTAAATTTGCATACGACAAAAAAGTATTATTAGTTAGTATTTATTGAGTTACTATACAACATATATACATTTTTACACGTTAATGTTGTATTGTTTACTATTTGTTATGTAATCAGGTTTTTCATTATGAATACTTTTGATTTATAAATTGTAACCAATTTGAAAGAAAACTCATACAAAATTATCTATTCCCATTTAGGCATGTAATTGTTTTCACAAAACCATATCTTTATTTATGTCTATAACTAAAGAACCCCAACGATGCCAATGGCAATATATTATTATGTACCATTGAGATTAATAACTTTTATATTAATATAAATAATAGGTATAATCTCTATGATTAGACTATGTATTGTACAATTTATAGACTACATAAATTTATAATATCATTCGATACTATTCCCAAACGTGATGTTTTTTATTAATAGTCTCTGATTCTTGCAAATTGCAACATACTTTAATGATTAAAAGTTAAACCTTTGGGCTGGCAGACACCTTGTGCTTGGGGCATACTGCCCTTTTCTGCCAACCTTCTAATCATATATAATAATATAGCAAATAAGCGTTACTAACATGTTAGCCTTACCATCCGCTATCCAGTGAATAACGTACATTGACATTATTGTTATTTTTCTCATTCTTGTCACTGTTAGCTTTTTGTGGCGTATTACAAATGAGGAGGAAGTATTGTAGAGATCTAACAATGAAATAGAATTGCATAAAATCTCAATGAAAAAATGTAGGGATTATCATCAAAAGAAACATCTTTTTTGGATGAGCGAAGCGAGCGAAGCGAAGATTCCATTTCACTACACTGGAGGAAAAAATCCGGAATGTTTTTTTTTTTCTTTCTTTTTTTTGTATTTTTGTGTGACTGTTAACACGATTCCAGCTAAACCGAAACCCCAATTGCAATGAAATTTTCTGGGGGCCTTCGAAATCTCTGAACTTAGAACTGCCACGTTTTTGAGCGCAATCGAAAAATTATTTCTCATAAAAATCGCAATTTTACGATTTTTATCGATTTTTTTTAAAAGTTCTTTGACTTATAACACCTACATGCTTTATCCTATTGTAATGATTTTTTCACAGAACCTTTATTTTATGAATTAATATATTCGTGTGAAATTTGAGCGTAATCGAAAAATTATTTCTCATGAAAATCGCAGTTTTACGATATTTTTCTATTTTTAAAATTTCTTCGACGAATAACACCTACATGCTTTATCCGATTGTATGATTTTTTTACAGAACCTTAATTTTATGAATTGATGTATTCGTGTGGAATTTGAGCAGAATCGAAAAATTATTCCTCATGATAATCGCACTTTTTCAATTTGTTTGGATTTTTTAAATTTCTTCGACTTATAACACCGACATGCTTTAACCGATTGTAATAATTTTTTCACATAACCTTAATTTTAAAAATTAATATATTCGTGTGAAATTTAAGCGTAATCGAAAAATTATTTCTCATGAAAATAACTATTTTACGCTTTTTTCGTTTTGAAAAAATTACGCTCATCCAACAACGCGCCTGAAAAAGCGTTTGCGAAGCTTCCTAGTAGATTTCAAGGCGTAATAACAAATTAGAATCGGAAGAATGACTGTTTTGTTGACAATGATTATATTGTATTTTTATTTATTATTTGGTTTGAATTTAAGGAAAGAGACCGAGATTGTGATACACAAAGATGGACCTAACCTGAAGTTTGAAACATCATGATATATGAGGATTTATAATAATAAATTAAGTGAGTATTAGATTTGAGTTTCACGCAATATTAAGAAACGAGGAAGCCGATCAAGATAGTAAGATGCGCGAGACCCTGATCAGGGAAGTCGTCGGTTCAAAACCAGCCACCGGCAATCCTGACTGAAGTTTTATCCAGATTATTATCCAAACTATCACTCATTGGGTGAAAGAAGGTGTTGAGTGTTACTATAACAGCCCTTGGGCATCTATTCCCAACTATTCGAACACCATTGTCTGGCAGAATCTATTACATCTGCCGTGTTAGTTTTGTGCTTCAGCAAGGCTCTTCGCGGCAAAAGATTTCCATGGATTTTAAGTGTTTTAGCAAAATATTTGCTAGCATCGACGCCGTTTCTTGTTGTTGTTGAATGTAATCACAAGGATAAACAATAAAATAAATAAAATAATCAACTGAAGGCCACGCAGGGTACACTGGTGAGTGGTGCGTAATACGAAAAACGTAAAGGGAGAAACCACTGATAATAAATATTGCACTTTAACATGAACGCAATTCAACATGCAACTGGTTTTTTTAGTTTCTTGTGTCATATAAATATATTAATGTTATGCAGAGGTGATGTAGTATAAACGAAATATACACCCCTCAATGTAAAACTAAATTTTAAATCATTTTTATATACATTTTACAACGTAAAACGCAAACTGTATTTATTTTCAATTTTCATTGCACTAAATTGCCTCTAGACGTTCACAAATACGTTGGTATTGTAACCAGAAACACCTTTTTAAAAACCCAGTCCCAATTTCTCCAAACATATAGGAAGGAGGGAGGGAAATTTATACTATAAAATAAATTAAGAATTATTTTACCACAAATTCATCGCTTTTGGGAATAATAAAATATGAGATTGCATTTTCTTTCACCATAAATTCATGCCTCTGTCTTCATGATTAGCCAAACAATTTCAAGTATTTATTACGTCAATGTGCTCTGATTCTGCTATGCACCACATGTCGCGTGTGTGCCGGCTATTTAAGCTGCATGCTTAAAATAATTAATTCATGCAATTCCCAACGGGCGCATTCAGATATGTTATATGTTTTTCTCAATATAGCTATTTATCAAACCGATTTTTAAAATAATGTACACGCAAAACATAAAATCTAAAACAAAGGTTTAGAATCAAAATTTCGCAATGTTTGTTTACATTTTCTACGTCAATGGCCAGCACAACAGAGTGCTATTGAGATATAAATTATACATAAAACAAACAAGCGATACTGCATTAGAAATTCAGAAGGTAGTTCATATGGATGGAAACTGAACAAGGCTGAAACTTGCTTTAGACTTATTTTAATGACAATTTATATTGTCTCAAATACCAAAATGCAAAAGTGGTTTTGAAAAAACTTCAATGAATATAGGCTAGCTCAAAAGCTAAAAAAATATTCCGCATTTGGATTCTAAAAAGTAGGTAGCTTACTGTCACAGAAACTATTTCAATTCTAAAAATACAAAAACACATTGTTTACTCAAGTATGAACGGGAGTTGACCCGTTTTCGGAAATATGAACTGACATTTTAAAGTAATGACAGAAAGCTTACATTTAAAGCATGTTCGTTTAACCACATTTTACTAAGGTGTATCTTGAATTGTGTATCTTGTGACCTTGAACCCCGCACAAAATTACTGTTTATGCTCTTTAGTCTTTAAAATATGAACCTCGAGATAGTGACGGGGGCAGTTTTGCAGGGTCCTCTGCAACGTATAACGTCACACAAGTTTTAAAAAAACATTTAGAGTCTATACCCACTCACACATATATAGCAAAGTACTTTGCAACGTATAACGTCACACAAGTTTAAAAAAAACATTTAGAGTCCACCCATTCAGTCAAATTACTCATTTTTAGTGGGCGACTTTGATTTGGAAGCCAAACCCTGTCGGCACCGACGCCATCGACGAGCGGAAAATGTCCAATCAGAGACCGGTATTTTAAATAAGATATGAAACACCGGCTCAAATCGTTGTACACAATTTATTATCGTGAAAAAAAATATACGTTTGCGCAGTGTACGCGTACTAGCGATTGTTCATTCATTGGGCAACCGGGACCGTACCTAAGATTGGTGAATGGTCATGAATGGACAAGATAGTGACATATCAACGTCGTGAACTCGCCAATATAGAATTATTCAGTAAAGTAGTTAAAGAAGATAACTTCATATTCTTACTTACCTTGTTTATAATTAATATCCAAGTGTCCTAAAACTGTGCATTCGTTGTTTTCATTATAAAAAAGTACATTATACCTGTCAGTACATTGTCATTACACAGTTCAACGCGCTAATAATAATTGCACAAAAAGTTTAGCTGTAGAGTAATTGCATTGCATGTAACCGAGCACTAGGAAAAGGAAGTTATACACTGGGCGTATCTATAACATTCTCCTTGAATGTAACCCTGTAGCGATCGTCATGCCTAAGACAAGTCGAGTATATATTGCATACTTCATGCCAAGGAATTAATTAGGTAGAGATGCTCACAAAACACTAAGACAAATCGGACGCACACACTGCACGAAAATATCATTCACTGTTTTCACTTTACCGGTACCGAGATGGCATTAGTACTAAGATAGCCCACGTCTTATATTGTTCGATGCACTTTTTAATATTTCAATGGTAAGCTGGCTGGATATAGTGGTCTATGCGACCTACCGGCCGAAGGTCGCCTAGGGATAGTATGCAAAGCGTTGTCTGTATGGAGGGGGAACCTATAGTCGGTTCAGGCTTTAGTGAATGAGCGTTTTTTTTTTACGAGTATCCGATTGTCGATTACTACGAACTACGAACAAAAGTGAATAGACAGATGGATATAATATTTTATATTCATTGACTGCCCACTCAGTTTCAGTTACAAAATAACTATTTTACGAATGTTTCATTGGACAGTTTCTATTATATGCCTACGAAAATAATACAAGTTACGTATGAACCAGAAAGCAAGTTCATTTACCTACTATAGTATTATATAATATGAAATTACACATACAGTAATTGAGAAGAGATGTACCCAGTGGCCCGATAGCTCACTTGGTAAAGCATCGCTTCGTTAAAGCGGAGGACCCGGGTACCGGGTTCGATCCCCGGTCGGGACACATCTTTTCGACTTTTCGCCGCGTCGCGTGTGCGAGTTCCATGTTCTGGAACCACTGTGGGCTCAATCATGAGGATAACAAATAAAATTAATTAGATTTACTCAAGTAGCGTACGAAAATAAAAATAACCCGAGAAATCAATAAAACCAGCTGCAGAGTTACTAGCACTTATTTTTAATTGTCGTGGGACATTACAGTGGCGTATTGACTGCGAAAGGGGTATTACGCCCAGTCCAGTCGCCCACTGCAAGAAAAAGTATCACTGGATTTGTGAACACCATTGATAGTGGGGGAACATTGCCAAGCAGTTAATTACATGATAATGATAAACACAGAAATATTTATTAGATAAATAAAATAAATAAATAAATTAGAGTCTACCCACTCAGTTATATAACTAATTGACAGTGGGAGACAGTAAACCAAAGCGACCAAGCCATACCCTGTAGGCCGCGACGCAATCGACAAGTGAGCGATAACCAACCAAAATATTTTTAATATGAAACATAGCTATCAGTGTTATGGACAATGCGAACACCCGCGGATCAACGCCAGAATCAACAAGGCCGATTCAGAACAACTCTGAATTTATTATGTGCCTCGTTGCTAGGACGGCTCCAAAGTCACCGTTTACAAACTCATAAGATAAGAACTGATGGACTTAAATCCAAATCAGAAGTTAGAAACTTCTGACTTTGGCGGGAATCGAACCCTGAACCTTCTGCTTTGGAAGAAGATACGCGGCTAACCACAAGACCAACGAGCCTCACAAGAATAAGAATAAAAATAAAAACTAATTGGATGAGCGTAGTGAAGACTTCAATTATTTGATTACCTTTGAAAAAATATTACGGTTGTTTTGTATTTATTGTTAGTTTATTTTGTATGTTTTTGTCGCTCTCTACCGGACAAACGGCTTCTCACATCCAAGTTAATTTTTCATGGAGACTTAAAATCTCTGTACTTTTACCATATGTTCAAACTTATAACAATAATTTTTTAGTGTAATTGTACGCTCAATATCAGATAAAGTTAACGGCTACTCCGATCTTAATGAAATTTTCATGGGACCAGTGTGTAAGTAAGTAAGTAAGTAAGTAAGTAAGTAAGTAAGTAAGTAAGTAGTAAGTAAGTAAGTAGTAGTAGTAAGTAAGTAAGTAAGTAAGTAAGTAAGTAAGTAAGTAGCTTTATTTTGTTTACAATACATTACATGTTACACACATGGAAAATGTAGGAAACAAAAATGGCGAGGTTCAATCATTGAGAGATCATTCTTCCACCTAACCATGGTTACAAATAGATGTAGATAGTGTAAGATTATAAGATATAGATATGTTATAAGATAAGATAAGATTACCATTGAACAATGTTAACTTGACCATTCAGGTTCAGGACAAGCAGTACACAATAATAACACACACACACCAGTGTCTAAATGCTACAATTTTTGTTTTCAAATTAGGTCTAATATTTCTCATGAAAATCGCACTAGTGCGATTTTTCGTATGTACGAATGTAGGGAGAAAAGCCACAATACGCTCGTCCGTACTAGCATTGAGTATAGCTTCACAAAATGCTTCTTTGATTTTAAAAGTCAAAGAAAGCTATGACTGAAATGTTGTTTATTATTTTTGGGGCGGGACGTAACGTCCCTGTCACCCATTAAATGCAAATTTTGGAGCAATTGTGTCAACACTGAGATAGCTGCTGCTAAACTTAATTTAGAGCGACGATTTTTTTCGTCTGCAGCTACAAAACTCATATTTGCACCGTCCGAAAAAACAAATTCGTATATCGTTGAGAATAGTTTTTTCTCTTTTACGGATGATGAATGCAATGGTGTGTAGAAAGTAGAAATACAAATATTATAACATTTATAAAAATGGCTGACAGTGAACATTACATCACAGGCTTCCCACCCCCCCCCCCCACACACACACAAAAAAAAAAAAAAAAATAATGTTAAATGTAAGTCCCTTTTTTATTAGCCAACATTTCATTTTAGTCATCTTCTTTTGACTTTTAAAATATAGTTAGATGGTGTTGAGTCGCATTGCTGGATGAGTGAACTGTATAGTTAGTTACACTGCCATCGTAACAAAACAAAAATGCAAACTCAACCTGCAACAGACCGCGGCGCCCTCAGACTGCATTTTTGATATGAAGATGCTACACATGATCAGTAAGTTATCTGGGTCTTGAGTTTAACTATATTCTCAGCTGGTTACCTTATTGCCAAAAAAAAAACACTTAACAGTTTAACACCGTCCGTAAGAGATTCATCCTCTTAATTCTCATAAGGGCTCGACTCCGAGGCTGTAGTTATCGAACATTGTTCAAGACATACATTGGATGAGCGTAGCGAGCGAAGCGAAGATTCCATTTCACTACACTGGAGAAAAAAATCCGGAATGTTTTTTTTCTGTATTTTTGTGTTTGTTAACATGATTTCGGCTAAACCAATACTCCAATTGCGATGAGATTTTCTGGAGGCCTTTGAAATCTCTGAACTTAGAACTGCCACGTTTTTGAGCGCAATCGAAAAATTATTTCTCATAAAAATCGCAATTTTTCGATTTTTTTTTATAAATTTCGACTTATAACATCTACATGCTTTATCCGATTGTAATGATTTTTTCACAGAACCTAAATTTTATCAATTAATATATTCATGTAAAATTTGAGCGCAATTGAAAAATTATTTCTTATGAAAATCTCAATTTTACGATTTTTTTTATTTTTAAAACATTTCTTCCACTTATAACACCTACATGCTTTATCCGACTGTAATGATTTTTTTTAGAGAACCTTAATTTTATGAATTGATATATTGGTGTGAAATTTGAGCGCAATCGAAAAATAATTTCTCATGAAAATAGCATTTTACGCTTTTTTTCGTTTAAAAAATTTACGCTCATCCAACAACGCGCCTGAAAAAGCGTTTGCGAAGCTTCCTAGTATTCCTTAATTCGCCCGGTACTTGAGTTTACATGCCGTGTTTTAGCCCCTCTTCTTCGTCCAGTACTACTACGACAAAATCTTCACTAGAACGCAAGATTATCCGCCGAATTTCTCGACTCCTCCCATGGACAAGAAATGAAGATGTCAACGAACTTTGACATAATCAAACCATCTCCAAACGTTCATTTAAAAGATTTTGAAAAGAATTTCACTGACAGTCATATTGACCACACACACATAACAAAAAACTTGTAAAAATACAGCCAAACCTTACACAATCAAAAGCAATGAGATCCAAAAGAAATGTCAAGCTTCTGATTGTACCCTCCTACTTTTCATCCTTGCAAAGCGTGGCAAAATTTTATTTGCAACTATTGTTTTAAATGTAAAAGTTTGTGCAAATATATTTTGCCAAGCTTTGCAAGGATGCAGTCACAGTGAAGTGAATTTATGTATTAAGATTACAAAAATGTAGAAGGGTACGGTACGTAAGCTTCGCATTTCTTTTATGTATTTTGCTTTTGATTGTGTAAGGTTTGGCTGTATTTTTACAAGTTTTTTGTTGTGTGGGATCTCATTACTTTTTCAAGTTCCATTTCAAAATTATTTGTTAAAATATAATAATTTATTCAAAGTCGATTTAATTGCTGTGATATTACCAATTAATAATATAATGTAAAATATCTAGTGGTCAAAGACTTGTTTTTTGTACACAATGTAGGTGACAGTAGGCCTACCTATATATAGTTACTTGTTGATTATATGCCTGTAAAATACTTATATTAAAACCTTTATTTGGAAGCCTTCCAGAAAACTTTTTCGACTTTTTCTTTCAAAAGGCACTACCAGGCACTACATCACTATAGCTTTAATGTTCATGTAAAATATGAATGTTGTATTCCAACATGTTTGGCCAGAATAGCTGGCCTGGTACAATGGGGAGTCTGGGGGTATGCCCCCCAGCTAGTGCGAGTGTAGGACGCATTTGCATAGCCTAAGAAATTTTTATATTTTTAACGTTCCAAATGGTGGTATATTACTAGTTTTTAGGGTGCTTTGGTCGACAATTTATAAAATTGTAAAGATCCACATTTTGCCAGTTTACAATATCTTGGTCACTTCAGAGCCAGCGGTTTAGCCGAGGTCGTTTAACCCCTCTCCGCGCCAGAGCGTTCTAATGCGTTGTGCGGGTCTGAGAGAACTCCAGTGTTTAATGTGACCAGGAGAGTGTTAACCGGTTCCCACTCGAACACCGAAGTTAAGCAGCCTTCGGACGCAAGGTCCTCTAGATCTCCGCCACCTGGCGGAGGCTCGTCTAACTCGCTCGTGTGGCCACGAAGTTAGGTCGTCGCAACCCGTTCCACATGGTATAGCAGCCATTACGGTGATTTGCACGAGAAATAGGGGGAATTTTAAAAATCAAAGTGAACATCTACTTAGCGCGCCCTAAAACTTGACCACAAAATGACGATGTAGAGGCCAGAAAAGAATCGCGTGCATTAAGAGATAATAAAATTGACAACCCAATATAATATGTATAATTATTTGTTGTAATTTAATTAATAAAATAAAATAATTTTAAATACCCTATGTTATATTATTATAGTGTAATGTGTAGGATATCCATGAGCAATTTTTTTAACGATTTCAAAAATTTATTTCTAAAGCCTGTTTCTGATAATTGGATGAGTGTAGCGAGCGTAGCGAGCGAAGCGAAGATTCCATTTACTACACTGGAGAAAAAATCCGGAATGTTTTTTTTTCTTTTTCTGTATTTTTTGTCTGTCTGTTAACACGATTCCGGCTAAACCGATATTCCGATTGCGATGAAATTTTCTGGAGGCCTTCGAAATCTTTGAACTTAGAACTGCCACGTTTTTGAGCGCAATCGAAATATTTTTTCTCATAAAAATCGAAATTTTACGATTTTTTTTCGTTTTGCAAAAAAATCTTCGACTTATAACATCTACATGCTTTATCCGATTGTAATGATTTTTTCACAGAATCTTAATTTTATGTATTATTATATTCTTGTGAAATTTTAGTGCAATCGAAAAATTATTTCTCATGAAAATCGCAAATTTATGTTTTTTTTTATTTTTAAAACATTCTTCGACATATAACACCTATACATGCTTTATCCGATTGTAATGATTTTTTCACAGAACCTTAATTTTATGGATTTATATATTCTTGTGAAATTTGAGCGCAATCAAACAATTATTTCTCATAATAATTGCAATTTTACGATTTAAAGGGTATTTAACCGCAAAACTCAAAAAATATATTTCAAACAGGATAACTAGTAATGAATTAAACAATTGACAGAAACATTATTGGGTCCACCATGACCTCCCAAAAATTGTCAAACATGACATTTTTCGAGCTAGGTCCCATCGGCAAAAATATCCCATAAGAAAAAATATGGGGACGATCTTTATGCCCCTTGACCTGGGAGGATTTTGATCCAAAAAAATATTGGCATAATTGACATAAGCGACAGCCTTTGTTGTAAATCCTCTATATTTTGTTTTTTAATTTGGGCACGTTATTTGGTCAAAATGTGCTGATTACCAAGATGGGGTGTGATTTGGGAATGCATATCTTTGCTTGTTTGAGTGTATATTTGGGCACAGTTTCAAGACACGATGTTATAAAGGGGCAATTTTAGATTGGTACTATGCTCAAGTATCTATGTGGACCAAAAAAGAAGCAGGTTAAAGCCGATTTAGGAAATTTTCCGAAACATCATTTTCGCCAATTTCTGGATCAAAAAAAATTAAAAAAATTCGTGTTAAATCACAGTTACAAGATATAATTTTTTAAACGGTCATTTAAGTGTAGTATTGTGCTATAGATCACGTGGTAAAAAATAATTTTTGGGGTTTTTAGCCCCTTTAAACAGCGTTTTGATAAAAATGCCAAGGCTCTTACAATTTTAATTTATTTTTTAAAGTGAAAGGTGTTTTAGATTAAAAAACAATACATCTAAACATTCACCAGACGGATTTTATAATTTTCGTTTTGTTTGATAAATATGATTTTTTCCTTTGCATTGTTGGAAAATGTATGTTTTTTGTAACAAATCTATATTTCACATATTTTAATTAAAAAACCATAAATCTCATCAAAAAAGTGTCTAGTGAATTTGTCAGAATAAGACTTGTGAGCACATTAAAATATAAATTATCCTTTTATCTTAAAAACTGTAGGCTAGAAGTAGGAAAAATGTTAGCAATTGTGCTAGAATAAAAGTTTTGAGAGAATAGCATTTAATGTTTATTTATGTTGTTTTTTGGTAAATTTGAGTACAACATAGCCTAAAGGCTCAGTTTATTTATTAAACATGAATTCACTGGGCCTTAATAACCTGTTAATCTAGGCTTCTTTAAAATTGACTAAAATTGTTACGAATAACACTCTATACAGC
Source organism: Sweltsa coloradensis (assembly GCA_024449915.1). Classification (NCBI taxonomy): domain Eukaryota; kingdom Metazoa; phylum Arthropoda; class Insecta; order Plecoptera; family Chloroperlidae; genus Sweltsa; species Sweltsa coloradensis. The sequence continues at coordinate 355,231 of JAMZAV010000006.1, read as the reverse complement.
CCTAGATTAGGCTAATATCAGTACTGGTAAGCATTTTCCCATGTAAAATAGCATACAGCGCTAAAGAAAAAATTCATTTAATGCTTTTAGCATTATATCAGTACAAAATAAATTTATGTATTCAATAAATAAAAAAGTAAACTTAAAAAGCAATTAAAACAATAATAATGTAAAATTGCCGTTTTTTCATTCATTTTCAGTGAAATACCCCTTAAACAATTACGCTCATCCAACAACGCGCCTGAAAAAGTGTTTGCGAAGCTTCCTAGTTTATTACCAACATTGCTTGTGCCCAAAGCAACATAATAAGTGATTCAGTACACAAATAATCATAAAAACACTAGTAAATGACGGTATTTTTCAAGGTGGCGTGTGAAAAATTACTATGTCGCCGAGGGCGAGAAATGCTCGTTTTAATGGAAAACGACGGTATGTACAAACATAACCACTATATAACGTTATAGTGGCATTCATCCTGATTACTAACGTGGTATTGAAAGTCGTTGGCAACCTCCTGTTTTTTAGGTAATCAACTCACTAGTATGCAACAGTGCGTGAAATAGTACTAGTTACTACATTCCCGCTCTAGAATTAATCACCAAGATGGCTTCTAATTCGCTGCTGCGACGACCTAACCTAGAGAGTTAGACGAGCCTCCGCCAGGTGGCGGAGATCTAGAGGACCTTGTTCGGACGTGGTCAGGGGTAGATTGGGTGACCGCTCTGCCCTGAACTCACGTATACCGCTGGTTAGAGCAGTGGAGGGTTCGAGAGCTAGTGTAACGGCTTCGTTCTCCTCGACGTCTGCTCGGCAGTCCGATTTAGTGGAGGAACCTCTATGACTGTCAAGGTTACACCGTCCTTTCGGATGGGACGTTAAGCCATTGGTCCCCTTGATACTTTTCTAAAAGAGTAGGCTACGTGCCGGTACCGGGTTTCCCCTCCTCCCTTTAGTTCATACTTCATCCTCATCTATCACCATTCATCGTCTCGAATAGCCATAGTAAATTCATATGAGACGTTAAGCAATATCCAATCAGTCAATCAATTCAGAATTTTCAGTTCAAATTACAACTACGCAAACAAGCCATAACTGCCGATTTTGTGTTGTTCATGAGCGACAGCGGGATATTTTCAAAAAGGGGGCAAGATGAAACAAGTAACAACACTATCTCTATAATATTTAGAGGTTTGGGAAAGGAGTGTGAGCGTATAGCCTCTCAATGCATTTTATTTTGTTTGGAACTTTATAGCCGATCTTGGGATTGGGATGTTAAAATAGCATATTATGAATTAAACTAAAAAATTAAGTTTATTTTATTACAACCTAATTTATGAAACAAACACTGCAAGCAGTAACATATCCAGGGAATGACAATTGGCTGGAGAAAGGTGGGGGGCAGCCATGGAAAATTTCCAATTTGCTACTTTTAAACGCCTAAAACACGTTTTCTTTTTTTTTTCTTTTCCTTATCGAAGAAACTTTTTAAAATCATAGGCCTACATAACATTTTTTAAAATTGTAGTGTGTTACAAGTTACAACTTCACATATAAAATTTCGAAAAGTAGGTGGACGTGTCCGCCCCCAAATTAACCACAGAGTATACCACAAACAGATATTACAAGATAATTGTGGTATTTGTTGAGATGTACTATTAACTTCATGACTGTAAGTTAATGTCTTGGTACATCAAACAGAAGATGATGCAGATGTTTTAATTGCAAAGACAGCAGTCAAGACAACAATACAACGTAGATAGCTTGTGTTAGAGTTTCCGCATCGCGAAGGCAATGTGGGTGTGTTCGGTAAACATTGCGTGGCGAGCAATCTGGGACTACCCGCCAAGCACCAAGATCCAAGACTCTCTTGCCCACCGAGACTCGGTGAGGAAGTTCACTGGCATCGTCGTCTCAGTGGTTTTACCGCAGTATTCCCTTTTATCAATGTGTCTGTCTTAACTATCTTAAACCGGAATCTGTAAGTTACTCTCATTGATACATTTCACTAATCATTTAAACTATCGGTTTGTGTTATATTATTCATCCAGACTCATCGAAAAGCCAACACCGTGGCACGTGCCCGAATCCCTCGTCCCGATAACATCACCTCAATATCGGAGGTTGTTTTAGAAGGATTAAGAGTGATTACACTTTTATCAACATCAACAATACATTAAATGTAACTGATGTACAGATTTGCTTGTACGTATTGACATCAAATGCCCAACTTCAATCTTATGTTTAAGTCAGAGTTTCGAGCAGGTAACAATAAAATAGAAGCCATGGGACATTTGGTTCATAGCAGACACTCTAGCCTAGGTTAAGATATATGTGTAACAGATTACTATAAATTCATGCAATAGCTAGAGCTAAGGTACATTCTATACAATATTTGGAATGGAAATGGTTTGCTTTTAGAGAAGTTTAAATATAATTGGATGAGCAAAGCAAAGACTTAACTTTAACTTACCCTGGGAAAAAGTAGCTCGGGTGTTTTTCCCCTTTTCTTATCTGTTCGCTCTCTACCAGACAAACGGCATATGCGATCTCGATGAAAATTGGAGGGGACATTAGAAATCTATGAACTAAGATCTGCCACATTTTTTGGTACAATCGAAGAAATATTTGTGTGTACTGTATCGTACTTTTACGATTTTTAATACAATATTTTCGTGATATTTGGCCCGCGACCAGGCAAACGGCTACTCTGATCTTGATGAAACTGTATGAGAACGTTTGAAATCACTGAACCTAGATAGGCCTATAGGCTAATGGTTTAGTGCGTTTTAGAAAAAGTAGTGGGCTGAATGCAATACCAAAATAATGTAGTTTTTATGTAGTCGATACTATAGAAACAACAAACATTGTGCGTCAATTTTTATATGGTTACTTGATAATATGATTATCGATTATCAATGTGTATACGATACGTAGGTACATTGAATTCATCATTCATTTTCAGAACACAGGCATATATTGAAAAAACTTACTAAGTGATTTTTTTTTTAAATATGAAAAAATAGCCTGGTTTATTACTGCTCCAGTGTTGATGGCAATGCTAGTGTTGCCCAACGATATCGATTATTCGATACGATATCGATATCGCGGGAAAATAGAGCTATTTTCGATATCGATATCTTTGCGTCTTATCGGAAATATCGCGATATCGTTTTAAAAGCGATATCATAGTAAACTGGAATAAATATTTCAGCAACGCAGTCGCCAGTCGCCTCAGATAACTTTTTATTACACTTACATGAGTTATCTGTGATGGCCGATGCTCATGAGACTAAAGTTGTGATATCTTTACATATTATGCATGACCCCTTCTTTGATGGGGCTTATTGCGTCATAGTTTGTATGCCTTTAAAAGTTTGGTTGGTTAGTATTGCAGTCGAAAAAAATCGATATCGCGATATCGATATTGATTTTTAGATTTCGATATCGCGATTCGATATCGTCAAAATGGCGCCGATATCGATGTTGAAAAATATATCGTTGGGCAACAGTATGGCCAATGCAAAGGTGTAAGTTGTGATAACTCCCCATCCACACATTATACGTTCTGATGACAGTGATGATACAGATTTAAGTTTCGTGGAAAACTATTGGGTGAGCTTTTTATAATGTTATATGTACAACTCGGAAGTTTAAAATCTCAATGAAATTAGTAAGGTAGGCTAATGCTACGATTCAAGCCAAAAAGGGGTTTCGTACTAGTGAACTGACTACATTATTTTGGTGTGTGCATACTCTATAAGCTGATACCATTACATGACTTGTTTTTTAACCCTGCTTGGTCCATCAATTTTTTTTAAATATTGACCAAAAATTGCAATTTTTATAGAACTGGGAAGACTCCCTCGAGAAAGTCTGTGGCTTAAATTTTAAAAGGACTATGTACGAGAAATAAATACAGTATAAATTAGTCATCTAACACAACTTTCATTCAGCATAAACTAAAGATATGTACCCGTAACTAGAGATGTAAAATTTCCGGAAGAAAAATCTCGGAAATTTTCCGGAAATATTTCCGTGCCTAAAATACATGCAAATTGCAAATATATATACAATGTAATTATATATATTAACAACAATGGTCAGTACATATCAGAAAGAAGCAACATAGTAGGCCTACACAAACACAATACACGTCAAACCGGCAACTTCTACAGCCACCATCATAATAAAAAAATGTATGAACAAGCACCAGTGCAATAGGGTCAAAATTGTGGAACAAACTATCAGATAATCTAAAAAGTTTAGCTAACAGAAAGGACAATTTTAAAGTTAAGTTGAAAGAAATCTTGATAGATAAACAAAGTACTATACTCAGTGTAGGAATTTTAAACTGTGTGTATTTTAAAAAACAAGTGCTAATCTTTAGAATAGGTATATATCTATGAATGTGAGTATGTAATGGATATCTAATGTCTGTATATAGTAATGGAGTTTGTATATATTATTATGTTTGTGTGTTTTGCTGAAATAAGAGACGAATGATTGGATTCTAGGTTTAAGTGACATAAGATTGTACAATCATATGTATTGACACGTACAAGGTCATCTGAAATGATATTAATTGTACTTGAAAAATAAATAAATAAATAAATAAATAAAATATAATGTGGTGGAGTGTAAGGATACGGTTACCTGAGTCTGTATGCAGGATGATGAGACCCACTGCCACTGGTAGCGTGTTGTGTGAGCTTAAACTTTTTCTTAACATCTGAAGGACATTTAAAACACCCCTCCAAGTGCTTTTGCATCCTTGTAACATTCATGATATATACAGTTTTGCACAAAACTTGCACCCATAGGAATCATTTTTAGTGTTAACTTGTGGTTGTTTTATAAAGTAACTTATTATTAGTTTATTTTGATGTTTCCCCATACTGCAAACTTACAAACTAGGCCTAGGCCTACACTAAAACAATTAATACAATGTGAACTTATCACTTGTCACATTCACATGTATGTCAACCTCTCTTCTGTTGAGGTGGTTTTGGCGTGCGGACCAGTGCGCACCCCCGTAAAGCACTGGTGCCTTGCACTGAAGTGCTAAATACCAGTTTCATGAATGTGCACGGACGGACAGCAGAAGCTCACGTTGCATCCATGAAGTACAACCCGGTAACAGCTGACCACGATCGGAACGCTCGAGGCCTCGTACCTACGTGGCTGGAAACGTTCTAGAGCATACTTTCGCAAGTGCAACCGGTACACGTACAGCATCACAGACAGTTTGCAATCGACTTGCAAAATGTTAAACAGTTATTTCCGAAACAGCTGCGGCAAAACTCGCAAAGATGTAGTGATTCTGAGCCCTAGGGTCAATACGCATATTGCGATTAGCCGCGAAGGGGCGCGTCTGGCGTGGAACCGTATTCCGTGGGACCCGGTTCAACGGCAGCCGGAGGGCATTAATGTAGATCACCATTCTTCTTGTTTTGTGGCTGGTCTGACATGTGGCGTTAATCTAGGTATTTATTGCATTAAAAACTAGAATAACTATTCACTTTATGCATGTTGCATAACTATCATCTATAATAAATAGAACAAGAATGCAAAGTGGGGTCATAGCTTGGAAACTATATATAGCATTATTCAAGTGCATGCTACTCATTCTTAACATCTGCTACATTTTGCGAATTAAAATATATTTCGTGAAATTCCCATTACATCCTACGTAACAACAATTGAAAAATTGTGCAATATCGCAACGCTATTGACGTGTATTAGCTGCAATACCTTAGTAGGGGTACTTAGTACATCCTTAGTGAATATCACAATTGAACAATGTGACAAATTGCATTTTTTAGGCCTAAAAACGAGTGTTGTTCATGTCTAGGCCCAACTCATCGTAGGTGTCTAGACGGAGTTCTCTTATCATCCGCTACTTGTGCATTACCGCGAGAGCTTCCAAGTTTTGTCTGATAAGATCTACGTACTTTCAGCCGACTCCGTCATACCGCACTCACTCTATTGTCAATTCCATTCAACATCACCTAAAGTCTGTCCATCCTTGCAGTACGTACAAAGTGACCATCGACGGATGAGAGAGGTATCGGTCGCCCCCGCCCCGAGAAGGGTTGCAAATGAAAAGCCTAGCAGTAGGCAGACAATGGACGGGGCGACCGATCCCGGTCTCGTCGGTCGATGGTTACTTTATACCTCAAGGACGGACAGACTTTAGAACATTTTTCCTACAACTTACAACTGGAACCGTTTGGATGGACATCCTGTTCTTTACCAGGCCATGTGCATCCGGGCATCCCTGGTGTGATGTTTGCAGTTACTTTAGTAAGCCAATCAAAATAAGACTCTAACCGAATATTATAAATACAATCTAGGACACTATAGAGCAAAGCAAGGAAATAAAATTACAGTACCTATAAACAAAATCTTTTGAATTGTTTTGAGGTTGGTTGGCTTTTATTTCAGAGCAAATTGTTCACATCTGTTGTTCAACATACTGCAGCCATAGACAATGAAATTTGAAATACAAAACATACATTTCCTCAAATTTTGCTTTACGAGTTTGCATTAGGTCCCCTCCTACGTCCAAAACCTTGAACGACGTTCACAAATCGCCTGTTGTACTGAATGCGCCTCTTTGCTCGGCCGGTCTTCTTTTTCTTCTTCTCTTGCTTATCGACCTTGGGTGTCTGTCCCTTGACCTTGCCGGCACGAGCCAGGGAGCCGTGAACTTTACCGCCCAATAATCCAGCAGTCACTTCGATGGTCATTGTGGAGAGATTGGCGACTTGGAAGTCGTCAGTAAGGGGAGCTCCGCTACTGTAGACGCACATGTCTTCTACAGGAATGTTTTCAAGCAGTGCAGCTTGAGCCTGAAACAATAAACAAGTTACGTATCATACAAAATTCAACTAGGCCCTACTATATTTTCAGCTAATTTTTACAAATTTCCAACAAATTTCTCGTGTAGCGAGCGCTACATTGAAAAATAGACCCAATAGCAAAGCTACTTTTTTGGGGCAAGTAGCATTAGCTATTAGGGATGAGTCATTTAAAGATTTAGGCTAGATCCGTGTAGCCTAGGCCTAAATGTGATTTTTTTTTTTTTTTTTATAAATTATATTATATTTTGTTATCACTTTCCTCCTACACAAACACGGGCAAAGAAATTAGGCCGATAATTTTTAAAAGCGCTTAATTTTGGTGAAGGTGTCGGGTCCCTTCCCACGCAATCTGTTACACATGGTGGAAGTGCTGGGTCATTAAATGCGAGTGTGAGAATAAAACCTTTGTTAATTATTCGTCGGCCGGTCATAGGCCTAAGTACAAAATTACGATTTTTGTTGTAAAACCTAGGCCTCCGCCTATGGCCCACCTAAAATTTATTTTAAAAAATTCAAGGGGTTAAACGTTTAGGAAACTAAACGCTTTTTCCAATCCCTATTAGCTATACGCGTTTAAAGTGAAATCCAGGGGCAGCACTGTCGGTGGGCGTAACGTGCATCATGGCCGGCCGAAGTAGCATTAGAAGTAGTCCTTCCCTATAAGCAGCAGTGTATAAACTGACGATTTGAATGCTCAATAATCAATCGTTGGTGAATGTTGTGATATGTGATTTGGTTGTAAATTAATGTTATGACATTAGTTAGCCTGTTGTCATGTTCAGAATCATCCTGCAACTCATTGAAATATATTTAATTCCCTTTTCCGAAGAGTCAATTTAGGCCTACTTTTTCCGATCGGTCCCGATTTGATTTCCTACAAAACCAGTTAGTTCCGGGCAAAATTATAGGAAATTATTTTACTTGCCAAGCATCCGTGTAATTTCTAAAAGACTAGACCTACAGCCATTTCGTTAACCCATGTATTCGGAAAAAGCTGTTTCCCGTAACCTAACGTACGTCGTTGGTGGTGCTAAACTCGGAAACTCGCAGCTAGGGCCTAGTAGGCCCTCCTACGGAACCCCTAGATCTGTCTGGGAAACAATTTTGTGCTATAAATTATTGTTACCAGAATTATTTCTCCATGGGCGTTATATTATTAGTATTGACCAGCGTTAGTTTATATTAAATAATTTGCCGAGCAGGCTCGAAAATATCAAACAAATGATTGATATGGTGTGTGTGTGCGCCCCCACTTTTAGGTCTAGAAATGAACGACCTTATAGACGGAGAGCCAGTGACAGTTTCTATTGCCTCATAAGGTACATATGTTTTGACTATTGGAATATATGCGGATTTATATGAGATTTTACAAAACCCGCGTCTTACGCGCCAACTCGGGGGCGTTTGGGCCTCATTGGGCCCCAAAAAAGGCCAAAAAGGGCCGTCTATTACCTCATAAGGTACATGATGAGACTAAACGCCATTATATGCGGAAACTTGTCTGGAGTTTGGAACCATAACGTAAGACGCCCTACTTGGGGGCCTTTACCGAACCAGACGCCCCTAAAAAGGGCCCCAAAAGGCCTTCTATTACCTCATAAGGTACATGATTGAAACCAACGCCATTTTGTGCTATGATGTGTACAGATTACGAATATATATAATAAGACGCGTTTTGGGGGGGCTTTTTGCGTTTCAGACGCCTTTTTGGGAAAAGGGGCCCTTTTTTATACGACGAGGTACATGCTTGAAAATGGTGTCAAACGAACCGGGATGATGTACAGAGTTCAAAAATGTATAACAACATGACTTTTAGAAAACCCTTACTCCCAAAATACGCCCCCAAAAAGGGCCAAAAATGGTCGTCTATTACCTCATAAGGTACATGATTGAAATAAACGCCATTTTGTTCTTTGATGTGTGCAGATTACGAATATATTTAATTAGACGCGTTTTGGGGGGGCTTTTTGCGTTTCAGACGCCTTTTTTGGGAAAAGGGGCCCTTTTTTATCCGACGAGGTACATGCTTGAAAATGGTGTCAAACGAACCGGGATGATGTACAGAGTTCAAAAATGTATAACAACATGACTTTTAGAGGACCCTTACACCCAAAATACGCCCCCAAAAAGGGTAAAAAATGGTCGACTATTACCTCATAATGTACATGATTGAAATAAACGCCATTTTGTTCTTTGATTGGTTGAAACATATGTCATTTTGTGCATCGTTTGGTGCACACATAACGAATATTTTCAATAATATCTTTTCTTTTGGGGGGGGGGGGATATTTTGTGTTTCTGACTCCTTTTTGTGATATAGGTCTCTTTTTTATCATGGATGAAACACATGCCATTTTGTGCATCGTTTGGTGCACACATTACAAATATTTACAAAACGACTTTGACAGAGCCATTTTGTGTTTCAAACACCTTTTTGTGGTAAAGGACCCCTTTTTATCCGATTAGGTACACATTTTAAAATGGATACATTTGCCTCAGAAGGAGAAAAACGTAAGAAAGCACGTGCTGCTGGCAAAATGATTAAAGTACAAATGGAAAGAGACCTAAAGAATAATAACTATGGGATGAATCCTTTGCTTAGCTCATAAATTAATGTCAATGCGTAGATAGAGTGGTGTAACAAATGATCCGCCTGCTTATGTTTATTGCGTCAATGAATGAGTAGATGGCTACTTCGACGCTCTGATTACTTTTGGCAAGATTTCTCTGCAAATCCTTCAAAAGTAATTCAGAATTTTGCTTCAAGAGCAGATATTGTTTTTGATTTAATCATTTGCCCTGCAACTTGATAGAGGATACAGAAAGAGACAAGCGTGCGGAAACATTATAGATGGGCAAAACAGCTACGCTATTAATCTGGTGCCTCACAACATCGACCAATCGGACTTCATCAAAGTTAACTTTTTGAAAAGAGTTGGAATGTCGGTTCTTTCTTAAATATTCTTTGAACAAAGGTCGTAAGCCTTTGGAAAGGAAAGCGCTCCCGGAAACTATAGTTACTTTTTAGAGGACTTTCGTGGGAACGTGTTCCTTTCTACATACGTGCAAGAAAAAGTTATATGAAAAAAACAACAAAATCTCCTATCGATATCGTTAACATTAAATAAATTCGTATTTACAGTCTACCCAGTCACTCTGTAATTACACCCAATTCAGGAGTACAGATTACAATTATTATTTTCAACTAAATCCACACACAACACCTTGACTAACTGAAACACAACATTAAAATAAACTTATACTGTTTTATGGGTACTTCCTCCCGTTCTTCCGATTTAATGTACCGTTACCTACTTAGAGGTGATTTTGTTTGGTAATTTTCTACGATATTTTTTCATATAGGCCTAGTTAACAAAATATTGAAAGTTAACTTAAAGGAACAAATGTATTTTGTGTAAGTTCCTACCTTTTTAGAGGGACGACCCGGACGAGAACGTGTTTATTCTTTTTTTTACTAAGTCGGTCTTAACTTTTCAAACTTTTTTATTTTGAAGAACTTGCACAAGACTAGTCTTATGCTACCTGCAGACTTGTACAAAAGTGTAAATGATCAAGTCGTGAAGTTCTCGAAAAAATAAAAACGCGTAACGACGATGAAGCCAAATTTAGAAAGGTTTATCATTTTAACTTCCATCCCAGGCAAACGTTTTGATTCGCACCCAACTGACAAATGTGATGGCTATCGCTCTACGTATAGAATGAGATCAACACTGAGGTATACGTTAATATGTCATCTCTGCAGTTGCTGTGTCTCCATTATATCTACTAGTGCCATCCTCGTTTACTATGCGTTCTCTGGATATGATTTCACCATTCACAAGAAAGAGCAAGCCCGCCAATTTTCTTTTCTTGATTGTGTTTGCTGCACTTCGAACAAATGATTTAACAGAAGCTAGTAACTTTTGAAAGCAGTGAGAAGTGTTTATCTTGTATCAATAACTGCAATAAGTATTTGATTACATAGGACTAGATCCACCATAAAGCAGTGGCTAGATATAAGAGGCCGGAACACATTCAATGGTTCTTTGGGGACTTATGTCACCCCCATCACTAGATGAAATCACATGCCATTGATCATCCGTCTTGGCCCGGGTTAGAATATAGGAGTCCATCTCGCAAACATCAGATAGCAAGTACGGGAGTTTAGGCCTATATTACTCCCGGAAACTAGAGGCGAGCTCTAGAGTCGTTGTCGGGTATCCCCCCTCCCCCACGAAGATCTCGCGCCGCCGACGAGGACAATGACAACACGAACGATGACAAAGACGATGATGATGACGACTTAAAAATACCCCAGCTCGGTTTTATGACCTAACGGTTGACGCGCCATTTTAACCAAACTGAAATCACTATTATTGATCATGCAGACTCTAAGGACGAAGGTATTGCAGGCATCACTAAGACTTAGATTGATAGTGAAACACAATAATAATATGTCACAAACGGTTGTAGGTAAAAATAAATAATCTAACAGCATATAGCTACTGGATATTAATAGCTATGTATGTCAATATCTTATTATATCCGTGACATTTTTTGCAATAGCTGTTGTATAGAGCATATTTTAAAATTATTCAAACATAGTTCTGATACATCAGTAAATTGAAGATTAATTGACAAATTAAATCATAATCATTATAACCTTACACAGTACACTTTTAGACTGATTCGTTTAATTTACTATACTAGCCTAAATATATACTATAGGCCTACTATATAGGTGATAGTCTCGAAAGTCTCGATGCAGAACAAGGAGCGAATAATCTTTGCCGTTGAAGCGCCCTAAAACTACTTATACTAATACTAATCAATATTTTTTTTTGAAAAAGGAACCTAAGGTTAAATATCCAAAATATGCAATATTATCAAGTTGGTATATACCTCGTCCGATAAAAAAGAGACCTAGGCCTATATCACAAAAAGGAGTCAGAAACACAAAATATCCCCCCCCCCCCCACTAAGAAAAGATATTATTGAAAATATTCGTTATGTGTACACCAAACGATGCACAAAATGACATATGTTTCAACCATGTACCTTATGTGGAAAACATGGCTATTTTGGGGCATTTTTGTAGCGTTTTTGGGTGTGAGGGTCCTCTCAGAGTAATGTTGTTATATATTTTTGAACTCTAGACATCATCCTGGTTCGTTAGACACCATTTTCAAGTGTATACCTCGTCGGATAAAAAAGGGCCCCTTTTCCCAAAAAAGGCGTCTGAAACGCAAAAAGCCCCCCCAAAACGCGTCTTATTATATATATTCGTAATCTGCACACATCAAAGAACAAAATGGCGTTTATTTCAATCATGTACCTTATGAGGTAAAAAAACGACCATTTTTGGCCCTTTTTGGGGGCGTATTTTGGGTGTAAGGGTCCTCTAAAAGTCATGTTGTTATACATTTTTGAACTCTGTACACCATCCCGGTTCATTTGACACCATTTTCAAATGTGTACCTTGTCTGTTAAAAAAAGGCCCTTTTTCATAAAAGGGCGTCTGAAACGCAAAAAAAAAAACTTAAAAACACGTCTTATTATATATATACGTAATCTGTACACATCACAGCACAAAATGGCGTTGGTTTCAATCATGTACCTTATGAGGTTATAGACGGCCTTTTTGGGACCCTTTTTATATATATATATATTTATTATTCTTGCAAATATGTGGTTACATGGTGGCAAGTTCCTAAAATTAACATTTTAAATTGTACAAAATATAAACATTCACATTCATTTTCTTCATATCTTATAGGTATTACATCTAAGACACCATCATCAAAGCAACATCAAACATCAATGAAATCAAATCTACATCAGATCCAAATCAATATCCTCCAAACACCTTCTAAACATTTTTACCGAGGATTCCTCAACAGCTGCTGCTGGCAATTGATTCCATTCTACAATTGTTCTATTTAAAAAAGACCACTTCCCAACATCCTTCTTTTTTAGTTTACATTTCAATTTCAGGTCATGGTCTTTCTCCCTTTGTATAATCCTTTTTCAATTTTATTGCTTATCTCATTCCATCCCTGTATTTCCATTCATATCACGAAAAAAGGTTGCACAGCCTGTTTCTCCCTCTCCGTAATTTTAAAGAATCCCATCCTAAACCTTCTATCATTTCATTTACACTGTCATACGTTCTTATCCTCCTTCCCTTGGAATCAGTTACCCATCTCCACCTTTTGACCTTCCCAGTTACTCTCCTTGCTGCTAATCTCTGTACTTTGTTTAGGGCTTTGATATGACCGTCCTTATAAGGGTCCCATATAGCACTTGCATATTCCCAATATTGGTCTTATAAGAGATTTATATGCTTTATCCTTAATTTTTGTGTGAACCCTTGTAGCTGCCTTATTACAAAATTTAGAGCTTGTATTGACTTTTTACTTACATATTCCACATGATGCCCCCAATCCAAATTGTTATCTATGAACACTCCCAAGTATTTGTAATTGATGACAACATCTAGTGTTTTACCACACAGCTTATAGTTTATTTCCGCTTTTTTCTTTGCTCTATTAAATGAAATAACCTTACATTTACTCACATTTAAACCAATTTATTTATATCTACCCATTTTTTCAATTACTGTTAAATCTTCTTTAATTATAAGAACATCTTCATCTTCCTTTATTTCCCTATATAACACCCCATCATCCGCAAAAAGTCGAATTTTGGATTTTATTCCTACTTGTATGTCATCTATAAATATAATAAACAAATTTGGTCCTAGAACACTGCCTTGAGGTACTCCTGAAGTGACATTAATCTCTTCAGAAATTACATTTCCCACTCTGACTCTTTGAGTTCTATTTCTCAGAAATTCCCCAACCCAGTTCACAATTTTATTATTTCTTATTTTGTTTCCAAATTTCTCCATTAAAAGCTTATGAGTTACTTTATCAAATGCTTTTTGAAAATCTATAAATATTGCATCAATCCTACCATTATTATCAAGTGTGTCAGCTATGTCCTGAGTAAACCCTGTTATCTGAGTTTCACAAGAATAACCCTTCCGGAACCCATGTTGTGTACTAGATAATCCTTCTCCATCTTCAATAATGTTCTTAATCTTCACATCCATAATCCTCTCCATTATTTTACACACTGAAGACGTAAGACTGACAGGTCTATAATTACCTAGTCGTCCCTTCCCCCCACCTTTATAAATTGGAAACAACTATTGCTTGTTTCCACTGATCTGGCAGTTTTCCCTGATTTATAGATGTCTGAAATAATTTCTTGAAGTATGGCACTATTCCCCATCCAGCTGCTTTAATAAATATATTAGTTATTCCATCTGGCCCTGGAGATTTATTATTATTAAGTTTTCTAATAACACTAATGATATCATTATCAGTTATCACTACCTCACTATCATCCCAATCATCTTTAGGGGCGTCTGGTTCGGTAAAGGCCCCCAAGTAGGGCATCTTACGTTATGGTTCCAAACTCCAGACAAGTTTCCGCATATAATGGCGTTAGTCTCATCATGTACCTTATGAGGTAATAGACGGCCCTTTTTGGCCTTTTTTGGGGCCCAATGAGGCCCAAACGCCCCCGAGTTGGCGCGTAAGACGCGGGTTTTGTGAAATCTCATATAAATCCGCATATATTCCAATAGTCAAAACATATGTACCTTATGAGGCAATAGAAACTGTCACTGGCTCTCCGTCTATTATGACAAGCTGATGCTTGATCATCGCATGTTTTTAACAATCTTGCAATTTTATTTTATCCATAGATAGTTTTAATATCATCTTATACTATTTAAATGTCGCCTACAATATTTCCCCTGATTTAACTGACGAAAACATCCTACATTGAGAGCTGTGTGTAGGCCACACACGCCCACTTCTAGGCCTAGAAATGAACGAACTCATGACAAGCTGATGCTTGATCATCGCATGTTTTTAACAATCTTACCAGTTTATTTCATTCATAGATAGTTTTAATATAATCTTACACTATTTAAACGTCCCCTACAATATTTTTCCCCCGATTAAACTGACGAAAACATCCTACCCTACTCAGGGTTACTTCAAATGTTATTGTCACCTAAGTTCAACTTTAACGCTTATTTTCACTAAAATTTTTCTATCTAGGCTGTATACGATGTGGCTACAGATATTCCACTAGACTTACAAACTCAATTTCATAAATAGGTGGTGTGGTTTTGTCTTTATTGAGTGTTTATTTCAGTCGTGATCCATTGCAAGTGCCATAGGAAAACATACGGTACGGTACTTATAAGCGGCCATATCTCAACGCAATGCTACTTCGGCGGGTTCGCGCTTCGCTCACCAGATGTCAGCCACTTTGCTTTTAAATCCGAATAGGTAGCGACCCCAAGACTGATTAGTAGTAAAGGCACGTTAGATCTGAACAGAGTTAAGATGTTGGTCAGAGAAATATCCTATAGCCCTAAGAACGCCACGAGCCAATCGACATTTGTTTTAGGCTAAATTTTTTATCGAGTAGGCAAAACAGAAGCCACATGTAGCTGCTAACTCTCTCTCTCTCTCTCTTCTCTGTCTCTCTCTTTTACTTACTTTGATCTGTGCAATGGATTCATTGCCCTCACAATTGATGATATGGCATTGCTGCCCACGTACGAAGATCTGCATGATGTATATTGTGATTCTGTAAACAAAGGAAAAATATGTTGGACTATAATATTTAAAACATCTATAGGCCTACCTAGGTAGCCAACTTAAACAGATTACACAAAATTGGGCCTCTAGGTAAGTAAGCAGCCACCCATCTGCAAAAAAAAAACAACTTTGAAAGCAATTTCCGTTCTGACACAAACAATGCAACACACCCAGGCATATTGTATTTTAAAATGTAATGTAGGTAGGCCTACATGTATTTACTAGCATACTGTTGACCACAACACAATTAAGTCAATTGTGCATCGTGCAAATGCTTGGTTTACGCCTAATGTATTGCCATGCATTCACTGCCTGACATTCAAAACATGATTCAACTAAAATAATTTCTATAATTAATAATTTATATTCTCAACCTATTTTCAATCTAATATTTCTTGTACAGTCTGTACAAGAGTACAGTAGGCCTACGTTTGAATCGTAGCCTAACTGATTTTCTTTAAGGGAACACTCCACTGAAAATACTGCCAAAACTACCCTTTGACAGGTCTGTTATTTTTTTATTACTTTTATTTACTCTTTAAGTATTATACTTTTTAATTATACTAACAACAATAGGCTAACACGCCTCCTTTTAATTGAAAATGTTTTTTTTAAAGTTATTGCGCGCACGGAAATGCGGTTTTTTGTTGCCATTTTCTAAACATATATTTTGTTAGTTAGAGGGGGGGTTAGGGGGGGGTTATGGGGGGGGGGGGTTATTGATTACTTATTATAACCTGTGGAATAGATAGTTCTTACATACCTGGGAGAGCAATATTACTATAATTATACAAAATTATGGTAATTTCATGTAAAAAATCTTTAAAACCCATTTTGGCGGATTATATTTTTATCACACTTTTAGAACTTAAAAAAACTATCTCCTTCTGTACCACTTGTCCGAATGAGCTAGTTTTGGTTTTGTTTTATTACTTGGACATAAGTAAAACACAATTGTGCATGCGTTTTAAGATATATTCATAACTTTGGCTAAAATATAATATTAAACTTCTATCTGAAGTGTAATTAATAAAATTCATTATTCAAAATGCATAAAATTAGCCAAAAATGAAAATAAACAAAACCCATGTACGAATTGTCTTTAATTATGTCAAAACAAGGAAAATAAATTTACAACAATCGGTCCAAAAGGAAAAAAGTTTTGTGTTTTCTACCAAAGAGCTTAAAAAAACAATGAAAAAAAATCAAGGGGGGCAAAATATAAGCCCCAAAAAAATAAAAAATAATTTCATCAATTTTTAAAGGTGTTTCCATTGCGCACACCAAAAATTGTGGTTTGTAGCGCAAAAACTGTGGATTTTGGTTTTTTCAGTGGAGTGTTCCCTTAACGCGTTTTAAGTTTTAACAGAACCAACAAAACTGGTCTCGGATGTCTGTTTAAAATTTCAGCGCAATCTGGTCAACGGTTTTACCGCTTTTTATCGAACTCACTCACACACTTACTCGGACTCAAGGCGTTTGCTATAATCTACAACGGCTACTAGGCCAAGGCCTACTCTACAATACTGCCAGACAGGCAATAGCTTGCCAACATTGCCAACATTGCCAACACTAGGCCAACCATCACCAGCTTGTTCTCGGGGTAGGCCTAGGCATCATGGCCTAGATCGACCCTAAGGAATAATAACTTTTAAACAAGACATAATGAGTTTTACCGGTAGGGCTTTAAAGGAGGACCGGCATGGCTAAGCAAAGTTGATTTACGTCTGAAATTAGTACGATTACCGAAAAAAGCATTTCTCGAAGTCAACTCGTTTTCGAGGTATTTGGTCTCCCTTTTTCGTCTACTAGTGTGTGACGTCACACTGGCCTAGCCACTCAGCCCCGATAGAAGCAGCAGTATAATATCGCACGGCAGAAAACGTTCATTCTTATACCTGATAAGCAATAAGCGCCATCATAATCAATTTTTGCATACATAGAGCAGAATATTCGCTTTAAAGTATGCCGCAAACAGAATTGAATTATGTTGATTAGGGGCTTGCCAAGATAATTTAATACAAACACATGTGTTTTAACTTTTGCCTCCCGCACCGACCACCTTGCGCTCAACGTGTTTAGGGCGAGTCCAGCAGGCTTCTTCCCCCCCTAGCCACCGGATGGTCCATAATAAGCGCAGGGCTACCCTAAGGGGCTAGTAGTAAAACGTGAAAGTTCATAGCATTTTTATGAGAATTGAAACCAGCAAGCAAACCATGGTCCATGGTGCTATAATGATAATGCCAATACATGAAAAGGGCAATATTGAATTTGATGAGAATTTTGTGTATAACAGTTTGATTAAAATCGTGCAACAGAGGAACAGGGTAGGGTAGTTTCTTATGCAGTCGCTACTTGCTCGCGCCCTGAACAATTTCGGAAACAGCCGGTAGCGTGTGCCAAAGATTCCCGGTGAGGCCCGAACCATATTGCACGAATGGCAGGTGGAAGCGAGGAGACAAAAGTTAAAACGCGTTTTAATTGCCAAGCCGCTAAGAGACATAGTAATTTTAATCTGTTTGCGGCATGATCGTGCACGAATATTCTACTGCACGTATATGCATTTTGGTTATTCTGCCATTCATTGCGCGAAAGATATTATGAAGAACGTTTACTGCCGTGTGGTATTATATTGCCGCCTCAATCATCTTCTAGTGGCTAGGCCAGTATGTCGTCACACGCTAGTAGACGAAAAGGCGAGCGCACAAACGGCAGGTACCATGCTGACTGACAGCTCTAATGTTGGCACATGTATAGTCGTTAAATAGTATGTAGAATACTATATTAAAATTTACCATCACCATGTCAGTCCTCCTTTAACTCCTAGACATGATGTGAATACCATAATGCTAGTAGGCCTAGCATACGAGTGAACTAGGCCTACAAAACTTTTAGGCACTTAGGCCTAGGGTAAGCCTATTAAACTGCCTCATGAAAAGTAAGTTTCTATTTTAGTCGAAAGTACATTTTGGTTGAAATTTTTTTATAGGGTAGGGCTATTTAAAATAGAAACGTTGAA
Source organism: Sweltsa coloradensis (assembly GCA_024449915.1). Taxonomy (NCBI): domain Eukaryota; kingdom Metazoa; phylum Arthropoda; class Insecta; order Plecoptera; family Chloroperlidae; genus Sweltsa; species Sweltsa coloradensis. The sequence goes on along the minus strand of JAMZAV010000006.1, from coordinate 336,665 downwards.
GGTGTTGTACTTTTTTTGTTAATAAAACAGCAAAAACCTTGACCGTTCCTGTTTTAAGCAAAACTCTGTTTCAGATTACAGCCTAGATGCACAATTGCCCGGTAACGAGAACGGGAACGAGAACGAGAAGACGCTAACGATAAGGGCTTCGATGCACAACAGCCCGTGAAGCAAGCCGACGGGAACAAATCAAATAATAAGTGTTGATTATATTTTGTTATATATTTTGCCCGCGCATGTTTATTTAGGTAATTAGTCTATGCCGTTTACAGTTTTCTGAGAAAAAAGGTAAAAAATTCTCATCTTCTTCTAGTGTGTGTAATTAACGTTTCCTAATTCATTTTCACTTACCGCATCACGCTGGTTTCACTGTCTGTAAGTAATGTTTTTCGTCTTTTAACCAGTAGAAATTGTGCGTCACTGTAGGCCTATGTTCATACCTATGCTAGACCGCCATGTTGGTTTGGAAAGCGTTATCTCCTCTGCTACGTTTCCTACCACTGCGCACGCAGATGAATCCTTAACACTCTTAACGTTGTTATTTAAATTTTAAAGTGAGGTTCCTAATTAGGCACTCTTGTACTTGGGAGGTCCCAACTTTTCAACACTTGTTTTTTTCAATGAAAACATACGGACCCGAAATCCTTTCCGTTACCGTTACAAAACTACTTTCGTTAGGTTAGCCGAACTTTCCGCTGGCTACAGTGCCCCGCGTTAGTTCTAGGGTATTTTCGATAAGAGCGCACCCGAAATCCTTTCCGTTAGTGCTTAAAAGTTGGGACCTCCCAAGTACAAGAGTACCCCTAATTATGTATTTTTAAATGAGGAAGTAACCACGCCACAGCAATTGTACGCTGCGTACGCAGCGGTAGAGACGTTGCGGAGGATATTACGCTTTCCAAATCAACATGGTGGTGTAGCACATGGGCGCACAATGACGCCTCTATTTCCACTAGGTAGTAAAAAATGAAAAACATAGTTTACAAGTAAAAGATCATGATGCGGAGCTGAAAATGAATTGAGAAACATTAAGGTCAGGATTTCCCTTTGGTTAGTTTCAAGCAAATCCGCTAGTTGGGCGCTACTGGTCAAAACTACGCGGGCGTTTGAATGTGGTTTGGTTGAAAGTGCCCCGTAAAGGTAGGCAACTTCTCAGACGTCTGTGAATGGAAGGATGCATCTCTTTAGGGGTTGCGGGGGTGGGGGGCGAAGGGCGAGCGGTTTAGAGCAAAAAAAGGGTCTTCTTCTCTAGGTATTGAACTATTGACATAAAAGAATAACAGATTCTGGAAGAAGGGTCCGGCCATTATAAATATCTCTTTGTGTGCAAAACTTTACAACAGACCAATTTAGTTTACAACCGTTATCATCCACTCTGCTACCTTCATCAAATCTGTCAATCTAACAATCGCGACGAATTTAAATAATTATTGAAAAGTTTACTTTTGTCAAGAAACAAAAAACTGATTCCTACAGCATTTATATAAGTAAAGTTGTATTGTGATATAAACGTTTCATTTGTAATGAGAGTGAGACACAATTTTGTGTCTCATTGGGGGATAATACACATAGTTTTTGTAATTTACTTTGTATTTCTGAAAACACTGAACAGAGATTCATTGATTACGTATTGATAAGGTTTTTAGTCAATAGTATCAAGATACTTTTTATAATAACAATGCACAATGAGTATAATCATCCGAATTCTATTCCTTGTACACGAAGTCAAAGGCAATGGAATTAATAATCATCATTGAACAATTGCGATTGAATCTTCTTCCTTTGTTGATGATGAAATGACAAAAACCGATTGATTCGGGAGATGGAAATGAGAAAAGTAGCAATACCATTGGGAAAGGGCCCAGTGCACGGGGTGACGCCTGCGAGGAATGTATACAGGGTTTTGTCCGATCATTGATTTACATCCGTCTGCGAGTGGAGGAGACTTAAGATGGGTTCCCAAAATTTTACCTTCAATTAAACGGGAAAAACAAGTCACGTCACGACAAGCCCACACTAAAGCATTACGGTATAGGCTACAACAACAAGATGTGTTTTGTGGTGATTCCGATGTGTAGATTATATTTGGAAGGATGTTTTTACACACATAATGATAGAAATTTTATATCATAATCACCATAATACTTTTCGCGATTGATTAGAACTTTGCCTGTCAGATTGTTACCAGTTATTACAAATCCTCTCAAAAAGGGAGCCCGAATGTGAGTTTGATGAGCTAATATTGCACTCAAAAATATTTTTTTATTTTTTGAATATTTTTTCTACGTGTTGGAGTCAAAATACTTCTCTCAAGTAAATGAGTTGTACCCCTTGAAAAGGGTTTCATATACAAAATATAACCTTCTTTGTAGGGAAAAGGGTTTTTCAACTCGGTCATAGCAAAATATGGCGCGTTATTGTAATATTGAACGTGAATATTACCTCCAAAAAAAAAATGTAATTAAATTTATTTAAAAAGTCGTATTAAGAATCTACCCCTGGGTCACAGAACTTTTTACGTGATGTAATTTGTTTTTACTTTATGCCTCACGATATGTATAAAATAAAATAAACATTCAATCACTAACATAATCGTTCCAGAGCCCAAGCTGTCGCTTCATTCACTATTTGGCGCAGATAAAAAAAACTCCCCAGGAAAGTGGATAATGCAATCAGGTGTCATAAATAATTCTAGTGTAAGAATGAAAATACAAAAATTGATAGGCCTAACAATTATAATTTTGTTCAATCTTACCATCAGGTATACCTTTCTAGAGAATACCCGATCCGATCCGTTGTGATACGACTACTTTTAATTGCATATTTTAAAAAAAATAAAGCAATGTCACTTTTTTGCTCTTCTTATGCCAATAAACCCCGTTGAGGATTTCGATCAAAAATAATGAACAACACACAAAAATTTAAGACACATCATGTCATTATAGCTTGTTCAATACTCGCGATCGAAAATAATATACACAAGAAACCACAAAATCAATGACACCTAATGATGTCGGGAAGGTAGCAACTTGTGAGTAGAAGCCCCCCCCGCCCCCTAACGCCGGCCAAATACCCATTTCGATTCTGAAGGAAAGGTCTTTTCATTATAAATATATCTTTTGTGTGCAGCAGCCAATTTCGTATACAACCATTTAGGTGGTCCGCCACACCGCTTCCTTTCCCCCGTTATGTCGATTTTCAACCTCACAATGTCAACAATTTGAATAATAATTATATTTGAATAGTTATAATCCAAATCTTTTTTTATAATGAACCCCACATTATTTTCTACAGCATTATAGTAAATAATTGTGAAAGAAGGCAAATTCAATTTGTGTGTGTGTGTTTACATATTTGCTACAGAAAATGAAAATGTAATTTTACTCAATTACAAAATGTCCACGTTTTGTACCAATAAATCGAACTACAATTCGAAACTATATACAGTATTGTCGTGGTACTGGTACAGCAGTTTAATTATTTTCACAAGCTATTTTATAGAACCGAATTCAGAACCTTGGGACTCGAACAAAGCAATGATTCCTTATCCCCCCGAGCCAGTTTTAGGAAAACCCAAGGTGGATTTTGTTTCATCTTGCAATGTTTGAAAGGGACCATGATGAGTGACTGAGTAGACCCCCCTTCCAAACACATTCGAAGCAGGCCATAAATACAAGGATTTAGTGAATGTAAAATTTTGGGGTTTGTTTTTAGCATGCTTACTTTTTTTTGTTTTGGCAATTTGCACCATGCCAGTGCCACGCTTTATAGATTATAATAACACACACGAGCAATATGAAAAATAAAATAATACATAATTATACAAAACCAGTGCAATATTTCAATAATTTATCCAATTGCTATCAATGACACTAAAAGAAATATTATAGCCCATTACGGAAGGCGATAAAATAATATACTCATACACATATTACACATAAAACAGTATACTCAATGATAAAATCAATGACACTCCCGTGTCAGCACAGTACAGCATATCAATAAATCTATGAATAATGTTTTTCTGCAATTATTATCTTATGACCGACTTACACATTCGTATTATTTCAGGGGATGAGAAAGACACAAAATTGCCTATAACCGGCTTTATAACATATACTTTTTTTAAATTGTTACTACTGGCAAATAATATGATTGTGTGAAGGATAATAATAATAATATCTTTTCGCATCGGAAACGCCGGACTCGGCTTCGGCTATGATGCTACTGCTAGGAAGTCTGACAACAACCGTACTGTTATTTTTGTCAGGGATTCTGTCGACAAGTTTAGAACCCAACAAATATCTGCCTCACACAGCCCTCAGCCCCCAGACCCTAAACTCATCAATAAACGTATTTCTGAATTCTGAGAATCGCCTTCAAAGTAGGGTGACCATACTCCTAAAAGTAAAACCGGAACACATGTATTTTCGTTTTGTATGGACTTGCGTGGGCTAACCGGGGTCTGGGGCAAAGCCCCAGCCGCCGGAGGCGGAAAATTTTTGGGGTAATTTTTCCCCCAAGATAGCCTGTAGTGAGATCTGAGACAGGTTGGGTTGGGGGTTGGCCTTTGCTTTGAGAGTGTGGTGCAAGTAGAAAAGTCAGGTCCCAGCAAATTATAAATAGTCCTTTCTTAATGAAGTGCCACTCGGCCGAATATTTTTCTTGAAACGAACATTTCCGTTTCGGTTTCGGCATAATGCTTCCTACTCACACGGCACAATATCACTGACAGACACAACACAACCGAACAGTAGCTCAATCAGAGCGAGACTGACGAAAGTCACGAAACAACCCCGCGTGCACTGCACAGTAGGATAGCCTCTGCCTAGGCTGTCTCAAGGTTGCAACTTGCTTCTCGAGAGTGGAGTGGGTTGGGCCGTTGGGCGGGCGGCGAGCGCGGCCTCTTTGGTCGCGTCTCGCGTTGCAAGAATACTCTGTTGTCTGCTGCGCGAGTGGTTACTTTTAAAAAGAACGGCGCTTCGCGCTCAAAGAATACTGAAAAGTGAAAATTAACGAATTTCACGGAAAATAGGAGATTTTATTTGTTGTGACAAATCCGGGACAATTACATGTCCCGGGTGGTGTCTCTCGGGACACCGGGACAGATACCCGAAAACCGGGACTGTCCTGGGAAAACCGGGACGTCTGGTCACCCTACTTCAAAGGGTATTTTCTATATTACTTTTATTATCTAGGGTATACTATGCATCCATTCACAACAACCTTGTGCAAAAAAAAATACCATCTCTAAACTAAAAGTAGAGTTGATAAGCGTTATCTCGGTTTTAATAAACTCATTGTCTTATTACATTTTTCTACGCATTTTAGTTTTTTTTGCGAAGTGTTTATCCTCATATTTAAGGAAATATCCGATTAAATCATATCAAATGGTTATTTGATTTGTTTTGCAATTTCTCTTAGAATTGAGCTACAATTGTGATTGAAAAACATTTTAGGCCTTGTTTTGACTTGATGAATTTAATAACTAGGGCCTATATGTATAATCACTAAATGATAAAAATTACACGATTTAACTATCACTTATACAAGAATGCCCCACCTTTCAAGCCTGTACCGAAATGACCTCTCACCATTATTTTTGCTTATTTTATATATCTGTCATGTCAATCAAGGTTCATGTGTACCCAAAATGAGGTAAATACTAAAATTAGAATAAAGTCATCAAGTGTTTACTCATACTTCCTTGAGAGCTCTTGCACTATTTCGTTCTCACCAGAGCAAATATGGGCAAAAAGCGATTGAGATTTAATTAGTCTTGACCAGTGAGCGCCAGAGTGGCGGCTCTAAAACACTATTTTGTCACGTACAGGAACCATAAACTATAATTTTTACGACGCTGAGTCAACAGCAAGTCCTAACAAAATCATGTATAGTACGTTCAGATTTCACTATTGTTCTTTTAAAATTTCATTAAAACTTCAGTCCTAACATGTAAAGAGGCAATAGTGTGGGTATTTGTCTTAAGTAAGGCGCACCCTACATAAAAGTTACAAACAGAGAGGCTCATGGGTAATGGTGACATCATCATAAGAATCTGTGAGAGCGGGGAGTTTTGGCCAGGACAGTCGCTTGATGGAGGCTCTGAAGCACGGCCGCGATTCGCGATGACAGACGTTTTTTGAGTAGTGATAGAGGACCTACTAGCTTCGGGGTAGAGTACTGACAGATAGTTCTAATAATGTTCCACGACGACGGCAATGTAATTTGGTCAACGAGTAATAAGAGTGTATGGTTTGTTGGTAATATAATTAAAAATGTAATTGAAGTAGTTTTGGTGTTGTAAAAGCGTAAAGTCTCTAGTGTCGTCAAACTGTCATCACTGTCGTCAAAGTGTCATCAGGGTCATCACAAAAATGACCGCTATTTTAAATAATCAGTTTCACGAATAATAGCTTCAAAGTCATCGAACTGTCGTCATGGTCATCATAACAGACCAATGTTTCTAATTAATTCGTCATCAGGATAAGTCATCGAACTGTCGTCATGGTCATCATAACAGACCAATGTTTCTAATTAATTCGTCATCAGGATAAGTTACATAACTCCGAGTTCAACAGACTGTGTAACCGAGTTCCAAAACGAGTGAAGTGATCATCGAGAATACGTCGAATTTCCGTTTCAAGTGTCATCAAAACACCCACCGCAAGTTCCCCCAAGAAATCCCCCCCACTTCAAACGTCGTAACTGCAGAAACCCTAAGACGCCGTTATTCTACGTTGACTTGGTCTCTAACAGGATGAGTACCTGTCTAATGACAGTTTGTTTTATTTTGTATAAATCAATGTCCATGTAATTCTGCATGTCATTGTGGGGTAATTATAGTAAACTGAGCTCAGTTAATAAGGTTTTTGTGATGATGTATCGTATCAAATGTTTTAAATAAGCGTTTTAATATAGATCAATGGAAACATAATTTGCTAATTTCTCTTCAACTTATTTACCTAATTGAATCCTTTGTTTGATTGTTGGTTATTTTTCACCCTCGAGGGTGATTTAGTTATAAGCCATTCCTTTCAGGTCCTTTCACAAGTCGTAAAATCGCTCTATTGTATTCGTCATGCATCTCTCCATCCTTTCTTCAAGCCAAAAAAAAGTATTTACTTTTGGAAAGGGTTGGGTTGTTGTCATTTGTAAAACGTTCACAGACTGTATAAATTAATGTATTGTGCAAAATTCAATCACAGGCCAGTAATGTAACTAATATTATTTCAATCTTATCACTTAATTGATGAGTCGAGTCAAAATTATACTACACACACACTGTCTAGCCTGCATTTTCCGGTTATTTGAGTTTTTGAGAGGCGATTTTAGCTTTAGTTTCATTTCATGGATTCTCATCTGAGTAGGCCTACTGGTTGTATACACTGTTGAGCAAATGATAATCATTACGAACTTCAAAATGCATCGTGGATTATTTCTAGTTTAAATTTAACCACGAGTGGCATTTTCGAGATAACTGTAAGCGTATGCAGGTGAGGTGACTATCGTCAGATTGCCGCGCCTTCAAATTCACTAATATGCATTTCAGTATTGAACTACTCACGTGGCACGTCCACATAGTGTAATTAGTAATTAGATATAATATGTGACAGGTGCTGAGGTGATATGCATAAATTTGTTTCAAAGTTGCATTTTGTCCTTCCCGCGGACGACTGGTAAACCTACTCCCGAGTTCCAAACACTGCCACTCTGAGCGCTCCTTGACGGACGAAATTTTTGTTCAATATTTATAAACTAATTTCACTGATAGTTTGGAAACGGTGAAAGATATCTTAAAAATTTAAAAAGCATTAAACTACAACCATTAAATGCAATTTTAACGTACAGTCCCTTTAGTAATTTTTTTTAGGGACAGAAATTAAAGGTAATTTAATCAAATGTCATTAATAATTTTTTTAATGGACTTCAATTGGAAATCGAAAAATATATCGTTACGTTTAAATCACAATTTATACGTTTTATATTTCAACGTTCGAATTTCGTTTCTGAATTGATATTTGCTCTAAATATCGCTGAAATTGTCAATTGTGCAGATGCTAATTAAAAGTGCATTATAATGATGTTATTACAAATTTTAGTAATTAATGTTAGGTACGATTGAAGCTTAACATTTTATGCTTACTAAAAAGTCCAAAATCGCCTTCATAGCTTTATTAGTTCCGAAGATATGGCTATTTTACTGCAAACTATGGCAAATAATGTTGCATTCCCCCTTACCCCTCTAGAGGGCCCTAGTGCTAGCGATATCCTAACCTTAATTACACATACTGGAACACGGTGAGTAAATTTTACATTATTTTTCTCGGAAAACTGTAAACGGCATACTTTGGCCTACCTTTATTTAATTTATTTTGCATATTACTCGAGTATAGGCCTAAACCATCAGCTGATAAAATAGTTTTAGGCCGTGCACATCTTGATTCCGATTGGTTCCGGTAACGTACGGAACGGGAACGTTACTGAAAGTTAAAACTTGGTGATGTTCCCGTTATCGGGATACGGGAACGACCGGCAACGGGAAGCTTTATTGTGCGTCGTGTCGTAAGTTAATGTGTGATTCAACTTTGTTCCTGTTATCGTTACCGAGCAATTGTGCATCGGCCTCTAGGCCTAGGGACTAGGCCCTAACATTTTTTTTTTTCACGAGGCGGTAAGACATTTTTATCCAATTTAAAACTCAGCTCTTTAGAAAATCTGCAGACCCACCATTAGGCCTAGACCCAACTTCCCAGAAGGGCCTCTGGCCTAACGACGGGCCTGGGGACCAGCACTGCAATCATGTAACTCGCTTTCGATAATTTTTTATCGAGAACGCGAGCGTTGTCGATCAAAATTGTTCGGAGCGATCATGTAACTAGTTATCGATTGGAATGGTCGTTCGCGTTATCACCCGCCTCGGACCTAGGTGAGAAGTGAGAACACGAACGATGTGAAAAATAGCTGTAAAAAGCCCTCAGAGGAATCTTTCAGCACACGTTTCCATGCAAATATGCATACAATATTTATTTTGTTACTATTAATGAATTCCGTTTTTAAATGATAGGCTAATATGCTTTTGACTCATATTTTGTTCCAAGTAGAAACGTGATGGAAAGATTAAAACATTAGAAGTGCATTTACATGGTTCAAATTAAATTGTTTAATGTTTTCAAGGGAAGTCAGAGCTAGCAAATAGTGTTGTCTAGAATAAAATTAATGTATTTCGTGTAAAAAAAACTCCATTTAAACTGGAACTCACTCTGAATTATTTAAATTGAAGTAACATTCAAAATGCGAATCGTGTGCCTTTCAAAACGTATTATCGTGAAACATTGGTAACAAATTTTCAAGATAAATCAAAATCACCTCATTTTTATTTCCCATTTAACACCCCTCAAAAATAATATGTGGGTGTGAAAATATAAAAAAAGTTGAAACTAACGGGGATCGAACCCCAACCCTCCGTGCGGTAGGCTAAATGCTTACCACTAGGCCACGCCGGCCGGGTGGTTCTTGCCCCGCTAGCTGCCTACTTATACGCAATAAGCTGAAGTAGATGAACACATTTTATAATATGTTTTGATCGTCAATATGGATGCGTGCAAGCGTGCTACAATAAAATAATTATTAAAACAGTCTTGGACTCCGCTTTTATGTAAGAATTGTTATTTTGCGGATATTTACTTCTTGTAACGGGGCTCGCCACGGCCAAATGTGTGGTGCACTGCGAAAGTCTAACGATAATAGTGAACGATCGAGACCTCGAACGATCGTTAGTACATGATCGCCCGTAAAGCTTTCGATCGTTCGGGCGAACGATCGTTCAGGCTAACGATCGATATCTAGGCAAAGTTACATGATTGCAGTGCAGGCCCTAGGCCTAGGGGTTAGGCCTAAGCAACGTAGCCTAGGCCTAGGCCTACGCCTAGGCCTACCCTTACATTAAACTGGCTTGGGTCCTAAGAGCCATGAAGGCCCTACAATATTAACCCAAAGTTACCTCGGTACTGGTTCGGTTGAGAGTGGCCAACTTTTCACCAGCACTCCACCGAGCCGTACACTCACTTTAAGTAAACCTTACAAAACCTTTAACGTCGCTATTTTAACAAAAAAAACCTTCAAAACCTTTAACGTCGCTATTTTAAACAAAAAACCTTCAAAACCTTAACACACACAACACAGTTTACAAGTGTTTAAAAGTTGGCCACTCTCAACCGAACCAGTTCCGTTACCTCTAGCTTTGTGTAGGCCCTAGTTCCAAATTCAATGCCTCTGGGGCCTAGGCTTAGGAAATGAATTAACTAACCAGCGAACACGTGAATTGTCATGCTAGGTAGGGCCTACCTATGGCAAGAATTCCGCTAACCTTACGCTAGAGAACTATATAGCAGATGTACAGTAAACTTTGAAGGGAATAATATATGACTTTCTTCTACGTGCACTTACAAAAATTACGTTAAAATAATTAAAGATAGACGCTAAAACATACCAATCTTTCACTCCATAAGACACGATGCACAAAAGGAAGTTGCAAGTAGGCCTACAACAAGGAGAAACCGGATGTAGAAATAAATGATCGAATTTGTTTAAAATACTCAAAATTAGTACTTTTACGTATTATGTTAAACGTATGGATCCACTTTCTCACTGTTGAAGATTTATATTGATTTAAAAACCGAATTTATCGACAACATTCAAACACAAAAGTGATTAATAAATTATTAAACTTCGAGTTAAAGAGTTATTAGAAACAGTAATGTGGTGAACGTAGTCTTTGTTTTCGAGGCCACTCGAGAATAAGAAGAAGAGGAATTTAGGCCTTCGCTGTTGGCAAAGGTCGTGTGATCGTGGTCGTGTGACAATACAACCGGTGATAAACATGATGCAATTCACTGTTTCTTTTTTGGTCTTGTTGTCTATAAAGTGATAATAACATGTGCAAAACTGCATTCGTTTACATTAAGGTGGACCTCGTTATACGTCTAAACAGCAAGCCTACTGCAAAGTGTAAATAAGCTAAGGCCTGGGGACCATCCCTAGAAGACCTTATCGAGAGGCTAATTTTGTGGTCCTAGACCTGCCTTCGGTCCACCTGAGGTCTGCGATGGCATTTAATATTCTTCGTGTCATTTGGTTAATGATTCATATGCTGTACACTACTATGCAACATATAATTTTCGTATGGATCTCTATTCGGAAGAAGTGTGAGAAACTACTAAGTCAAGATTCGATGCCTGAAACAGACGACATTGGATATATGGCCATATCAAAACATGCCAAAATGTTGGTCAAAGTTCCTGTGCACGTTGCAGTAATTATTGGCGACGAAGCTATTTCCATTAATGATCTTGCTAACATAACCATTTGGTGCATTGCAGCAGGGATTTCATGTGTAAGCTTCTATGATCATAATGGTAAGTATTAAGGTCCAGGACCAAGGTCCAAGTAGGCCTAGGCTACAATTTGTCGCAAACAGAATCGTAGGCCTAGGTCCGAGAACACTCTCGGTAACTGACTTGGCCGAGGCCCTAGTTGTTGTTGCTGTATTTTCATTCTTCACTCCTCTGCTGTTGACCATTAGTCGGTGGCAGGTTCTTCCTTTATTTCACGTTACTTCCCCTTCTTCGTTTTTCCCTTCATCTTCCATTCTTCCATAGGTTCTCTGTTATTCCCTTCCAGCAGGGCCTCTTCTTGCTCCCGTTTCCATTTTGCTCAATTTGCTCTCTCAATCCCCTTCTCTCCTTCTCTCCCCCTCTCCCCCCTAGTCTGTATCCACCTTTGGCAGCAGTTTCAGAGATTTTTTGAACCCAATCAGCTTTTTATCCCCCACTATCCCTTCAGAAAGGCCATTCCATTCCACCACCGTCCTGGCCAGGAAGGTATTCTTACCCACATCCGTGGCCCATGTACCTCTCTCATATTTCCATGAATGGTCTCCTCTGGCTATATAGCCCCCCTTAGACCAACCCTTCTTAGATGCCCATTCATCTCCCCCCATCCCTCATGCGCTCTGGACACCCTGTACATCTTAAGCCGGGTTCCCATGTACCGCGCGGTATAGGAAAAGTTGAACATGGCCCAAGTCGTACCGCGCGGTATGGCAGCGCGGCGGATATAGTTTTTATCTCGCCGTGATTGGTCACCGCGCTCGACCGTACCGCGCGGTATGAGACATGGGAACTCGCCTTTACCCAGTCTGTCCATTCTTCTCCTATCCTCAAGTGTCTCCCAGCCAAGTTCCCTTACCATACCCGTAACATTGTCATAGATCCTTACTGACTGCCCATTGATTATTTCCTCCTTTCACCATTTCCTTTTATTGAGCACCCTACTCGCAGCTCTTTTCTGTACTGCCTCAATTTCACTAATTTCTCCCTTCCTGTACGGGTCCCATATTGCCCCTGCGTATTCAATAACCGGCCTCACTAGGGTTTTATATGCATGACCCTTTATTTCATTTCATTTCATTTCATTTTTATTAGCATCCAAAGACTTCACATAAATACAAAAGTATAGGATTTGTCATAAATTTAAATCTAAAATGTAGTAAAATTAAAATATATCAACACAATATGTAAATGTACAACATAACATACATACCTACACATAACATATAGGGTTACCAAACTTGGGTCAACTTGAATTCCGGACAAAGCTCCAATTTTAGTGGGCACACAAGGGGTCTGGGGCGAAGCCCCAGCCGCCGGAAGCGAATTTTTTTTTACCCTTTTAACCTTCAAAACAGCCGGATACGTAATTCAAAGATTCAATGACTCTTCGTTTTGGGAGGCGAATTGCCTACCAGTTCCATCCATCCAACAAACGGACTAATACTAAACTGAAATCTCATGTTTCTGCTTGCGCACCAGTGCTGATTGAGTTACGTTGGCCTTGGCCGGCGGAGTTCAAGTAGCGCCTGCGCCTCACCAAGTGCGCATACAATACAAAGGGGTTGGGGAGGGGTAGTGGGACAGGGCAGTCACGAGCACGACTAGCTAGGAGTAGGACTACGGAAAGGCGGCTACATGAAAGAAACTCACTTTTATTCCAAATTACCAAACCAACTGATGTACCAACTTTAGAGAGAAAAAACACTAATTCACTGCAATACTCTAAAACAACCCTTGAAAATCCCACTCGCACGCTCGCATTTTGCGAGTGACAATTTGGCTTTTGCGAGTAACTTTTATGGACGTGCTTCAAAATATCGTTTTTGCGAGAATTTGAATCGAGCGCCGATTCATGCCGCCGACTTGTGGCAGTGTGCTGAGTATGCCCCCCCACCCCCCCCCTGCCTAACCACCTTGTGCGATCTTCCAGAGATTAAACCGCGTAAATAATTACCACAACATCACTTATGTTTTCAATCTGCTAGAAGTCAAAACTTAAAAGCTATCACCCATGGTGATAAATCTTTCCTTATCTTGTTTACTCTCGTTCGGGCTCCAGTCCCCCCTTCCCGCGCCCCGAGCCAACGCATCGTGAGTCGTGACCTTGACTTGACTGTGACAAGTTATAAAGCAGATGCAACCGAACAGTGAGTGTTATCTTAACGGCCCGCTGCTGTTCCTCTTTCGTGATTATGAAATACTACTTCATCGGCACGTCATTGTTTATTGAACAGCATTACGTCTGAGATATTAGGATAATTGATGAGCGTGTTTCTTCACAGTTCATTAGACACCCCACACGATTTTTTTGTTTTACTACCCGGGTAACCCGCGGGTAATGTGGATGGGTACCCGGGTCGTAAAAAAGTCGGGTTTCGTCATCCCTAGTAAACAGCCAGACACATTATTGTAAGACGCGATCGCGAACATAAGTCATTGGGCATTTTGTTGATGCGGCGCATATGATTTGTACCATCAGTGTTCTTATCTTAGCCTATCTTATCTGCAAGTGGTTTACGAGTTTTCACGGTATAAATACTGAAGTTTTTCAGTACTGAATTAAGCCCGCTATGTTATCCTAAAACGCACCAAACGCTCTTTAATAAAACCTGACCTCAAAATTTTCCCCTGCGGCGCTATTGTTGGGGGGCTCCGCCCCCCAAACCCCCCTTGCCTTCCCGCCGAAAGTACCTTCCCGCTAGGAGCGAGTACTAAAAGACGGGTGCGAGTTGATTTGTTACACAATTTTCAAGGGTTGCTCTAAAATTCAATAAAATGTAGTACAAATATGACTTTTTCACAAATTCCGGACAAAGTGCCGTCCGGAATGAGGCAATTCCTCTTTCCGGACAAAGGCATCAAAATCAGGACTGTCCGGAGAAATTCCGGACGGTTGGCAACCCTAATAACATACCGGTAACAGCAATGATAGTATAAGTTCAAACATTTACAGAATGAATAGGCCTAAATACGATAAAATAAAAGTCCTGTAAGATAATAAAAATCGTAGCCTACCTTACTTGTCTGTTTCCACTCCTTATAAAATCATCCACATTATAAAATACGGTACACCATTTATTAGGTAGGCCTATAGTTTTATGGAATTTCATAATTTATTTATTTCTGAAATGTTCCTGATTTCTTTTGGCAAACAGTTAAAAAGTTTTATTCCCATCATAGGGCTATAAGAACCATTTTTACATTTAGAAATATGTACAGCTGGTATATGGAAATTGTCCTTTTGTCTAGTATTGTGTTTGTGTATGGAGTTATTTAGTGGCATTTGATTCCTATTTTTAATTATCAGAGCTAAAACTTCATAAATGTAAAGACCTGGAAGAGTAAGAATATTTAAGTTCTTAAATGCAGGTTTGCAAGAATCCCTATATCTAATTCCAGCTAATATCCTTACCGCCCTTTTTTGAATCACAAATAATTGGAGAGACTGCGATGAATTACCCCACAGTGGTATTCCTGATTCCATAACGAATGTGGGCCTCAAAATAGGCATGATATGCTAGTTTTGCCGTAGTTTTTCCGGAAGTTTCAGTTATAACGCGTAATGCATAGCATGCAGAGCCCAGTTTAGGGCCAAGTGCTGCTATGTGTTGACACCAGCTAAGTGTATCATCAACTTTAATGCCCAACAATTTTAATGTGATTACCTGATTTAGATTGGTATTAGAAATATGTAAATCAACGTTGTTAATATTTTTCTGATATATACGGTACATGAAATTGAATATAGTTAGTCTTTTCTTTATTTAATCCAAGTATGTTTGCCATTAACCATTGGTGTATTTGATTCGCTATTACATTTGAAAGTTGTTCTAAAATTGCTAGATTATCACTTGTTATTAAGGCAGATATGTCATCTGCATAAAGAATTATCTTTATTAGTTCCTTTAGGTTCTTATTTAAATTTTGTATGTACACTGGGAGATCATTTATAAATAGTATGAATAACAGTGGTCCTAGTATGGACCCCTGGGGAACGCCCGATTCGACTTCAAGCCATTCAGAATGGTAAACTTCAGTTTTCCCATTTGTATTTGAGTGACTTATTTTCACTCTTTGTTTTCTAGACTTAAGGTAGGATGACAACCACTTCAGAGGTGTCCCTTTGATGCCATATCGTTCCAGTTTCCTTAAACAGTATATTATGCCTTATGGTCTACACAATCAAACGCCTTACTCAAATCACAGAATACTCCCAATGCATATTTTCGCTCATCAAGTGCATTTAGAATATGATTTTCAAGATCCCCTAATGCTGTTAAAGTAGATTTATTTTTTTGGAACCCGTGCTGTGATTTGTTCAATATATTGTGTGTTGCAAGGAATTCCAATAGCCTGTTATGTGTTAGTTTTTCTAAAATCTTTGAGAAAACTGGGAGTAAAGATATAGGCCTATAGTTAGTTGCATCATGCTTGTCCCCATTCTTAAAGAGCGGTACAATGTCAGAATATTTAAGTTTGTCGGGGAAAATACCAATTTCATAAGATGAATTAAAGATGTTCATTAAAGGTTTTTTAATGCTGTATATATGCATTTTTTTACTAAAATTATTGGTATATCATCCCACCCACAGGAAGTAGTATTTTTCAGTTCCCTAACTATTTTGATGATTTCCTGCTTGGTTACCCGTTTAAATGTGAAAATGTTAGCTACATTCCCAGTGTCATTAGAAAACAATATCAATGGATCTATACTATTTTTGGTAGAGTTTATGTCAACAGACTTGTAAATATCCCTAAATGCCTGGTTAAAAGTATTTGCTACAATTTCTGGCTTTATTATGGTCGGAGTGGAAACATTATCTCCCGATGTTAATTCAATATTTGAAACTACAGTTTTATTGTTAGTGTACGTTTCATTTTTAACCACTCGCCATACGGCCTTGGCCTTATCTTTTGAATTTTTAATAAAGCTATAGTTGGAAGATTTCTTTGCTTCCTTCAATTTATTCATGTATATTTTTTTGTTTTGTTTATATATAATTTTTAATTCCTCATTATTACTAGCATTACAATAATTTGTTGTTACAGGTCTTTTAAAGAAGGCGGACACAGACCTATGTGCATCTATTGCTAATTTGGGCAAAATAGGCACTCTGTGCCTAGATAAAATAAGATGGGGAAATAGTTGTACACCTTTAACAAATTATGTTCCCACAAAGAATGGAAATGGAACTAATGGTAAGTCGACCTCCAGTCCGGCTGTTCTCAAACTTTGTTGTTAAGACTGTAAACAGATGACAAGTAACAACCTAGGATTTTATTGGTTAACGAGGGATGATTTCTGATTGGCGGTGTGACTAAGGTTTGACCTGAATTTGAAGTACCTAACAAATTGAGAATAAGTCAAATTGTTAGTAGGCCTTCTCGCCTTGAGTAGCACTTGAACGTTAGTCAAGGTTGTAGTTTTGGTTCATCAAATAGATAAATCGACCTCTTTATAGTGTTTATACCTGCTGCTACTAGTGATGACATCGGGTAGTAAATATTGGAGTCGACTCCGGAGCCTTGGGAATCGGGTAGGAGTCAACTCCCCAATCCGCAATTAAAAAAAAAAAAAAATTGAATTTTTTTATGCAAAAGTTATTTTTAGCCCACTACTCTAGTTAAATAAATAATAAATAAATTGTATGAGTCTACCCACTCAGT
This sequence comes from Sweltsa coloradensis, assembly GCA_024449915.1. NCBI lineage: Eukaryota > Metazoa > Arthropoda > Insecta > Plecoptera > Chloroperlidae > Sweltsa > Sweltsa coloradensis. The sequence goes on along the minus strand of JAMZAV010000006.1, from coordinate 319,605 downwards.
TATATAACTGATTTTCAGTGGGGTTGCACAACGCTGTCCGACCATTCCCCCCCCCCCCCATCCTCCACCCGCTACGTATCACTAGCTTGCTTGTCTCTTGGCCCGGCCAAAACTCTCGCTGATTTGTTATGTTTACGTTTTGAGATAAGATAACGACTAAAGAGACAACAAGTGCAATCTCATTCAATTTATCATAGAAAAAAAAAAATTTTAAATTATTTTTATTTTTTACTCGACTCCTTGAAAATGGAGTCGACTCCAACAGGAGTCGGGTAGGAGTCGGGCACCTGAGTACCCGATGTCATCCCTACCTGCTACACACTGGACCTGACAAGAACATAAATAAGTATGCCTATCCAAGGGTGGGGGGGGGAGGTTATGCAAAAAGTGTGATAAGAGAGTGGATCGAAAGGAAGAGAGCGCGAACTAGGTAGACCCCTACATGATAACATTTACTGGGTATTTAATTTAATTATTTGTAACCATTCTAACATTCTCTTTGTTAGCTAATAGGTATCCAATTTTAAAACATGTTCAGAGTAGGGCCTACAGGCATTCAAAAGTAGGGTTGCCGTTTGATAATCGATAAATCGATGGATACGATTATTTCCCAAAACGATTGATAGCCTTTCGAAATTTTGTAATTAACTGCTCGCTCTGCAGAACTTTATAAAATATTTCCAGTCAAGACGTTAATTGCTTTATTCCGTGAAAAATTTGTCCACTGCAAGATCTACAACACGCGTAGCCTAAGGCGCGAAGTCCGAAGCACAACGCATTGCCCCTGCCCTGCCCTTCTTGCGGCAACTTGCATGGCGTGCGTGTGTTGCTGGGTGGCCTCAGCCGCCTCGCCTCAAGGTCAACACGAGTATCTTCCCAGCCCGCGCCAGCTCGGTATCGCTTTACTTCATTTCGTAGTGCTACAATAATATTAGGCTATTTCATCAGTTGTCTCAGACCTATTGGTCATATTACATCGTCTTCCAAAGTAATGTCGGATATTATTCATCTTGTCATGTAGCCTTAATAAATATCAGAGCATTGAATAGGGAATATTCCACTTAATATTTTATATTTTATTTTAATTCTTTTTCATGTATTAATAGTCACTGCACTTTTTTTTATTAAAAAAAAATGTTTTTTGTGTAATTTAAACAAGAATTAAATGGGTCCCCCAGTTTGCGCGCCAAAAACGAGCGTGCGCCATCTTTGGACGGTACTACGTCATAACTGTGTTGAGTCAAGGCCAATTGGAAACTAAATGTACGTATATTTGTACATATTTACATACAGACGGTGGTGCTCGCCCATCCGCTCAACACAAACAACTCCACAGGGATGTACATTTTCACCGTCTTTTGTTTTTCTTTTTTCGTATGTGACAGGAGATTTCGCGAGATCATTGTGTTAAAAGAATAACGAGCATTTTGTCTTGAGTTTTTGCATAGCCTAGGACTATCATGGTATTCTTTATCTACAATAGGCTTTAATTAGTCATCAAAGTAAGGTCAGAACATGAACGTGCAGGCCTAGGGTTGGCAAGTTAAGCCTAGGGCTTGTCAAGTGAGTAATTTTAGTATTCACATACCAATGCCTATATCCTACAGGAACGATTGGCCTAGACTGTTGTATTATAAATAATTTTCTACGTCTAGGCCTAGACCTAGGACTGTTTCAGTTTTGTTTTTTGATTGCAATGTCAACTTTTCTCGTTTTCTGGCTAGGCGTTAAATGTAAAATGTCCACCATCTGTTTACATTACTGTAGGCTACGCTAGGCGCTGCTTTGTTTAAAACACCGCCGTCTTGATGTATATCTCGATCCTACTATAATACTATTCCAACATCTTTGGTCTGGATGTATGTTTATCCAGACGGCGTTGGATCAACACAGTTCTGACGTCACAGTCGTTTTTGCCGCTTTAAAAAAGTGCTGCTTTTAAAACGGCTATAAATCACTGGATTATTATTTCACGGAAAAACAAAGTACATATTTGTAATCGGGACGAAATACTTCTTCTAAAAAATCTATTCGTACAGTATTTGTCGGAAGTGGAATATTCCCTATTACTGATAATATCTCGTAAATGAATGAACGACAATTAACAACAAAATCTTATATGAAACTTCACAGAACTAAGATTTCCGAGAAGCACGACATGAGTATGACCTTCACAATGACAACACACGAGCTGGGAAGCATCTGTTTACACTACGTAGCGCGCTCTCGTCGGGCCGGCCAGCCACGTGACGTGTGGGGAGGGGGGGAGGTTGCCATAATTTAAACTCAAGGCAGAGAGACAAATCTCTACGGGCAAAAATAGAATGGGGGTTTGAGGATGCAGTCCCCCAACAATAGCACCGCAGGCGATTTTGTTTTAAATAGACTTCTAGATTACGTTCCGTCCGGAAAATGAAAATATGGTTGTTTTTGTTGTGCAAAACCCAGAAAACTACCAGGAATAGGCCTACATGGGGATCGAAATTGTTTTTACCATGCGGGACAATTGTGTCCCGCTTGTTGTATTGGCGGGACGAGGTGCTTAAAATTGAATATCATTAATGTCCTGCTGAAAGCGGGACTTATGGCAACCCTAGGAGGGGGGCACTCTCGTGAAAGAAGTCGCTAGCGTGGAAAAACCCCGTTTTGAGCAAATAGAAGGAACAAAAGGATGCACTCACAAAAGGTCCACGGTCGGCATCGGTATGCAAGAAAGTAAAGGCCTAATTTTTATTTGATTATCGATCGACGTAACAAATACCTGTTTATCGATCGATCGATAATCGATTGCACATGCGCAATTATCAATATTCAAATCATATCGAATGGGCCGGCAACCCTATTCAAAAGTCTTTGGGGAAAACGTCTCCGGCGGCTGAGGCTTTTGCCCCAGAAGGGTTCATGTTTGGAAGTTTAGAATGTCCCCCCCCCCCCCCCACACACACACACTCGCACATTCTACATTTCTAAATACACCACAGATTGTGGTCGTACTACTAGGTCTAGTCAGGCACTATGTTCCACTTCTTTTGCAGACCCCTCCCCTACGGAATAATTCTCTAGCCACCACTGCCAGTAACCAATTTTTAATGAGAATAGGTATAGGCCTACCTAATATATGCCTAGTCTACTTTTATACTAGGCCTAATTTGTTGTTTTATTTGCAGGTTACAATATCCAAAGACTCACCATTAATATATTTTCCTTGAGTGATTGCAAGGACAGTTTGGTGGATGTTGCCAGGACCCTTAACTCCCCCATATCGACTTCCAGTCTGAAACTGTCTGACATAAACGTCAAGTTGGTAAACAGCATGCTACAGAAATCACTCAACATTCCAGAAGTTGACCTGGCCGTGTGCTGTGGTAAAACGTTCAGCACGTATGGCTTCCTGCCTTGGCATACGAGAGTAACAGAGTTTTCGTAAGTATGAGTGAAAGATGACCCAGTGTAGGCCTATCTTTAGAATCCAATTTTAGAAACAAACTTGTAAAAACTCAATAACCTTCATAGCCTACAACCACAATACCTAAATAGTAAATAGTAGTAATTTTACACAAACTACTTGTACACCAGCGTTCATAAGTTATCAAGGGGTCTGGAAAATACCTACTGTTATCGACCTCGCTCGTGAATATTCGGTTCATTGTGGCTATATTCTCAGTAGGGATGACGAAACCCGACTTTTTTACGACCCGGGTACCCGTCCACATTACCCGCGGGTTACCCGGGTAGTAACACAAAAAAATCGTGTGGGGGTGTCTAATGAACTGTGAAGAAACACACTCATCAATTATCGTAATATCTCGGTCGACGTAATGCTGTTCTATAAACAATGACGTGCCGATGAAGTAGTATTTCATAATCACGAAAAAGGAACAGCAGCGGGCCATTAAGATAACACTCACGCATCTGCTTTATATCTTGACACAGTCAAGTCAAGGTCAAGACTCACGATGCGTTGGCGCGGGGCGTGGGCTGGGGGACTGGAGCCCGAATTAGAGTAAACAAGATAAGGAAAGGTTTATCACCATGGATGATAGCTTTTAAGTTTTGACTTCTAGCAGATTGAAAACATAAGTGATGTTGTGGTAATTATTTACGCAGTATAATCTCTGGAAGATCGCACGAGTGTTTAGGCAGGAGGGAAGGGGGGGGGGCATACTCGGCATACTGCACAAGTCGGCGGCATGAACAAAGGACATTATAATTCGAAGCAAAAATGCCGCCAAGCACAAAAGATATAAGAAAGCGCATGTTTACATTAGCCTTCCGCCTTCAATGTGACACCTCAATTCAGGAACCGGGTTTTATGGGTAAACGGGTAGTGGAAACACGTACACGTACCCGACTTCGTCCCTAATTCTCAGCGCTATCACTCGCTGACGTCATCTAACTGACTGTGAGGAAACATGGCGGCCCTATTTTACGTGGCATTTGGCCTATTGGGACTTTAAGTACTGGGTCCAGGGTGTAGTTAATACTAACACAAGGTTTGTATTATTACTGGATTCACCAAACACTGCATAACCTTAATGCAGGCTTATTTCTAGTGTAGAAATCAATTAGGGCCAGTTTTTTAAGTGACATAAATAGGGCAAGACGTCCACACTTTGAAATTCGCTGGGAATAGCTTTGTGTATTTAGTGTTAGCTTAGTGTGACTTTTAAAGGGGCCTAATCCGAGATTTGCCAAGCGAGTGTCGGTGGTGTCTGTAAAAGATTACCCTTGATTTACTTTTGATGCCGATCGGCGATCGTACCTTATCATTGTGCATCTCTATTGGAAAGTGCACTTGACTTAAATGTTTCTTTGGTTCTCACTTGTTGGTAAGCCTAAGTGTCATCATAAGTCTAGCTAGACTCTAGATATTGTGAAGTAGGCCTAAATCTAACGTCGACAAAGATTAGTCGATACTCCTAGCTAGTCAATTCGGCTTTCTCATGGGTTGTTTTCATATTTTATTTATTTAATGTTGCATCTTGTTAATTGTCATGGGGCCTATTAAATATTTTACCTTTGATGGTGTAGCTGTAGGACAATAGGTTGTAAATTGTAATGTGAAACCTCATCCACAAAACCAAAGTTCACTGAAATAATATTGTGTGTAGGCCTAATCTTAGCATTAATGTTCTTTCTTTTTTTGCAGGCATTTACAAAGTCATCACAATATAGAAGTAAAAGATTTTGTAACGTTATTAGATTCATATAGCAAGTGTGATCAGAGATTTGGAAAGTGAATTACGTAGTACCATACGTACGTCGGACCTTTAAACGTAGTCTGCAACAAGAGTCAAAATGGACTCGCCGTGAATAAGGAGGTGATTCTACTTTTAAAGGAACACGATATTGTTATTCAATGTGGCTATTACCACTTGAAATCCAGGTGGTTTCAGACCTTACATTTACACAAGTAACCCTTCTCCTCTTCCCCCCCCCCCTCCTCTGTCACTTTTGAAACAACTGATAGTAGTCTAGACTTTTAAGCTTTGAACTGTGGTGTGTGGTGAAGGTTTGATTGGTTTATTATGCTTACATTACAAGTTAAGTCACTCATAACTCACAACCCAGGCTGGTTTTTCTATTTATTTTTGGTATTCACTGATCAATATCTGTAGTACGGTACTTCACACTTTAGCTACAATACTTCTATAATATAGTAATACTGTTGAGTGGGCATGAACTCATCGGCCTGTGGTTGACATTATGAATTGTAACGGAAACACTTTCTGTCGACCTATTCAGCAGTGTTCTCCCGGCATAGTTTGACTTTTAAAAAAAATCAAGTTTCAATTTTTTACTTGGGCCTATGTATTACAATTTTTGTAACACAAATTAAATTCACCCAAACGCAACAAAAAACTTGTAAGATTTTTTTTTTTAAATACCGCAAAATGTTTGTTTCTGTTTTTGGTGGCAGTAAATAATAATAAATGGTAGGTACCTTTTTGTTTCACCTACCGTAACTAGCAACACTCTAGCTAGTACCAGGTACCGGTACTACTACAAACAATGAATCAAATTAAATTTAACTGCAACTGCAAAGGACAAACAGACAAAGCCATGGCCCATAGGTTATCTATAGCACATCAACTAGGCCTTATCTAAAACATTGTGCATTTATATTGTATGAAATAGTTGCTGTCCATGGAAAATACCCAACTGACCAACTTCAGGGTCATCAACCTGCATATTTTTTAATTTCAATTGTATGGTTTTGTTGGTCACATCCTTTCATTCCTATAAATAAATGTGTGAGTTTTGGGTTGTTGACGTTCAATTTAACACAAAAAACGTATCCTAACTAGTGGTACTGTACCCGATGTCATCCCTAATATGTACACCTTTATGGCACAGAATACGCATGGAGAATGGAGAGGCATTTGTTTGGAATGTTATGAAAAGTCTCCCTATCACTATCAGATCACCCATCTTATGGTGATATTAATTAATTTAATAATGGCCTACGTTGCTTGCTTTGTATGACAGCATGAAATACGCGTACTAGAGGTCCGCACGGGCCTACTTCTGAAGGCCCTGCCAGGCCCGGGCCCAGTTATAAAGACTGTGTCTCGAGTAACCTAACCAAAGCCCAGGACCGGACAATTTGCAAGTCGGCCCGTTTGTCTGCCTAACGCATTGATGTGCTGTAAATAATTTTCATTACATGTACATGTAGCTAGGCTATATTCTTTTTTTCCTTGTTATGGAACTTTAAAACGTTAAGTACATAGGTTATGTTAGGAAAAGAGTTGAAAGGTTGGAAACAAACTAATAGGGAAAGGGTATGATGTTTCATTATTTTTTAAATAAATTTGTCTTCAGAGTCTACCCACTCAGTCGCACATATACTTTTGAGTTTTGAGTAGGTTATGTTATGTGTTTGCAGCAAATCTTATTAGGGGGTACAATCTGTTTGCTATAGATAGCATGTAGTTTGTACTACTTTATTTTGATGTTACGCTCTGAACTAACAGTATAGTTCTAAGCATAAAATGTATGTAGTCTATACTGCTATACATTATACAAGCAAGAGGAGTAGAGCCTCCGAGCGGCAATCAGGAGACCCGGGTTCGATACCCGGCTGAGATAGATTTTGTAATTTCTGGATTGATTTTCATATACTGTACTACATAGGCGTACTAACAATTGGTCCCTAGTATGTTAGGCCTATTTTTATTTATTTTCACCTTTTTTCATGTTCATACATACATATTAATATTTATGTCGTGAATACAAGAGGTCTGTAAAGCAATCCGCAAATTACCATCTCGTGACTCATGCTGTCATGCATTCGAGCTTGTACTACTCATTGTTTATCCATTTTCATTTATCCTCATACAAAACAGGTATGAGTTGTGTGGATAGTGGAGCCAATATTTATTTTTATTCACACCGTAATTTATGCTTACCCTGTGTTAACACTATACTCGAGTACTTTTACCCGAACAAGACTGTAATCTTCTACCCAAATTTGAACGTAAGCCAAAAGAGCGTTGTTGCTAAAACTATGGTACACTCCCAAAAATTGCTCCTAATGGTTGCAAAATCTGCTTTGCTGCCTGTACATGATATTAATCGAATACGTTAGTCTGGCTGGTAAATATACGTTGATCAGGCTTACGTTTCAAACAAGTTACAGGCTGCTAGAAATGTGAAACTACGGAATGTGTTCCTTCATTAATTTTTATATTATTTAATCCACAACTACATCAATTTACTAAGCCTGCACAATATCACAAAATCTAATATTTTGAGTATTCCCTACTTTTGGTGGTTTTGCTTGTGATTGACGTCTGACGATTCTCATTAGTCATTCGGCCTACAACTTCTAAAATTTAATGAAGTTCTCAAAAAGGACATAACATATGAATGTGATTTCTCGGGACTTTTCTTTGTATGTGCCCATGGCAATGGGCCATTTAATGGCATATTGGCACATTTTGTTTCTTTTCTGTAGCACTTTGCCAAAGAGATCAATTTTGGCAGGTAAATTTTTTGTAATGAATGATTCCATCTTATATTATTTTTATTTATTTTTTAGTGTGAAAAATGCTATCAGCTAGTTAGATTGGAGAAGGGTTGACAGGTTGGGAAAGCAAAGAGAACCTAAATTTAACGACAAAACTTTTCACCCGCTGATGACAACTGCAGCTAATTTAAAGTTGTTACCTTAATCCACGACGCATTTCGTCCTTCTGGGACTCATCAGGCAGATGGTGGCCACTAAAAATCAGCTAACTACATGCAAACAAAACTCACAACACATAACCAAACCTGTGGTAGGGCCATGCAAGAAGCAAATTCTGCATGCATGTTGTCATCATCAGCATGGTTACTTCAAACACCATTCATACTGAGCCACACCGTCAGCACAACCAGTAAGGGGGTTTCCTCCCAACTCTAGTGCTCGGGAGACAAAACATCCATGACTCTACCTTTGGGGTTGAGATGGGCGAGCCTACTACACCCTCTGGTGGGTCCGTGTTTCCTTGTTCCTTACAAGGTTAACTCTTTTTCCTGCTGGGGGGCCCTAGCAGGTGATGAACCTGTTAGACCCTTCTCTTCTTTTCCTTCAACCTCTTCACCTGCAGCCAAGAGCTAGTATAGCACATGTGCCTGTGCCATAGCCAAGAGCTTGCAACTTGTAATGTCTATTCCTTTTTTTTCTGATCCCAGTCACAATTAGTAGGGCAGCCTATCTCGTTGCCACGGGTCTTGGTTCAAATCCAGGTTAAGACATGGTTGTTTTGTCGCCCAAGCACCAGAATCTAGGAGGGAAGCCCCCTCACTGGTTGTGCTGTTGTGTGACTTTCCACCCTTCCTATCTGTAACCCTTTCTCTAAGTATGAATGAAGAGGCACCCTGGCCAAACAACAGAAGGGGCAGCTTTTCTCTTGTTGCCAAGGGTCCTGGTTCGAATCCAGGGTGAGTCATGGATGTTTTGTCTCCCGAGCAATAGAGTTGGGAGGGAAGCCCCCTTACTGGTTGTGCTGACGGTGTTGCTCAGTATGAATGAGTTTGAAGTAACCTTGCTGATGATGACAACATGCATGCAGAATTTGCTTCTTGCGTGGCCCTACCACAGGTTTGGTTATGTGTTGTGAGTTTTGTTTGCATGTAGTTAGCTGATTTGTAGTGGCCACCATCTGCCTGATGAGTCCCAGAAGGACGAAACGCGTCGTGGATTAAGGTAACAACTTTAAATTAGCTGCAGTTGTCATCAGCAGGTGAAATGTTTTGTCGCCCCCAGCCCTTCAGGCTGGAATTTATGTTCTCTTTGCTTTCCCAACCTGTCAACCCTTCTCCAATCCATCTTATATTATATTACATAGTAGAAAATATATAGTATGTGGTACCGGTACCTACATAATTAGACTATGTATCGTATTGGACATGAAACAGTAAGAAAGTTAGTTTTCCCATTTACCGAAAACCATGGTCTTAAATTTGCAGGATTTTAAAAAAAAAATGTAATGCTTTCAGTTAAAACTGTGTTTCTGTTGACTGATTCTATTAGTAAAACCATAATTATTTCCTACTTATTGGGCCGTGTGAGATAATGAGCTGACCGCTGACATTGCAGCTCTGCATGCTGCACTCTATCGTACCCTTCATCTAGAAATATTAGTTATGTTATTGATATTGGTGAAAAACACAAAACAATTATCTAATTTTTCAATATTATTACCGATTGATAACAATAAATGCCCCTCGATAATTGATGCCCATTCGTACCTCAAACCCAAATAAAAATAATATTGGTTTAAAATGGTTTGATAACCTGGTACCTGTACAGTGTACAGTTTTGGGTTTAGATAATGGAATGCTAAATATGATAAGGTCACTCGGTAACGGTGGTCAGTAGTTTCATTCAAGGATTGATTTATGCGATAAATTACAACACAGCAGTATAGGATCATATTTTGATTCATTTCCACCATGAATTTACTAAATTACAAGAATATGATTAAGGTAGTGGCCTAAATTAATGTCTCATGATAAAATGCACATTAGTCCTTCATTTTTTGTTATTTGGCACTTTTTAATCATTTTTTGCATTTTAGACCAAAATTTGTATTTTTTGCCTCGTGTGGTAGCTATCCTGGTTACATTACAGGCACATTTTGTGTGCTTGGAAACATATTTATGTCCTAAAATAATTGAGTTCTAATTGGTTTCTAAGATATAAAGGTTAGTACTTAGTGCGTCCTATGCTATTAATATTACTATTTTCAATTAATAATTAGTATTGTTTTTATTTGCATTTAAGTACCAATCAATATTGTGATATCCTGTTTTTTGTTTTTATAAGGTGAAACCTTTGCCTCGAATAGCAATTCTACTTATATTCAGCCTACAGTTTTAATAATGACAAAGTCTTTCTTTTGATACCAATGCCTTGACTGTATTTTACTCTGTAGTCTACATCTGTACTTATAGCTATCTATTGCTATTCAAATGTTATGTCGTAGTAGATGGTTTTAAGTTTCTATGTAAAGCAGTCTGTATGTTTTATATGCAACAGTCTTGTTCTTGTTACGTTCGAATAACTTTTAACGTTCATTATTAAACCTTATAGTGTCATTACAACCATGTAACTTACTCATTGTAAGATTGATTTAATAAAAACATATTTACAATGGTGCCAAGGCTAAAACATGTTATGATTGGGTGCATTGTATTGAATCCCATGTTACAAAGCGGCAAGTAGGCATGCACTACCATCAATTTTTTTAAATTCAAATAATTTACCTAGCACTCACTTTATTATGTTGATTGCCTGGTGTTTAACTTTTTAAACGGTGTCGCTACATAGATGAGTTGCTTTACTGCACTGATTGATGTACGTAAAACTTTCTCAAAATAATTTTGTCTTCCTGTGTTAAAAGTGCACTTATTTCTATCCCTCAGACCTATCTTACCCATGTTATTAATGGTTATTATTTATTGTTTATCCTTGTACATTGAACAACAAGAAACAGCGTCGTCGCTAGCAAATAATTTGCTAAAACAATAAAAATATTCATATACTGACCTTGACCTGTACTCTCATAAGTGTCCCGACTGTAAGAAGGTGCTTCGCGCTCACCAGCAATAACGTATTATCTGTAGCAAGACTACGCTTTATTGGTTATCCGTATATTATCCATGTCCACAGAGGGGTGGCCACATTGAATGTTCCTTAGGATAAAAAATGGTGGCCATGAAAGGAATTTTAGGTGTGTTATTCTCTCTTTTTGTATGTTAGAAGATGGCTTAAGATTATACATAGTACAGATTATCTTTTCTTTCACGGCCATCATTTTAAATTTTTTCAGGCTGTCCAGGCTGTGTTGCTTTGATTTGATATTACAAATGTTTTGGGCAAGTGACTACTAGATCATTTTATAGCCACATTTTTATCTCCAAAAGAAAACACTTTTTCATTCATGGTCACCAATTTGGATACCATAAGACATTTTCTGTGATTTCCTATGTACCGCTTTTATTTTACCTTCAGGCTATTGTACCACCTCTGGCCGATAATTTGAAAGTCGTTTCAGAAAACTATTTTAGCTATACCTAGTCAAGTTATAGCTAAAGGTGTTTAGAAACTATGTCCAGAAAACCGATTCTCAAAATTTAATTTTGAACTATAGTCTTGTAGGGTATATTACACTTTTGTCCAAACATCTAAATATAATTTCCAAAAGTGAGGTTATGTCCCGCCCAAAAAAATCACAATTTTTTTCTGTTATTTTAAAGACCTTATTTCATTCAGCAAACTTTTCAGACATGTTTCTTCGACTTTCAAATTATCGGCCAGAGGTGGTACAATAGCCTTGAGAATATTTTTGCCAAGTTCTACCTTGTACCATTTTGGCTGCCTTTTTCCGTGTAAAATGGAAAATGATAACACTTTCTTTCACTGCTTCCATTTTGGAAACTAATTGACATCATTTTGTAATATTTATTGCATTTATTTAACCTTATAGTGTGGAATGTGTTTGCCAGGTGGCACCTTCCTATTAATTTTTGCTGTTTAATTTTGTTGTTTTCACAAACGACCCATACCAAAAAAATACTACGAATAATGCCCAAATGTACTTGTTAAAGTTATATTGCCTTCTTATGTAGGCATATGAGTGCTCAACAGATAGCTAATAAATACTATAATAAAAAGATAAATTCAGTTTTGATTGCTTATTATAACAGGTCCTACCTCTACCCCATTATCAGTTTTCCCCCTATAAAGTAAAATATCAATCCAATCAATAGTCAAAGCATTATATGCTAAAATTACATAAATAATTTTTATTGTAGAAAAAATGTAAGTTTGACGGTTTTTACGTCGTAGTATGGTGTGACGATACGTTGGGAAATAATGAATACGGTAATGATGGTGGACAAAGTAATGCGTCAACTGACCCAAATCTGCTTAAATTTAATGATATCGACATTATTGTTGTTCGGGCTTATGCTTAAATAAAACCCATGTTATAATAATTTTATTAACTTTACCATTATTAGTTATTTACACATTGACATTTTGTTGCTATTTCCGAGCTCCGGCGGTATTTTTACTGAAAACAACGGTACCTACCTGTCACCAACCACGATGCAGCGCAAGGACGCTGTCCATCGCCCAACTCTGGCACACTTCAGATTTTTAGTTATAGGTGCTTCACACCAGGGACTAAAGAATACCAGGGGAGAGGCTTCGAGCCCCACGACCATTCCCAAAACAGATGGACGATTATTTTGTGGGAGCAAGATTTTTTTTCACTTGCAGCTTTCTTATCACGTATGAAAGGCCAGCGTGGTGAAATTTGCCAGAAAACGATTTCCAGTAGAAAATAATAATAACGCCTCTGAGAACAATGTGGACCGAAGCTCAGACTTTTGAACTTTTGAAGCATTTGCATTCGAACTAAAAAGTTAATATAAAATAGGTGTTGTTTTTATTAAAACTTGGCTGTCGGGATATGCCATTTGATTGTCATAAAATTTAAAATTTTGCATTAATCAAACTGTAATGGATTGGCAATAGTATGATCATACAGTGGCGTAACTTCATTGGCATTCACTCGGTGAGTGCAGAGATGTCATTGTTGTCAACTTCCACTTGAATAACATCACAAAACTGAACAAATGAAAAGACAAGTGGCAATCCAGTGCGACTTGTGTGCGGCCAATGGAAAACGCCATAAGGGAAGGCGTTTTTTTTTATATCAGTGGTATTTATTGAGATATAATAATAATAATAATAATTTTTTTTTTTTTTTTTTTTTTTTTTTAATAATAATATTACATGCAATTTTGTATTATAATACTTTGACATCGTTGTCCACAAAGCCACATACGTGGCTTGTCTGTGGATTATGATTAGTTATATTATTATACATGGATCAGACAGACTTAGTTGAATATTACATTATATTATACAAAAAAAGTTCATAGGCTAAATTAAAACTTAAAAAAATTATTATAAAACAACGAGAATACTACTTTACAATATTGAAATTTGATATAACAGAATAGGCGTGAACATTCCAACACCACAGAAAGCGCAACTGTACAACAAAAAACAGTTTATGAATTAAATTATATTAAAATAAAATGAATTAGAAGTTAATCAGTATCCATGGAACAAAGTAAGTAAGTTTTAAGTTCTTTTTTGGCCTCACTAAACGATTGGAAATTTTTCATGTCCTCTGGTAATTGATTAAATATATGCGGAAAGGAATACTCAAGAGTTCTCTGTCCGTACTTATTGACATATTTTGGAACATTGAAGTTAGTTTTTAGCACAAATCTTGTAGTATATTGATGGTCATTTCGTGAAATTTTGTAGGTGTCGCTAAAGTAATACTTAATTAAAAGGCGAAAACGATACAATGATGATACAGGCAATAAAAAGCAATATGTGTACAGGTCATGTGTATGGAAAACGTTTGAGTTATTGTTATCTGGGATAATGAGTTTTAACATTTTATTTTGCAGAACTTTAATGGATTTTAAGTGAATGTTACTCGCATTTCCCCATGATAATAAGCCATAAGAAATTATTGATTCAGCTAAGGAAATATACACAGTTCGCAAGGTAGTATAAGGTAATATGTATTTTAATTTATATAATTGAAATGCGCAACTTCTAAGCTTTTTGCAAACTGAGTCAATGTGAGGCTTCCAACTTAAATATTTATCTATTATCAACCCTAAATACACGTGAGTATCAACACACTCGATCTCCTCAACACATTCACATACCATTACACTATTAATAGTATGCAAAACACTCATTGGAGTGTTTTATTATGCGAATACTATCCGCACGTGATTCATTAAAAGGCGAGCAAATGTGTACAATTTTAGTTTTAATTGAATTCAGAGTTAATTCACTATCGTGAGCATAACACGCCAAACTTCTGAAATCTGAGTTTAGGTTTTGTTCTGCCACTTTTAAGATCTTATGAACAGAGATTAGAGCAGCGTCGTCGGCGAACATTAGTATAACGCAGTGCTTAATATATTTACAAATCTCGTTTACGTAGATCAAATAAGAAATTGGTCCCAAAATTGAGCCTTGTGCTACGCCAGTATTAGATTCTTTCTCGTAGCTATAAGAATCCCCTATTTTAACCACAATCTTCCTACTTTTAAGGTGACTTCTAAACCAGTTCAACATGTTGCCACGAATTCCAATATTTTCAAAACATTCCAAAAGTTTGTCATGGTTCAACGTATCAAACGCTTTCTTAAAATCTATGAACATAGCTAACACGTGGAAGTTGTCATTTAATTTAGAATTTATCAAATTTGAAAAGCGCACAAGGAGGTCGGAAGTACTTTTACCTTTTTGAAACCCATATTGCTCTTTATTAATGATATTAAACTTTTCAAGATATGTTGTTAATTGATCTGCAATACATCGTTCCATTATTTTTTCTATGACAGGTAGCAACGCAATTGGTCTATAATTTTCAAAAAGTGTGTGATCCCCTTTTTTATATATGGGTCTAACTATTGATATTTTTAGCTTATCAGGTACAATACCTTCTTTTATAGACAAATTAATTAAGTGAGCAATTACCGGAGATATTAGGTCACATATATTTTTTAAATCTACTACACGGATACCATCAATACCAGGTGACTTTTCAGAGTTCATTCCTGCAATTATAGTCGCAACCCTTTCAATGGTTACTCGTGGCATGTACATTGATTGCATCTGTGAAAATTTGTATACATTTTTTGCAGTTTTAATTTCACAAGAATGATTCAAATTTTCAACCTCATTTGTAAAAGAATCAGCAAATTTGTCAGCAATTTCCTTTTGAGTATATTTTTTTCCTAGATGGTTATTTACTACCTCATCGACCGAACTTTTCTTCTTTTTTCCTAGAATTTCATTTATGGTTTGCCACGTCTCTTTAATATTATTTTGATTTTGTTTTAATTTGTTCCTATAGTACTTTCGCTTTGCATTTAAAATAAGTCGACTTACTTTGTTCCTGAATATAACATAGTCATGCCTTAATCTTATTTTTGAAGGGTTAAATACATCAGCTTGCTTCCATTTTTTAAATAACAAATCTCTCTGGACAATTAATTTATCAAGGTCATCAGACATCCACGTCTTACGAATTCTCTTGTTTGTTTGAGATTTCGTAAACGCGGCATGTCTGTAACATGATTCAAACTTTGAGCATATGACATCGTATAATCGCACACAACTATCAACATTTAATAAATCATCCCACTGAACGGATTGCAAGCTATTTAGCAGATGCTTCTCATTATATTTTATGACATCCCTTTTAAAATGTTCATTTTTTGTGAACTCGCCTCCCCACTAAACCGTAATGATACTAATGTCAAATAATGGTCTGATATTTTTGTTGTGCATATAGCAGATGAAGTTACCTTAGCATTACATCTAACAAATATGTGGTCAATACAAGATGTCCTTAAATATCCTCCTACTATCTCTTCCCGTGTTGGTTTATTAATGAAACTTCTAAAACCAGAAGAGCTCAAAATATTAGCATACCTTTGCACGTAGTCGTTGCTTTCATCCAACAGGTTAATATTTACGTCACCCAATATGACAACATTGCTGTTGTGATTGTCATCCACGAACGACTCCAACTCGTCAACAAAACCGACCTTGCTATTATTTGGTGGCCGGTATATAGCCAGCACATCCACCACTCTGTCATCAGGGAAGGTGAGCCTACAGTAAATACACTCACAACACGTAAACTTATTCACGCACTGCTCAACATTAATACTCGATTTCACAAACAATAACAACCCCCGCCTCTTCTTCCTTTCCGAACACTAAAAATGCTGATATACCCCTCCAATTCATATGACAGTTCATCTTCAGATATGGAAATTTCACTCAGTACTAAAACATCAAATTGCCCTATATGTTTTCTGAGTACAACTTGAAGTTCATCCCAGTGTTTTTTTTATTGACCTTATATTGAGGTGTAACAAAATATGACCGTGATTTCTCTCAACCCAGCAGTCCAAGTCACTTACCACCACTTCCTCACTTTCTTGTCCTGTATCCGTAAGCCAGTCGGTATTATTTCGCATTCCGTTTTCATGCAATGAGTTGTAGGTCGTTGTCGTCTTTTATTATAATGACTTTACGGGTGTTTTCGGTCTTTGCGCACAAAATATCTTGTCTCTCTTCCACCACACGAACTTGAATCCGCGTCCTTGGCACGCTGCTTCGCTTCCCAAGCGATATATATAATAATAATATAATAATAATAATAATAATAATATAATAATAATAATAATAATATAACTAGGAAAACGCCTAAGTCCCGCTGCGTTGTTGGATGAGCGTATATGGTGCATTGAGATGCCATGTGTTACGTGGATTTTCTGTTGTTCTGTGAAAAAATCATTACTTAGTCGAAGATTTTTTTTAATTAAATTTAATTAAATAAAAATTAACTTAATTTTTATTATTAAATAAAATAAAATAAAAAATTAACTTAATTTTTTTAATTAATCGTAATTTTTTTTAAAGAAAAAAATCGTAAAATTGCAATTTGTATAAGAAATAATTATTTGATTGCGCTCAAATTTAACACGAATATATTAATTCATAAAATTAAGGTTCTGTGAAAAAATCATTACAATAAGATAAAGCATGTAGGTGTTATAAGTCAAAGAATTGTTTTAAAAAAGAAAAAACCCGTAAAATTTTGATTTTCATGAGAAATAATTTTTCGATTACGCTCAAATTTCACACGAATATTTTAATTCATAAAATTAAGGTTCTGTGAAAAAATCATTACAATCGGATAAAGCATGTAGGTGTTATAAGTCGAAGAATTTTTTAAAAATAGAAAAAATCGTAGAATTTCGTTTTTTATGAGAAAAAATTTCCCGATTGCGCTCAAAAACGTGGCATTTCTAAGTTCAGAGATTTCGAAGTTCTCCATAAAATTTAATCGCAATCGGAGTATCGGTTTTAGCCGGAATCGTTTTAAAAACACACAAAAATACAAAAAAAAAAAAAAAAAAAAACATTCCGGATTTTTTTCTCCAGTGTAGTGAAATGGAATCTTCGCTTCGCTCGCTACGCTCGCTACGCTCATCCAATAATAATGCCTTTATTTACAACAGAATACAGACTTCCACTAGTGTAAATAGTAACACACATACAAAAACTTGTAGAAATACAGCCAAACCTTACACACTCAAAAGGAATGAGATCTAAAAAAGGGCCAAGCTCATCTACCCTTCCACATTTGCGCATTCTTAATTCATAAACGTACAGTGTCCCATAACAGCATCCTCGAAAAGCTTGGCAAAATAGAATTTGCGATTATTAATTTAACGTAGTAGTTTATCCAAGTTCTTTTTTTGTAATTAATTTAAACGTAAACATGCAAATTCTATTTTGCCAAGCTTTTCGAGGATGCTGTTATGGGCCTGTACGTTTATGAATTAAGAATGCGCAAATGTGGAAGGGTAGATGAGCTTGGCCCTTTTTTTAGATCTCATTCCTTTTGAGTGTGTAAGGTTTGGCTGTATTTCTACAAGTTTTTGTTATGTGTGTGATCTTATTACTTTTTCAAGTTCCATTACAAAATTATTTGTTAAAATATAATATTTTTATCAAAGTTGATTTAATTTTTATGGTATTAGCAATAACAATAGGATGTAAAATATCTAGGCCCGGATTCATGTACATCCTGGGTATAGGTGGTATAACCATGGTATAACGACGGTATAAGGACTGGTTAAGTCTAGCAACTCACATCCTATTAAAACTTTCCCATGTAACAACAAACGCACACTAATGTAATTTTACACCTATTTCACTGCACCCACACGAGGAAGCGATATATCTAGACGGCCTTGACCCACAGCCATGTAAATCATCAGATAATCAGAAGAATATTGAAAATTTTCACCATCTTTTGTTTTACATTTTTATTAAAAGTGACAGGAGATTTCGTGAGTTTATTAAAAGTAAAGAAAAAGCTTATTATTGCCGTAAATTTTGGAATAGCCTAGGACTATCATACCATTGTTTATCTGCATTAGGCTTGTAGTAATCAAAACTAGTTATTTGTGCGGAAGTGTCAAAACAAGGTTGTGCTGGCCTAGGGTTGGCTAAGAAAGGCCTAGGGCTTGTCAAACATGTTTTTATTTATCTAGTCCTATAGCCTAATGGAACTTTAGACCTACACTGTTGTATTATAAATAATTTTCTACATCTGGGCCTAGGCCAGGGACGGTTTCTGATTTGTTTTATGAGAGTATAATGACACCTTTTCTCGTTCCACACAAAGAAGAAAAATTTTAAATGTCCGCCATTTGTTTACGTATCGCACTTTCCCGCCTAACTCTGCTTATACCGTCAAAAAGTGTCAAGTAACTATGGTTACTTGTTGATTATATGCCAAGTGTTTAAGGCTTATTTTAAAACCTTTATTTGGAAGCCTTCCAACAAACTTTTTCAACTTTTTTTTTCAAAAGAGACTATATTTCTATAACCTTAATGTCCATGTAAAATATGAACATTGTAGCCCCACCCGTCTGGTCAGAATCGCGGGCCGACGTATTAGATGTTAGCAGTAGCTAGCAGTAGCTAGCAGTAGCTAGCAGTAGCTAACATCCTTAAAGTGATTTTGAGCATGTTTGAAGACATTTTTTCACCAAGAAGGAATGGTCGTACCCCAATAAAATTTGGCATGTGTTGTCAGGTACCTAAATCCCCTCGATTGTGATAGTTTTCAAGTTCACATCACGTTACATGACGGCTAGGTAACACCTCGAAATCACCCCAACTCTGCTTGGTGTATAAGGTGCTTGAGTGTGTAGCGCACCGCGGCTTGGCTGCGGCGCCCTAACGGGCACCTAGATAACTAGGGAAACGCTTAAGTCCCGCCGCGTTGTTGGATGAGCGTATATGGTGCATTGAGATGCCATGAGTTACGCGGATTTTCTGTTGTTCTGTGAAAAAATCATTACTTAGTCGAAGATTTTTTTTAATTAAATTAAATTAAATAAAAAATTAACTTAATTTTTATTATTAAATAAAACAAAATAAAAATTAACTTAATTTTTTTAATTAATCGTAATTTTTTAAAAAGAAAATAATCGTAAAATTGCAATTTGTATAAGAAATATTATTCGATTGCGCTCAAATTTAACACGAATATATTAATTCATGAAATTAAGGTTCTGTGAAAAAATCATTACAATAAGATAAAGCATGTAGGTGTTATAAGTCAAAGAATTGTTTTAGAAAAGAAAAAACCCGTAAATTTTGATTTTCATGAGAAATAATTTTTCGATTACGCTAAAATTTCACACGAATATTTAAATTCATAAAATTAAGGTTCTGTGAAAAAATCATTACAATCGGATAAAGCATGTAGGTGTTATACGTCGAAGAAATTTTTAAAAAATCGAAAAAAATCGTAAAATTGCGTTTTTTATGAGAAAAATTTCCCGATTGCGCTCAAAAACGTGGCAGTTCTAAGTTCAGAGATTTCGAAGGTCTCCATAAAATTTCATCGCAATCGGAGTATCGGTTTAGCCGGAATCGTGTTAACAAACACACAAAAATACAAAAAAAAAAAAAAAAAAAAAAAAAAAAAAAAAAAAAAACATTCCGGATTTTTTCTCCAGTGTAGTGAAATGGAATCTTCGCTTCGCTCGCTACGCTCGCTACGCTCATCCAATAAAACCTGAAAAAATTTCAGCTTTAACATACAATTGCAGTCAATTTATAACACATCACTCAATACGTAATAATGAAATTAAATAACAAGTATAAAAACATAAAACAAACAACAACGTAGCCTCCTCACGAGGCCTACTGAGTCATTACAGAGCCAGTGTGGCAATCACACTACATTTAATATACTAGGAAAACGCTTAAATCCCGCCGCGTTGTTGGATGAGCGTAATTGGTGCATTGAGCTACCATGTGTTATGTGGATTTTCTGTTGTTCTGTGAAAAAATCATTCCTAAGTTGAAGATTTTTTTTAAATTAATTTAAATTAAATAAAAAATAAACTTTAATCTTTAATTTTTTTAATTAATCCTAATTTTAAAAAAGAAAAAAAATCGTAAATTTTCGATTTTCATAAGAAATAGTTATTCGATTGTGCTCAAATTTCACAAGAATATATTAATTGATAAAATTAAGGTTCTGTAAAAAAAATCATAACAGTCGAAAAAGCATGTAGGTGTTAAAAGTCAAAAGAATTGTTTTAAAAAAGAAAAAACACGAAAAATTTTGATTTTTATACGAAATAATTTTTCGATTGCCCTCAAATTTTACACGAATATCTTAATTCATAAATAAAGGTTCTGTGCAAAAATCATTAAAATCGGATAAAGCATGTAGGTGTTATAAGTCGAAGAAATGTTTTAAAAATCGAAAAAAATCGTAAATTGCGATTTTGATGAGAAATAATTTTTTGATTGTGCTCAAAAACGTGGCAGTTCTAAGTTCAGAGATTTCGAAGACCTCCATAAAATTTCATCGCAATCGGAGTATCGGTTTAGCCGGGAAACGTGTTAACAAACAGAAAAAATACATAAAAAAAAGAAGAAAAAAAAAAAAAAAACATTCCGGATTTTTTTCTCCAGTGTAGTGAAATGGAATCTTCGCTCCACTCGCTACGCTCGCTACGCTCATCCAATTATATATATAAGTACTTTGGACAGAAATTAAAAAAGTGACTACACAGGGGATCGAACCCGGGACCTTGGCTTTAATTTAGCTTTTAGCTTTTATTTAGACAGAATTAAATTGGCTGCATAGCTCAGTTGGTAAGAGCATGGCCCGGAAAGCCATGGTCCCGGGTTCGATCCCCGGTGTAGTCACTTTTTTAATGCAATAAAAAATACAATTGGCTATAGTTATATATATATATATATATATATATATCACTAATATGATTAACCCACTAACTCATTTGCTCGTGAAAGAATGGCTAATTCATATCTATATTGAGTACCTATTCTACCTTGAACCCAGATGGTACTTCGAAAACAACATTTATAAGTATTTGTGAAAATACAAAGTTTAACCATATGAACTAGGGGCCTATGTGAGTTTGTCCAATATAAAAATAAGCCAAGCTACTTAATGAACAGATTGTCCAAGAACAACACAAAAATAAAACTACTCTAGCATTGAAGTACCTTGGTGGAGGTGCCGGGTTGGTATAAGTACGCCACATTTGGATGGTGCTAGCCCCGTCCCCTGACCCCAAGATTCACCAAACATGTTCTGTTACATACGTCATTTTGGATTTTTAAACGTGCTTTCAGGCATGACAAGCTAGAAATTTGAGAGAAAAAATCACATTGTGCAATACGAGCCTTTATCACAGCTGAAACTAAATTTTATTTCCTTTTTACGTAATACTTAGGTACCAATGTTCTTTTGTTCAGATTAGTTACATATTACAAGAAACTATTAATGAAACGTATATTATAACTAACTCGTTATATGTTATGATTTTATCTAAATGTGCATTACTACTTTGTTTTTGCTATACCAGCCTTATCCCCGCCCCATTCCCAGCCTGTTGTAATGTTTTATAAATTTAGGTTGTAATAAAAATGTGGAAATATGTAATTTGAACACAGAAAATTATGGAAATGGCTGGAACCATCACAAATTGCTTCCTCTATCAAACTATATGAGGCACCGCTGTCTGGAAACCGCTCATTACAATACAACCATAGAGGGATCTCGTGCAACACATTGATGATGATAAAATGTAATTTAAAAAAACACAACATTTTAATTTTCTTAACCAATTTGCAAGCTGTAAGATTTTCTTAGCTTTGAGCTACATATTTTTTGTTTGCGAGATCAAAATTATAATTAAAACTCTGATTTTATATATTGTAACCAGTAAATATACTCATAAATACCATTTTATGAAATCTCCAGAATTTCCGTACAGTCAAAAATACACCTTTTAAAGTACACGAAAATAAAAAAAACGTCCTGCGGGGAAATTCTGGGGGCGTTACCCCCCCAGACCCGGTTATGTCTTATTCGCTCTCCTGCATGAAAAAGAGACTTTACCCTCTCCCGGCCCGGCCTTGTATAGCACACAACGTACGGAGACACATTACTTCACTACGCTTTAGTACACTATACAAGGGAGAGAGTTATATTAAGTACACAAGATATATGTTTGGATTTGGTTGAAGGGCACGTTAACCTGTCAGTCATAATGCGCCACTATAGCCTGCGGGGATTTATAGGGAGGAAAGACTCTGGTCAGAAATCAGAACTAGCCATGGACAGGGGGAGGGAAGGGTGAAGTTTCTCACGCCGACGGCTAGAGCCCTTTGGGGAGTTGAATTGAATATTCCCCAACATGATTTTTGCGAGATGGACTTTTCCTCATTTCTTACCTTTATGATTTTCCAAACTCTACCACCGGCCCAGACGGGGGTTGCTGTTTTATATACTTGTCACTCGCACATTTTTGTAATCTATTTCAGTACGACCGCTGCCATTGGTCGAATGTTTTAAAGGTTGCCTGTAATTGGCTGGGTCTGGAGTGTGCTAAATTTGAGCATGCTGTTCAACTTAACAGAGAAGTATGTAAAACGAGCTTAAATTATTCAAAAATACAATATGTACAAATATAAAAGTTCAAACATTGTTCCAGGATCCATAGTTTATGCCTAATAGTAATGGGCCGGCGAAATTCCCTGCTCCAAGATAGTTGGATAGTTTTCGATGCTTCTAATTTTTTCAATGGTGGCAATTTGAAAGCTATAATGGCCGCGCCCACGCGCTGTTACTTGCAGTAGGTCTGTCAAATTTGAACTTGTTACATCCCAGCGCATTTCAAGTTCAGGCGAGCAGAGGCCCTACGCCCTAGATGGAAATGTGAGTCTATTTTACGTAAAAAAACAACATGTCCTATTAATAATTTATCACATTCTAGGGGCTATCCTTGTAACTGACGTTATGGTTTGTTTTTCAGAAACGACAGCAATGTCGCAATGCTCAGTAATTTTGAGGTTAGTGATATTTTCTTTTTCTTTGTGAGTGTCATACAAAACAAAAATAATATGCGTCAGCAAGGGGGTGCAGTTGCA
This sequence comes from Sweltsa coloradensis, assembly GCA_024449915.1. Classification (NCBI taxonomy): domain Eukaryota; kingdom Metazoa; phylum Arthropoda; class Insecta; order Plecoptera; family Chloroperlidae; genus Sweltsa; species Sweltsa coloradensis. The sequence goes on along the minus strand of JAMZAV010000006.1, from coordinate 295,991 downwards.
CCTCCCTGGAAAAAAATCAGCAGACGCCCATGGACCCAAGGCCTAAATTCTTAGTTAGTTTCTAGTCCAGTGGGCTATTGGTATTGGTATTGGTATTTTCTTCTGCTAATGAGCAGGTTTTAATCCTTCATCCTTCCTTCAGCTTCTTCCTTCCTTCATATTATAGTTATCCTTCTTTTGACTAGTAGTTACCCTTCCTTCAATTTGAACTTAGTTTCTTGTATCTTGAAGATTAATCTTGTAGATCATTTTAATCCTCTGTGATATCTCCCATTTCAGGGTTTCCCAGATTAAAAGTCTTTAGTTTGCTCATGAATACTTTTATATTTTTTGCTCCTACTACCTCACTTGGCAGCTCTTCCAATCTACCGTAGTCCTTCCATGAATGTATCTTCCCCACATCAGTTTTCCAGTTTCCCCTTTCCAATTTCCAATCATGATCTCCCCTTGCCAAGTAGTTAGCTCCCCTCGTAAAACTGTTCAGTTCACCCCATCCTTCATGATTTCTAATGACTCGATACATTTTACCTAATCTATCATTTTTTCTCCTTTCCTCCAGGTTTTCCCATCCCAGCTCCTTAACCATTCCAGTTACACTCTCATAAGTCCTTAATAACCTTCCGTTAACCATTTCCTCTGTCCATCCCTTCCCTTTTTGCATAATCCTCCTTGCTGCTCTCCTCTGCACTGCTTCTATTCCTACTATCTCCCCCTTCCTGTAGGGGTCCCAAGCTGACCCAGCATATTCCACCACAGGTCTAACCAAGGAAGGCCAAGGCCTAGGCCTAGCCCTAGGCCTAGGTATTCTTTTTAATGTAAATGGTAGGTAGGCCTAGGTAAAGCATCATTCACAATTAGTTCTAATGCGTAAGGCGCAAGGCCTAAGGCATAATAATTTGTATTGCCGAGTATGTGTTTCAATCAGAACGTTCACAACACGTCCCAAGTCGCAAGGCGTATGGTTTATGTCGTAACGAATTGCCCAAAATCCAATTCTTAGAAATGGGGACGACGAGCCAATCACGAACAAGGAAACTCCCCACTCCTGCTTATTTCATTCCACAGCTGGTTGTATGCGCATGCGCAGTACGCAGGAGCAATGAAAAATGTCATGGTTGTTGTAAACGCCTAGCATTTCTTACGACTTACGCCTTAGACCTTGCGCCTTACGCCTTAGAACTAATTGTGAATGATGCTTAAGCTAACATTTCCCCTACTAGTGACACAACACCAGAGTGAAATCCTCCTCAACCCTTCACTCAACGAAGTCAGGTAATCATGCCGTACAGCGCCTCACGCATTTCAACACTTGTTTTTTCCAATGAAAACATACGTACCGGTAGGCCTATACGAAATCCTTTCCGTTACAAAACTACTTACGTTAGGTTAGTCCTTTTCTAGTTACCTGTCGCGCTAGTTCTAGGATATTTTCGATAAGAGCGCACCCGAAATCCTTTGTTTTTGCGTGAGGCGCTATACGGCATTTTTACCCGAATTCGATTTGGGATCTGCCTATTGATCACAACCAGTGGCGTAACTAGGCCTAGGTCTAGCCCAGGGTATAGTAGTATCTATGGTCTAGCCCTTGTTTTGTTGAATGTTGCCCATGAAACAAGTGTTTTGGGAAAAATATGTAGCCTACGTACCGGTAGCCTAGAGCTATTCTTGCAGAATGGCAGTCTGGGGGGATGCCCCCCAGGTAGTGTGGGTCTGGAGCACACAATGTGGTATGATTTCGTAGATAATTTATAAAATTGTGAAGATCGTCAGTTAACAAAATCTTTCCGCAAAATTGTGCCCCCCCCCCCCAAACAAATCTACAGGCGCCTCGCCTGTAGTTACACCACTGACTGATCACAACACTAGAATGGGAAGTGCATTCTTCCAAGCTGGTTGCAGAGGTTATAATAAAAATACTTAATGGCAATGGATGCACAGTGCACACACACCACGAAGCCGCTTTGATCAGGTATTACGTAAGTCAAGGCTGTTTGACCCCGTCTGGGTCCGGGGTAGAATTGGCCCAGAGCATGGCTCTGCTAATCGTACAAGGCGATTCGAGAGAAAAGTCCACCTTGCAAACATCAGCTAGCAAGAGGGGAGTATATTACTCCCCGAATCTAGAGGCGAGCTCTGGCGGTCGTCGTTGGGGAACATTCCCTTCCCCTTGACAACCTCCCCGACGACGAAGACAATGACAACACGGACGATGACACATACAAAGACGACCACGACGTGGGGGAACCACCAACCCCTGCCCTCCCCGTACCCTCCCTTTCCCTCTGTCCTTTGCCTGAGCCCGGCCTGATTTCGCCACAGACCACAGGCCCCCCCCGACCCGACCCCGGCCATGATCCCGCCCCGGCCCCTTGCCTCCGGCCACCTACTCCCATGCCCTCCCCTTGCTTGTGGCTGGTTCTGACCAGCACAAGCCTGTCCACCCCGCGTCTCCCCACGTCACCCCTTACATTCCTCCCCTTTGGAAAATATATAGTTATAACTTAACTAATAAACTACATTATCACAAGAGGCGCAATATGACCTAACGGTTGATGCGCCCTTAAACCTAATAAACATCAAACATCAAGGCTGTTTGGTTCCCTCAAATTCGCTCCCACAAGCAACTCGATTGAAATCGGTTTGAAGCAAATTCAACGGGTATATCATTGTCGGCAACCGGCTGGAACCAAGGCGCTTTCCGGCGCTTTCATCCAATGTGCATTGAACATGCATCACTGAGTAATATATATGTAGGTATCCACAGACATCAATAATTAGGGGCCTACCATATTATATTGATTGAACACATACTAGTAGGCTTGTAATACCAACAAATTGTGTTTTTTTTAGGTGCTGTCCCTTTTAAAGGAACTTCCACCGAATACCAAACGTACCAACGCAAAGAGCCAACTTGCAACAATAACTTACGAGGTAGGTCTAGCTAACATTGAGCCTTGCCCCAAAACTCCCCCGCAGATATAAGTAGGGTGTTGTTCTTTAACATTATAAATTTCCGTTAGTCAACAGGTCGGTATCCTACAACCAGCACAGGTATTTTTGTTACCTACTTAGACTTATTAACCGTATTTTTGTTACCCAGACCATCAAGTATCTCGAGGCAACTCCAGCAAATCAGCAAACACCAGAAATAGTTCAAGACTGTTTAGAATCGCTTCATCGTTTTGATTTGACAAAAGCAGAAACAGTTATGCTGCTTAACAACCCCCCATCTTCAGCACTGGAAATTCAATTGGTAAGTATGGTCGTTGATCAATAAAATAGTACATAGACGAGACAGTATGCCTGAAACAACGTTACACATGGCATGGGATGGTGGAGCAGGGCATTAATTTGGTTTTGCATTGTAACTGTAGGCGTAGGCCTACTGTGTCAAGTCAAGGCCAGGTTGTTTTCAATTTGTGTTAACATGCATTGTAGGCTAAATTTTATTTTGTGACTTGTTTTGATACACTGTTGAAAAGCTACAGTAGGCTAAGTTATCGTATTCAATGATTAGGCCCTAGTTAATTTCCATTTTGAATTAACTATTTTCAAGTAAGATTCAAAACTCCAAATTGCGTGAACATTAGGTAAACCCATTCATGTAGCGTAGGCCTATAGTTCTATTTTTTTTTTAGAGAGATATAGGCCTATAGAGATTTTGGGGTTGGCCTACGAGATGAATTTGTATTTTTTTATATTTGCTTGATGTGAGTCGCTAAATTTATTGTCAGGTAAATTACCGACCCAATTTTCCACCATTATATTGATATATTCTAGGCCTAATGATTCCAAAGTCTTCCTTTGTAAATCAGTTTTTTAACTGAATTTAATAGGCACATTTACATCCGGTGAAAAATGCACAAACCGGGGAAAAAATAGTTCCCCGGGTACAAAGATTAAAAAAACTGCATTGTGTACAGAAAAAAGTCACAAAACACTAGGGTTGCCAAGTTTTAATAGTGAAAATACGGAAATTTCCTAAGTGTAGGGAAGGTTCAAAGGGGAAGAAGGGACAAAGTCGGGGGGTTGTTGGAAAACGAGATGAAGTGTGGGAGCATGTGACAAGAGTCAAGCTGTGGGAGGGCAGAGAGAGTGGAGTAAATTGGTGGATAGGAAGGAGTTAGATGATGAGGAAGAAACACTGAGTCTGGCAAGCTTAGTAGCTACAGTTTCATGCCCAAGATAATGGTGGAAAACCACCACTCAACCCGACATTGCTGGAACTGAGTTATGGTGATTAATTATTAACTAAAGTTGAATTTACGCAATTTGGAATTACGAGAAACTTGGCAACCCTAGAAAATACTTAGGCCCTACATAGGCTAGTCAAAGTCGGCGAAAATCGGACTAAGGGAAAGACTTTTACGGCTAAGTTTTGCACAAATATGTAAGAATTTTAATAAATAATAATCTGATTTAAATCGAGAAAAAAAATCTGATTTAAATCAAAAAGTTGATTTAAATCAAATAAATATAATAAAAATTAAATAAATCATGATTTTTTTTTTTTTTAAATCAAAAAAATCACACTATCTGTTTTCCCCTAGTCCGATTTTTGCCAACTTTGGCTAGGTTATTACATTTGTGATTTATTTGTTTTGTTTTGTAATGCAATTTGTTCCATCTTTGTACTAGGTATTTTTCCCCCGCTTTGCAGGGTGTTTTTTATTTAAATCAGACTTAAAACAAATGATTTATTTAGCCTAATAAAAATAATCGATTTAAATCAAATGCACTTTTTCTTCATTTTGAGCAACAAACACAAGAGTTCTCACTGATTTATAGTGAAGTTTTCCTTAAAATAATTTTTGAATTATATTTTCTGAAACGCTTGCGAAAGTATTTGAAAGTATTGAAAGTAGGCGAGCGGCCTACTTGACAAGTTTTGAAACACATATTGTTGATTTAAATAAAAAAGTTGATTTAAATCAAATAAATCACGATTTTTTATTTTTTCAATCGAAATTTAAAAAATCACACACCCTGCACTTTGTGCATTTTTAACCATACATAAATATGCCTATGATGCTTATGAATATTTATAACTAGGTGCAAGATGCTATTATACAAAATGTATTTCCTCCCAATAACATCATAATATGTATCAGTGACATGGACAATAGGAGGAAAGGAAGACAGCAGATTACAAGCAGCAGAGATGAAATTTTGTAAGAAATTCTTTAGCCTTAACAAAAATAGACAAGGTACGGAGCAAAACAATAAGAAACAAACTAGGAGTGGAAAGTCTACGAAATAAAATAGGAAGAGAAAGACTTCGATGGTATGGGCACGTACGAAGAATGAAACAAGATAGAACCCCAAGAAGAGAATTTAAATGCACGTTGGGGGGGGGGGGGGGGGAGTAAGAAAAGTTGGCTGCCCAAGAGATAGATGGAGGGAGTAGGGACCAAATAAAATGGAACGTTTAAGAAAGAGGGAAATTATGGGATAGAATTGATGAAGAAAGACTCTGGGAGAATAGAGAGAACTGGTAGAAATGCCTGTCATAGAAGACATGTGATGAATGAAGTAGATGAGGAGGTGCTGAGCCTGGCTAGCAAGCACTGAAAGTCCACAGCCCGAGAAACTGGTGATATACGTCACCCCCCGACCTGACTTATGTTGGAACCGGGTGTTTGATTAATATTATTTATAACTACTTCTGGCTATATTTGGTTTTATTTTGAAGGAAATTTTATCAGGAATAATAAAGGAAATTAACACAATTTTATTATCTATGAAGGGAGTCAATATTTCAAGACTTTGCCATAAAAGTGTTTGATTACCACGCCATTTAAAATGGCATCTTTCCCCAAGTCTGATTTTTGGCAACTTTGACTTAGGGCCTATTTCTTTACTCAATGCAGTAGGGATGGGACGTTTAAACGTTTAGTGGACGGTTAGATGTTATTAAATTCGCAACACGTTTAGTGAATAAATAAAATGTTATTCAATTGTTATCACTTTTGGAGCCTACACAAACACGGGCTAACAAATTAGGCCGTTAATTTTCTAAAAGAGCTTGCCGGGTCCCAGGCTGTATTAAGACATAATGCGAGAGTGAGAATAAAACCGTTGCTAATTAATCGTCGGCCAGTCATAAGTACAAAATCACGATTTTTGTTGTAAAACCTAGGCCTCCGCCTACCTATTTTTTAAATTTTTTTTTTTTAAAGAAAATAGGGCTTAAAAGTTTAAACACAATTATTTCAAGGGGTTAAACGTTTAGGAAATTAAACGCTTTTTCCCATACCTTCAATGCAGTTTGTTTCATCTTTGTACTACGTAGGTATTTTTTTTACGTGTCAAACCATATATATCTGTGCCTAAAATAGGAGAGACGTTAAATAAATAATAATAATAATCATAACTCAGTTCCAACTATATGTCGGGTTGAGTGGTGGTTTTTCACCATTATCTAGGGCATGAAACTGTAGATACTAAGCTTGCCAGACTCAGTGTTTCTTCCACATCATCTAACTCCTTCCTCTCCACCAATTTACTCCACTCTCTTCTGTCCTCCCACAGCTTTACTCTTGCCACATGCTCCCACACTTCATCCCGTTTTCCAACGTCTTCTTGAATCAATCTTTCCCATTTCTCTCTTGGCCTTCCTACTCTTCTTTTCCCCTCCTCTGCCGCTTCAAATTCTCGTCTTGGAATCCTCTCTCTGCCCATCCTTTTCATATGTCCAAACCATCTTAGACGTTCTCTTCCTAGCTTAACAATCTCTCCAGTCCCAGTTCTTTCCTTATTTCATTACTTCTTATCTTGTCCATCTTTGTAACTCCCTTGATACTTCTTAAGAACTTCATTTCTGCTGCTTCCAGCTGACTCTTCTTTTGTTAGTTGATTAGACTAGCCTTTATTTCATAATTCATGGGATGGAAACATTTCTTCAAAGGCAAAGCCACTACTGATGAAGTCATCAACAAACGATCGTCCAGCAATCGGCATAAAAATTACTAAATTTACCGGTCGTGTCGACTAGGTTGTGCATAAGTTCTACTCACATCAGCTATTGGCTAGTGTTGTTCTAAATTCTAATGGCTACCATAGTAAACGTGCGCGTGTTATGGAATAGTCAATAGAGCATACATGATATTTTGGTGATAATGCATGATAGTGAAAACGTGTTACATTCTCAGATTTCTTACAAAGAGAATGAGTGCAGGGACACTGGCAGTATTGTGATAACAATTAGGGGCCTACAGATTCTGTTATGATACAAGCCGACATGCACCTAGCATGTGAAATTAATGGCCCCACTTTGTGTCCAGAAATTTTTTTTTAATTAAGTAATTAATTAAGATTGCTTTAAAAGGAGAACAAGGCATTTCGTAAGAAGTGGGACATAGAGCACATGTAGGGCCTAGTAGTGTGTCTTTGTTAGGAAATCACAGAACATAAGGTACTATTAGTTTGCAATCACACCAATCATTAGGGATACACATAGCACATCAATACTTTTCTCATTATCGATTATCGCAATGGTAACGTCATTATCAAATCGATAATATCGATATTACCAATAAAAAATTCAAGACCATTCCGACATAGGTGGAATTTGAAATGTGGTAAATGAAATTCAAAACAATACGATCTCAAGCCACTCGCTGCCTCGTCCTGTCTGTGTTGTGTTTGTTTTTGCCTCCCGCTATCGGCTAAGTTCGCTCCTAAAAGATCTGGAGTAAGACACCTTGTGACCTATATCTCTGTCTGCCCAAGTCGGAAATATGAATTACGTGTTTCGGGCCCTTTCAACCAATTGGCAATTCCCAATTATTGAGATTTTGATTATCGATAGTGATTATCGAGATTATCTAATTTTGATTTTCGATCAATAATATCGATTATCATGTGCATCCCTAACAATCATCACCAGTCACCTCTAACAAATGTTATAAAAACATGCCTAAAAGTCATTAAAACAGTACTCCAATCACACTATGAATTGAAAAAATTCAGGGGTTATGTGCCTTGGACCCACATTACCTAGGGGCCTCCCCCCAGACCCCCCATTGTGCAAACTCATGAATGTACTTTACCCTGGAAAGAGCATATAGGTAAAGTAAACCATAAATAATTTTGGGACTACACCACTGGTAACGTGCATCAACAACGCCTGATTAACGAGTATTTTCAGCTTGTAAATGTTGTGTTATTTTTTATTTCAGATGATTGAAGAGAGTGAAGAACGATTAACAGATGAGCAAGTAGATGAACTGCTAAAAGAAATTGAAACTAAGATAATAAACCCTACATCAACATCTGAATCGGACACTGAAAATGCATAAAAATAATGAAGTCACACTGTTTTTCTTGGATACAAATTATTATAGGGCATACTTTTCTTACAATATTAAAAGAGTGTGGAAAAGGTCTGGCTAGTTTAGCTTGGATAGGAGAAGAGTTGACAGGTTGGGAAAGAATGGAGAACATAAAGAACTCTTTTCCAATCCAAACTTACTTTTAAAAATATAAGTTAAAATTACGGTACCCATATATAAAATAATAAGACATAGTCCATTTGTGATAAATTAATTTTAATACAGATGTTTTGTTTGTGTCGGAAACAATATTTTACTTTTTTGCTTTGCCTTTGTGGTCACATGTGAAATAAAGTACTAATGTGAAAACTGGATTTTCTTTTGTTTATTTGATTTTAGGGCAAGCCAACTGTTAGGTCATAACTCATAATGTGTCACTCTAGCTTAGGGGATGTGCGGAGGACAGAGCCGTGGTTGACATACCCACCCACAATGAAGGGAAGGAGTTTCTCATATTGACGGCCAGAGCTTGCCTCTAGTTGTGGGGAGTGAAATAAATATGTCCTAAATACTAGACTGGCTCATTTTTCATTTGCAGAAGAATACGCTGGGCCAATTCTAGCCCAGGCTAGGGTTGCCTTGCGTCTCAATATCGAGATTGTCCTGATTTTAGGTACCTATCAGATTTAGGTTTGGAATAGGGGCATGCTGTCCCAATTTTATTTTAAATAAAGCAACTAATAATACAAAACAAATGTACCTATTTAAATTAATTTACAATAAATAAATTTGTTTGTATTGTTCAAAAATGTTGTGCCTATACGGCATAGGCTTTATCACAAAATTGCAAAATGTTGCAAACACAAATTTTGTGTATAATTGTTAGAGATGTGCAAAAATGGTTTTTTAAAGTTTGAAAATTCGCGCCTTAAAAATAAAAATTCGCGATTTGTCGCGATTTACCAAAACAACACAATTTTCTCATGCACAACTTTAAAAAAAAAAAAAAAAGTTTCAGAATAATTTTATTGATTTTAATGATTTAAAAGAAAAACAAGCTCATGAGAGTGAAGTTCAGAATCAGTTTTAATTTTAAGCTCAATTTCAGCCTTCAGTTTTCAAAGTTTCCGACAGTTTTTACCAGAATTAATTTCGTCTACCCGGCACCTCCACCAAATTTACGAAATTTTCATTTTTTATGTAATCTTTTTGATATGGATATGAAGTATATTGAGCTTACTCTCGTTCAAACAATTATTACGATCTCATAATCGCGTTGTATGACCCGGCACCTCCACCATATGTACCAGGCAGTCTTAATTTAATTTCGACTTCGACCCGGCACCTCCACCAAAACTTTGAATTTTTTTATTTTTTAAAATTTCGTGACCTAATTCGCATTTAACCCGAGAGTAGTCGCGTGTGGTCTTTTAGACCGACTGTTTTTTTCAACAGTTGGTATTTGTACAGCGCGCATGCGTGGCTTGTCTAGTTCTGCCTACCTTCCCAAAATAGATTTGTGAAGCCAGTGTGCAATACGTGATTCAGTGTTCTGCAGAACTTCATCTAAGATAAGAGGTCCTGTTCGGTTGCTTGGTCTTTTCGACCGCTGCGCGACTACTAAGGGAGGCAAAAATATGCATACTCAATCACTATTATGAGACATGTATTTTGTTATTGTAGGTTAATTATTCTTCAACATACAGTGTTGGCATAATATTACTGTCTTGGTTTACTAATAATTTGAACTACATGGTGTTTCAAAACATATTTTTATACCTTTTTGTTGGTTTGCAACAATCTGTGTTTGATTGATTATTGATTATTTATTGATTATTGATTGATAATTGATTAATATAACCATGTATGCTGTCACATATATGATAAATTATCTTATATTGGTAATCAAAACGTCATCCTAACGCTATTAGCCCATAATAAATAAAGCGGTCTAAAGGACCGGGCGCGACTACTTACGTTACAAACAGGGGCGCGACTACTCTCGGGTTAAGGACATAATTGCTAATTTTGCCACTGGTTCGCGGTATCAACTAAAATTTCGCGAAAATTTGCGAATTGGAAATTGGTACCATTCAACCACAATTCATGAGATTCATGTGCAAACTGAATTTGAAGGGGTTATTGCAACTTTAAAAAAATTCGCGAATTTCGTTGTCACCATTTTTGCACATCTCTAATAATTGATTAAAATTGTATGTAGTTGTGTTGTACCATTATTATATCAATTTACAGGTCTACGATTAGCAAAGCAATATCAATATCATGGTATAAAAAGTGAAATGATTGTACATTTGCATTGCATTAGAAATGCAACATTGCGTGAATAATCTTTGCCGTTGAAGCGCCCTAAAACTACTAATGAGACCCCCCCCCCCCCAATCCCGATTTTCTAAAATGAGCAATGGTAGGCCTAACTCTAACAGTAACATAGGCGGGGATGTGTAACTGAAAACTGGGATTTTCCAGTCCTGTTGATGGATGAGCTTATTTGGTTGACAATTTTGACTAAAGTGAACCATATTGAACCATGTCTGCCTTCACAAAGCGAGGCAACCAATTGCGATAGACCGAGAACCAATATGCATCTTGTCGTGCCAACCGCAGAAAGGTGGCGAGGTTATATTGTCATTTTGTTGCTCTGAAAGAACAAGTTTTGTGATAAATATTTCTTTGATTGTACCTACCCAAAATTGTAACATGTCTAGGTTCAGTGATTTTGAACGTTCCCGTAAAGTTTCATTTTGATCGGAGTTGTCATTTGGTAGGGAGCCAAAAACCACAGAAAAATTGTACTAAGAATTGAAAAAAGTCGAAAAAGTATGATATTAATTAGCAGGGTGTTTTTGATTTAAATCATGATTTGTTTAATAAAAATCATTAATTTAAATCAAACGTACTTTTTCTTCCTTTTGAGCAACAAACACAATAATTCGAACTGATTTAGGCAAAGTTTTCCTTTTAATTAGATTTTCTGAAACGCTTGTGAAAATATTTGATCCGCTCACCACTGAACAAGATTAAAATAAAAAAGTTGATTTAAATTAAATAAATTTGATTTAAATAAAATAAATCATGATTTTTTAATTTTTTTTTTGGTACTGATCTTGCAAGGGGGGGGGGGGGCACAGGAGTGTTTTCAGTTTATTTGGTTGAGAAATATTTCTGGTAGTTTTAAATTAATATGAACTTCATTAAATAATATTATGCATGTCGCATGTGCATTGAGAAAATAAAATATACTATTAGGTACTATTAATATGCCTTATTTATTGGCAGTAGATAACTACAACTGCAGTACATTTATTTATCTCTATTCCACTCATCTGAAATCCTACGTCACCGATCTTTAATACGCTTTGACAAAAAGACTCCCTGTTTAGGGTAGTCGTCAATTATCAATATTAGGCCTACGTGTATAGTTCAACCAAACCTAGGACTACTTCTGAAAGATCTAAAAATATTACTTTCATGTAAAAATAATTAAAAAACTTCACTTGGTCTCTGCAGCTGAAGCTGTTACCTTACGATACAGAATAATAAGGATTGAATAGAGCTAGGATGAGAATTTCACGTACCGGTATACCTTTATTTGATTAATCGATAACGATAATCTATTTTCAATCGCAAAAGCATGTACTATTACCTACTAATCGAATGAAATCAGTAATTATCGATGAGGCCATAGCATCCGTAGCATCAAACCGGCAACCTTGCCTCAATCTGACCAACAATTTTCAATTAGGCTACTCCAGGTAGTAAAAAATAAAATATATTAATTATTCAAGATTAGGCCCACCCACATGGGAGGCACGGACAAAAGTGAGCTGTATATTGTACAATTTTGTAAAACCGACAGTTAGACTTGTTGCCTGGCATTGTTCATAAATTAAATTCTTTGTTTGACCTTTACAAAATTTAGGATTAGGTAGTGAATTTTATTACTGTATAATAATCTTGACATGGCCAAATAGTTACATCACGCACATAATTTATGGAGTTGGAAGAAAAACTTTTCACTATCTTTTCTGGTCTCCGAGATCTTCAATGTTATCTTCATCAATCTGTAAAGTGAAAACAATAAAATTACTTCATCCATTAGGCCTACCCTATGGAAGGTATTTCATCTAGGGCTGCCCCCCCCCCCCCCCCCCCCCCCACACACACACACACAAAAATCATCGATATTGCAAGGAGACGAGGCGATGCGACGATATTGTAATTTTTAAGTAGGTTACCGATATTGCAGATATCGCAAGAATTATATAATTATTTCCTATGCATTTAATGTTAGGCAAAAAGTTATTATTTTTGCAAAGTTATTTTTAATAGGAAAACACAAACAGTCCAAGAGCAATTTCCTGCATGGCCTCTTGAATCAAAATCGGCTCAACCCAGTTAACATCTCAAATCTGACTTGAACACGTGGGGTAGTAGGCCTATGCACCTTTTGAAACATACCCAGAGAGGATGTCACTTCGAATTGTGGTATCATTTTTTTACGGGCCATTTTGTTTTTGGATGTGCGATCATTAAAACGCTTCGTCGGTAGGCTACACTCTATTAAAATGTACATGGATCGTGACATAGTTGACCGATTTTATTTTCCTTATACCGATTTGTAGGTAATAGACTAATAGTAGTATGTTCTAACTTCTAACTGAAGGCCTATACAACCAATTTCTAATAATCGTATGATTCCATTGTTAAAAATGCAAACATGGAACAAAAAAGTGCAAATAATAAACAAAAATGTGATTTAAGCATTATAATTTTTTTGGTCAGTACCTATAAGCGCTTTGTTTTTATACATTATTAACTCATAAAAAGATTTATAAAACTTATTCATGATTTACAATACTAAAAAATATGAAGCGTTGAAGGATGAGCATTTTCGTTGGATTGAACACTTTTTAATATTGATTTTAGTATATAACTTAACTTCATTTTGTCATTGACTACGTATATCACGCACGCCAAAGCGCCTTGGTTGAAATCGCCTTCAACGAATTCGATTTGGGATCCGCCCATATATCACGCCACTACAAAGCGCGTTCTTTCAAGTCGGTTGCAGATCGGTTGCAGACAAGGTCCACTGGATTTGCGCTAGGCGACGTTCGACATTAACATGAGTTGGCGGTGTGTTTCAAAACGGAAATATACATATGGCTGTGGATGCGCACGCACAACACGAAGATATCGCGAAGCTGCACGAAGCCGCACGAAGTCGCTTTGAAGTGTATACCACGTAAGGTCAAGGCAAATTGGTTCCCTCCAAGTCGATTCTAAAAGCGAGTTGAATGGAAGCGCTTCGAGACAAATTCAACGCATATATCACTGTCTGCAATCGGCTGGAACCAAGGCGATTTCAACCATGGCGCTTTGAACGTGCGTGATATACGTAGTCATTGTTAGCATAGGATAGAATAACATTTTGAAAGTAGTTACAACCAACAATACAAGCAAATGGTAGAATAGAATGATATTAAAAATGTGTTTTGAAGATATTTTTTACAGAATAGTCTAGGATTTTCAGTTTCAAAAGAGGAAAAAGTGCTATTGTTCACCATGGTGTTCGGCAGGCAGCCCCGAATTTGGCAATTTTGTTTATTCGCCTGTTGCAATCTAATGGCATTTTCCATAGGCATTAGATCAGTGCAAGGATGTCATTGTTGTAATTTGTCAACCTCCGCTTGAATAATATTACAAAACTGAACAAATGATGAAAAGACAAGTGGCAATTCGGTGCGCACTAGGGCAGTTAATGGAAAACGACATTGGGCTATGAAATGTTACGGCATTTCATACTTTTTAGTTTTTTTACAAGGTCGTGGGTGATCAATTCAAGTTAAGGAACACTAATTCCCTTATCTATTCATCATCATTTTCATTAGGCCTATCCATCACCGTTTCCTGCTTCTGGCAGGGTCAGCTTTTGGGTTTAGCAACCAATTATATCCACTTTTTTCTATCCTCCCACAACCGTCATCATGGTGGTTTGAATACAAACAACTAAATTGTATACTAGAATGAGAAGTATTCGCAAATATTCGCACCCCTAGGTAGAACATAAGTAGGCTAAGTCATATAACATCTACCTAGATAGGTAGGTAGTGAGTTCTGTAATAACAACTTAGGTCACTTAGTGTGTGGCCCATGAAAGAACAATACACAGATATAGGTAGTTACCTCGGGCCACTTCTCGGGAATGATGTCAAATAACTCATCTTTGACATCTCCTTGGATGACAATCTCATCATCACCAGTTACTGACGAACCGCAAGCGAACTTTGTGCCAAAAAACTTAGATGCCACTTTCAAGTCGATATCTGAAAACAAGCAACATTGCATTGCAGTAGTGTTGATGTGGTAAAAACTCTCTTGGCATCGTTCAATCACGAATCACCCATAGGTTCGTCACTCATGCTAAAGCAACGTTAGGGTAAGTAATCTAAAAAATTACACAAGGCCATGAACCTGGTCTTGTATGTGCTCTTCCCCAACCCCCACTGGGGCTTTGCCCATGGACCCCTATGACTCTTAAGACTAAACAGGGGCAGCACCCCAGTGGGGGCTGCTGTGGTGGTGGTGGGTAATGTCCCCCACACAATCTCCACAGACAACATATAACGAGTAATCAAAATGGTGACAATAACATGACGATCTTGGTGATGTGTTACGACATGGAAGTGTTTAATAGTTGCCTAGTGGTGCAACTATTATAATCATTTTTTCATTGCATTGAAAGTAATTGACATTTAACTAGAAATTGGCAAGCAAGATCATAATTTTAGACTGTTGTAGGCCCTACAGTAAGCCTACGAACTACATTGAGATACAGTAGTTTTAAATGGAGATGCTCTCCTGGACAATTTGGCCCAGACTACAATGATTTTTTTTTAAACTAGTAGGCCTAAGGGCCTAATTAATTTAAAACCCTTACCAAATGTACTGAGCCCAGTTACGACTGTAACAGATTTCTTCTTCCCCCTTGGTGCTCGAGATACACAAATTTGTTTAGGAACATCTTCTTTCTTGCGCGCCTTCATAAGTCCTTTACCTCCACGTTTTTGACTTTTTTTTTCTTTCTCACCACTATCTCCATCTAATTCACCTGCAATAGAACACAATGCCTGTTTAATACGAAATACCTCTAGTCCTAGACAAAACGTAAGACATGTAACCAGATAGTCACTCATACGCCTCTAGTTCTAACTAAGAAATGGTTTTGGCAGACCTCCAGAGCAACTTTTGCGGACCCAACTTTGTTTACGTTTATCAGGCGAGCCGGGCTGGTACTGGCTCATGCATAGCCTACCGTACTTAACTTTTAGTCTCAGTTTAATTGGATGAGCGAAGCGAAGACTTCAATTTCACTGAGCCCCAAAAAATTTGTTAACTCTCTACCAGGCAAACGGCATATCCGATCTTGATGAAAATTTGACAGGACCTTCGAAATCTCTGAACTTAGAGGTGTATTGTTTTTGGGTACAATCGAAGAAATATTTCTCATGAATATCGTACTTTTACGATTTTTTTCAATTTTTAGTGCGATATTTTCGTGACATTTGGGCCAATTCTGACCAAACGGGTGGGGTTAAAACGTTCATATTATATATGGACATTAAGGTTATGGTGATGTAGTACCTTTTGAAAGAAAAAATTGAAAAAGTTAGCCAGAATCTATAGAAATAAAGCTTTTAATATAAGTTTTTAGATTTTTTGTGCGATATTTTCGTGCCATTTGGGCCGATTCTGACCAAACGGGTGGGGCTTAAACGTTCATATTATACATGGACATTAAGGTTATGGTGATGTAGTACCTTTTAAAAGAAAAAGTTTAAATAGTTAGCCAGAATCCATAGAAATAAAGCTTTTAATATAAGTTTTTTACGGTAAATAATACCAATTGACAGGTAACAAAAGAAACTTGACAACAATCACCTACAATGCGTAGGCAGCAAAACAAAGAACTTGCAAAAGTAAAGATATCCCATGCAAACTAAAAATTTTAAAAAGCTCATCCATCAACGCGGCGGGACTTTAGCGTTTTCCTAGTGTTAATCACAAGTTAACACACAACTAAACTATGCCTTGGCCCTACTCACAACAACAACAACAACAACAACAACACAACATTAAACATTGAAAACTGTCATTTTTGCGGGTAAACTGCCGCTCGCGGTATTATAAACTGCAGCCCCCGGTATTACGGGTTTTGCGGAAACAGACCGCGGGAATAATGGCACATAAATAATTTACATAGTGGTGCTATATTTTTACGTCCGATGCTTAAAATTGGCGTCGATTGCATAACATAACACACATAAACATAACATTTCTTAAGGTTACTAATGGGCCCTTCCGCCCGGTAGCAACCACTCACTCCCCCCAGACCTAATTTCTGCCCTCCTCTAAAAATGATCTAAATTCCCTCAAAGACCCACTATCTACAACATCCCCAGACAAGTCATTCCACTCCCTAACAGTCCTTTCCATGAAACCATACCGACCCAGATCCGTTCTTACTACTTGACGCTGAAACTTCCATGAATGATCCCCCCTACCAATGTAAAGCCCCTCCTACAGCCTATTGCGTATGTCTCCCCACCCCCTACTTCCCCTAGCCACCCTACATAGGATTGCACAACCTAACCTCCCTTCTTCTTCCCTCCAATGAATCCCACCCCAACTTTCCTAACATTGCAGTGACACTGTCATATACATACCCTCTCTACATTCCCCTTATTATCCTCCTCCCACTGCCAACGCCTAACCTTCCCCGTAACCCTTCTTGCCGCCCTACGTTGAACCTTCTCTACTTCCAAAACCTCCCCCAGCTTATATGGATCATTCCTTACGACGCGCACTTGCTGCTGCACGTAAGAAGTCTCGTCTTGCTCGATCCTCACACGTGCTGTCTTTCCCCCGGGTTTTTACAAGTAGTTTTCAAGTGTTTCACCTGTTTTCTGTGGTGTAGTCGTGTTCCGTAAGAAGTAAGCACAATGAATCAGGCAAGTTCTAGCAGTGTATGGAAACATTTTGATAGAAACGGTGCGGAGAAGAAAGTGACGTGACACTGAGGGGTGACTAAGGTAATTACAAAATGATGATTTGATGTATTTAGGTATTTGAATTATTTTTAAAACTGGGGGTGGGGGGATAAACATTTAAACGCAATTAGTTCAAGGAGTTAAACGTTTAGGAAACTACCCGCTTTTTTCCATCCCTATTGGACGTGGTAACAGATAGGCCCTAATGATGATTGTAATATCTATGATTACTGGGGAAGAGGTAGCACAGTACCTACGTCAACACTTTACCTAGTGAGTAGCCATGTTTTTTTCCCGTCGTCCCAACTTACTGAACATTAAATTGCGCATGCGCGCTACATACACTACAATGATGATGAATTGTAGGCCTACCGGTAGTAGGCCTAGATGACAGTTGACTAAAAGTCTTATGCCTTGCAATATAGGGCTAGGCCTGTGTTTGCCCTAGCCTGCAGGCATGCCAACTTGCTTTATGTTCACAGGGACTAAGTTAACAAGCCACGGATAAATATCTAATAAGGTGGCATGGTGTATATATCGAAATTGCATAAAGTAGGCCCTAGGCCCCTCCCGCATAAATAGACCAACCACAATCTTGGCAAGATCTTGACAAGATTTTTCAGCAGGGAGGCGGGAGGCCTATAAGGCCTACGTAGGGTTTGGCCTTCGCCTAGGGTAGCCTAGGCCTCTACCCCTTTCCTAAGGCTTTGTGTGTACAAGCTAGCCTAGGAATCCTAGGCCTAGCTAGCCCTAGCCATAGGTCTAGGCCCGGCCTAGGCTAGGCCTACGCGTCAACACTTACCTAATTTTACAACACGTTCGAATTCTGTTGGCAGATTTCGCTCCAACCACTGCTTGCATTTCTCGTATTCCGGATAAAATTCACAATACTAAAAGCAGAACATGATGAAAATTAGCATCGTGCACAGGCTGAGGAGCATTTCTAACCTAAAATCAGGAGACAGACCTACCTCGATTGGTAATGTACAATTGCCGCAATACAAAACTTGCAATGGATATTTTATTCCTGGTAGAGGTCCAGAAGGAAGACCCCCATCTGTATCAGACATACTACGATGTAAATTTTAACCAGTTCTTCGGAATTAACCAGTTTTACAGAATCTAAACCGAAATGGACAGGCGGTCTGCTAATGGTCTGCTATGATTGGCATTGTGTTGTGTTGGCAACCATTACAACTGCAAATCCCATAAATCCAGCATCACAGTTTCGCCAACTGTGAAATACGTTCGTATATAAGCGGCTAAATTCAAATTGACAAACAAGCATCAACACTGACCATGGATTTACAGTTACTATTTTAATTCCATGAACTGACGACATCCCTCTCGGCATAATCCAAAAATATAAAAGTAAGCGTCGAGTCCAACCTAACCTTTATTATACTTGTGAAAAATCTAGATTAAGTAAAAATGTATATTTATATATTTTTTTATTATAATGTGCATGCTTACCTTTGCCATAATATTTTCTTATTGGGCCATTGGCATTGCATTATAAAGCTGTGAAAATGTGTTGTCATTAAATAGTAATAACTAATAATACAACCAAACCAAATGCATGAACGCAGGGCAGCAGGACGGGCTTATTTGGACCAGCAGACCAAAAGATAACTCCATCAGCAGTCAGCACAGGCACCATTCAGAAGGGAACAATGGCTAACCAAAGATCAGTATTGGAAATAGGATTAGATAATAGCGACCAAGTAGTTGGGCACAACTCACCGGCGGGCAACGCCAAAGAAATTCAGAACTTTAGAATGTAGTGCTCATTTTGTGCTTCGTACTAGGAAGGCTCCACTCCATGGCCACAAAAAATAAATAAACAATAATTTATTTATTGCGTTTTTATACCAACAGTGTTGGCCAGTACTTGTTCAAAAGTTGTTTCAGACAACTCAATCGATCTATAGCATTTTGCCGTATTAACTGAAGAAAAGAAAAGCTTCAGAGAAAACATTCAGTCAAGATTGCCAGCAGAGGGTATTGAAATGGTAACCTCCCAAATCAGTGTTTTGTGCAACATAATATATGGTGTAACAGTGTTACTGTTATTTTTGTAATAACTTAATATGCGTTTTCAAAATAAAATTGCAATTTTCATCAGTATTTAAAATTTGTTTTCTGCAATTTCTTTCTAAAAAAATACAAAATTAATAAAACAATATTCTAGCCAACTGGAATACAATGAGATTCAAAATTCATAGTGAAAATTCTTTGTGACAGCTGTGTAGAAGCTTAAAGAAGTAGGCCTATTCACCCGCTAAACACAAAAAATATATTTCATTCAGGCTAACTAGTTATGAATTTAGAAATTAACAAAAAAATTATTGGGTCCACCATGACTTCCAAAAAAATTTTCAAACTTACTATTTTTCGAGCTAGGTCTCATTGGCAAAAATCTCCTATAAGAAATAACATGGGGACGAACTTTGTGCCCCGTGAACAGAGGATTTTTATCCATAAAAATATTGGTCATTATTGACATACTCGGCAGCCTTTTCTGTAAATCCTCTAAATTTTGTTTTGTAATTTGGGCAGGTGGTTCGGTCAAAATATGCTAATAACCAAGAAAGGTTGTAATTTTGGAAGGCGTATTTTTGCGTGTTTGAGTGTATATTTGCGCACATTTTCAAGACACAATGTTATAAAGGGCAGTTTTAGATTGGTACGAAGCTCTAGATCTATGTGGAACAAAAAATAAGCAGGTTACAGCGGATTTAAGATATTTCTAACCATGGTTATAAAACACCAATTTTTGCAAATTTCTTGATAAAAAATTGAAAAATTTGTGTAAAATCACAGTTACAAGATATCATTTTTTAAACAGTCATTTTAGTGTAGTATTATGCTCTAGAATATGTGGTAAAAAGTTTTTTGGGGGTAATGTACCTTGAAAAAATATTTATCGATATATTGAATGCGGCCTATGGGGAACACACAATTCAAAAATATTTATCATCTATGTGCCTTCTTCAGTGAGCAGAGATGGAGATACTGAGGGTTCTTGTCACTTCTTTTGAACTGAGACCTTGCTTTGGGCATGACAATGTCAAAATTATGACAGTTTGGATAGCCCCTAAAAGTTTTGAGTTCTTTTGATCTGATAGGGAGCTAAACTAAACCTAAAGTTTATAGTGACAACCCTATTTTCACAGATGTAAACCTCTTTTCCAATACTATACAGTAGGTAAGGTAAATCAGTAAAAAATAAATAAAGGTAATAATTGCCTAATTAGCATACAACAGTTTCTTTTGTAACGACTTGCACATCCGCACACTTTATGAAATCTAATGCAATCAAACATACATGGCTGTTTTCCCATTAGATTACAGTATTTTCAACAAAACTTTAATTTAAAAATGGGGAGCTGGCAAGCCACTCTTGGGGGTGAAAACCTAGGTTAGCAAAATAAATCAGATTTTGTAGCCTGTGACAATCTCAGCTTAGAATGGAATGGCTGGCTGAAGGAAGGATGGGTGGGGGCTGGTTAGGGAAGAAGACCTAAAGGAAGATGCCCCCCCCCCCAGGGTAGTGGGGGAGAGAAGAGTGGTAGGAGAATCACATCATCGGATGTTTAAGTTGGGGCTTTGTGATGGAACCAACAAATCCATTGATTTGATTGACAGGTTTCCACAATCTAAATTTACCATCCAGGGATCTAGGTGTGGGAGAAGATCTTAAATGACATACCTAGATTGTGAAGCATTTTATTAATGGTATGCAGAGAAGACTAAGCCCATGGATATGAAGGACACTAATTTCTTCAAATTGGAGCTATTATTTTACAAATAATTAAACCTTAATCTGACAATACATGTAACAAATTTATTTATGGTACAGTACCTACTACGAAAATATAAGGTACAGTAGTGTCCCATTCGGCAATTTTCACGAATGTTCTGATTTCAACTTTTTTTAATGGGCTGGGTCAGTTGTGGAATTAAATAATAATAATACGTAGTTCACATGCTAGTACTAAAATTAATTATAGGTAGTTAGTTCAATGCTAGTACTATAAATAATTTCATTATAGTACTAGTTCATTCTGCTTGGCTTGCTAATAAAGGCCAAGACATTTTACACTCAATAGTAAAAAATCTTCTTCGAACTTCCAAAGCTCTGTCAAACACGTTTACTTATTGACATTGTATTGATTGATACTGTGATACATCACATATTATAAAACTAAGATTTATTTAAAATTAAATTAAGCTTTTCTCTATCCAAACGGTGTTGGCAGAGAAACTCTCCTTGATAGTGAAGGACAGGTATATCGTTGCGATATTTCTTCCACCAAGACTCGTTGCCTACAGCCTCAATGTCCACTTCTTTAAGACGGAAATCTCCTGGGTATTTTTCATCAAGTTCAGCCTTAAGATCGTCACACAGAGGGCAAGGATGCTTCGTGTACAAAGTCAGTTCCTGAGGCAATTCACACCTAAAAGTTTACGTAAGTTCATAGCTGCTTTAAATTTTGTTATTGCTTACATATTAATGAAAAGAAGTAAGCAAATGTTTTAGTAGTAAACAAGGAATTAATTAATGCTAACTACCATTACAGGTCTACAATAGACTATAGTTGCCACCAGAGCCCAAAATTAACATCTGCCTGAGGCCGGCCATTAAATTATGAAATCCAAATAATTCACTTGAAAAAATTGAATAGACGGCTATGGTTTCATTGAGGTATTCATTTCACAACTGTATCTAGTATTTAGTATAATTTTCAGTTAACACTATGTATGTGTTTACCAAAACATGTGTTCCAAAATATGCATGAAGCAGTCGTTATAGAGTAAGATTCATATGCATTTACTGGCATTGGCATGTAATCTTGTGAGAAGACAAAATTATTTTAAAAATTATTTTTGGATTATTTTTATGCATACTCCCACTGTTGCTACTTTTAAAAACAACGTTAGGCGCTCGTGGCTAAGTTGTAAAAATGTATACTAGGGAAACGCCGAAGTCGTTGTTAAACGAGTGAGTGAGCCATGTGTAATAGGGTGGGCCGAAAAAAATCATTTTTTTAAAAAAGTCGTATAATACCGCGGAAAAGTTGCGAATTGTGGACACATTGTGTATAGTACCCAGTATCATTCCCCATACTGGGCTAGATCCAGCCTTGGGTACCGGTATATGGGAGGAAATGGGATGTTCCCGGGTACTCAACAGTCAACACTTGGCTCACTCACTCGTTTAACAACGAATTTGGTGTTTCCCTAGTTATTTAAATTGAACATTCGAAATGCGAATCATGTTCGAAACGTATTAGCGTGAAACATTAACAAATTTCCGAGATAAAACAAAATCACGTAATTTTTATTTCCCATTTAACACATTTCAAAAATAATATGTGGGTGTTATAATATAAAAAAAGTTCTAACTAACGGGCATCGAACCCCAACTCTCCGTGCGATAGGCTAAATGCTTACCACTTGGCCATGCCAGCCAGGTAGATCTCGTCCCGCTAGCTGCTACTAAACAAATGCTATCGATATTTTTAAAAAATCACATTTTTATTTATTGTAGGCTTAAATCGCAATGGATCTAGCTTATTTTGTTAACAGTTCTCAGTAAACTCGTACCGGATGCCTGTTTAAAATTTCAGCGCAATCTGTTCAGCGGTTCGGCTGATTTTCGACGTACAGACAGACAGACACACAGAATCACAGAATGAGGGCCGTTTGAGTTGAATGGAGACACTCAGTCGCTCCGCTCCCTCGTTTAAAAATTAAAATCCCCCACTGAAAATCAGTTAAGTGAATGAGTAAGTAAACTCTTAACTACTGGTATAGTAAATACAAATTGATTTTAAATTATTTAACTGATCTGCCAAAATCAGTCTCAAATTCCTAATTTTGAGCAACGGTTGCCACTGAAACAATAAATAATAAAATGCAATAACTCAAAATCAGTAAGCAAGAAGAAATTATATTTTCCAAGAATACAACATTCTATATTAATTAACAGATACAAATCAATAACAGCGTAACACATATAGTACAGTAAAGTAAAAAGATTTACAGCTACATAGTATTGTATTAATCCTGAGATATTTTGATAAAGAAAAGTTTAAAACACGAAGGTTAGACAATTTATATGTACGTAAATCATCAACATCATCCCATTTATCAGTTTATGTAAATGTAAGTAACCCAAAGAAATCTCCCAACTCCAAAGTAAAAACATGGGTTATGCTTTTTAATTTTAAGTAGTAAATATAAACTTAAATACAAATAGGTGTACAAAATATAGTACTAGGTAGTGTTTGATTGATGCATCTGCATGGTGCAAGATTGATTACATGGCGAGTAAGAGGAACACTGAACACATAAAGCAGGATAAAATACAATTGGGTGTGGAATGTGGAGACGGAGAAAACTGGATAATATTAGTTGAGTTGGAGATATAGATGTTGGATGATCAGGGGTAGATAAGTTGGTTGACAATAAGAGGGATAGGGAGTGATGAGCATTAGTAAACTGTATAGTTTTAAGTTTACAGTACTCTAAATAACAAGAATTTGTATTTAGACTGTCTACCCACTCTACAACTGATTTCCAGTGACTGAAGGAAGTAAACTCAAAAGACAATGATGTACCAAACCTGGCAGATTGGAGTTAATTTGCTGTGTTGGGCAAGTTCCCGCAAAAATAACTTAATAAAGTTAAGTTACTCGGACTTTAAAACAAACTTTTAAAAGTTTGGCCTACAGTTCCTCAAAATACTGTATTTATGCGAGTATAGGCCTCGGGTATATTTGAAATTGTCAAGTTCAAAAAGTGGGGTGCGGCCATTATGCGAAGCCATTTATCAATAGTATTTATAGCCAACTCTTTAAAATCTGAGTGGTCAAAATAAGGGTGCGGCCATTACTCGAGGGCGGCCTGTTATCGAGTAAATACGAATAATTAATTATGTACTTTTGAGTTCTTGAAACAGTTATTAAAAGTTCAGAACAAAGTTCCTTGAGCGAGAAATCATGGTAGCCTACTGTATATAGGATTTAGGTCCCATCATGATTTTTTGTGGAAGAACTATTATCACGTCATACCATTTTCATAACAAAAATTAAACTGTTGAGCTTATGAACCATATTCATCAGCAATATTAATAATAATAACTGCAAGTTCACAACACATTTTACAGTCAGATACCAGTATCGCATCTCAGTGTAGTAAACATTCCTCCCGATCATTATACAGCAGTGTTTATGATTTGGGTGCCATGCATCACGTAACTTACAGTCCTTACAATTTCTCAATGAGAATCGCCGAAGCTCCACCGCCGCCATTACAAATAGTAGCAACACCCTTCTGCCCAGGCTTCAGGGCATACAGAAGATGTAGAACAATTCTTGCTCCAGACATTCTGTGAACATAAAGGCACATACACATAAACATAAAGTCTTTACAAGAAACAGGGGACTGAAATACTATTATACCGTGTTGTAAAGACGATTTTCTTATAATTTCCAGGTTTTATCATGTAGGCCTACTAGCAGCATGAGGAACTACAAAATCAGTTTGTAATGTTGGTTAATTTGTTATGAAGAACGAAGATATTCAATCTAAAAATTACAAAAATCCAACTCGACTGGAACTTGAAGCTGGGTCTCCGGGCAATTAAGTTTCTGGCTCGGATTTGTATTTGTGTTGCTTAACGTCTTATATTAATTAATGCACAAAGGCTATTAGAGACAATGAGTGGTCATATATGAGGATGAAGGATGAATAGAAAGCACGTAGCCTACTCCCCTATTCCTTTCGAAAAGTACCAGGGGGACCATCGGCTTTATGTCCCATTCGAAAAGACAGTGTAACCTTGACAGTCATATAGGGATAGGTTCCTTCCTTCACTAACCCGGACTGCCGAGCAGATATCGAGGAGAACAAAGCCGTTACACTAGCTCTCGAACCCGCCATCTGCTCTAACCAGCGGTATACCGTACATGTGTTTCAGGGCAGAGCATTCATAAGGTGACCATCTTTTGAAAGTTACAAACCGGGACAACTAAAGTGTAAGAATATGTACTTTGTACTCCATGGGCCATTATTGGGTCTGGGGTAGAGCCCCAGCCGCTGGAGGCACATTTGATTTCGATATATTTTGTCAAATGCCCAGAAACCAGCGTTCTGACATGAAAATATGTATTGAAAATGGTTTTAATGTGTACATTTTTGTAGTCATAAAATCTTTATCTAGTGGTTTAAAAATGATAGTACAAAATAAAATACTAGCACTGCAGAAAATAATGCGTGTAATGTATAGCAGTATTGATGGGGGCATCATACTTAATGAATAAATGGAAAACTCAATAACAATAAAGATAATTGAACTTGTAAAATATGCATGTTTTAACTTTTAAGTTTTAATACATTTCGTCTTCACAACGAAATAATTAGTGTAGGTGGTATCCCCCCAAAATACAAAAATTTGTAAAAAAAAACGGCAGCCAAGCTCTCCTTCAAAAGTCTTCGGCTGGAATGCTGTGAGATATAGAAGTTGAGCCAAGCTTTTATTCTTTCTCCCTAGTTTCGCTTGGAAAATATGTAAGATCATTTCGCCTGTTGACGAGCGCCAAGCCAACGATTTTGTGGTAAAAAAGTAAATTTTTTAAACTCGAAATCATAAAAAAATCTTGGCCATGAACCAAATCAATGGCCAAGTCATTTTTTTTATGATTTCGAGTTTAAAAATTTTACTTTTTTTACCACAAAAATCGTTGGCTTGGCGCTCGTCAACAGGCGAAATGATCTTACATATTTTCAAAGCGAAACTAGGGGAGAAAGAATAAAAAGCTTGGCTCAACTTCTAGATCTCACAGCATTCACAGCCGAAGAATTTGGAGTGATGAGAGCTTGGCTGCCGTTCTTTTTTTACACATTTTGTATTTTGGGGGGATATCACCATCGTTTTGTGTTTTTCGTTGTGTGTGCGCTTATCAAGCCGTGGTGTGAAATATGATGGATGGGAATGATTAAATTTGTTAAGTCAAAGTTGTTTTTTTACATTTTTTGGGCCCTACGGTCCCCCCAAAGATTACCCCTGGAATAATAAATAAATAAATAAATTTTTATGTAGGAGTCTACCCCCCTCAGTTATATATAACTGATTTTCAGTGGGGGACTTAAATCAGAGCGACCAAGCCAACCCTGCAGGCCCCGAGCAATCGACGACCCGTGAGCGTGTATAACCAACAAAGTCGATTATTTTTAATAGGAAATATAGCAATCAGTGGTAGGGACAGTGCGAAACCATTGCCCGGATTCAACGCCGAGAATCAACAAGGCGATCCAGAAACTAACTCTGGAATATTTATTATGGGCTTCGTTGCTCTGAGTAGGACGGCTCCAAAGTCACCGTTTACAAACATCCATAAGACCAAAGAACTGATAGACTTATCAAGTCCAAATCAGAAGTTAAAAAACGTCTGGATTTGAGCGGTAATCGAACCCTGGCCCTTCTGGCCATTGGAAGCATGAGTACGCTTAAAACAACAAGACCAACGCAATAGCATAAGCACTAGATAATTTATAATGGTTATTAAGAAGCAGGTTGTAATTTCCAAGCCCCTCAGCTGATATACAAATTACTACGCCCCCTCCTACGAGTAATTAAACGCGTTTTATCTTTGCTAGGACGGCTCCAAAGTCCACCGTTTACAAACTCCTAAGGACAAGAACTGATAGAATTAAGTCCAAATCAGAAGTTAAAAAAAAACACTTCTGACTTTAGCGGGAATCGAAACCCGGCCCTTCTGCATGTGCGAAGCCGATACGGAACAACAAGACCAACGCACTAGCAAATAAAGCGACTGATATTGATTAATCTTGATGGTTAAGAGCAGTTTAATTTCAAGCCTTGTACAAATACTACGCCTGAAATAATTACGCGTTTTGATTTTGATTTTGATTTTCCCCGGTCCCAATTGCCTCGGTTTGTGTTTTAGACCGGTACATCTGAGTGGGGCCCAAAGTTTCTAAAGTTCTAAGATGGAACCGTTTTCTCGGCTATAGCCAAGACTATTTTCAATAAGAGGTACGGAATTACCTGTTACTTTTGATAATGTTGGGTTTTTTTTCCTGGTACCAGTAGTACCAATTTTTGCTCTTCATATCAAAAGTCGATAAAGAATGAGAGATATCAAAATGTATCCACGTCTTTGTGAAACATCTCAGTTGTCAGCGTTTTCTTTGAATGATTCATTTTCCACACCTGCCTAAAAGTTGTCAGATATGTTTTTTGTCATTTTGGGCCCCATGGTCATCCCAAATTTTAGCCGCCTTGTGTTTTGGTAGCAAGATATTTATAATGGTTTAATAGCATGTTTAAATTTCAAGTAGTTTGTAATAATTACCACGGCTTGGTAATTACGGCGTGTTTGATTATCATCAAATTTGATTTTCTCCGCGTCCTGTACCGATTTTGGTTATCCCCACCCGACAAGCAAAAGGCACTGCGTCTGAAATTAACACCTAGTGTGGTCCAAGTTTCATAGTTCTAAGATTTACCGTTTTTTCTCTGTCGGCCAAAACGAACCTCCGCGGAGAACAGAATCATAAGCCACCACCCCCCCACCAGCCAGCTTAAGGAATTTGGACTGATGTGTGAGAGCACTTTTTAACACAGAAACGAGTTATCGGATCGGACCCCCCCCGTCGATTTTTTTTTGGTAACTGTCATGGACCACATACCAGGGTTCATATACCGAGTTTCAAGATTGTAACTCTTTCGGGGCGGCGTTCCGGCTTTCGTGCCAGATAGCTGAAAACCCCCCAACTCTGGTAGGCTCCAGTGTATAAGGGCCGCGAGTTCGGTGTCGCCTAGCAGCCGTATTTGCTTGGGGTCTGACCCCACCCGGGCGAGACCGTTCTCGCCCCTAGACTAAATTAAAATAAAATAATGAAGTTCAGTTGCATCTTGCATGATTATTACATTTTGAGTTTTTCATTTTGCTCAATAAACAAAATCAAAGCAAATAATGGCTGAGAAAATTTATGGGGTGTGCAAGTCTTGATTTTTTTGATTCAAGTCGACTCGAATCCGAAAAAGAGTACTTGTCTTTTTTTTTAAATTTCGCCCTATATTACTCTCTTGACCATTTTTTTTTACAATGTTCAAAATTAATTTATATTTATTGATAATCTAGGGCATATATGTTGGTTACAATAAGTGAAAGAAGTAATATATCAATTATGTAAAATGTAATCTCTCTTGAGTCATTTAATGAATCAAGCAACAAATGTTATTAGGGCATGACATAATTCGAGTATAATTGGTATTTAAAACATGAAAAATGTTGATTACAAAAACATTACAGTTGCATTTTTTTAAAAACTTTTTATTATTTGTGCCAAAAAAAGTTCAAGAAACTTCCAAAAAGATACGTGAATTTGTATCAAAAAGATTGAGGTTAGTACTATGGATAATAATGCTTGTACACCCCTAAAGAAAATAAAATTATCTCTTGGAAGTGGATCTATCCCAGAGTGTATTTTTTCACGTAAAACAGTATTCTCTCCACACAGTACACGTTGACACGAAATACCGGGGGAAATTGCCAGTTTCCAAAATTGCTTGGAAACGGGGTTTACAAATACGTCATTTTAAGAGTCCTCTCGGGGACCCCCGGTAACAAGGTTGCTGAAAACAGGTACTGTACCCGGTCACCAAACCGGTAACGTCACCCTGGTCACCTTAAGCATTCACCCACTCTCCCCAGACCACGCTAAGGTTGCTAAACTTCGGTATTCGAGTGGGAACCAGCTAAGCGACCGCGTCTAAACCGCTGGCTGTTTCAGGCTCGGTGGTTCAGTAGTTACGAGGGGGCCACTGAGGTTGAGGCAACTAAATTGCATGCGCTTAGGTGTTGATGATTGAAGCTGAATGGTTGGTAATATCATTACCAAATTTTTCAAGAATGTTAATAAAGTACTACGGTACCTTTCTTTCTATTGATATCCACACTTGGTTGCAAAGAATCAGCCTTAAAAAATAAAGTCATTGTGAGACATTAGGGCTACAGTCTACTATTAGTCCAAAAAGTAAAAATAAGTAAAATCTAAAACATGAGATTCAATTCAGGAAACTCCATTACCATTATCATAATTAGCCGGCGAGTATAGGCCTGTACATTGATTTAAATGTTAAGATCCAGTATGAAAATTTGCACTAAAAATCTGTACACTTGGAATAAATTCCCAAAGTTCATAAAAATTGAGATATTACAAAGATTTCACAAATTTATTGAAATTTATTGAGGAATACGCGTAGGTACTGAATACTACGCCTATTCATTCTATATCCTTCACGTAAAATATGAAGACAGTGTTTGTTATTAACCGTTTACCCCAAAAAAAAACAACAGAAAGCTAAGCGCTTAAAATCGTCTCTGCGCTAACCTCAGCGACTTCTCTTAAAGCGGGAACCCGGCAAGTTGGAGAAACATGTTCAAGTCCTGAATGAGTTGGATTTTTTTAAATTTCTGTATCGTATTAATAATTAATAGTTTAATAATTATCAATTCCACTTCCACTCAAGGGAATGTTTCAGAACTACCCAAATTGAGAAACATCCCTAATGTGAAAACCAACAGTACTATATCCTTCTAGGCCTATATTCTTCTCACCAATATTCGTAAGTAATCGTTATACAAATTAATGAAACTAGATGTATTCAATATTAAAAGTTTGGTTTGGGTTCGGTTAGTTTGGGATATTCAAACTTTTGGTTAGAAATAGGGTTGCCGTTCGATACGAATTTCAGTATCGATAATCAAACCAGTTAAATCAATTGTCGGTCGCGATAATTGATTTAAAAAAATATCGATCGATAATCGAATAAAAATTAGGCCTAAACCGTGGACCTTTTGCGAGTGCATTCTTTTGTTCCTTTTATTTGCTCAAAACAGGGTTTTTCCACAGCAACGTCTTTCACGAGCTTCCCCCCCCCACGCATCTGGCCGGCCCTACGACAGCGCGCTACGTGGAATAGACAGACGCTACCCAGCTTGAGTGTTGTCTTTGTGAAGGTCGTTCTTCTTGGAAATCGTGGTTCTGTGAAGTTTCATTTCAGCTTTTGTTGTGATTGTCGGTCATTCATTCACGAGATTTGAGCAATCAGCGCGGGAGTGCAGCCGCCCAAGCTGGCCCGTAACACAAACGCGTCATGCTAGTAGCCTATACTGCAGCAGTGCAGGCGCTTCGTACTTCACGCCTTACGCGTGTTGTAGATCTCGCAGTGGACGCATTTTTCACGGAATAAAGCGATTAATGTCTTGACTGGTACTATTTTATGAAGTTCTGCAGAGCGGGCGGTAAATTACAAAATTTCGCGCGGGCAAGCAATTGGATTATCGATCGTTTCGGGAAATAATCGTATCGATCAATATATCGATTATCAAACGGCAATCTTAGTTAGAAATAAGTAGTGGTATTCGATATTGGATTCGAGGAAGTAAATTCCCAATTCACACAGTCCCAAGAAATATGTGAGAAACATGTAGAGATAGGATAGGAGACCAACAGCTTACCTGAAGTGGAGTAGGCGCGCCGTGATAGAAGACATAAACACAAATAAACAAATAACACTACATTTCAAACGTTTCGGTCTACGTGACCTTCCTCAGTGAGTAGAGAAGAGTTACTGAGGTGAAAAACTAAAGCTAGGTAGCCGTTGGCTAGGGTGGGGGTGGGGTGAAGTGAAAGATGAGTGGGGGGTGTGGAATGGGTGACAGGGAGGGGTAGAGAGGAGGAGAGGGAGGACTACCTAAGGTTTAAGTTAGGTTTGTGGCGCGATTTGCAAATCCATTGGTAGGCCAGTTCCCATCTTCTCAGTTCTCATTCGTGTACAGTGGGAGGGAGTGACCTGATGACACAAACTGTGAAACAGGTCACGAAGGGAAGGCCATGCCCATTGGCATGCAATGCCACAGGTTTCTCGAGGTTCTCCTCTCTTACATCCTGTCTGTGCCCATTCATTCGGGTTCGGTGAGTATTAGTGGTAAGTCCAACATACTCGGCGGGACATCGGGTGCATCGAAGTTGGTAGACGATGTTGCTAGTGCCACAGTTGTTGTTGTTGCGTATGTCATAGGTCTTATTAGTGAGGTGGGCAGAGAAGGTCTTGACTGGTTCATGCATGGGGCACGTCTTGCATCTGGGTCTGTGGCAAGGGGAGGAACCGTGCATGACCGCTTCTCCTTGTTGGACCTTCTGTGGATCTCTCCTCAATATAATAAGTCACCAAGGTTGGGGGGACGCTTAAATGCCACCCTAGGGATATTCTGGCTGAGATCTTGAGCAACAGTAATGTAATGTAATACTGTTCCACAATAAAGAAACAGTTTTTAAGCCACAAACTTGCCAAATAATAACTTAACAGAACTTAACAATACAATGATTGTCTTGTTTCTATTTATAATCAAGATTTTGCTAGTATGTTATTTACCCAATGGGATGTCCAAGACTAACCGCTCCACCGTGAATGTTCACTTTGCTCGGGTCAAGTCCAAGAAGTTGGATGTTTCCCAAGACTACAACGCTAAATGCCTCGTTGATTTCCCACAGAGCAATGTCCTCTGATTTCACACCACATCGCTCCAACAACTGCAGACAGAAAGCAAACATTATTTATAGCTACAGCTAACAATGTATTTATTCTACATGCATGTTTTTTAGGATAGGTGTGTTTTAGATAGGAAGGCATTTTCTCAGTTTCAGTTTTAATCAGGTATGTTTTATATTCACTACATAGTGTTTATTGAAAGAAGAATCATGTGTAAACTGTAAAACGTATCATCCGAGGGTGGTGCAGCTTGCTTTCAAACCCTCATGAAATAGTTGTAACAATGGTTGTGGTTTCGGTTTACGGCCCTTTCTCCTGCTGCGGCTCCAGCAGAGATTCTACTACTACTTATTACCTATGCAGCTGAAACCTGGACTAAGGAGATTAGAAAAAAGTCATATAGGTACTGTACAGGTGGCAGAGATGATATCACAGATGTTGTTTAAACAGGAATAGTCTAAATTTACTTGAGTACGGTACCTACCTTACTGATCAGTGATCACCCTTCACCATATCTCCTGTTATATTATTTGTTAATTTATTTGTATTGAAGCCTATTTTATAATGTGTTTTTAAGAGGTATAACTTAAAGACACTTTGTGACTATGGCCTCGTGGTCCTTTTCTAACTTTCTATGGAGTTGTGCATCTTAATTTTTTATTAATTGTACAATTTCAAAAATAACTAATAGGTACGGTACCCTTCTTAGTGTCAAAGAAATACTAAAAGCATATTCGACGCAGCGAAATGACCCGTCCAATTAATTGTATTTGATGATAATAATAATCATTAATCAGTTACTGTGACTTTGGGTAGACTCTAAATACAAATTTATTTATTTACTTAATAGTAGGCCTAATAATAAATGTTAAAGATAATGTCCTAATTAAAACAAAATCATCTTAAAGTATGACAAGTAAATTGTGTTAGTAGTTGTGTAGGCCTACTTTTCTACTATGAAATTAAAAGAAGGTAGTATGGTAAGTACCTTGGGAACAGCAAAGGCAGGTGCAATGGGAAAGTCAATAGGGTCAGTTGCGGCATCTTGAAAGCCAATGACACGAGCTAAGGGTCTGCACTTGAGTCTTTCAGCCGCTTGTGATGTCATCAATACAACAGCTGCTGCCCCATCGTTTAGTGTTGAGGCATTGCCGGCTGTCACTGTTCCGTTTTCTTTCTGGAAGGCCGGATTCAGCTTAGAAAATTTATCGAAGTTAATTCGTTTGTATTCTTCATCTTCGGAAAATATTACATCTGCCTTTCCTATACAAAAAAGTAAAAATTAATTTTACTATCATATCATGTCATTTTTCCAAATATATTGTTCTCATGGATGAATATAAATGATTAGGTATAAATTACGTAGATCACAATATTTTACCAGCTCGTTTTACATCATTTTGAGTTAGTTCTCTCTTGTTAGCTAAGAAGTGAGAACAACTGAATCATTATCATAAGGGAGGAGGGAGGAGACATATGACAACATTCTTTTGTAGCTGCACTAACTGAGGTGGTAGATAATAAAATATGTTAATAGTAACTATGCTTGTGAATATTCCCCCCCCCCCCCCCCCCCCCTAGTAAGCCTACACACCTACCAAAGATTTTACAATAAAGTACCTAATTAAGAATTCTGGTGTGTTTTTAATACACCGTGAAAATAAAAAGTATTCGATAAACATTACGGTAAGATAGAACATGTAGGCCAGGCCTATAACAAGTGCACTGGGATCTCTTACAATTACACCATCTTCGAACTTCAGGAAGAAAATACCTAAGTTAAACATTTCATGCAAAGATATGAATCTATACCTAAGAATCTGAAAAAAAATATTTAAATTTAACTTAGGTATGTAAAAATTGAATGAAGAACAAAATGCAGTAGGCTCGATTATTATTAATTATTAATAGGGCGGTTTAACAGCTAAGATTATTTGCACCTCCAAGATAAAACAATTTCTATGTGTGAGTTACCACCATGTGTACTTCATTCCAAGGGGAGGAACGTAAGGTGAGACGGGGGTGGACAGGCCTGTACTGGTCAGAACCAGCCACAATCATGGGGAGGGCAGGGTTCCCCCACGTCGTGGCCGTCTTTGTCTATGTCATCATCCGTCCATGTTGTCATTGTCGTCGCCGTCGG
This sequence comes from Sweltsa coloradensis, assembly GCA_024449915.1. Taxonomy (NCBI): domain Eukaryota; kingdom Metazoa; phylum Arthropoda; class Insecta; order Plecoptera; family Chloroperlidae; genus Sweltsa; species Sweltsa coloradensis. The sequence continues at coordinate 261,911 of JAMZAV010000006.1, read as the reverse complement.
GGAGGTAGTCAAAGGGAAGGGGAAAGTTCCCCGACGACGACCCAGAGCTCGCCATTAGTTTCAGGGAGTGAAACGAGAAGGTTGCGAGTTGGACTTTGATGGCCGACCTAATCAATCTTTGATATAGGTAGCGCTGTGTTACAATAGTATAATCAATATTAGCCTACCCGCCCCACACTTTTTGGATAGTCTTCATATTGTTTTGTGGCCTTTAAACACTAAATCAATAATACTAGTATAGGCCTCTAATATCAGTAATCCAGCCCTATGTATGCTAATATGTTATAATTTAGTCTATTAGTCTATAGCTCTACAGTGAATGTTGTAGGCCTTACCTCTCTTCTGGGGAACATTGACGGGCACTATCTCAGGTGTAAGTATTTTGTTCTTCCATGCCTCGGCACTCTTTTTGTAGCTGGAAATTGCAAAGTCATCTTGTTGCTGTCTGCTTATACCTAAAACAAGCAGGTATGATCAGTTTAGACTTGCCAACTTAATAAGTTTATATTACAAAGGTGAAACAATTTTAGAGTAGGTCTGGTTTAAGATCATGATGTTTTTGGACTATACACTACTCAAAATAAAACAAAGATTACGATATTTCAAAGGTTAATCAACCTCCTTCATCAGGTTTTTAATGACAGTTGAAACAAGACAACAGAATGGGCTTTAAAACAAATAAACAATGCCAACTAAACAAATCAAATTACACCAATCCACCAAAGAATCATAATAATAAATGTGGTTGTAGTTGTTGTTGTAACATAAAAGAAATTATAAAATTTACAAAACAAACAAGAAGAAGAAACATTATGGCTTATTAGTTACAAAAACTTTCCAAATTCCAGGAAAATCAATGCTAGGTGCACTTATCACATTATTACTAACAGACATCAATGCAGCCTCTTTAAGTTTACGTTTATGTGGATTGGCTTCATGAAGGATAATGGATGAGTTGTTCCAATCCACATAATGGTGATTTTCATAAACATGCTCTGCTAATCTAGAGGAACATACTTTATGCTGCGTGACGTTGTTCTTATGCTCCTTCAACCTCACCTCAAGAGGTCTTTTTGTCTCTCCAATGTACGCGGCACCACATTGACACGGTATTGAGTAAACAGCATTCTTGGACAATTGGGATTCGTTCTTGGGTTTAGTAACTGTTAATATACTTCTTAGGGTAGTAGGTGATTGAAAAACAGTACGAATCCCAAAAGGAGATAGAAGACGTCTGACTTTTTCGGACAAATTCGGATAGTAATCAAGAACTACTGTTTTCAGAATTTGTGGTGGAATAGGAGCTTGACTATTATTTTGCAACACAACAGCTGTTGAAACGGATTTCATCACTTTCTTGAACACTTCACTTGGATAACCATTTTTCACAAATGCATCATTTAGGTACGAAAGTTCTTGGTTCAACAAGATATCTGATGAACAATTCGAAGCCGCTCGGACTGCCAAACATCTCATTACACCTTTCTTAATGTGGACTGGGTGGTTTGAATCAGCCCTCACATACTGATCAGTGTGTGTCGGTTTCCTGTATACACCAGTGGTCAATCTTGTATCAACTTTAGAGATAAGTAGGTCTAAGAAAGGGAGGCTAGCGTCTTTTTCCTCTTCAATTGTGAATTTGATGTTCTGATGAAATCCATTTAAATCCTTGTGTAAACCTTGAAATTCTACCTGTGTCCCTTGATGGATACAGATTATGTCGTCTACATATCTCCTCCAAAGATCAATCTTGATGGAACTAACCTTCAGCACTTCTGTTTCAAGATGGTCCATGAATATATCCGCCATCAATGGTGAAAGGCAACTTCCCATCGCCAGGCCGTCTAGTTGTGTATAGAATTGATCTTCGTATTGGAAATAGCACGACTTCACACATATCGTTAACAATTCCATAATACTATCAACAGGTAAATTTGTTCTATTCGACAGCGAGTTATCAGAGGAGAGTTTATCTTCAACCAAAGATAAGGTGTCGTTTATAGGTACCGAAGGGAATAGGTTACCTACCTCAAAACTTACCAATTTTGTGCAAGGATTTATATGCACAGTTTTGAGGATTTCCCCTAGTTCTTTGGAGTTTTCCACTGATGATGCAATACATGCAATGATTCAAACCACCCAGTCCACATTAAGAAAGGTGTAATGAGATGTTTGGCAGTCCGAGCGGCTTCGAATTGTTCATCAGATATCTTGTTGAACCAAGAACTTTCGTACCTAAATGATGCATTTGTGAAAAATGGTTATCCAAGTGAAGTGTTCAAGAAAGTGATGAAATCCGTTTCAACAGCTGTTGTGTTGCAAAATAATAGTCAAGCTCCTATTCCACCACAAATTCTGAAAACAGTAGTTCTTGATTACTATCCGAATTTGTCCGAAAAAGTCAGACGTCTTCTATCTCCTTTTGGGATTCGTACTGTTTTTCAATCACCTACTACCCTAAGAAGTATATTAACAGTTTACTAAACCCAAGAACGAATCCCAATTGTCCAAGAATGCTGTTTACTCAATACCGTGTCAATGTGGTGCCGCGTACATTGGAGAGACAAAAAGACCTCTTGAGGTGAGGTTGAAGGAGCATAAGAACAACGTCACGCAGCATAAAGTATGTTCCTCTAGATTAGCAGAGCATGTTTATGAAAATCACCATTATGTGGATTGGAACAACTCATCCATTATCCTTCATGAAGCCAATCCACATAAACGTAAACTTAAAGAGGCTGCATTGATGTCTGTTAGTAATAATGTGATAAGTGCACCTAGCATTGATTTTCCTGGAATTTGGAAAGTTTTTGTAACTAATAAGCCATAATGTTTCTTCTTCTTGTTTGTTTTGTAAATTTTATAATTTCTTTTATGTTACAACAACAACTACAACCACATTTATTATTATGATTCTTTGGTGGATTGGTGTAATTTGATTTGTTTAGTTGGCATTGTTTATTTGTTTTAAAGCCCATTCTGTTGTCTTGTTTCAACTGTCATTAAAAACCTGATGAAGGAGGTTGATTAACCTTTGAAATATCGTAATCTTTGTTTTATTTTGAGTAGTGTATAGTCCAAAAACATCATGATCTTAATAAGTTTATATTCCTCATATTAATTACAAATTATATAGGTACATAAATAATTATATATCTCGTCATAGAAAGAGAAACACTTGTAATAGGTAGGGCCTACTAGGTAGTTGTCATAGTTTCCACCTGTAAGAGCAAAACACTTAGGCTATATTGCTACAGAACTAGGCCTACATGATCTCGGTTCAATCTCTGGTTGGGACTTGGGGTTAACATAACAAAACACAACAGTAGCCTAAGCCTAGAGCAGGGTGATTCTCTAGGGTTTGCGTTATAAGTGAAACTAACGCCAGCGCCACCATGTTAAACATACTACGGCATTTAAATTAAAATAAACACAGCTTTTAGAGAATCACCCTGCAGGTAGCCCAACACAATACACAATTGTATGCAATTTTAAACAGTTGTATTTGCTTTGTTAATTAAAAAATATATACACACAATAAAGGGGATCATGTCCACAGATCTTACAAACTTGTGACATAGTTTAGATTGGAGAAGGGTTGACAAACTAAACCAGCCGGTTGGCCTTTTTGACACTAATTATTGTAAACTTGTGACATAGGTTAATACAAGGTAGGCCTACTGTAGAAGATCTGGTCACACTACAAAAATAAACCTCGTCTACTTACCCAAGTTTTTAGCTGTGTTTTCACTACAGTTTCCCATGTGAAATTTATTGTAAACATCAGTTAAGCCATCTTTGACAATTCCATCCAGCAACTTTACACCACCATATGGGGGGTCTGCACGACTCATGTAGAATGGCACATTGGACATAGATTCCATACCACCAGCAACCATAACATCTTGGTGGCCACACATCAAACTCTGCGAGGCAAACATAATTGCTTTCATGCCAGAAGCGCAGACTTTGTTCACGGTTGTGCAGGGAGTTGATTTCGGCAGGCCTGAAATTAGACGACATTAAATAAGAACATAGGCTGGCCGCTAACCAGTGTTGGGCAAGTTCCTCTGAAAAAAAGTAGCTTAGAGTCTCCCGAAGTTCCTTTCAAAATGGAACTTAGTTGTTCCCAAAAAGTTTGTTTTGGCAACAACCATTTGTCATTTTTGATATTCTTGAGCGGTCTCAGTTGGTCACTGTCGCCTTCTCACTGTGGCCACCAAATCGGCAAAAAATAATTGAAGTAGGTAGGGGGTAACAGTTTCTATTTTCTAAAACTGTTTTCGAAGAAGAACACTTTTCTATTTTATAACAAAGCATTGCTCAGAGTATTACAAAGAGTGCAACTAAAATGATCCCAAGTTCCAAGACATTGACACTTTTGCAAGGTTGGCAGAGTAAGGGCAGCAATTTTAAAAGCATGATTTCAAACTCGGGAAAAAAGTTTTGTACACTGTAGCCCTACAGTAATCACCATTCTTAAAATCATTATTTATTTTGTTAAAATCTCAGTGGGATCAACTAAGTGGCTTATAAAATGTTATTATAAAAAATAAACCTATTAGGCCTAGGGTAGGCGAGGCTAGGATAATAAAATATCACATTAACATTTTACCAAATAGGCCTAAGTTGGTGTCTGTTAGTAGTAGTAGTAGTAGTAGTAGTAGTAGTAAATCTTTATTTAGCAGAGTTGCTATTTTTTACAAATTTACGTGTTCACAAAGACATAGGCCTAAATACAATATAATACATTAAAAAACACACAACATTAAAAAATACATTACATTTAAAAATACTAACACAAGCCAAGTAGGCCTACCCTATGTAATTAATTAAATTAATATAAACAATTAATGTAATAAATAATATAAAATATTTGGCCCTCCTAAACTAAACATAATATGTTTGTACACTACATTTCGATACCAATTCAGGAAGTATCCCAAAATGAGCTCTTCTCATATGGTTTAGCACAGAGTTTTCCTGCTTTTATGAGATTACTACATTCGCTTCTAAAATGGACAGGATTTTTTTTGCGTATTTCCTCCGGGATTCTGTTTACCTAATATTGTTGTGTGTAAATTGTCAACGTTATAGTTTGCATGTTCTTGCTTCACCTTGACGAGTGCCAGGTTTTCTGAGACCAATGGCAATAAGTATTTATAGTAGGTAGGCAAAGGTTACCTACCTGTATTTGTGCTTTAAAACACTTTCGTTGTCTTAAACGAGTTTTGTCGACTGTCGTTTAAAAATTCGAGCTCAAAATCGCCGGCATGGGATTTGCTTTGCATAGACTAGGACTGGTTATCGTTATGGTCCATGAAGATAGAGGGTGCAACGTAGGGCAGCAAGGGAGATCGCGGGAAGAGAGAGACGGGTTATTTTCTTATGCCTTGTGATCAAGTGTGATCCCAATTTTCTCCTGCGCACGCTAGGCCTACCTACTTAGGTTTGCTGTTGCAGAGCGCAAAGTTTATTATACACATGGCAGTGGATGTGCACGCATCACAAAGTCGATTTGAAGTGTAGGGCTATATCACGTTATTCAAGGCGGATAGGTTTCCCTCAATTCGCAGCTCGGAAGCGCGTTGAGGCAAATTCAACGCGTAGGCTTAGGCCACATTATGGTCTGCCACCGGCATGTGTGCATTGAACGTGCATGATATACTTAGTTATTGTTGATTGAATATATACCTGCAAATAGTGTAGCTTGACGTGCTGGTGCCTGTCCTGTGTTGGCCTGACAAACATTACCCATATAAACCTCCTTCACTTCATTTGCCGGAATATTGGCACGCTCAATGGCTGCTTTAATTGATACAGCCCCAAGCTCAGGAGCAGACATTGGGGCTAAAACGCTTCTAAAGGATCCCATCGGTGTGCGGGCCCCCGACACAATCACTACCTCATTGAGTTGAACGTTGGAGCTGTATCCCCGACACTATTGACATGGGAATGATGGAAATTGTTAGGTTATGAAGACCCAAGAGCTCCTAGGCTCCGGTCTACCTTAAATATGAAATTCATTTAACTATTGTAACATGAAATTACTTACTGCTTGTCTGCTAATACGGAATACGTTCGCCATTCTTCTTAAAATCTCCCGAGATACAAGAAAGATAGGCCTAGGTCCTACAAGGTTAACTAGGTGGGCCTTGAACACTTTACACTTGTTTATAATATTTCTCTTCTCTCTCTCTCTCTCTCTCTTTTCTCTCTCTCCACGCGGTCACTGCTTGCTTGAAACAAAGAAACTTCAGATCTAGAATGCAGTGACTTTTGTTGACATCTTTGGTGCCATCTGTGATTTTGTAAACGAACCTGCCTTCTGACATTTCAGTTTCTAACTAATTAATGGACACTGTATTTGTGTTTGAATATTAATCGCCAGTGAGTATTAGTCCTAGGCATAATATCTATTTATTCTCACCATTATGTTAAAATACAAATTTTGAATCTTGGTTTTTCTTTCCATGTTCTATTTAGGCTACGGTAGGTACAGGAAACTTTGCTGTGGGCCAAAAATAGGTTATGGTGGGCCTTAGGCCCTTTCAAAGCATTAAACTCCAATTGCTAGGGATGGCCCTAGTAGGCCTTACAAAGACAATTAATCTCATTTTTAGGCCTGGGTCTAGCGAGGCGCTAGCCTACATTAATTAGTTAACTCTCAAAGGAATCGAGATAAGCCTACCTAGAGGCTAGGCTAGTGCCAAGCTAGGCTTAGGTTGACTCACATATTTTAATGTTAGACCTAGGACTGACACAAAGCCTCAGGGGTGTTCTACAATGGCCAGGCTACAGTTTTCCAAACTGCCATTACAGCAGTTACCAGGCAATGTTAGATCATAGGGCCTACCTAGCCAATATTCCCGTTACCGTTGCAGGGCCTCATTCCCGGGCTGTTCTAGATCGTCCTTTAGGCTTAAGGCCGATGCACAAGTGTCGTGTACCGTAACATGAACAAGAACAACAACAGGAAGACGACACGATGCACAATAAAGCTTCCTTTTCCTGGGATACGTCGCCAAGTTTTAACTTTCCGTAACGTTCCCATTCTGTACAATACCAGAACCTATCAGAATAAAGATAGATCCACGGTCTCGTAAAAGTGTACGCTATTTTATCAGCTGATTGATGATTGATGGTTTATGATTTAGCCCTATATGCGAGTAATATGCAAAATAAATCAAATAAAAATAGCCTATGCAATGCCTACTAATAACAAAATATATTAGGCCTATTAACACACTCTATTTGATTTGTTCTCGTCGGCTTGCTTCACGGGCTGTTGTGCATCGAAGCCCTTAACTTTAGCGTCTTCTCGTTCCCGGGCAATTGTACATCGACTTTCATGCCCAAGTCTTCTAATCTGGGCTCATCCTAGGCCCCTATGTGTATGCGTTAGTTAGAATAGGACCAATGACAAAGGGGACAAGGCCTACTAGACCTGCTAGGCCCTAGACCTAGCCTAGCCTACTAGACCTGCTAGGCCCTAGGCCTAGCCTAGCCTAGTAGGCGTAGGGGCATACAAACTGAACAAGTAGGACCAGAGGCCTACGCTAACATATTGTTTTCTTTACAGTGCCGGTGTCATGCTTTGTTGTTGTGATTTGATATTTCATCTAGAAGCTAGCCTAAGCCTAGGCCCAAGCTTGCACCAGATTGCTAAGACTCGATCAGACCAAAGATGAACTGCGAGGAAAATCGACTTAGAACATTTACTTCATGGCCAGCAAGTGCAGCCGTCGAGCCCAGAAGAATAGCAAAAGCTGGCTTTTTCTCGACTGGTCAAGATCTAGAAGTTGAATGTTTTAAGTGCGGGGGTAAAATCTCGGAATGGAACTTTGGAGATCAGGTTATGGCCAGGCATCGCAGGCTGAATCCGAACTGCCCATTTGTAAACAACCCTGTAGAATCGGACAATGTGCCAATCATAGCAAATGCTAGTGTCCCAGTGGCACCTCATTCAACCCATTACAGAAGCGAATTGGCTCGTTTAAGAACTTTCAAAGATTGGCCGATACCAAACATTGTTTCACCCGATCGTTTAGCAAAATCTGGCTTTTATTATCTTCAACATGGTGATAAGGTTTGTTACTGTTTAGTACCTATTCTTCCTGCTAATTTTGTGCTTCATCCTCAAATTGAAGGGCTGACGAGCATTAGTGGTCTATACCAGAAACCATTTGTTTGTACCATTGTTTGTAGGCCCTACCATTGAATTTACCATTGTTTTGTATCCATTTTAGTGGGATAGACCATTAATGCTCTCAGCCCTTCATGACGGGCTGAGAGCATTAGTGGTCTACCTATTGTTTTTGTTTTGTACCATTGTTTGTACCTCTGTGTTATATCCATTTTTGTGGGATAGGCCTATACCACTAATGCTCTTGGCCCTTGCATTTCATTATTCCTGTCTTTTTCAATGCCTTTACCTACTGCTGTAGCCTACTTCATTTGTGTCTATCAGTTAGTCTGCTTGTTTGTGCATAGCGTTGCATCAGGCAGGGCTTAGTCTAGAAACATACCAGTAGGGCCTACTGGTATCTAATTTCAGACAAGCATGGGTAGGTACAAAAGTTTCCAAAAGAGGAAGCTACTCAATCAACAGATTATAGACTTAGTAGGCCTAGAATACAAAAATCAAAATACATTTTAACTTATTTCCTTCAACAGTTTAAATGTCATTGCTAGAGGTGCCAGGTAGGATGATTAGCCTACGGTAATTTGTGGCATTCTTATTTAACCCACTCTACCCCTACATCTTTATCTTTACGGTACAGCTACCTAGTAATTTCCCCCCCCCCCTGCTTTTTAGGCAAGGGGCCTCTTGTTTTTGGCTTTTAAATAGCTTTGTAATAATAGGCCTTATTATTGTTCAAGTACGAAGTATGGAAATTCTTTGGTTCACAAGTTTGTTCAGTTTGAAACTCAAAAATAAAGGTTCGTCCATCTCTAGTGGCCTAATAACAGTGTTGGGTAAGTTACTGCAAATTTTTGTATTATTTATTTACATTTATTTGCATTCTTACAGCATTTTTGAGCATCATGTTACATATTATTTGTAAGACTTTCTTTACATAGGCCTACCCATGAGAACTGAGGCTGATTCAGATTGTTTCAGCCTTCTCCGTGGCGGTGTCTTCTGATTCAACTACACCTATGAACTGCTATGAATCAATAACTATGTCCTTAAAGCGGGCTTATGCTTAAAAAAACCTTATACTCAATATTATTATTATTACCGGTACTATTGTTTTTGCTTAAAATAATTCTTGTTATGTTTGGTTTGTCAGGTAAAATGTGCTTACTGCTCGGGCGTTGTTGGTCACTGGGAGAGAGGTGATGACCCTGACAGCGAACATCGCCGGCACTTTCCAACGTGTCCATTCCACTTCAATCTGCCTTTAGGCAATAGGCCGAACATTGATGAACTGGGCATCCAGACACACCGTGGGCCAAAACATCCAAAATATGCCACATTGGAATCTAGACTTCAATCGTTTGTCAGTTGGCCCTCGGAATATCGACAGACTCCTCAACAGTTAGCGCAAGCTGGATTTTATTACGTTGGTAAGAAATATTTATGCTAACCGGCTTTGTATCTTTAAAGGGGTATTCACCCACTAAACTAAAAAAAATCTGTTTCATTCAGGCTAACTAGGCTAGTTAGGCTATGAATTTAGAAACCAACAGAAAAATTATTGGGTCCACCTTGACCCGGAAAAAAAATGTTGAACTTGGTATTTTTCGAGCTAGGTCCCATCCATCAGCGAAAATCTCCCATAAGAAACAACATGGGGATGTTCTTTTTGCCCGTGACCTTGGACAATTTCCATCCGGGTATGCCTGCCTTTTTTATCTGTAATTTGTATGTTTAAGAGGGAATGGGACACATTTGGCAGTTGGCAAATAGCTAATTTGCTTGGTCAAAATGCATCCAACGTATATGAAACTTTGCAAAGTTGTCAATAAAGCATACATGGAGAGCCCTGCGGCCATAGATTTTAAAAAAATTGTCTTATTCAGCCAGAATAAAATCACAAATATAGTCAATTTAGGATTTTGTAACAAAATCTAAATTCGTGATAGTTAATTTATTTTTTACAAATTATTTTTAAACAAAATTTGGAAATATGTTACTGCAGAGCCCTATATTTCCACATTCGTGACATACCAGTGGTTTAGCCGTGGTCGTTTAAACCGGTTCCCACGCGCACACCAAAGTTAACCTCGGGCGTGGTCAGGGGGAGAGTGGGTGGGGTGAACGCTCTGCCCTGAGATACACGTAACGTATGCCACCGCTGGTTAGAGCAGACGAAGGGTTTCGTCAGCCAGTGTAACATCTGGGTTCTCCTTGACGCCTGCTCGGCAGTTCGGGTTAGTGGAGGAACCTATGACTGTCAAGGTTACACCGTCCTTTCGGATGAGACGTAAAGCCGTTGGTCCCCTTGGTACTTTTCGACAGGAGTCAGGCTATGTGCCGGTACCAGGTTTCCCCTCCTCCCTTCATCATCATCAACATACATCACTGATCACTGGTCACTCTAAAATGGCAGTGTCGGTGGGCATAAATACTGTAGTCTATGTGGCCAATTCATAAAATAAATAAATAAATATGTTCAAAATTTCAAACACCTGTGGTGGAGTCGGCCGAGCAAACAGCAATTTGATTAAAACACATGTCCTATACTTTCTCTTGAAATTAATTTGAAACCTGACATGAGTAAGTAGTAACCCTGTAATCTGTTTTGTTGTTAGTTTTTTAAGATAGTTTGAAGTTCATTGGTTAGGTGGAAGAACGATTTGTAGTCGAACCTCACCATTTTTTGTTGTTTGTCCTTTGTAACCCATTGTACAACAAAAATAAATACTATCTATCTATATATCTATCTATCTGTCTATTGATTAATGACCAGAAACAAATAATATGTACCGAGGCATGTGTTTTGGGTGTAAAACAAGTGATGCTCAGCCTAATTGGATGAGCGTAGCGAGCGGAAGCGAAGATTCAATTTTACTGACCCCCCAAAAAATTTAGCTCGGGTGTTTTTTTTTTTTTTTGTTTTTTTTTGTTTTTTTTGTTTTTCCGTCTGTTTGTTCGCTCGATTCGGGCAAACGGCATATGGCGATCTTGATGAAAATTTGACCGGACTTCGTTTTCTCTGAACTTAGAGGGGTATTGTTTTTGGGTACAATCGAAGAAATATTTCTCATGAATATCGTACTTTACGATTTTTTTTTTCGATTTTTTTAGTGCGATATTTTCGTGACATTTGGACCGATTTTGACCAAACGGGTGGGGCTTAGAACGTTTTATATTTCACATGGACATTAAGATTATGGTTATGTAGTACCTTTTGAAAGAAAAAGTTGAAAAAGTTAGCTAGAATCCATAGAAATAAAGGTTTTAATATTAGTTTTTCGATTTTTAGTGCGATATTTTCCCTCATATTTGGGGCCGATTTCTGACCAAACGGGTAGGGCTACATTGTTCAGATTTCACATGGACATTAAGGTTATGGTGATGTAGTACCTTTTGAAAGAAAAAGTTGAAAAAATAGTCAGAATTACAGAAATAAAGGGTTTAATATGGGGTTTTTTGAAGTTTATAATACCAATTAACAAATAACAATAGAAACTTGACAACAATCACCTCACAATGCATTCAAAAAAGCACTTGCAAAGGGAAAAGTGCAAAAAAAACGCACAAAACGCAAAAAAACTTACAAAAAAAACGCTCATCCATCCCAAAGCGGCGGGACTTTAGCGTTTTCCTAGTAGTTCATAAGAAAAGATAATCATGAATGAGAAGTAAGAACAAAAACACATTTTTTAAAGGCATAAGTTCATTATGAGAGGAGCTAGGGAGAGGGATACAAACTTATAAGTAGGCATTATCTATTCTCAATGTTTTTTACAGGTGTTAGTGATCAAGTTCGGTGTTTCCATTGTGACCTTGGCCTGAGATATTGGGATCCATCAGACGAACCATGGAAAGAACACGCACGGTGGCTCTCCGACTGTGGCTACGTACTTTTAGTAAAGGGGGACGAGTTTGTCAAGTCTGTTATTGCAGCTCATCCACCCTATGAACAAAAAGGTTCTAGGCAGTGTACAGGTAATGTAGAGTTGTGTTGTGTGGAGCTTGTATTCAGTTTTGCAACTTCTGTAACGATTCTAACTATTGTGTGAAAAGCTCTTATAGGCTATGGAGTTTTAATTTAATATGTTTGCCTACCGTGTTACTTTGTGTTTATTTATTAATTTGCTTCTGTATTTCCCAAAGCTATGATATTGATACCATATGGTATGGCATGTGAATCAATTAGTACTGCTTGATAAGCTATTTCTAGGAAACCTAGGTTTAAAAGTTATTAATATGTTGCTTCAAGAAAAAAAAGATCTAAAAAAAAGATCATTACATGTACACAGTGTTGTTGAGTGAACAAGGCCTTGTTTGGCTGAAACAGTTTTGAGTTTTTTTTGTGTGTTATGTTACTATATATTTATTTATTTCTATCATTGTCTACAAGACCCCTACAGTGACCTACCTGGTAAGCTGTGGGTTTCCTCTCCATACCGCCATTTTAATATTATCTAGCCATTTGGCCACTCTATCTTATTAACAATAACAATGTTTCAATAAAATGTTTACTTTCCCATTTCTAAAGAATAGTAGGCCCTTACTAGTCAACCCTACCAACTTAATTTGTATCAGATTTTTTATTTCAGTGTCACACTTTAACAAACTGTGTTGGAAATGTAGCACATTGAGTCAAGTTGAGTGTCTCCACTCTCCAATAATTTCCCCTCCTCCCCACAGCTGCCGAACTAGAAGAACTAATGGAGGCGCCTCAATCGTTGGCAGCACTCAATGTGGGTCTGGAAATAGCAAGGGTGCAAGGGGCCTTGAAACAAAAGATGGAGCGTACGGGCACGCCGTTTGACACTGCTGACGAACTCATCGAGGCAGCTCTTGCCCTAAACATCTCTTCGGAAGAGCCGCACATGTCTGGGTGAGTGAATCGTTACAAGAAACTTATGTGCCTGACATTTTTCTTTCAAGTCTCGGCTGAAAGTTATGTTTCCTTAACTAGTTAAACCTTCTACACCTGTCATTGGCAATGATATTAAAATTTAAAAATAATACTAGGCCTATACGTAAGGCCTGGGCTCATATTACTGTATTTTAATTTACAAACACTTGGCTATTGATTGTCTTTGCTTGTTTAATATGTTTGGTTTCTGATATTATGATTTTTTTTTTTTGTTTAATTAACCCCTGAAAGGGAAAAATGTTTTTCATTTGAAACATTTTGTTTTGTAAAAAAAAAAGAGTTTTTCCCCGGGCCCCCTAAAGTTTTAAATAAAAAAAGTAGGGGCTATTACCCCGGCGGTAAAAATAGCCCCCAGAGGGGGAAGACAAAATATTACCGTGGAGTTGTGTTTTTTTGGACCTCTTTTTACCAACTACTGCGCCCCCCATTGTCGATAAAAACCAAAACATGTCTATGTGCGACCGGTGTGGCACGATGGTAGCAGGTCTGTGCAAGTGTTCGTTGGTTCAAATTTCCGTTAAGCTTTTTTTTAACATTCAATTCTTTATGTTTTTTTGTGGAATAGAATTAATAAAACTCCTTTCCGGGTGAAAGTCCTTTTATATCAGGGGTTTTCCCCCCGGGGGTTCGCGGACCGGTGCCGGTCCGCGGACTAATTGCTACCGGTCCGGAAAGTGCTGCTGCTTTTTGTTTAAATTTTGATAATATTTTAAAAAAATGGTAAAAAATTCAAAAATTTGGTTTTTACATTTTATTTTTTTATTACCGGGATGGAGACAAAATTTAAATTTTTAGGGGGGAATTATTTTAATCAATCAAACCGATTACAAAAAACCCCCCCCATTTTACCCGGGCACAGAAATTAAGAGCATTTACGGCAAGACAGGCGTAACGACAAGGGTTTCTCGAAATCAGCTAGGGGGCACAAACTGCAATTTCATTAATGATTTTATGACGGGGAAAGGTTTACAGATGCGATTGGTTTTTTAGGAAATTGGGAAATCTTCACTGTAGCACATCCCTTTTTGGGAGCAGTCGTTTAGTTCCTCGTTCTTGAAGCCGTGTACGAAAATTTAAAAATTATTTGTGAAAAATGTTGACAAAAACAAATGTGTCATTTGTTGTGTTAAGTTTAAAAGTTAGAAAATAAAAAAATGTTTTGGTTTTTTGTTTAATGCTAGTGATTTTGCCCAAAAAACATCGAAAAAGTTAAGAGAAAAAACCCCGGAGACGTTTTTATTAAAAAGTAAAGGGCAGGCTTTTTTGCGCGGAAACCCCACGTAGAAACAAACCCCGATTGTTTTTAAAGCGCAATCAAAATTTTTGTTAGTGATACGTACATAATTATAATCAACTCACTAAAAAATTTAACAATCGATAATTTTTAATTTTTAAAATATTTTTTAACAAATGATTTGAATGATGATTATGTGTACAGTTTTTCCGGTGCCTCTTCCCTTCGTCTACCTTTTTCTCAGACGCTGTACAGGGGCCCCTTTTGGGGGGGAAAAAAAAACCCAAAAAAAATTCGCCTCCCGGCGGGGGCTGCGCCCCGACCCCTTGAGCCGCGCCAGTCCATATAATTGACTTTTTTTTTGCCCGGTCCCCTGAGATGAAAAAGGGGGAACCACTGCTTTATATTATGCTACACGGACATTTCGCCAAAAATTTTGAATTTTTTTTCCCCCTTTGTATTTTTAAATAGAAAAAGTTAAAGATTTGTATGGGTTTTTCCCCGCGCTTTAAGCTATTTTTACCAGGCCTAATTTTATAATACGGTCGGGGGGTAAAAACATTGAAATAGCTCATTATAAAATTAAAAAATTAAACATTTTTGAAATTTAAAATTAGTATGCCCTATCTGGTAAGCCATCAAAATCTCCCCATGTGGGGAAAATAAAGTGTAGAAATCTTATGAAAAAAAATAAAAAACCCCGCAAATAATTAAATTAAACCCCAAGTTTTTAAACCCAATAACCCCCCCCTATTGGGGGCTCGGATTGCCCAAACCCCGGGGAAAAAAAAAACCGGGTAAAAAAGGCCCCCAAAAAAAAAAAAAAAAACCCCCGGGAAAACCTTGATTTTTAAAAAAGTTTTCAAAACCCCCCGGAAAACAAAAAGGTGTAGCTTTTAAATTTTTTTTTCCCCGACCTTTGCCCCAAATTGGGGGTTCCCCAAAGGCCCCGGGGGGGCTATTAGTATTATAGCAGAGCTTTTTAGCTATTGCCATTAAGTATAAACCCATGTAATTCAGAATGTTTCTCGGGAGCCCGGGGGCCGGATGGAAGGGCTCTGCGGGCCGCCAGTTGGCCATCCCTGCTCTATAATATAATAGGCAGAGTACCTATGTAAACCTACCACACCACAGGCTACCTACCATATTGTATTATTATTAGGTCATACTAAACCACAGGGTTTAGTAGTAGACTAGGTTAACTGGGGTAATTGTGGTCTTTGGCTCTGGGACCCTAAAAAATTAAAAGTGTATTTTGAAGTTTAATTTTTATTCTTCAGCACCATGTGCACAATAGTCCATAGGCATAGCATAAAATAAGATTTTATAACTTCTTATAATTAAAACTTTTATTCAATTCTTTTTTATATTGCAACTCACTTTAACAAGAGTTTAAGCACAGGTTTAAGCCATCAAAGGCATTAAATCACAATGGACGAAGTATTTTTTTAATACAAGAAGGTGTACAAAAAATAAGAATGCCGGACATTTTGGCAACCTTGGATGAGGCCTATACCCTATACAACGGTTTGTTTTGACGCGTGCTTGGGGACATGTGACGCAGGTGGATGGGGACCTGCTGAGCTGACAAAGCCGGCCGGGCGAGGGTAGACACTCGGTTAGAACACGTGTTGTATTTAGTAAGGGGTTGACATTCTGTGTGGATGAAGTGTTTGCAGATTTGTTCTAGCACAGTGACAGCTCTACAAGGGTTTTATATACTAATTTAATTAATGTGATAGTGAATAGCATTACAAGGTTTGTCGAGATATGTGAAGAGTATGGATGGCTCAGTGACTACAGTTAACAAACATACCTATATAGTTGAAATGTGAATTTTGTCTTCTTTTAGGTTCTAGTAGTTTTTAAAGTTAGTGATACGTGTGTCATACAAAGAGACGGCAAACATACCGAATAATTCTTAGTTTTATAAATAATTAATGTGTGTCGCGTAAGTGTTTTAATGTGGATATATTGAACAACAAAATCAAAATCAGGTTTATGATACAGAAATGTGGTTTTCATATTAATCCGTGGGTTAAAATCGCGTTACAAATGTATACATTGTTCTAATCCTTACAATGATAAAGAAATCATTAAAGTCGAATCACTTTTAGTCAAAGTAGTCCACAGTACCTATATATCGTTGGTCTTTACATGTGGAGAGTAACAAAAACTGTTGCCTAGCAGTGTTGAGAGAATGAATGTTAATAATATGCTCGAACCCATCATTATTAGTAATACAATCGAAATTAGCACGCAAATTTGTGATTTTTTCCGATTCGTGACAATATAAGCACTCTGTGTCGGTATCCATTGATGTTGATGTACATTCATTACAACTACACCTTTTAAGATCACCTTTCCTGCCACTACACTGTTTTATCCAGGCTTCTTTTTCTTAATTTTTCTTGAGATTTTTCCTCTGTTCACTTTCTGTGTATGAAAGCTCGAAAGTGAAGGGAGCTAATCCTAACATCCTGTACATAGAACATACACTTTTCAACTGACCCGTCCCGTGCCCGATGGTATTGAATGGGCGGGCAGTGAGCGGCCGCATTCACTCGAGTCGATCGGTAGCGAAGCTCTGTACCCATCCAGCTACGTCACGAGTGGTGACGTCACGCACTATACAATTTCCACAATATTGGTCGTACCATGTTTAAATATTGACCCATTTCTTTCATTTTTTTTTTCTAAATTCCTAAAATAAATTTAGGTTTAACATAAGAAAGCAACAAGTCAATGTAGAGTATGGCTTCAAGGCTACATCTGTCAGTTTTAAAGATCTTTTCAAATTCTTTTGTTATGGGTTACTAATATTTAGCAGTAGGCCTATGCAAAACAGTTTTTTATTTCAAAAACAGTGGGGAGGAGTGGGGGGTTCAACCAGGACTACAATAGCTTCGTTTTTTCGTTGCCTGGGGCTATTGTGGTTTTTCAATTGGGGTAAGTGTGGTCCCGCACTTAATGAGTAAAACAGGAAGTATCATGCACAATCACTTCAGTCAGTGGCTAATTGACGGTTTTGTTATGACCGGTGCCAGATATTTTCCATACCACCCACCCCCTTGTGGTGAGAAGCAATTTTGGGAGGGGTGATCACTGATCAGTAAACATGGGTCAGAAGGCTTGCTACTGGAACTTTTTTGCCTTCAAGGTCATGTTTGGTGGCAATCTGTGCATTCTCAGAGCTGCAGAATGTAAGAAAAAACAGGATCTGTACACGGGTTTGGCTGGCATACCCACCCCTAGCAGGTTGGCACCGGTCAGGCTATGTATAGGTCAAGCCGCCACTGACTTCAGTTCTGTCAAAAATGGGTGTGTAAAGAAAGCAGTGGCTAGTGGCCTTCTAAAATACTTTCATCTCTTGTTTGTGAAGATTTATGAAGGCACAACAGTTTCGAACGGCCCCGAAAGGACGTCATTGTATCTGTTTCTCTTCAGTATATATTTTTAGGCCCCATGTTGCTATCAGGCCATGAGCCATTCACAGTTGATAAGCTAGATAAAGCCAACTCAAAATATAAGCATTTGTTGGAAGTACGAACGAGAATTGTTCTCATTAATCAATAGTTTCCAACCATGGTATCCTACTATTTGTAAAACAAACAGACCTGGGTAAGTTACTTTTGAAAAGTAATGAAATTACATTACTCATTACTTCAGCCAAAAAGTAACTAAATTACTGTTAAGTTACTTTTCCAAGAAAGTAATGAAATTACGTTACTTTTTATGAAAAAAAGTAGTGAAATTACTTTCAAAAATTACTTTTCAATTTAAAATGTATCTGACGTGCGGACGGGTATGACGCAAACTTGTGCTTTGTCTGCCGATGGGGGTCTCAGACAGGGTGTTATCCACGCCCACACTTTAAAACCAGCGGAGGCCTATCACAGAGATATTGTAGATATCGACGTATAGATGTATAGTAAATTATTGATTACGCGGGTGACATCTATCGGCGAAATGTTGTAACTACACTACAAGTGTAACAATTCGACTATCGATTTATTTGACACAGACTTGAATGTTTGATGTCAAGTAGATAATTACGTCATCAACGGCGCTTGTCATAGGCGGAAGTACCAAAAGTAAACATGGCTAGGTTCTGAAATAAAAACTCGGGACTCGAAATCTCTTCGATCAGACCTACGAAATGTCAGAAATGCTGCATGCACATGCACATTGTTCAAGCGGGCGATACGTAGAAAGCAGCAGGCGCACTGGCCCAGTGACTGATATTTGATACACAAAGGCGCGGGTCGCGCGGCAAAAGTAACGCGTTACTAACGCCAAATTACAATGATAAAAGTAGTGAAATTACTCTTCCGTTACTTTGAGAAAATTGTAATTAAATTACTGGCTCGTTACTGAAAAAAGTAATTTCGTTACAGTAACGCGTTACTTCCGTTACGTTACTACCCAGGTCTGAAAACAAATCATTATAAACAACTGTATCACTTATTTTGATTTTTTTATTACCTACATTTTAAATTTTGCTCCATGAATGAGTTTTCATAAAATTGTTGTTTACATTCCACCCTAAATCCGTTTCTTGTTAATGAATCAAGATAATTAAATTCTGTTTTTGCAGGTCACTTGTTTAAAGTATGTGGATTACCACATTTGCCCCATGAAAATTAGGTTGTATTTATAAGGCGTTTTTGGAGCGCGGCCATAATTACCTTAAAAACGGGGCTAATGTGGTCTCGCCATGGACAAAAATAAACGGCCTGTACCCAATGGATCATTGAGCGAGATGTAATGGGGTAGCCACATTGTAAATTGTTGGTAAAGAATTGATCTTTCCAATACCATCAACTCCATTTTCTCAGTATCAGAAACACTAAAATATTTGATAAAAATGACCACAATCACTCTCACTATTCATTCCGTCTTTACAAAGTGGTGTATGTATATACTATACTAGGTATATCATGTAGTCTTAACTTCTAAAGGCTATTGTACCACCTCTGGCCGATAATTTGAAAGTCGAAGAAACATGTCTGAAAAGTTTGCTGAATGAAAGAAGGCCTTTAAAATAACAGGAAAAAAATTGTGAATTTTTTGGGGCGGGACATAACCTCACTTTTGGAAATTATATTTAGATTTTTGGACAAAAGTGTGATATACAAGACTAGTTCAAAATTAGATTTTGAGAATCGGTTTTCTGGACATAGTTTCTAAACACCTTTAGCTATAACTTGACTATAGCTAAAATAGTTTGCTGAAAATAACAGTTGGTGTACGAATTTTTTTGTCAAACGGTACAAATACGAGTTTGTTTTGTTATTCAAGTTGTAGCTAAAGGTGTTTAGAAACTATGTCCAGAAAACCGATTCTCAAAATTTAATTTTGAACTAGTCTTGTATATCACACTTTTGTCCAAAAATCTAAATATAATTTCCAAAAGTGTGGTTATGTCCCGCCCAAAAAAATTCACAATTTTTTTTCTGTTATTTTAAAGGCCTTCTTTCATTCAGCAAACTTTTCAGACATGTTTCTTCGACTTTCAAATAATCGGCCAGAGGTAGTACAATAGCCTTAAGTGAATAAACTATAAAGATCTAATTTACTCTACTTTATAGTACAGACAGAACAAAAATATTCAGCATCTTTTAGGCTTAAATGTTTTAATTCTTTACTCAAGTTTGTTTTTTATTATGTAGACTAAAGTTTGTTTCTATATTTTCATCCCATCAGTGAAATGTAACTACCGGTATGTTAAAATTTCAAATACCTCCATCATACATAGATCTCAATGCTAATTGGCAACAAGTGCATCTAGTTATTTGTGGGGCCTATCCTAGTGTCTCAGTTGTGTGTATTTGTTATGTTACAGATCCCGTTCTCTTCCAAGCTTAAGTGGAGCTCCTCCGAGGACCAAGTCAGCATCGACAGACAGCCTACCTCAATTACTGCAGCCGTCTTCATCATCAGGTATCCAACCATGTCTTTGTTATAAGTTTTGGGTTAGTTACCTAAATAAAGTAGCAAGCAAATAAAAAGTTTAAAGTTAATTCTGCTCAAAAGTAACTTTTAAGATAATTCTTCTTACATCTATAATGTCCAACCCTTTAAAGTTGTATCTTCCCATTTAGTCTTGTAGACTTGCCACTTCTGATCTTTTCCTTATTTAGGTACCTTTAAAGGTAAGACTAAGCTGTTAAAATGTGCCTCTTTCTTTCTATGATAATTTAAGCAGCTTATTGGCTTTGATTCATTACATTCCCTTGTGTTATAGCATCATCTGCATGGACATTAGAAGAAGAAAACAGACGCTTAAAAGAGGCTCGTTTGTGTAAAATTTGTATGGACGAAGAGGTGGGGGTGGTATTCCTACCGTGCGGCCACCTCGTGACCTGTGTAAACTGCGCTCCGAGTCTGGCCGACTGCCCCATGTGTCGCCAACCTATCAAAGCTACCGTTCGAACCTTCCTGTCTTAATTCGTAGTCTTATTCTCTAGTCCAATTCAGCTTGTAAATTAGATTGCTAATGCTCTATGTTGAATGATGAATTTAAATTAAAACTGAATTCTTATTTGTTTGCAATGCATATCTATAGGCCTAATGAATAAACTGAACATTGATTACTATCTGTGACAATCAATAGGTCTAGACCTACACTGAAATCACTAGCTTGTATAGGAGTATGTACACTATAGATGGGTTGGTTCTTCCGATTTCTCCTTGTTTAATGTTAACATATTTTATTTTTCAAGAGATAAATTTGTTTTAGTTATACTAGTAGCTCAACAATAACTTTGTTATAAAATAGAAATTAATCAAATCAATAATTATAAGATTAATCATTAAATTAATCCATCCTTTAACATAGCTACTCTACTCAAACACTTGCGGAGCAATGTATTGTGCAAGGTGATTTGGACTTTAATGTAATTATCGGTATGTGATAGCCTGCATCAAATTTGTAACAAATGTAAATACTGTGTTTATATGGGCAGCTGATATTTTTGAAAAATAATTTTAATGTGTTGTAAATTGTAATGTAAATAAATAGGTGTGCAGATGCTATATGAAAGATGAAATCATATGAGCTGGATAGTTACTGTGTATGCATATGTAAAAATGCTATCTCATTAAACTTGTGCTTGGGTGGATATTATGTTGGAAACAAATAGGTGCAAATAGGTTAGGTTTATTGGGCAGAAAAACCATAGCTAGGCCTATGCAGGTTTTAAAAATACTACTAAGTGTGTACTAGGGATGTCGTAGGAAACAAAATTCGGATCTGTTCCAATCCTTCTACGAATTGGGCTACCTGAACCCCAAAATTATGACTTATTTCGTCCTGCTAATCTACAGAAAAATTTGATTGACGATAGTCGTTACATGCCCACGCCAGCTGTTCTGTTTGCTCGTCGTTGCCAGCTAGGGGCGGGGATGTAGTGGATATATCCGTAGCGTCACAGAACTTTTGTTCAGTAAACACGTTACAAAATATATTTTGTCTTGTCATCTGAATAGAGGAACAACAGTTACGAGTGATGGATGAGGATCCGGTTTTGTCATGGTATAAATTTTATGAAACAAAAACGATAACCCCCAAAAAATCTCTAAATCCTTAAAATAGATACAGAATATCTAGTTTGGTGTAACTCGGGTACCCTATGACATCCCTACTGTGTACCATATCCCGAACCGTACCCAAATACACAACCGACAACATAAGTACATAACCTCACAAGTTTAGCACCTGTGATAATTAAGATTAGTATGCTAAATAACTTATAATAACTGCAGTGTAGGAAAGGAGGGTGAAACTCGATTGTTCCCCTAACCACTCGTTTTATGTTATCCATGGCTTGGATACCTAAAAGTGCCAAGTTCTAAATCATCCTATTAACTACTGGTAGCTATTATTGTGGGTCGATAAGTCTTGCATGTGACTTGAGTGCATTATGATTTATTAACAAAGTCTTAAATAAAAAAATGCAAGAATTATTAAATTCCATTTTTAAAAAAATGGAATGTGTACGTAGTTAGACTTTGCAACGAATTATCAACTATACCTAATATTTGCTTACTTTGGACTATTTGTCTCCTGTTGTATACTTGTATTCTAGCCATGGTGAGATATACATATTATGTAGATACATGAACGTTTTGTGAAATGGATTGCTTATGGTAACCATAACCATTGATAAACCATGGAGTTGGATGATAAGGAGGTCTAGCTCAAATGGAACAACACGTCCACGATCGTGTTTGTTTATTGAGCCTATTCGCCATTTTGATTGTTATAATCACTACTAGCAGGTTAAACTTTGCTACCATGAACTGTGGTACACGGGGTGGTAACAAGCATAGCCGAGCGGGAACCATCGAGCTACCGTGTTTACCAAGAAGTTCGGAAGATTAATTCACAGAAAGCAGCACCATCGAAGACTGTAACCATGGTAACGGTGATGTTTACCTCCTTGTGTTTACCGCGAGCGCCGAGAAGGCAGTGATAGGCATTTCTTTTTTCGGTTCAGTTCCAGCCTGCTGTCAGTCTTTGCTATTTGTGTTGTTTCTTGTTTTTTTAGTGCCAAAATCAAAGTTTTGAGTTGTTTGAGAGTTTTCTAAAACCACTCTTGCAGGGCCAAGTGCATTCGTAAATACTCGTTAGTTCAGAATAAAACGCGTGTGTACTGATAAAAGAACTGGCTCCAGCAAGCAGGCCTTGGCCTAGACCTAGGCCTAGTGGTGGTGTTTGCAATATCGGATATTGATGAACATTTAATGTCCCAATAGGTCTCCAAAGTCCCAGAAGTCGTTGAAAGAAATAATAAAAGTGTTAGTGGATACTTTTTCACGCACTTTTAACATTTCTTTCAATTACATGAACAAAACCATGAAATAAAACGGAAATCCCCCCACCGGCGCCACGAAAAGCCTAGATAGTCCAAGCAGTAGTCACTAGGTTGCGCTAGTTGTTACTTGATAGTTGGAAGAGTCATTCATAGATCGCGACACTAAAGATGTTGGTGCTGCTTTCTATGAATTAATCTTCCGAACTTCTAAACTAATTTTTGCGGTTCCGCTATTTAACATTGTGTTTCCACTCTTCCCCGGTTATTTCTCTATGCTGTGGTAGGCCCTAGGTTACCTTGGTTACCAAAGTAAACAATCAAAATGTCTGCCAATTTGAAATGCTAACTTGTACACCGCCGACCACACACCTGCGCCTCCAGTACGCCAGTACTATTTATAACTCCATTGATAAACAATGTTTAAGGATGGCTAATAGTAATAAATAATTATCCAATAACACTTTTTATGTACAGATCTGAGGTAGAAGCATGAATCCACTAGATTCGAGTACACCTTCAGATTATGATGCCGTGTCTACATACGTGCATTGCATGTTGTTTCTTGACCTGTAAGTGTAACCTCTTCTTTAATAACATACTTTATTCTGTATTTGTCTAGTGTCTAGTTAAGATTTGACAAGTCCAATACTGAATACATAATACTGTAGAGTTGCAAGTACCACACTGGCCCAGCATTTCCTAAGCCAGACATCATGACCCATTTGCCAAAAACAAGTAGAATATTATCTACAGTAGTTACTAGTTACTACTTACTAGTTAGGGTAGTGTACACAGATTTATAAGAGTGTATTTATTAAAACATAAATGTATCTAAGTAGTATGGTGACAACAAAAAATTTAATTAGGTAATTAAATGTACAGAGTGATAAGCACTGATATTGGTATTACAATACAATAGTTTTGTTTCCATAGTTGGATGAGCATAGCGAGCGAAGCGAAGATTCCATTTCACTACACTGGAGAAAAAAAATCCTGAATGTTTTTTTTCTGTTCGTATTTTTGTGTGTCTGTTAACACGATTCCGGCTAAACCGATACTCCAATTGCGATGAAATTTTCTGGAGGCCTTTGAAATCTCTGAACTTAGAACTGTCACGTTTTGAGCGCAATCGAAATATTATTTCTCATGAAAATCGCAATTTTACGATTTTTTTCGATTTCTAAAACATCTCTTCAACTTATAACACCTACATGCTTTATCCGATTGTAATGATTTTTTCACAGAACCTTAATTTTATGAATTAATATATTGGTGTGAAATTTGAGCGCAATCGAAAAATGTAACACGACACGCTGATGCAATCAGTGGTGGAGGTGCATGCGAATGTAGGTCGCACTCTACTTTATTGCATTTCAATTTTAAACAGTTTTCTACAATCGAGAAAATACGTATTTGCTTTTAGAATTTTTTAAAAGTGTTCATCCTACGTATTTGCTTTTTAGAATTTTTTAAAAGTGTTTATCCTACTTAACACATCAACTTCATCATCAATACGTAACCTATATGTTCATTAACCATAGACAATATACATTTTTATTAAGTAGGAAATTGTCTAGAGATCATTGAATCGTATACTAAACTAGAATTGGGTATATAATTCTGTTGTTACTATAGATCTACTAACACCACAAAAGCCCTGGCCAAAACGAACGACTCCAAGTTGTCTTGAATGCAGGCGATGAGCGCATATGCGTGTACCGCGAGCGGCGGAGAAAACTGAAGGTGCGGGGCCCCCGGGCCAGGTTATTTCGCTCCCGCCATGAGCCGTAAGCTTATTGGGGCGATGTGTTTCTCGCGGCTGCCGACAAAAACTGAGCCGTACGGCGCCCATATCTACGGAACTCCCCTAAAACAGAGAATGAGCTTGGCTTGGAGGCGCACGCACATAATGGCGAGGGCCACAGTGGTCTTGGTACATCGATAGTAGTACTAACACTGTCAATACTTTAATAACTGTTATAACTAGAATTAAATTAAGTAATTTTAAGCTATGGAAATTATGAGGTACTTTTGCAATATATTCTTAGGAAATGTCAGGCCAATGTATACCATACAGTTTTATTTTTTAAATAATGTTTTTTTACTAGTAGTACTACTAGGTACAATATTGTGTATATATGGTAAATCTACTAGTATAAGGGCTTTAAGATTTTATGCTACTACCCGTACTTGGTATTGTAAATTATTAGTTGATCACACTTTGCACATATTCTTAAGGATTCGTCAAGAGTTTTAAAACCAGTTATGTGTCTTCCAAAATTACGATTACTATTAGGCTTTATTCACTCTGGAATATAGAAAAATGAAATACATACAAAGGTGAATGATTTCCGTATTAGTTTATTGATTCAATAACTTTATTTGATAAAACCTTTGGATGACCACCATGGCAATGTTACTATTTCATATATTTGTGGCTGCCAGTATTTAAAAACAAAAATAATTCAGTAAAATTATAAATAAACCTGTGATTGGTTGATGTCTCAAGGCCAGACATGACCTCTCGTGAAGCTTGTGAACTCCAAAATAATTTCACAAATATGTTTATGGCTTTATGCACATACTATAAGTAACATTTTGTTGATTTGAAAGCGAAATATTCTAAATTATTGATTAAGTAATAATTAATGTATTTGTCCCTTTTTCTGCTTCTATAAACTGATATAGTAGATGAAGAAAATATAAAATGTGGCTATTTATTATAGGCTACACATAATTCTGAGAACATCTCTTATTTATTTTGTTGAATAAATTGTGTGGGGTACTGTGCTATCGTGCAGTGTATAGTCTAGTTGTAATAACTAGTAAGACATCACAATTGCTATTTGAAATATAACTTAGGAATTTTCAACATTATATAGCTGTGTGGATGCACAATTGTACCCTTTAATTAAAACATGTCTGCAACATAAATTCTGAGATTCTTAGATCAGTAAGTAAATACAAATTGTAGTGTAGGACCCTTAGAAGGGTGTTGAAAATACTGGAAATATTGCTTGAATTTATTAATTTGTTATTAAGAACATAATAAGTCCTAAAATTGTATATGTCTGCAAGTAGGCTATGTGTACTGCTGCGTTTTAAATTTATTGTTTTAATTCATTTTCCTTATTCACAGTTTTATAAATAAATGTTACAAATATTGGTTTTGCCCAAGTAATTGTATCAGTGGTCTGGTCTTTAAAATGCAAATAAGTGAAAGTTCAAATTAATTAAACGCTGAGAAAATGAAGTCTGTGATTGGGGCATGAACATTAGTGAAAATAGTTCAAAGACTGACACAATAAAGCTATATCATATTTAGAGTTGCTGCGTTGGGTTTTAGTGTCATTATAGTATTGTTCAAGATTTGTAATTTGTGGTTAAGAATATGCAACAAGAATAGTGTAAAGGCTCAATTGAACAAACATTGTAATTTTTATGTCGTTTATACTACGAAATAGGCTGCGAATTCTTATATGGAATGTACCGGTCTTTACATTTGACGGTAAATCACATTGTGTAACATAATATTTATTCAGTATCTTATCGGTAACAGTAGTGAGGAACTTGATTAAATCATTGAGATTAAAGGCATTAATCTCTATGATTGAGTTTGCATTGGTAATTGGGATGTACCATACATTGTGGTACTTTTTGCTCTCACAACTATAGCAATGTGTAAAAACAAAACATATTTATTTATATCTGTGCTTACAAAATACTTTTAACTAGGTTATATAAACTAAATAAACTACTATTACACTTACCTCATGTAATTTATGATAATGTACATTGTACTACCTATATCAAAGATCTGAATAGTTTGTTTTTAAGAAAGCTTTAATTTGTCTTCTAGATATTGCATAACATGTAGGTAATTGAGATGATATTTTAAATTTTTAGATGTATATATTTTTATAATATTTTGATTTATTTGATTGTTTTACTCTGGTCTAAAACTCGTACAATGTAAGTGCAGCTTGTTAACTAAAATGCAATATCATCTTGATGTGTATTATGAGGGAGCTTTCTTTGGGAAATGCCAATAAAAGGTGTTAAGAGTGATACTGATAACTAACATTGCATAAAATAATCATGCTTAACCCTTATCCTACATCAAACAATCTTGCAATTCAATGTAATGGTTAGGTGCAAATTAAAAGTGAATGGAACCAAGAGATTGATGGAGTTACTAATTTTTGTTTTTTATTTATTTTAGATGCTGAAATATCAAGGAGAATTATATTAGCAGACAAATTTTACCAAAGTGTACGTAAACTATTATGGAAAGAAGAAATATCATCCAGGTGCAAGATGTTATTGTACAAAATGTATTTCCTCCCAATAATATCATATGCATCCGTGACATGGACAATAGGAGGAAAGGGAGACAGCAGATTACAAGCAGCAGAGATGAAATTTTTAAGAAGTTCTGTAGCCTTAACAAAAATAGACAAGGTACGGAGCAAAACAATAAGAAACAAACTAGGAGTGGAAAGTTTACGAAATAAAATAGGAAAAGAAAGACTTCGATGGTATGGGCACGTACGAAGAATGAAACAAGATAGAATACCAAGAAGAGAATTTGAACGCACATGGGGGGGAGTAAGAAAGGTTGGACGCCCAAGAGATAGATGGAGGGACCAAATAAAATGGAACGTTGAAGAAGAGGGAAATCATGGGAAAGAATTAATGAAGAAAGACTCTGGGAGGATAGAAAGAAATGGAGAGAACTGGTAGAAATGCCTGTCATAGAAGACATCGAAGTAGATGAGGAGGTGTTGAGCCTGGCTAGCAAACACTGAAAGTCCACAGCCCGAGAAATTGGTGATACGTCACCCCCCGACCTGACTTATGTTGGAACCGGGTGTTTGATTATTATTATTATATTCTTAAACCAAATGACGCCACTAAATGGAAAACCTAATAAAACTTGATTTGTCACATGACATCATATTTTGCTATTAGCTTTCATAATAACACCAAAGATTACTCTTTGAACACACATAACAAAAACTTGTAAAAATACAGCCAAACCTTACACACTCAAAAGAAATGAGATCTAAAAAAAGTGCCAAGCTCATCTACCCTTCCACATTTGCCCATTCTTAATTCATAAACATACAGTGTCCTGTAACAGCATCTTTGAAAAGCTTGGCAACAATAACATAGAATTTGCAATTATTAATTTAAACGTAATAGTTCATCCAAGTTCTTTTTTCTAATTAATTTAAACGTAATATCATACAAATTCTATTTTGCCAAGCTTTTCAAAGATGCCGTTACAGGACACTGTATATTTATGAATTAAGAATGCGCAAATGTGGAAGGGTAGATGAGCTTGGCCCTTATTTAGATCTCATTTCTTTTGATAAATACAGCCAAACCTTACACACTCGAGTGTGTAAGGTTTGGCTGTATTTTTACAAGTTTTTGTTATGTGTAGTGTGTGATCTCATTACCTACTTTTTCAATTTACATTGCAAAATTATTTGTTAAAATATAATAATTTTATCAAAGTTGATTTAATTTCTATGGTATTACCAATTAACAATAGGATGTAAAATATCTAGTGGTACAAAGACTTCCTTTTTGTAAACAATGTAGTCGATTATTGTCAAGTACCGGTAACTATAGTTACTTGTTGATTATATTCTTGCATAAGGCTTATATTGACAACTTTATTTGGAAGCCTTCCAGCAAACTTTTCAACTTTTTCTTTCATAAGACCCTATATCACTATTACCTTGATGGCCATGTAAAATATGAACGTTGTAGCCCCACCCGTTTGGTCAGAATCACGAGCCGATTGTAACTGACGAATTAGACCGTAGTAGCAGTAGCTAGCAGTAGTAGCCAACATCCTTAAAGTGATTTTGACCATGTTTCAAGTCATATTTTCACCAAGAAGGAATGCTCGTACCCCAACCAAATTTGGCATGTGTTGTCAGATACTTAAATCCCCTTGATTTTGATAGTTTTTTAAGTTCACATCACGTTTCATGACGCTGGGTGACACCTCGAAATCACTCTGCTTGCTGTATAATGTGCTTGAGTGTGTAGCGCACCGCGGCTTGGCTGCGGCGCCCTAACGGGCACCTAGGTATCACCGTTTTTTCCACTGCTAATAAAGCTTGATGCCTTGATGATAACGTTACGTTACATACATTACGTTTTAATTAAATTCATGCTGAAACACAAACATTGAATTTTAATTAATTTGTGTTAGGAATTATTTCGACAATAGTTTGAGTGACAATAATGGCAATTTCACTTTTTTGCAACGAGAGAATGTAATATAAAATACATTGTAGCCCTACATTAGAACAATCTAAATTTAGGTTAAACAGCTATTTGAGAATACCTAGTTGCTCTTGTGTTGACGTGAATTTTTGTAACTGTCCTTTGCATTCAGCAGCTTATTGCATTCAGCGTCAACAATAGCATCAACAAGTACTCATCGAGTCATTTTGATCACTTATCGATTGTAAATGTTTTATTCTATTTCTATAGCCTAGTTCCTACCCTTCTGATTTTTTTTGATTATTTTGTTACTTTACAAAATATGAATTACATTTGGTGCATTTACATGGAAATCATTTTGATGCTCAGATATTATGTACAATATTAAACTAATCAATTTGTTGAATTTAAACAATTTTACCAAAAAAAAGTATCTAAATGGTTTTACCCACTAATTTTTGGATGAGCGAAGCAGAGACTTCAATTTCACTGACCCCCCGAAAAATTTAGCTTGTTTTTTTTTGTCTGTTTGTTTGTTCGCTCTCTACCGGGCAAACGGCATATGCGATCTTGATGAAAATTTGAGGGGACCTTCGAAATCTCTGAACTTAGACTTGCTTTGTTTTTGGGTAGGCCCCTACAATCGAAGAAATATTTCTCATGAATATCGTACTTTTACGATTTTTTGCGATTTTAAGTGCGATATTTTCGTGACATTTGGGCCGATTCTGACCAAACGGGTGGGGCTATAACGTTCATATTTTACATGAACTTCAAGTTAATGGTTATGTATTGCTTTCTGAAAGTGTCTATGCAGGGAGACATAATACGAAAGTAAAAATTGTAAATAAATTGTCGCCGGAGGTTGGCGTTAGGAGCAGTAGAGTTTAGGAATGAATGTTGTTGTTTAGGAAGCCGCACTCACCTTAAAGTCACTTGTTGGTCAAGGCACAGCACAGCTCGGCTTGGTTAGTTCCGTTGTCTTGACTTTTCCACTAATAATAATTTTAAACTAATAAAACACACGATGTGGTCTACACAACCACTGTAGCTCGGCAGTGAATGGTGCGCCTGCCTAGGGCGAATGACGCGAACTTGAACAATGTCAGATGATTTAATGACGTAGTTGTCGGACTGGTTTGTACTACAGTTTATATTTGCAGTGCGGCGTAAGGATATGGAAGGGAGGGAAAATAGATTCAAAATTCTAATCCTAAACATAGGCTACCCCCCACCAAAACCAAAGTGAGGTTTCAAACTCAAAAAACAAAAAAATGGAAGAAAGATAAGATTTCTAACCAAGGTAAGTCTATTTCGAAAATATAAAAGAAGAATAAAAACGTCTCAAGGGCTGGGTTCACTCTACGGCTGGTAGTGGACATAGCTTCACTACCGGTCGAGTAAACTGTTCCCTGAGATGTGCGAACGGTGGCGACTCGTACTACTTGGTCCGATCCAGGATGGACCTCAATTACTCGCCCCAGTTTCCATTTCAAAGGTGGAGATTTCCCGTCTTTGATGATGACGAGATCGTTAGGTTTCAAATTTGGTTTGGAAAAGGACCATTTCTGACGTTGTTGCAGAGTATGCAGTATATTCTGTCTTCCATTTGTTCCAAAATTGTTGGGACGCCTTCTGATCAGTTGCCAACGAGACAGTCTATTCAATGGAATCATCAACAATCTCTTCTGGAAGCGAAACTAGTGGAGCTCCGATGAGAAAATGCCCCGGAGTCAGCGTATCGAACTCATTGGCCATCAGGTGACAGATCAAACAAGGGCCTCGAATTTAGAATAGCTTCTATTTTGCTAAGCAAAGTTGTGAGCTCTTCGAACGTAAGAGCTTGTTCACCTACTACACGGCGCAAGTGGTACTTCACTGAGCGTACTCCAGCCTCCCATAACCCACCAAAGTGAGGTGCGGAAGGGGGATTGAAGTGCCATAGGATGCCTCTAGCGGCAGTTGCATCAGTGATCAGTTTTGATTCGTCATGCAAATATTTAGATATTCCCAGCAAATATCTATTGGCTCCGACAAAGTTAGTGCCGCAGTCCGAGTATATGGCAGTGCATAACCCACGTCTAGCGACAAATCGGTCCAGAGCAGCAAGAAAAGCAGGAGTTGATAAGTCAGAACAACTTCTAAATGCACTGCCTTCGTTGCCATGCAAACAAAGAGACACATGTAGGCCTTGGATATCTTTGCATTCCTTCTCTTACTCTCTTTAATGCCAAATGGGCCAGCAAAATCGACTCCCACGTTCAAAAATTGGACGTCCTTGTTCCACTCTCGAAGCTGGGAAGATCTCCCATGAGAGGTTGGGAGTGGGAGGCCCTCATCTTGTGGCATATAAACACACTTTGATAGTCTTGAGCGAATAACTCGGCGAGCTGCAAGTACCCAGAAGTGGCGTTGAAAACATACTTTGCAAAGCTCGTGGTCCGATATGCAGGTATGAGCGATGGTAATGGTCGATTATGAGGTTTGTCAAATGGTTCTTCCACGGCAGCAGAAAAGGGATGCCGGGATTTGTAGGGTAAAGATGCATTCCGCAGTCGACCTCCTACTCGAATCAAACCTGATGGATCGATGAAGGGATTTAATCGCTGCAAAGAAGGAGAGCACGGTAACTTCTTTGCTAACAACTGGAAATCTTTTCCG
The DNA here is from genome assembly GCA_024449915.1 of Sweltsa coloradensis. Lineage (NCBI taxonomy): Eukaryota > Metazoa > Arthropoda > Insecta > Plecoptera > Chloroperlidae > Sweltsa > Sweltsa coloradensis. The sequence continues at coordinate 229,890 of JAMZAV010000006.1, read as the reverse complement.
AAATGATCTTGCTGAACTTGTTTAATCCATAGTTGGGATGCTTTGCGTAGCTCGGTTAGCGTCAATGTTCCGTGCAAACGGAACGTCACTGATGATTGTGCGTTCCTTGCAAATCTTAAACACCAAGCTGTAACGCGCTGGAGGTTAGTCAGAGTGGAGAATCTCTCCAAAACATCGGACGCAATGGGTGCATTCGTCGTTACCAACATGTTGATGAAGTTTTGACTTCGGGAATGTCGCAAGGCTGTAGGCAGGGTTTACAGTTGCAATGGGCCATTCTTCTTGTTGGGACGACAACCATATTGGACCCCTCCACCACAAGGGATGAGTGAGTAGCTTTTTTGGAGTTAGCCCTCTGCTGGCGCAGTCAGCTGGGTTATGATGTTTTTGAAACATAATTCCATATTGACGGTTCGGTTGCCTCAAGGATCTGGACGACAGGGGTAGACACGAATGGTTTCAACTTAATGGAGGCGTACAAAAGCCACGCCAAGACTGTGGCCGAATCGCAAAAAGCATAGGTACCGATACAATTGATCTTGATGCTGAGTATGGGCATGGCATACTGCAGCAATTTTGAGAGGACCCACGGCTCCGCAAAATTCCAGGCGAGGAATTGAAAGAGTTTTCAATGGCGCTACCTTTGATTTTCCCTTAGCCAAGCTTACATTAGTGTTGAAATGAGAATCACTGTGTGAAGGTAGATCACTGCAGAGTAACCTTGTTCCGAGGCATCGCAGAATCCAACTGGGTTTGGCTTTTAGTTCGGGGGACGAAAATATGAAACGTTCGATTCTTAGTTTTGCTAATTCGTCGAGTTGGTTGCAAACACCATCCACTGGTCGTGAATCGCTTGAGGTATAGGATCGCCCCAAAACCGAGCCCAAGGGACCACAATTTTTGGATAATGCATTTGGCAGTGAAGACTGCTGGTGTGACCCAACCCAGTGGATCATAGATGCGTGCGAGTACGGACAGTAATGCTCGTTTGGTGTGAACGTCATTTTTCATAGAAACGTTGTATGAAAATGCGTCCGCCTGTGCATCCCAGTGGATGCCTAGAAATTTTCACAACTGAATCGTCAGGAGAAGTCAATGCAAGATAAACCTCCCTGTCTATCAGTGGGACATCATCAAGAATTTCCGGGCAGTTGCTGCTCCATTTCGCAGTTGGAAACCGCCTGGCTTGAGGAGATCAAAAAGTTGATTTTTAAGGAAGAGCGCCTCTTCAATTGAATCTGCTCCAGTCAATAAATCATCAACATAGATGTCCTCTTAAAGAATCTTTGCTGCATCCGGATACTTTGCACCTTCATCTCGAGCTAGCTGATGAAGTGTTCTTATAGCCAACCAAGGGGCAGATGAGACTCCGTAGGTAACGGTTTTTCAATTCAAAACGCTTTATGGGGGAGTCAGATGAACTCCTCCATAAAATATGTTGGAACACCCTGTGCTCTGGTAAAACAAAGATTGCCGATACATCTTGCAAATGTCAGCCGAGAATAAAACCCGGGGTGCATTGGAATTTGAGAATAACATCTGTTTTATCGGCTTGAAGCTTTGGTCCTGTATGGAGGATATCGTTGAGCGATCTGTTGCATGAAGCTTTAGCAGATGCGTCAAATACAACACGTAGCTTAGTAGTAGAACTTGACAACTTGAGAACGGGATGATGAGGAATAAAAAACTGCGACGAAATTAGAAGAAGAGGACACCCTTCCATGTGTCCCAGATCTTCATACTCCCGCATGAACTCTGCATAAGGTTTCTGAAGTCAGGGTTTTCGAGTAAGACGACGTTTTAAGTTGCTGGAAGCCGAGAAAAGTGCCCGTGGATAGGAAAACGCCTAGTGTAGGTGCATCTTCTTTAAACGGGAAGGGAACCACATACCGTCCAGTGTTATCACGATAATGACATTTAGTAAACAACTTCTTCACAATAAATGTCAGCAGGGTCAACGGCTATCTTGGCTTGTGGAGGTTCTTCAACTTTCCCCCACCTCCTCATGTTGAACTCAAGTGAAGAATCAACTGAGGCTAGCAACGTGGTGACAGTGGGAAGCGATCTCGATGGAGAGGGCCATCCTACCCATGATGACCCAGCCGTAAATACTAAGAAGGGCGGGAAAGGGTACCCACTAACCTTGGGACCAATGAAAACTCCGGATATAAGTCGGCACCAAGAAGAAATCAATAGGTCCGGGAAGATTGAATTGTGGACAGCCAAAATTAAATGTTTAAATTGGGCGCAGGAAGAAAGAGGAACGTGAATAACCGGCATGTTCGAGGTAATGGTAGACAAAACGATAGCATCTGTCATCAACCTAGGATGATCCGAATCTCTAGGCTTGATTGTACAACTGACAACTCCCGTGGTTTGGACACATGTCTGACTTAGACCAGCAATGTTACTAGGGGAGGGGAGGGAAAAAGCAGCCCAAGACGTTTTTGCACAACTTGAGGTGATGAACGACGACTGACTCCTGAATCAATAAGAACTCTTACCGGTTGGTAAAACCAAAATTGTCCTTGCAGTGAACAACAGCTGTACCTAACAACACAGGGGTGGAGGCTACCGGAGTGGCGAGGGCATGGCACGATGTACTCGTCGAGGTTGATGACCTCCCTGTGTCAGAACTTGAAGGTGATACAACATTTGGTTCATGTTTGTTTGGCTACTAGAATGCAGTAGCGTGTTATGACGATAGTTGCATTGTAAACACGACGTGTTTGAAGGACATTGCGTTTTCATGTGCGGGGTTTTTTAAGCAATTGAAACATAAACGTAAAGATCGCAAATCGATCGTGGCGTCGACTAGGATCAAGAGCTAAAAACTCAGGACATTTATAGATAGAATGTTGTTGCTTGCAGCACGGCAAGATTTTGGTAGTGGGTTTTAACAGCCGCCACGAATGAACGACCCTGAACAACTTTATTATCAATGAATGTGATGGCCGGCTAGATTGCGTAGGCTTCACAGAGGGAGACTTATAGGAAGTCTTTGTCAATGTTTGATAGTTCAAGGACTTTAACATGACCTTGAATAAAATTCATCAAACTGTCATAACTTGGTATGTCCGTCAAATTTCAATTGCATTTCAACAGCTTCCGAGTTGGTCGGTCCAAGTTGTGTAATGCTATGTTAATAATACAAAGTCACCTAAGTCAGGAATGGGTTTTGGTGACGAAGGGCTACGACGCACTCTTGAAAAGTTTCTAGAAATGAGTTTGTCCCGATAAAGACTCAGACGTGAGTGCTTTAAACTCAAACATTTTGTCTAGATTTAGTGGCAAGGACTCGTTTGTTGTGGTATTTCTCTATTAGAGCTTGCCAAACAAAATTTCGTAATTAGCATCTGTAATAGGCAGACTCAATACAATGCTTGTAGCCGGTTTCCCCCTTACTAACGTGATAAGGTATTGGGAAACGCTCTATGTTCGTAAGTGACTCATTGTCATGGATTAAGCAGCGATAAGTATCGTAAAATGACACCCCAATGTTGATAGCTGCCATCAAACGTAGGAATATTTATTTTGGGTAAACGAGGGGTGTGCCTGGCATTCCCCGCTGATGTTGCAGTTTCCGTAGTCCCTTTAAATGACTCTGCAAATGGCCTTTACCTCATAATAAATATCGTCGAATGATTCTAAGACTTTTTGAGTCAACAACAGTCCCCAGAATCAAGAAGTAATTGAGTTTCAACGATTTCTGCGTGGATTTTGGTGAATTCTTCGGAAATGTTATCGATGTGTTTTTAAATCTCACTTTTAAGGTTGTTACTTTGGTGAGTTTCCTGGTATTTCCTTAGTTAGGTCAAAGAGCGTTTGAAGCTTACGAATTCTCGTTGTTACGTACATCGAGACTGGCTAATTTATTTCAAGTTTAGTTTTGAGTGCTTTCTCGGCCATAGTTAAAAGTGACAGGACAACTTACTTAGGACACTAAATACAAAACAAAAGCGATAGCCCTGGCGCTAGATCGCCTATCAAAAGAGTGGAATAGAATCAAGACAAAAAATTAACAAAACCCAATCAAAATGCTAGACTAACGAACCTTGATCGGGCCTACGGAGGACCGAACTATGTCTATGCAGGGAGACATAATAAAGAAAGTAAAAATTTTAAAATAAATTGTCGCCGGAGGTTGGGGTTAGGAGCAGTAGAGTTTAGGAATGAATGTTGTTGTTTAGGAAGCCGCACTCACCTTAAAGTCACTTGTTGGTCAAGGCACAGCACAGCTCGGCTTGGTTGGTTCCGTTGTCTTGACTTTTCCACTAAATAATAATTTTAAACTAATAAACACACGATGTGGTCTACACACCACTGTAGCTCGGCAGTGAATGGTGCGCCTGCCTAGGGCGAATGACGCGAACTTGAACAATGTCAGATGATTTAATGACGTAGTTGTCGGACTGGTTTGTACTACAGTTTATATTTGCAGTGCGGCGTAAGGATATGGAAGGGAGGGAAAATAGATTCAAAATTCTAATCCTAAACAGAAAGAAAAAAGTTGAAAAAGTTAGCCAGAATCCATAGAATAAAGGTTTCAATATGAGTTTTTTGAGGTTTATAATAACAATTAATAAGTTACAATAGAAACTTGACAACAATCACCTACAATGCATTCAAAAAGCACTTGCAAAGGAAAAGTGGTCCTACGCAAACTTACAAAAAAGCTCATCCATCAACGCGGCGGGACTTAAGCGTTTTCCTAGTTTAAAACACCGGTCTCTAGTTGGACATTATAGTCCATGGTGTCTGCGCCAACTAGTTGCTTGGTCTGCATTAAATTTCATTTATCCCACTGAAAATCAGTTGTGACCAAGTGGGCAGACTCTAAAGATGACTATTTGTATTTATTAGACGAGGGAGCGAAGCGACGGAGTCTTACAACGCAAGTCAAACGGTACAAGATCGTTTTTTGTCGGTGAGTTCGCTCCTGAACGGCCAAACGTCTAAACAAATTGAGCTGAAATTTTAAACAGACATATATGTACCAATCCTCAGGATGCAGTTAACATTTTGAGCAAAATCCGTTACGACTTAAACTCACAAAAAATAATTGGATGAGCGTAGCAAGCGTAGCGAAGATTCCATTTCACTACACTGGAGAAAAAAATCCGGAATGTTTTTCTTTTTTTCTGTTTGTATTTTTGTGTGTCTGTTAACACGATTCCGGCTAAACCGATACTCCAATTGCGATGAAATTTTCTGGAGACCTTCGAAATCTCTGAACTAAGAACTGCCACGTTTTTAGCGTAATCGAAAAATTATTTCTCATGAAAATCGTAATTTTACGATTTTTTTCGATTTAAAAAAAATTCCTTCGACTTTCGACTACATGCTTTATCCGATCACACAACTTTAATTTTATGAATTAATATATTCGTGTAAAATTTGTGCGCAATCGAATAATTATTTCTTATGAAAATTTCAATATTACGATTTTTTCCTTTTTTTAAATTTCGATTTATTAGAAAAATTACAATTTTAAGTTAATTTTTTATATTGTTTAATTTAATTTTTAAAAAATCTTCAAATTTTTTCACAGAACAACAGAAAATCCGCATAACACATGGCAGCTCAATGCACCAATTAAGCTCATCCAACAACGCGGCAGGACCTAGTAAATTGAATGTTGGCTGAGAATGTCACATTTAATTTAACGGCAATGTCTTTTGTTTATTGGATGAGCGTAGCGAGCGAAGCGAAGATTCCATTTCACTACACTGGAGAAAAAAATCCGAAATGTTTTTTTCCCTTTCTGTTTGTATTATTGTGTGTCTGTTAGCACGATTCCGGCTAAACCGATACTCTAATTGCCATGAAATTTTATGGAGGCCTTCGAAATCTCTGAACCAAGAACTGCCACGTTTTTGAGCGCTATCGAAAAATAATTTTTTATGAAAATCGCAATTTTACGATTTTTTTCGATTTAAAAAAAATTTCTTTGACTTAAAACACCTACATGCTTTATCCGATTGTAATGATTTTTTCACAGAACCTTAATTTTATGAATTAATATGTTCGTGTGAAATTTGAGCGCAATCAAAAAATAATTTTTCACGAAAATCGCAATTTTACGTTTTTTATTTTTGTTTTACATTTCTTTGACTTATAACACCTACATGCCTTATCCGATTAAAACGATTTTTATACAGAACCTTAATTTTATAAATTAATATATTGATTTGAAATTTTAGCGCAATCGAAAAATAATTTCTCATGAAAATCTCAATTTTACGCGTTTTTTCGTTTAAAAAAAAATTACGCTCATCCAACAACGCGCCTGAAAAAGCGTTTGCGAAGCTTCCTAGTAAATAAATCATGTTTGCATGCAGTGACCAAGGTGTATCAAATGTTACACGCTCAAGGTTACCCAAAATTCCGCTCATTGAGTACACCTTGCAATCATTAAGCGAGCGAAGCGAGCGTTTCCATTTGACTCTGCCGGAAAAATTAGTCACTGGTTTTGTTTTTTTTTTTGTTTGTTTTTTTTTTTGTTTGTATGTCTCGCGATAACGTTCGAACGGAGGCTCGGATCGAGTTGAAATTTTGACCATCCGCAAGCTTTGTTCTCGATTGAATGCCATTAGTTTTGTGGCAAAATCGTTCAAAAAGTTAAAAAGTTACATTAAAGTTAATCGAAAGTTTTTTTTTCAAACTAACCGGCGACAAAATCTGAGATAGCCAAATCATTTAGAATGTCCGTCCGGTCAAGAATATGTAAATTTTATTTTGATCCGATAAGTAGTGTAGATGGAAATTACATTATAACAAAAGTAACGTTGCCATGGCAACGAAAAGACGCGCGAAGTTTCTATCTAATACACTGCCACCTAGAAGTAATCAAAATACTTTCGAGAAAGCAGTCTATTATTTGTCACCAAAGAGTTTAAATAGTTTTCCCAAGGAGTCAAGTTCATCTAGATGGCGGTGGATTTTATCAACAAAATAAAGGTTTTTCACACACGGGTTTACCCAAATACCTTGGCAATAATAAATAATATTGGAAACGCAAACGCCATAAATTTTATGTGCAATGTGGGTCTAGCTATAGCACGTGCTCGCTTATCAACGCGTCCAACTGAGCGTTTCCTAGTTAATTGTTAGACGAGTGAGCGCAGCGAACGTAGTCTACAACGCTACTCGATCGGTCCTTGGTCGTGATTAATTTGTCTGTTTGTTAAATGTTAAATGTTAAATGTTAAATGTTAAATGTTAAATGTTAAATGTTAAATGTTAAATGTTAAATGATAAATGTCTGTCTGTCCGGGCTCATACGGCCGAACGGCCAAATAGACTGAGCTGAAATTTTAAAAAGACATCCGTGACCAGGTAGATGAGAACTGCTAACAAAATAAGCACAATCTGTTGCGATTTAAACCTACAAGAAATAAAAAACTGAAAAATACGTTGAAATGTATAGAAATTATTTTAACGACAATGGTTTTCATTTTGAAATACTAGGAAAACGCTAAAGTCCCGCCGCGTTGATGGATGAGCTTTTTAAAGGTTTTAGTTTGCGTGGGATATCTTTACTTTTGCAAGTGCTTTGTTTTGCTGCCTACGAATTGAAGGTGAATGTTGTCAAGTTTCTTTTGTTTCTTGTCAATTGGTATTATTTACCGTAAAAAACTTGTATTAAAAGCTTTATTTCTATGAATTCTGGCTAAATTTTTCCACTTTTTCTTTCAAAAGGTAATACATAACCATAACCTTAATGTCCATGTATAATATGAACGTTGTAGCCCCAAACGTTTGGTCAGAATTGGCCCAAATGGCACGAAAATATCGCACAAAAAGTCAAAAAACGTATATTAAAAGCTTTATTTCTCTCGATTCTGGCTAATTTTTTCAATTTTTTCTTTCAGAAAGCAATACATCACCATTACCTTAATGTCCATGTGAAATATGAACGTTGTAGCCCCACCCGTTTGGTCAGAATTGGCCCAAATGGCACGAAAATATCGCAATAAAAATCGAAAAAAATCGTAAAAGTACGATATTCATAAGAAATATTTCTTCGATTGTACCCAAAAACGTGGCAAGTCTAAGTTCAGAGATTTCGAAGGTCCTGGGCAAAATTTTTATCAAGATCGCATATGCCGTTTGCCCGGTAAAGAGCGAACAAACAGACGGAAAAAAAAAAAAAAGAAAAAAACTTGAGCTTAATTTTTTGGGGGGTCAGTGAAATTTAAGTCTTCGCTCCACTCGCTTCGCTCGCTACGCTCATCCAAATATTTTTGTTTGTTATTTACCTGGCTGTGAAATGCTGTGTCCATTCAAGGTTAATCGAGTGTTGGACGTCAAGGTACCCCCAAATTCCGCTCGTAGATTGAGTAAACCTTGCAATATTTTCACGTATTTCGTACTGGCTATGTTTTCCATAGTATTGTCACAGATAATGGACTACACTGCGTTATATACATTTCAAAACATGTTAAATAATTTAAAAAATACAATCCAGAAATTACAAAATCTTTCTCGACTATTGAACCTACGTCTCCCACATTTCGGCTATAAGGGCGCTTTAGCCAACTCGACTAGGGAAACGCCAAAGTCGTTGTTAGACGAGTGAGAGAGTCATGTGTTGAGTACGCGGGAACATTTGCATTTAAGTTTGATTATTATATTCGTATAAATAATAGGGTATTTAAGTTAAGGTCTTAGTTTAGGCCATAATGCTCCACTGTAGCCTATGATAGGCTAGGGAGGCCTAAGGTAGGGGGAAGAAAAGGAATGTTACCGGGTGCTCAACACATGGCTCACTCACTCGTCTAACAACGACTTTGGCGTTTCCCTAGTATTTTGCATTGGCTATATATGTTTTCCATACTATTGTATGCATTTCAAAACATGTTCTACTAGGAAAGCGCCAAAGTCGCTGTAAGACAAGTGAGTGAGTGAGCCATGTGTCGAGTCTGGGAACATTCCATTTCCTCCACCTACCTCCCCGTCTGGGCCCGGGGTAGAATTGGCCCAGAGCATGGCTCTGCTAATCGTAAAAGGCGATTCAAGAGAAAAAGTCCACCTCGCAAACATCAGCTAGAAAGAGCGGAGTATCTTACTCCCCAAAACTAGAGGCGAGCTCTGGCAATCGTCGTCGGGGACCATGTCCCCTTCCCTTGACGACCCCCCGTCGACGAAAACAATGACACAACGAACGATGACAAAGACGATGACGACCGCGACGTGAGAAACCCCCCTTCCTCCACTTACCCGTGGCTGGTTCTGACCAGCATGAGAGAGTGGTGCATTATGACCTAATGGTTGACGCGTCCTTATCCAAATAAACCAAAAATCCTCCACCTAACTAAGGCAAGATTCAGCATGGTTCTTTCCTCCCTAATTTTTTTTTGTAGGTTGCCCGCTGTAGGGTATACACATGTGACCCTCTTTAGGTGACTTACTAGGTATAATGCGGATAGGACAATTGTGAAGGGATGTCCGAGGACTATTTGAGAGGACTCAATCCCTTGCATTCGCATTAACGACTGAGGAAAACCGCGAAAAAAAACCTTCAGTCAGGATTGCCGGTCTCGACGGGATTTGAACCCGGGACCTTCAGAATCAGAGTCGAGCGCTTAGCGCTCGGGCCAACACTGTCGGTTTTCCTCCCTAGCCTATCATAGGCTAGAGTGGCGCATTATGGCCTTACAGATAACGCATCCATATACCAACTAAACTCAAAACCCTTTCGTTTATACCTTCTTATATAATATCAATCAACTTGAATACAAATGTTCCCGGGTACTCAACACATGACTCGCTCACTCGTGCACGGCGTTAGTTTTTTAGCTAGTTAGTTAGTTAGTTAGTTAGTAAGCGACAAGTTAGTGATGAATCGATGTGCACTAGTGCATCATAATTACTCATAAGATTTTCTTGGCGTCATAGATGTCGAACAGTGCGATTGCCTTTAGCAACGGAGCCTGCCTTTTTGTGTATTTTCGAACACAAGCGTCTGATAAAGTCAAGGGTATAGATTTAATAACTCCTACTACTTACCGTACTTATTTGAGATACTGTTTGGCATAGATTACCCAGAAACCCAGACTCAGAAATGAGAAAACATGGGAGTATTTCGGAAAGATGACTATCGATGTACGCAGATGGCATGTTGTTTTGGCTCGGTAGCTCTAGGTCGTTTTGGTTTTCTAATACTTATTTCTTATATTTTTATTTTAAATCCGCATGCGGTATCAGTATCACTACTTTTTTTTTTTTACTTTTGTTGTGGTTAACAAAAAATCTTATATTAATTGCGTAAATCAAACATCATACACGAATAACACCATTGAGTAATAAGTTATAGCGAAACTTGAATGCAGCTGCAGATGACATTTAATACAAAAGACTTTGCCTGACTTTGTTTTTTATTGAGGCATGTGAAGGTTGAAGGTTGAAATTGTCCGAAGTGTCTGAAGACTCATGTAATTTGATTAGGCCCTATGCATATTTTCCGTTAAAGGACGACACTAGGCCTACATTATAAACTAAAACAAGAGGCATAATGAAAACAGTGAAAGTAGGCTTCATGATTTTACATAGGGGTATATAATAGGGGCAGCCCCGACATGGGTGTTTCTGCACACTTTACTACACCTCCCACAAAAACTTTTCTTTTTTTTTTAAATTTTGAAAATTTTGTATATGATGCCTTCCCATCCCATACAGGTCTCTTATAGTTAACAGTTCCACTGCCTTCTTAATAATAAGAAAAATCTGACTTTGTGCTGTATGATTAGATTCTGCGGAGGTGTGTTCGTCGCTCACTCGTCTAACAACGACTTTGGCGTTTTCCTAGTCAAAGTTCTGTCTACCTTTTTCATGAAAATGCACAAATGATAATAGTGTAAAAATAATCGCAAAGTATCTTTTGTTTAACTATATTTTAAAATAAACGTCAACTGCCTGGCAGAGGCGTTGTTCAATAGTAATTGATTGCCATGCTTCGAGAATCGAAACGATCTTGGCTCTATTTTTCTCAATTTTCTCTTGATCAGACTTAATTTTTGATATGATAGATACTAATCAACTCAACTTGAAAAACAAATTTGTTTCGACCAATGGCATCAATAATAAATAATCAATAATCAATAAATCGGTATTGTTAGCCACTTTCAAAGCCATTTATATTATAATTAAGTTAAGGTATGATCGATATCGATCGTTTGAAGGTACATATCGACGAATATTCGAGAGTCCGTTTGCGTTCCCAGTTAATTTCAAATCAACATAAATCTTACCCTTAAAAGTTAAAATTTAATTATAAATCTGTCAGAAAACATTCACTTTTGTTGGGACATCTGGCTCATTGGTGGACAAGCCGGGTCGAGAAACATTACAAAATGCAGTGTCGAAAAGAGTCAATAGTTCTCTTATATGATCGTCACGCTATTAAAAAAACAAAGTCTACATTGTTTTGATTGAGACGAGTATAGATATTTCACTTTTGTTGTTATTCCACCCCAGCTGCCATATTATGTTTTACATACATTTTCTAAAAAATAATGTCCACTCATACTATTTAACTTTTACTCTGTAAGGTTATTTTCCTGACTGATTGTTCAACCGAATTGCATGCTCCATGAGTAACAGCAATCAGCGGCAATGGATAGTTCAGATAAGTTGATTATCTCAGGCCATAAATAAATATGGTTTATAGTATAGGCGCAAAGTGTATGATTTTGGGTCTCGTAGGCTATTCGTGGAAGAATATAGCGGTCAACGGCATTATATAAAGGTATGTATAACAATGTTTTTGGACATGGGTTACATCGTCGCAATCACTGCAGGTGCCGTCGGCGGCGTCGCGACGCCTTACATACGTTTTGGCTTATAACTCTCTTACCGTTCATCACACAGAAAATATCATAGATTCATTTTCATTCAGTTTTGTAATATACATCGATTGGCGCCCATTAACTTTTCAATAATTTTACAATTGTAATTTTTTTATCAATAAAATAGTACAAAAACGAGATATTAAACCAAATTAGTGTTAATTACTTATGGAGGGGGCACCCTGACCGGTAAACCATATTCGTCATGTCCTTATATTACTTACATTCTGGTTTGCATGGTTTACTTCTTGTGGGGAGCGGTGAGCGCAAGGAGGGTAATCGTGCTTACTTTGAATCATACTTTATTATCCTCTCAAACCACTACCGAGGTACCCACTTTCATTACTACCTCAATCATACTTTCCAACCCTCTATGTGACCTGTGCCTCTGTTTTGGATTGGGAGAACATAAAATCTATGATACAGATACCATTTACATGCTCAATAAAGATGTGAAAATCGCTTAAACAAGTGGTTGAAATTCACCATCCCACACATTTTTACCTTAACATAACTATGTACACGAATAGAAAGTTTAAAAGAGACTTACAATCCATCTTGGGCCATCTTCATCTACATCTGATGATGTATCGACCAACGTCTCGGGTACAGAGTTCAAACAGGTGTTATCCTCGTCTTCGGTTGTGCATTGGCATAACTCGGTACATAGTAATCTGTGGGATTTACAGCTGCACCGCGATGCACATCTTGATTTAGAACAGCTGCATTTTACAAGTTCTATAATGGCAGTTGGCGCAGGAGGTATAGTGTTGTCATTCTGGGTTGAAAGTCTCGCGAATTATCATTCTCCAGCATCCATCCGTAGTTTTCTGGAGGCAAATGTTCGGGGTTGGCGATATTGTCGTTGTTCCAGATCCAGGACTGATGATAGAATACTTTGATGTAATGCTGCTTTGTAGGGGGAAGTTTCGAAGACTCACAACCCTTTTTGTTGAACATCCACCAACGCAGGTCAGCAGTTACTTTGAGCTTTGTCAATGGAGAGTATAGTTGACAAACAAAAAGTTCTAAGCCAGTTGTAACACATTCTTTGAGCTCAGTAGATTTGCCTAGTTCAGTAAATGCAGAGATGATTTGAGCTTCGGCATTTTTGGTTTATTTGGATTAAGGACGCGTCAACCGTTAGGTCATAATGCACCACTCTAGCCTACGGGGGGGGGGGGGGGGGGGGGGGGAGGAGGGGCCCATGCTGGTCAGAACCAGCCACGGGTAAGGGGAGGAAGGGGGGTTTCTCACGTCGCGGTCGTCATCGTCTTTGTCATCGTTCGTTGTGTCATTGTCATCGTCGCCGGGGGGTCGTCAAGGGAAGGGGGCAAGGTCCTCGACGACGATTGCCAGAGCTCGCCTCTAGATTCGGGGAGTGATATACTACCTTTCATACTAGCTGATGTTTGCGAGGTGGACTTTTTCTCTTGAATCGCCTTTTACGATTAGCAGAGCCATGCTCTGGGCCAATTCTACCCCGGGCCCAGACGAACTTTCAACACGTAAGCTTTTCTTTTCCATGAAATGCACCTGTGTTGTCAGCACCAGTGAATGCATGAAATCCGGGAAGTGCTGAAGCTCTTTCTGGGCCCAATCCATTGTACACCAAACCAATCTTGATACTTCTAAATCTATCTCCACGACCTGTGACAAATAGTGAACTCGTGCACAATTATTGAGGGTAACGTCTGAGTGCAAAGACGAAAACATCTGTATCAGGAGAGAAGATGAGTTGCCTCTATTAAAGTCGCATCTACAGCATGCAGAATCATTTTTGTCTCTGCTTCTTCTTGCGGACTAGCCAGATGTTCGCGAGGTGCCTTTGTAGTTTGGATTTGCTATGACCATGCAAACCCCACTGTTTGTCTCTGATAGTTTTCAGATGCTTTGATGACTTTCGTCGCAAGATAGACTGTATAAGTTCATGTTTTGTGTTAGCGTGTGCTAGAAACTGGCTTAGACTGATATTTCCAATAGGCGTGTTGTCACTAATACGGTAGGCAACTGAAGGTTTGCCTCCTTGACACCCGTCGCGTGTTGCCGACTTTAGTGACGAGGGTATATCATATCCATTGATATTAAACAACTAAAGTAGGCTAGATTAGCAGTCTCCAATACCTCCGGACAGGCGCGAGCGTAACAAATTGAAGCGTCAATCGGCCCATTTCAAGATGACGATTAGGCGTTTTATTTTGATGTTTTTTTAACGCCATAAAGTATTTTACTGGATTGTTTGATATGGTTTTAGCTTGTGCAGCAAACAGCATGGTATTAAACAAACATAAACAATACGAAGTTTTTGCATAAGGGAATTTAGTAGGCCTAATCATTTGGTGTTAAAGGCTAGTATGCTTACCTGTCAACCTGGCGGCAATCTTGAGAACTATTTGTGCTACAAATCGCTCCCATTTGATTAACATGTAAACTGTCATTTCAAGATGGCTTCTAATTGTAACGGAAGTGGACCACCGACTGCTAATCTAGCCTAACAGTAGTTAAATATCAATGATCATATCGATCAAAAACTACGTGCACTTCGGAAAACGATCAATACTTATTTTCTACCCGGTTGGCAAAAAGAATGGCTAGCTGCTCACAAGTCTTTGTCTTTAGTTTTAGGTAGGGATTGAACCTCAGCCATAACATCGATTATTGCTACTGAATGTTGCACTGCAGACTCAAGTTTCCATTTCCTCCGTGTCTTTTTTGCGGGCACCTTCGAGAATAGCCATTGGATTACTCTTAGTTGAACAGTGGTGAAGTGTCTCATCTACAGCAAACAATTCTCGAGGTACAACCGAGAATTCGTAATTACCTATCCCTTGTTTTAGATCTAGCTCGGGTCTTGACCTGTCAACAACGAGAATTCTCATCATCAATGACGATGTTTCTCTCAGTTCAATTATCTCGTTTTTGGTTTTAATGAGAACCTTTTTCGATGCACATTTCCACATCTATAAATTGAAATTATTCATTGGGGCCCATACGCTTACAGTGTTGCAGGCTATGCGCTCCGAAACGAATTCAGAATATTCTTGAATGCCCACTTCATTTCTTCGCAATACATTGTTCACGACTTCTTCTGGCATGACCTTTTTAGTGATGAAATTAGTTAACTCATTGGATTTGTCTTCAAAGGGGTTTGTGTTATTCTTAATTGTTTCCACCAACTTTTGAGTATTCACATTTTCCTGTCTAGAATGCTTTTTTTTGTCACGTTGGTGACGAGCAGAGATGAAAGTGTTTAAGCCAGCTATCTTTTGAGATTCTTTTGACAGTCGAGCCATTTCCGGAGCAATTAAGAAATAGCGAGCACGAGCACCTGGGTTTAGTGTTAGCCCGGTTAGACCTCCATCTACTTTCAGGGTTCGGATAACTTGTTCGAGAGCGTGGTCACCACCAATGGAGCAAAATGGAACTGTGCTGTATTTATTAACTATCCAATTCCCTGATGTAAACTCTTCATATATGTTTGGGGCTGTTTCCTGTAAGTCGCTCATCTCAGGAAGATAAAAAGGAATAACACGAGCATAATTTCGCTTATCGTGCGCAAAGAAGTATTTAACGAGGCTTTCAAGAGATGTCAAATGAAGTTTCCAGTCAGCAGTACGTGCAGCCCGGATGAAAAGAGAGAGCTCTTCAATCATCTTCATGTACTGAACTGCCACTTTAAATAATGGCTGTGTGCATCCCTGAACTTCAAACTTATCTAAGCTGTCACCGAATGTGGACTCTTCCAAGGATTTAAAAACCTCAGTGTGGGCAACCTTACATCACTGCAATCTCCTTCTTTGCAACTGTCATGAACGAGATTTGACAATTTCAAGTATTCTTCTTCGTGGTGTGGATTCTCCTATAAAAACGCTTCAATATATAACGTGTGTCATGCTTGAAGCATTGTTAAATGGGCTTTAACCCCTCTGTTGACATGTTTACCAATCCATAATCTGTTTCACAGTAGAATTACCAAAAATGCCAGACTCCACCCAAAACTGTTCTATTCCACTATTGTCAATATATGTTCCAATGGCGCGTAGCATGGCCATAACAGTATGAAGTTCACCTGGCCGTAAGAATAATATTATCTAAATCATTTCGATGCATTTGCAACTGAAAAAAATGACGAGGATGCTTGATTCTAATTGAATGTGTTCCCCTTAATTATGATTAACCAACCGAATATATTTAATAATATTTACGAAAATGTAGTTTATTGTTGGTTCTGCATATATGTAATTAGATTTATTTAGTTGTCCTCCTTTGTAAATCAGTTTTTATAACTGAATAGGATAGACGTTAAATAAATAAATAAATAAAATAAATAAACTACCTTGTGATCGATATTACTCCTGGTACAATAATATAGAGGTTTTACCAACAACTATTCCTATACGCATCCCATCTAATGGCGTTTTCCATTGGCATGCACTCGGCGAGTGCAGAGATGTCATTGTTGTCAACCTCCACTTGAATAACATCACAAAACTGAACAAATGAAAAGACAAGTGGCAATCCAGTGCGCACTAGGGCACACTAGTGCGACCTGAGTGCGGCCAATGGAAAACGCTATAACATAATGGCTAATATCGATCACAAGGTAGTTCGTTTTTTATTGTTATTAAGGGGAACACATTCAATTACAATCCAGCTTCCTTGCCATTTTGTTGGAATACTGTAAAAACTATATTATTGTGCCAAGTATATTATTGATCACAAGGCAGTTTGGTTGGTTATTTATTATTAAGGGTTTTAGGGACAAAACGAATATAGCTTACCGGTCAGGGTGCCCCCTCCATAAGTAATTAACACTAATTTAGTTTAATATTTCGTTTTTGTACTATTTTATTGATAAAAAATTATAATTGTTAAATATTACTGAAAAGTTAATAGCACCAATCGATGTATATTACAAAACTGAATGAAAATGCATCTATGATATTTTCTGTGAGATGAACGGTAAGAGAGTTATAAGCCAAAACGTATGTAAGGCGTCGCGACGCCACCGACGGCGCCTGCAGTAATTCCGCCGATGTAACCCATGCCCAAAAACCTTGTAATTGATACCTTTGTACGATGCCGTTGACCGCTATATTCTTCCACGAATAGCCTACGAGATACACTTTGCGCCTGTACTATTACTTACCACTCTTGGTTTACTGACGTCTTTACTAGCTTTTACTTAGTTCTTACTTATTTCAAAGTCAGGCAATACATTTAAAAAATGAAAACACGAAATTTAATTAAATTATTATTTTATTTCCAATCATTACATACTCTTCAAATTAATACATATTTAATTGCAACATAAAAACAAAAGCTTCAATTAAGACGTAATACATTCAGTTAATACTTGAAATATAAGGTACCATCCAAATAAGGTAATTCTAAGCTACTCTAAGTAAACGCATGTTATTCTCTTCTATTCTTTCTATCTATCGAAAGAATGTTTCCATTAGTTCTAATGATAAGGATAGAATACATAATGATACAAAATATTAAATAAATATGATACTGTACTTACAGGATGGCTAAGTTCTGGAGGGGGATTATTTTGCCATCACTCTAAATTAATTTAACCTGCCTTCAGTTACACAACTTAGTAACGCCAGTGTTTTGGTATCTAACGTGCAGAATACGTAACTAGGCGGCACCTAAGTTTTAGCTATTTTTAGACAAATATTATGTATTTTATCGTCCATTATACACGTCTGAAACGATTAATAATACATATTATAAGTTAATCAATTAATACAAAAACACATGAAACTTATTTGATATTATTCTTCAGAGTTACAATGAAAGTCACCATTGGATTAAACACTAATTATAAATATAAATTGTATATTATAATATTATTTTTAATAAAGCATAGTTGTAATAACAATTTCTATGCATGATTATTATAATATTTGAATAACTAGACAAACTCATACTCTAACACTATCATGGATAATATAGTGATAAATAGTACACTATTTTTTCTAAAAGACAACATGAATTTAAAGAGCTTAGCATGCATCAACAATAAACGAATCTAACTTTGATATGCAGCTAGGATTCTCAGTTGTTTGTTTGCATATTATGTTTGTACTAAATATGCTCTTACGCTCTATAGAATGTATGTCTTAATAATGTAGGTATGATAGTTAAATATTGGTTAGACCAAAATGTCAAATTAATAAAACGGACGTATAAAGGGCAGGTTATAACGCCCATCCAAGCAATGACTAAATTATTGAAGCCTACAACCTAGTAGAGATTAAAATAATGTTAACGAACTAAATGATTGTTAACGTACTAAATTTAATATATTTATTAAATGTTAAATGAGGATAAGCAATAATATTATAATATTGCGTTTAGAGAAATTAGAAAATGAACAGAGAAATCAAATAATTACTTTTTACCTGCGTTGCATTGTTAGTTTGTCTCTGTGCATTAAACAAAATGGGTTGTGAATGTTTATTTTTACTTTCTCTGATTGCTAAACTATTAATCTGTCTGGTCCGGACGTTGAAATGAATCGGTAACAATCACAGTCAAGTCGGAATGAATTGTAAAAATCATAAAAATGGCAACATATTTGTTGAAAATTTACTTCTTGCTTACATTAAAAATTAAAACCACTTATATACTTCAGCTCGTTATCAATTATTCACAACAAAGTGTGGTATTTTCCAAAGCGGAACATAGTTTATATATTTTATGTAATGCAAAATTGATTATTAATCGTTGAAAAGATGGTTGACCAAACACACTCGATCCTACTCTCGCATTAAATATTTGTTGTTCAAGCACACAATGGTTGTTATTTGAGGGTTGATTTATTACCTCACACCTGTTTGTTTAGTGGCATTTATAACAATAACTAATCAAAAGCTCATCGATGTGGAAACTCTAGTCGTTGAAGCGGCCAGTGAGCTTACATCTGTGTTTCTGCGCTGCCAGCCGGGTTAGGTCGGCTCGCCAGCGCAAAGGATGCTCTGCGCAGGTCTTCCGCGCATCCCTCTTCCAAGAGCTCCGCGTGGCGCTCGGCATCCATCTTGTCTAACTCGTCCTTGGATAAGTGGAAGACGATCCCGGCGCCGTACGCGTCTCCGAGCACGTTAATGGACGTGCGAATACGATCCCTGGACAAGAACAGAACGTTCATGAGCTAAAAGTTACCTGTCAAAACTCAAATCACGCCTTTTAAACATTTCACGAACAAATTATTTAATAACAATGCTTTTTTGTATTCTATATTATTTATGTTTATACTAGGGCCGTGAACGGAGAAAAACTTCTACTGGCAGAAGAACTAACAGGTAATGATGAGTTCCAAATATCTTGTTAACATCATCTTAGTGGAAGGTAAAGTTGATAAGAAATTGCAAGGCCTACTGGTATTGCAGAGAGTTCTTATTAGTTAGTTAGGAAACTGCTTTGAAAAATGAAGTACCAAGAAACTACAAACTTCTTATTATAATCTAATCTACATAAATAATATATTTTGTTCTAGCACTCACGTATGGGGCTGTGACGTGGCCATGCAGTTGGAGGCAAAGTATGTAGGATATTGATTGAATGGATGAGCGTATTGAGCGTAGCAAAAGTAGCGAATACTTCATTCAATTCGATTATCCTGAGTTGCCTCGCATCTGAGGAAGAGAGCTCTCGAAAATGTGCGCACCTTTTTGTACCCGGTAAGTGTTTTTTATTGCGTGAACGTGGTTATTGTTCTTGTGGTCTTTTTATGTCTTAATAATCCTATATCTCCCAGTCGAAGAGTCTTGGTTCTTATAAAAAATAAGTTAGTTTTGTTCTTTTGTTTTTGTAGGTTGTTCGTGTTCTACCAGACCAACGGCTTCTCTGAACATGATGCAATGTTCACGGAATTTCGATATGTTTGAACTTAGAACTGCTTCAGTTTTGGGTACAGTCAAAGAAAATTCTTATAAACACTTTTGTATTTTTTTTGTCAATTTGTTAGCTTTGTTCAAGACAAACGTCTGATATAAACATTCAGGGCACCTTGAAAACCTTTGAACCTGGTATCTGTACAATCAAAGGAATTACTATTACAACTTTTTTTCTATTGTAGGAATGCAGGAAGATCTGTCACAAACGCTCATTCATCAACGCGACTATAAGATACTCACAAGAGCCAGTCGACAGCGAAGAGTAGCGAGATGTCAGATGTGGGCAGCCCAAGAGCAGACAAGACGAGCAACATGGTGATAAGAGCGGCGCTCGGGATGGAAGCTGCGCCAATACTGGCTAGCGTAGCCGTCAAGCTGCACACAAAACATGGTTTAATGTTATCATAATACCAAAGATTAGTCACATGACTAATCTTTGATAATACCCTTTCAATTTCACTGTGGGAAGTTAATCTTTTCGTTGAACGTACGTTTACTTTTCATTCTGAAACATGTTTTTGGTTTTGACACTATTTTAAAAATGTTTTCTTATTTCGAAGATATAGGCCTACAAACATTTTTTTTTTAAATGTATGTACCTACCTCAATTTAAAGTAAACTTCTTTGGGTATTAGCCATTGGAGTGTAAAATAGACCTGACAAAACTTAGTATTTATTGAAGGTGAGATGAACTGGCTACCGGTGAATATAGGCAAGATTTTACTATAATATAACATCAAAGGCAACGTTTGATAAAATTCATGCGTCATTTAGATACAAAGTATGAGATGTTTAAACTTGTCAATTGTCATGTGAGTTCAGTTATAATGCTACGTTGGATCAACGTATTTAGAAAAAATGTGAGTGAATTATAAAGTAATCTTTTGACGCTTAATAAATAACATACTATCAGTTTGAGGTCAAAATTTAATATTTAGTTCCAAATACGTACGGAGTAGTAATACATCTGAATTGTATTATATTCAATTCTGGTTTTGAATTATTAGTACTATTAGTACACTCTTGTGATATTTTTTTAAGGTGGTTAAAGGGGTATTCACCCGTCAAACCCCTAGAATATATTCCATATACAGGCTAATTAGTTAATAATTTACTGAGTAAAAGACAACATTTTCGATTGACTATATGACCTGGGATAAAATGTTCATAAACTTGGTCATTTTCGAGCTAGAGCGCAATTGGCAAAAATATCCCAAATGAAACATCATCGCTACGACCTTGACGCCCAGTCAACTTTGACGATTTTTGTAAGAAAATGTTTTAGGCCATTATTGATATATTCGTTTATCTTTTCTGTACATACGTTCCTTTTTGTTTTTGTAATTTGTGCAACTTCTGAGCGGATATTTTTAATAAGTGCGCAATTTCAAGATAGAATCATTTTAGGATGGCGCTAGTGCTATGCTCCAATATGTATGTGAAACAAAAAATACGCTAATAAAAGTCGATTTAAGAAATTCACCAAAACTCCAATTTTCACACACTACGGTGATGAAACAGTATACAAATTCGTGTAAAATCGCAGTTATTAGATATATATTTTTTAAACTAAAGAATGAGATAAAAAATAATTTTCCGGTTCGTAGCCTCTTTAAGTCATATACCTACCTCACTGTAATGACTTCTCCGATTCCAAGGGGAATTCCGTTCATCTGTGCAATGAAGATGGCGGCGACCGCCTCGTACAGAGCCGTACCGTCCATGTTGACCGTAGCTCCCACCGCCACCACGAAGCGCGTCACTCGCCGGTCTATCTTGTTGTTCTCCTCGAGGCACTGGAAGGTGACGGGGAGCGTAGCGGCGCTAACAACAACATAATATATGTGGATATATTAGAAATAGACAATCATTCCCAGTGGGTTTTAAAGGCTTATACGTTTTGTCATTTTCTGCTTCCTGCAGCATTATAAGGTTAAATTTTGATAGGAAATTGTATTTATTTATGTATCTATTTAACGTTTATCCTAGTCAGTCAAAAAACTGATTTACAAAAGAGGACAACAATCTTATTACATGGAAGCAGACACAACAATGAACTACAGTTAAGTAAATATTTGAAATAGTTATATTACAACAATAATGCACTAACACAATAATTTTGGTAACAAATTAAAAAAGGATATTAAATACAATTAATTGATGAATCAAAAAATAAAATAATAATGATTGTTGGCCTACGTGCCAACGCAGATTTAATCAGTCATGTGGTGTAGATAAGTAAGAAAATGCTTACGTTTTAAAATATGTCTTCTTCATGATAAATGTATACAAATGTGTACATAAGGTATTGATTCATAGAAATTGTCGTAAAAGTTTGCCCCGACTTAGATTTGGAACCTCCGGCTTAACGAGCCTTAGCTCTACCAATAAAGCTACCGGGACTACAGCTTGTAGAACAAACCTTTACCTACTAAATTGCTATCTTATTGTTGTGACAAAATGAATCAAACAGAAGCCTGCCATGCTTCCTTCATAACTGAAAGATCACATGGTTCTGGGTTCAAATCCTGGTCGGGACAAACTTTTTCGACAATTGCTATGAAACAATAACTGCCTTAAGGCGAGGCTATGCTTAAAAACAATGTATTCAAATGTGTACATGTCTATCTATATATATACATGTGCCTCTTAAAAAAAAGAAAAATCGGAGTATGTCCGCGGCGTCTTGATATTTACTTCCCACCGCCCTCTTACCTAGAAGCTGTTCCCAGAGCTGTAACCCACGCCTGCAGCATCCCTTGGAAGAATACAGCTGGGTTCTTGCGAGTAAACGTGTAGTAGATAGCAGGTAAAGTGACGATTGCGTGAAACATCAGCCCAAGAATAACCGTGATCATGTACAAGCCTAGTTGTTGGGCGGTTGAAGCCAAGTTCTCGATGCTCATTATCTTACCGGTGATAAGGCACATGATTCCGAATGGTGAGTACCTGAAATCAAGATAAGAGCTCTGTTACTTTAGTTTGGTTGAGATTTTAATTTTAGTTCAAGAAGACCACAATATTGTGAACATGAGATTTGAGAGTAATATGTTTACATTTCTGAATGACATATTACATATGAATGCCATCGATTAGTTATTCCTGGTCGATATCAAATCATTCCCGATCGATATCAAATCCTGACTAATCAATATCGAATCCTGATCAAATTGATATCAAATCCCGATGAACCGATATCGAGTCTGATAAATCGATATAGGTCCTGATTATTTGATGTCAAATCCTGATTAATCGATGTCGACCCTGATTTAAATTGATATCGAATCCCTATTAATCGATATCGAATCCTGATAAATCGATCTTAAACCCTAAATAATCGACATCGAATCTTAGGTTATTGATATAAAACGTGTTTACCGATATCGTTTGATAACCGATCAACATAATTCTCGCTTTTTTATTAATAAGACTGAAAAATAAATTTGTTTTGATCGATGACATAAATTTATTTATCCGTATTATCCCCCTCTTTCTTAGTTTTTCACATTTATTAAACTTAAGTTACTGCGGAACGATTAGAACCCTAAAATTTTGATAATTCCGAACACTGTTAACAATTATTGACCATTACTTTATTGACAACAAATCCTCGATATCATTATTAAGGAATATCGATCAATAATCGACAATCGTTTAGCATCCCTATAGTGAAAACACTAGAATCATAACCAATAATTCATAAAATCTAACAGTAATCACAGATTTACTGATAAATGTGTATATTTGGTGGAGGTGCCGGGTCACGACACTTCTTCATTGTAAAATACATACGCCAGAAAGGATCACTAATTTCTCTGCATTTAAAGTTTATAATGTAATGCTAGTTAAAATGATCAAACATATTTAAAAGACTTAAGAGTTGATATTAATAGAAATCTCACATCATGACTACCCCAACGAGCTTCATGATGATGTCGTTGAGGACTACGAAGAAGTCGACCATCAGTCTCCCTCGCGGACCCATCTGACCGGCCAGCAGCCCGAACGCCAAGCAAAACACAATCATTCCTGGAACAAACAAGACATTCATTTTTAATACAACCTAGAAATTAACAAATCTACCCCGACAGGGGCTTTAACCCGGGTCTCCCACTTTCCGGGTAGTCGTGGTGATGATGTACAACGTGACTGGATATCTTGCATTCTGAATGGGGAGAGGGGGAATCTGGTATTGATCAAAATGTTTATAAAATAATTTTATTTGACTGTGGTAATTCAGTACAATTGTGTTCTTTTTTTGTCATTCATATTTAAAGATTGCAACTTATTAAACATTTCTCGATTTGGCTAGTCGGATAACACTCCCGTAGGTGTAATTGTTAAATTTAATACAATTTAGAAGTAAATCCATTCAGATCTATAATGCAAGTACAATTCAGAAGTTAAATAGTTACCGTCTCGGTGGTCTAGTTGGCTAAGGCGCCTACCTTAAATGTGGGAGACTCGGTTCCGAGCCCCGATCGAGATGGATTTTGTAACTTCTGAATTGTATTAAACATATTAAACTTGTTATTACCATTAATTATCAATAATCATAAATGCAATAGTAGCTAGGCGGATTAGCCTAACAATTAGGGGTTTTGTGGTAGAGGGCTGAATTTTGGACTGTATACTCAGAACAACATTATAAGAAAATTGCCTCGAGGAGCCATGAAAAAATCCATCCGGTTAAGGGGGTGGAAGGGGGTGAAAAAATGGCATTGATCAAATATAAAAAAAATCAAAAATCAAACTAAATTTGATCCTAAGATTACAAAATTATTACATATTGTAGATAAAAGTCCAAATTTTAATAAAAAAAATATATATCACAATATAGTATATATATATAACCAGATTTTGCACCTTTTGTCTTTTTTCACAAATTTACCCACTGTGCTGGGAGGATTAGCCTACCAGTTACGGGTTAAGTGATAGGGCTGTGAATTTTGTCTAAAACACTCAGAATAATGATCTCAAAAAATTGGCCCGAGGAGCCCTCAAAAAAGTTGCTTGCTTAAAGGAGAAAGAGGGGGTGTACTAAAAGGGGTTGATAAAACTAAAATAAAGAAATCCGTATTCAAATATTATATTTACAACGCCATATTAATGTGTATTGTAGATTAAGGTCTAAACTTTAATTTAAAAAATTAAAATTTCACCATATATGTAAATCTGATCAGATTATGCGCCCTTTTCCCATTTTCATAAATTTCCTCAATATTACGAAAGTGTATCGTGCGACCACTCTTTTTGTCACAAATTCTCCTAATATTACGAATTAGGACGAAAACAAAATTTTGTGATGCTTTGGGTACATTTTTACTCAATGGACTTGACCCCATTTTAACAAGCTTCACTCAATTTTAACGAAAGTGTGTCGTGTGACCCCACGTTTTGTTCAAAATTATGCCTTTAATAAGAAAATTATAAAAAAAAGTTTTTTAACACCTTAGGTACAGTTTCACTCAATGGACTTTGACCCCATTTTCAAAAGTTTACTCAATATTAACGAAAGTCTATCATGTGATGACTCGTTTTGTCTCAAATTATCCTAATAATACGAATTAGGACGAAAATAAGATTTTGTCATACACTTTGTCATACATACTTTTGAAAATGGGGTCAAAGTCCATTGTGTGAAACTGTACCTAAGGTGTAAAAAAACTTTTTTTTATCCTTTTTCTTACTATTGGCATAATTTTGAACAAACGAGTGGTCACACGATACACTTTCGTTAAAATTGAGTGAATTTGTTAAAATGAGATCAAAGTCCATTGAGTAAAAATGTACCCAAAGCATCACAAAATCTTGTTTTCGTCCTAATTCGTAATATTAGGAGAATTTGTGACAAAAAGAGTGGTCGCACGATACACTT
Source organism: Sweltsa coloradensis (assembly GCA_024449915.1). Lineage (NCBI taxonomy): Eukaryota > Metazoa > Arthropoda > Insecta > Plecoptera > Chloroperlidae > Sweltsa > Sweltsa coloradensis. The sequence continues at coordinate 204,256 of JAMZAV010000006.1, read as the reverse complement.
TCGTAATATTGAGGAAATTTATGAAAATGGGAAAAGGGCGCATAATCTGACCAGATTTACATATATGGTGAAATTTTAATTTTTTAAATTAAAGTTTAGACCTTAATCTACAATACACATTAATATGGCGTTGTAAATATAATATTTGAATACGGATTTCTTTATTTTAGTTTTATCAACCCCTTTTAGTACACCCCCCCTTTCTCCTATAAGCAAGCAACTTTTTTGAGGGCTCCTCGGGCCAATTTTTAGAGATCATTCTTCTGAGTGTTTTAGACAAAATTCACGGCCCTATCACTTAACCCGTAACTGGTAGGCTAATCCTCCCAGCAGAGTGGGTAATTTGTGAAAAAAGACAAAGGGTGCAAAATCTGGTTAGATATACATATATGGTGATATATATATTTTTTTATTAAAATTTGGACTTTTATCTACAATATGTAATAATTTTGTTATCTTAGGATCAATTTTAGTTTGATTTTTGAATTTTTTTATATTTGAAAAATGCCATTTTTTCACCCCCTTCCACCCCCTTAACCGGATGGATTTTTTCATGGCTCCTCGAGGCAATTTTCTTATAATGTTGTTCTGAGTATACAATCCAAAATTCAGCCCTCTACCACAAAACCCCTAATTAATTGTTCTTGTATTTTCCTTTAATCCGCTTGACTATAGCAACAGAAAGAGCATCATCTCAATGGCAAGCAGTGTTTTTTTATGTAAAAGATAACTAACAACTAATGCGTTGCAAAATATGTTATTATAAATACCATATTTTGCACTATACATGTACTAACTACTAAGATAATAATATATCCAACACAACTCTTTTAAAGGGGCTAAAAACCCCAAAAAATATTTTTTACCACGTGATATATAGCACAATACTACACTAAAATGACAGTTTAAAATTTTTTATCTTGTAACTGTGATTTAACACGATTTTTTGGATTTTTTTGATCCAGAAATTTGCGAAAATTGTTGTTTTGGGAAATTTCTAAAATCGGCTTAAACCTGCTTTTTTTGGTCCACATAGATACTAGAGCATAGTACCAACCAAAAATGCCCTTTTATAACATCGTGTCTTGAAACTGTGCCCCAAAATATACCCTCAAACACGCAAAAATATGCATTCCAAAATCACACCCCATCTTGGTAATCAGCCTATTTTGACCGAACTACTTGCCCAAATTACAAAACAAAATATAGAGAATTTACAGAAAAGACTGTAGAGTACGTCAATAATGGCCAGTTTTTTTTTGGATCAAAATCCTCCAAGGTCACGGGGCATAAAGATGGTCCCCATGTTATTTCTTATGGGGGATTTTTGCCGATGGGACCTAGCTCGAATAATGTCATGTTTAACAATTTTTTGGGAGGTTATGGGGGCCCCAATAATTTTTCTGTTAATTGCTAAATTCATTACTAGTTAGCCTGAATGAAATATATTTTTTGAGTTTAGCGGCTAAATACCCCTTTAAGAAAACCGGTGGAAACTGGTGAACGTTTTTTCTGTGAATTAGTTCATATGTGTATTTCATGATAAAACGCGATGTAGAAAACATTTATGAAAATAAGAATCATATTTTCAAATAATATTTAAAGGGGTATTTACCCGCTAAACTCAAAAAATATATTTCATTCGGGCCAACTAGTTATGAATGTAGAAATTAACAGAACATTTTTTGGGTTCACCATGACCCCTCCAAATATTATGTCAAACTTAGTATTTTTCGAGCTCAAATCGAGCAAAAATCTAAGAAATAACATGGGGACGATCTTTATGCCCCGTGACCTTGGAGGATTTTGATCCAAACAAATATTGGCCATTATTGACGTACTCGGTATTCTTTTCTGTAAATCCTCTATATTTTGTTTTGTAATTTGGGCAAGTGGTTCGGCCAAAATATGCTGATTACCAAGAAGGGGTGTGATTTTGGAGTGCATATTTTTGCGTGTTTGAGTGTAAATTTGTGCACAGTTTCAAGACACGATGTTATAAATGGCCATTTTAGATTGGTACGATGCTCTAGTATCTATGTGGAACAAAAAAAGCTGGTTAAAGTTGATTTGAGAAATTTCCCAAAACCCCAATTTTCGCAAATTTATGTACCAAAAAGTTTTAAAATTTGTGTAAAATCTCGGTTACAAGATATAATTGTTAAAACGGTGTAGTATTATGGTATAGATTATGACGTGTTAAAAAATAATTTTTTGGGGTTACATCCCCTTTAAGTGCTTCCTACGGTTATAACTTTGTTACCTTTGTCAGTTTGCAACATTAACGAACCTACTCGTTTATTGCTGAACTATGTTAATCTCATAAATCAAATATGATCATGAAGCGCGATTAGTTTTTAAGCAAATTGTGGAGGTGCCGGGTACATCCATGTGATTTATTGACATTTTATAATATTTCGGTTGACAATTTTCAAAACGAATTACTCTAATCCATTACACAAAGGGAGTTAATCTCTTATGATCTCGCTTAGCATGCGCCGTTCACGAATGATTTAGCACGCCCTTGAGTGTTTAATACCGTGATTTGCGTCCTAGACATGGTTTAGCAGTGGTGAAATGCATACATCATCGTTTCAGCGGCTTTGTGTGTGCATGTGTTTGCCCTTCACGAGTTTTTCAAACTAGGGTTTAGCAATTTAACAGTAAACTTTATTCCTGAATTATTATAACCGAGCCTGAGATTGTTTGAATAAATTCATAGTCACAGATTAGTTAAACACGTGGCGTATTTATGCAAGAGAAGATTTGCAACGGAACGTTTTACATTTAGCTTCATATTTTCGTAAGATATTGTTTTACGTAGCCTAGAGTGACACTGCACCATGCTAATTTAGGGGTGACAGTTGTATTTTTAACCGCAGTCATTTCAGATTTAAAAAATGAAATATGCACATGATTATGTCAATTTATGCAATTTACGTACGCGTTTACCAAGTTATGAATAATTCGAATTGAATTTCTTTTACTTTTTGACGTTTTATTTACTATATAATACCATTGAGTATATACCATCCTTATGGTTATATACTCAAAGATAATACTGGTAACTTAGCATGTTCCGTTTTAAATACACATGCCTTAGGATTACTAACTGAATGGTTCTAACAATTTGGTTATTGTACCGTAAATACTTTAATCAAATAAGTTTTTATGCATATCAACATGCATCACTGATGCAGAATAATTGACGTAGGTTAAAAGTTTTAGATCCATACAAATAATAATCTTAATTCGTCGTCTAGGCTTGTTTGTATTATAAAATTTTCCTGTACGTTTATTTTGGAAACTATTTTTTTTTCTATTTTCGTAAAAACACGTTTAATATTATATTTATAAAAAAATATTTTGATTCAGTGCAGTTTAATTTCTAATCATCATATTACATTCTTTGATGTAAGTATTTTTTATTATTGGTTCACTTAATTAAAAATGTTTTGTTATTAAAAATATTTTTATTTTCAGACAATCACAAAGGAAGATGCACTAAGCAGAGGTGAATGGATTACCCTACATTGGTGACCGTCCTTAAACAGGTCAGCTTCAGGATGTACCCAGGAGTCTCGTCGAACACGGAGACGTTGGGACGGGAAGCAGCGTTTAACCGCACAGACAGAATACCAAATGATCATCATACAACACCACCGTTAGTTTACGAGCATTACACCCCAACATCTATTCTTAGACGACGGTTTCTGACTGCACAACAGAATAACCAAATAACACAATCATCTAACAAAACCACCAGTAGTTTTAAAACATACACACTCAACCACACAATCTAGTTCTTAGACAGCGTTTCTGACCTCACAGACAAAACCAAATGAAACACATCACAACAAACCACCGTTAGTTTAAGAAAACACCAACCACAATTAAGTTCTTAACGAGCGTTACTGAACCTTAACAGAAGATAACCAAATGAAATCATCATCACTAAACAAGCACCTTATTTAGAAAACACACTCGAACCAACACATCAAAGTATTAACGAGTGGTTTCTGAACCTGCACAGACAGAATACCAAAGTAAATCATACACACAAACAACACCTATAAGAATCATACACCCAACACACTGTCTTAGACGAGCGTTTTCTGAACAGCACAGACAGAATAACCAAATGAAATCAACATCAACAAAAAGCCACCTTTTAAAACATACACACTCAACCACACATCTAAGTTCTTAGACGAGCGGTTTCTGAACCTGCACAGACAGAATAACCAAATGAAATCATCATCACAACAAACCACCGTTACTTAACCATACAAATAATCTTCATTCTTCTGTTCAAAACTTGATGACAAATTATTTAAAAAAATAAATTCCAAAATACCTTTTGGGTAGTCGAAAAATTCCAAAATACCTTTTGGGTAGTCGAAGGTTTTATCCAAAAACACTTATTAAAATAATCAATACCCTTTCTACCATTTAAAAAAATATAATCCACCATTAGTTGCAAGAACCAGAGAGAGAGTAGATTTGTAAAGACACGTTAACTTTTTGTAAAGTTAAATCCGATAAGGTTGACAAGTTATATTAGTTAATGCTTATCATTATTTTAAGTAACATTTTTGATTTCGTTACCATGCAACCAGGTACATTTTGAGTAATTAATTTTGATTTGGAAACGTTTGTTTATTTATGTACTTTAAGAATTGTCTTAAACTTAAACCTTTAATATAATGTTTTATAGACAGCCTGTTCATAGTCTGGATCTTCTTGTTTTCTTTAAATGATCACCGGAAATAGCTTGAGTATCCTATTTAGACTACAAAATGATAATATGCCAAAAACACGTAGCGCGAACAACGATTTTAACTTCCCCTGAATCAGATGTAAAAGCTAGTGCTTTACATTGATTTGTAAATTTAATGGCTACACATTATTTTGCCATCAACCACTACATACAATTTTAAATTGAAAATTGTTTTGATAACGAATTTTCTCTTTTGCGACTTGTATCCATTAATGTTTTCAGTATACCTAAATTGAATGGGGAAAATCGTTTGTCTGATATGAAATCTTACTTTTAATTTATTTGTTAAGGTATTTTAAATTAAATAAAATCGATACACTCATTCTGTTGTTTCTTAAAATATACATTACGTTTGACAGTTTGATACAGTTTTCTGTTTCCTCTTTATAGACAAACAACGCGTCACAATTCGTTGTTAGGCTTTGTCAAGTTAAAATATAGTAAGACGTATGGTAAGTAGCATAGCATAGTAAGTGTAGTGCAGTAAGAAGGAAGAAAATAAGGTTATATAGTTTTGAGAAGACCAACAATATTTTTTGCTGTCAATGCATACTCACATAAATTCGAAAAACTCAAACAAATATGTATAAAACATCACAATTATGAGCTTATGCATGGAACAAAACATAAATTTAAAAATAGTTTTGGCTATCTCAACAATCATTTCAAAACCGATTCGATCCATCAGAAACAAAAGTTGTACACACATTTTTGAAAATTGTATTTCGTGCGTAAAAAGCGTAAGTTCTTAGACGAGCGGTTTCTGAACCTGCACAGACAGAATAACCAAATGAAATCATCATCACAACAAACCACCGTTACTTAACCATACAAATAATCTTCATTCTTCTGTTCAAAACTTGATGACAAATTATTTAAAAAAATAAATTCCAAAATACCTTTTGGGTAGTCGAAGGTTTTATTCAAAAACACTTATTTAAATAATCAATACCCTTTCTACCATTTAAAAAAATATAATCCACCATTAGTTGCAAGAACCAGAGAGAGAGTAGATTTGTAAAGACACGTTAACTTTTTGTAAAGTTAAATCCGATAAGGTTGACAAGTTATATTAGTTAATGCTTATCATTATTTTAAGTAACATTTTTGAATTCGTTACCATGCAACCAGGTACATTTTGAGTAATTAATTTTGATTTGGAAACGTTTGTTTATTTATGTACTTTAAGAATTGTCTTAAACTTAAACCTTTAATATAATGTTTTATAGACAGCCTGTTCATAGTCTGGATCTTCTTGTTTTCTTTAAATGATCACCGGAAATAGCTTGAGTATCCCATTTAGACTACAAAATGATAATATGCCAAAAACACGTAGCGCGAACAACGATTTTAACTTACCCTGAATCAGATGTAAAAGCTAGTGCTTTACATTGATTTGTAAATTTAATGGCTACACATTATTTTGCCATCAACCACTACATACAATTTTAAATTGAAAATTGTTTTGATAACGAATTTTCTCTTTTGCGACTTGTATCCATTAATGTTTTCAGTATACCTAAATTGAATGGGGAAAATCGTTTGTCTGATATGAAATCTTACTTTTAATTTATTTGTTAAGGTATTTTAAATTAAATAAAATCGATACACTCATTCTGTTGTTTCTTAAAATATACATTACGTTTGACAGTTTGATACAGTTTTCAGTTTCCTCTTTATAGACAAACAACGGCACAATGCGTTGTTAGGCTTTGTCAAGTTAAAATATAGTAAGAAGTATGGTAAGTAGCATAGCATAGTAAGTGTAGTGTAGTAAGAAGGAAGAAAATAAGGTTATATAGTTTTGAGAAGACCAACAACATTTTTTGCTGTCAATGCCTACTCACATAAATTCGAAAAACTCAAACAAATATGTATAAAACGTCACAATCATGAGCTTATGCATGGAACAAAACATAAATTTAAAAATAGTTTTGGCTACCTCAACAATCATTACAAAACCGATTCGATCCATCAGAAACAAAAGTTGTACACACATTTTTGAAAACTTTATTTCGTGCGTAAAAAGCTTGGATTTATTTTGTGCTGGACATTAATTGGACATGCATGGAAAATGCCCTGATCGTTGCCTGATCGTCGGTAAAATAGTAAATAAACTATTAAAACTCCCACGAGAGACATTTTGTTAAATTAATTACGAGTGAGAAAATATAGTGTTAGCATTAATTTTGTGCTTGGCGTATGGATAAGAATATTTAATGCGTGCTGGTAGGTAATATGATTGTTGTCTGGATGTGGGTTAAATTGTAAGAATATAAGCTATTTTAAACGCAAGTTATAGCTATGTAAGGGTTAAATTGAACACTAATAACTATCAAAACTGTGGCACATATTATTACAATTCTTGTCTGCCTACTGAAAATGATCTTTATATCTGTATGTGTAGTGCACGAGTATGAACACGGTTTTCTGTTTGTCTAAGCTTATAATAATAATATGCATCACGTTACTGATTCGTTTTAGAATTTATAAAAATGAACATCAAATGTATATTTTAGTTTTTGAAACAATTTTTATGCTTGCTTCAGTTGTATTAAATAGAATGAGATGAACCATTTCCATACATAAATATGATGTAAATAAATAAATTCGTATTTTAAAGTCTACCCACTTAGTCACGTATAAGCTGGACACGATTCCACCCGCGGAGAGCGCCAGAATCAACGAGGTTAATAAGAACAACCATAGAATGTAGCCTATTATGTGCCTCGTTGGTAGGACTGCTCCAAAGAAATGAAACGTTTATTATTTATCTTCGAGATTCCGAAGCATGACTTAAAAACCTTTGAGCTAAGCACTAACCTTTTTGTATGTTGTCTGTACTTGTTGGAAGCAAGCCTGCATCAAGTTGTCGGGAAGCATGTTTCTCACAATATCCAAGATGGCGTCGAGTGTTGAAACCTGGAATTAAAAGGTAAATTATGAAATTAATAAGAGTTGGACTAAAATTATTGCCCATAGAATAGAATAATTATATGCTTACATTTTGAATTATAGATTTAAATGATATTAGTATACAACGCATACGATATTAAAATTTAAAAATATATATATATTTTTAAATTGTTTCAATCTTTTTAATAATATTATGTGCAGATACCCATGTTTTATTCAGTGTTTTCCTTCGTAAATAACATTTTTCTTTACCACTACTTTTTACTTTTTAATAGTTCTGAGATAATCAAGTAAATGTTCTTTATAATTCACCTTATTATTTTAGGCTTAAATTTACTTTTGTTTCCAGTAAAGGTATGGAATAGCTTAATTACGTTGAAAACAGAAATTTAAAAATCACAACGTGTCGGCGGGAAATGAATTTTAAATGTCGTGGACTAAAACTAAAATAAACGAAATATTCCAATGTTAAAACATGGAGATACACTTCTGCCCTTTCAAACCAAAACGATGCGTCTATTTCTCCGCTACAATAATACATAGCTAACTCAAACCCCATAATTTTGGACTTACGCCCTTTCAATAATGAGTGATTCAATTAAATGTTGCATTTTAAATTTTAAATGTTGTGTTGCATTTGTGTTTATGTGAATGAAATAGAACAAAATGCAAGGCAATTGTAACATTTTCAAATAATCTTCGTTTGTGGTCCTAATAAACCTCTGCAGACAAATCTCTTGATTAATTTGGGGTAAGTTAAAATGAAAAACCTAAAATAATGTTTGTGCAGAATGTAGATGAACTAATAATTCTTGTTTGTCCTCAACCACTTCATTTCGCACACAAAAATTAAAATTAAAATTTCTATAAATATTCGAAGTATTGAAATTCAAATGCAAGTCCTACCTTAGTGTCCGTGTTCCCGCCTTCCACGTGCGACTTGATGCTGGGGTCTCCCGGGTGGATGAGGAGCACTAGAATGATGCCGACAATAGCCGCCAGGATCGTCGTTGTGATGTAGTAGGTGAGAGCGCGGAAACCCATGCGGCCTGAAGAGCGTGCGTCCAGTTGTGCCATTCCTGCATACACACATTTAGAATCAGAGGGTATCTTTTTGTACGTTTTTTCGTATACGAAATGGATTCATCTTCAATTCTCTTAATTTTTCTTAATTAATGAAGATTATTGTTGAAATATTTCAAAAATTAAAATAATCTGATTTCATTTATCAAGAAACCACAAAAAATTAGAAGTTTTGGCTAAATTTCACTTATTGGTTTGTGTGTCTTTTCATAATATAAATTGAATTTACTTCCACGAAAACCAAGGGAAACATTTGGTGACACTTCGGAGTATCAAAGTTACGTATTGTGTGATCAACCGAAAATGGCAAAATCTAATAATCAAAAGTGTGTGTCTGTTATTACATGTTTACATGTTTTAATCGTTAAAAAGCAACGTTGTTTTTATTCCTTGATTTTATTTCTCTTGAAATTGGCATTATGTAAGCCCCAAAAATGTTGGAAAAATATGCCTTCGAAATATATTTTTATCACAAGTTTAATTATTTTGAGCTAATAAGAGCTAAACCTTGCCAAATAACAACAAATGTTCATCTCTCGATGTTGAAATACTTGTAACTCACCAGAGATAAGAGAAGAAATGATAAGAGGTAGAATGAACATCTTGAGCATGCGCATGAGAAGTTCTCCCGGGAAAGAAACCAGCATGATGGCCTCGTCCGACGCTTCCGCCAGGCGACCCAAGAACCCGAGACCGAGTCCCACCACCACCCCGGCTATCGTCAGCACTAGCAGCCAGTTGAATTTCATCCATGTCCACACCTGCAACAGTCAACAGGCTGGCATGATGACCTAGTCCGACCCTTTAAATTTATAAAATAAACTAGCTTACCCGTCGAGCGTTGCTGCGACGTATGCCAGAACCCTTCGCGGGAGTATACTTCTCCATATATATATATAAAAAAAAACGTATGTGTCAACTTTCATGGTGATATGTCCAACGGTGTCGAAGTCAATTCTATGGTGAGTCCTCTTTGCAGGCACCGATCACCACGTGGAGGAGTAACAACAAAATGGATAGCTTAGAAACCTTCGCCATGAAAAAATACAATACATGTGCCAAGTTTCATTGAGATCGGATAAATGGTGTAGTCTATATAATATATGAAACGAATGTATCCTCTTTGCAGAACCGATCACCACGTGGAGGAGTTACAACAAAATGGATAGCATAGAAAACTTCCCCGTAAAAAATACATATATGTGCCAAGTTTCATGGAGATCGGATGAATGGTGTAGTCTATTAGGGATGTGCGGTTCCAGGTTTTGGTTTCGGTTCCGGTTCCGGGTAGTAAAGTACCCGATTTTTCGGTTCCGGTTCGGTTCCGGTTCCATCAAAATATGAATAAAAACATGGATTACTGAGATTAACCACTATGAAAAACAAACAATATCTATAAAATTGCCAATAATAGTAGTCTTTTTGATAAAACCAAAATATGTACGTAACAGGACTAAAATATCTATAAAAGTCCAGCGCCATTGACAGCATGTGTGTTAGCTCATAAGCGTAATGAGTGCGAGAGAGATAGCTCCGGCGATGTACCTCGCAGCCAAGGTCGTAGCTGGCTGGGAGGAGGGGAGACGTGCGCCGTACGAAGTGCGCGTTCGATCGAGGCGGCCAGGCTGACTGTTCAAGAAGTTGTGTGGGAAATGTATTGGAACGAATGTATCATCTTTGCAGGCACCGATCACCACGTGTTACAACAAAATGGATGGCATAGAAACCTTCCCCGTCAAAAAATACATATATGTGCCAAGTTTCATGGAAATCGGATGAATGGTGTAGTAATGCATAAAGGACAAACAAACATACATACATACAGATGCACATGCACGCACATGCAGATGTCTGTCTGTCTAGACAGACAGACAGACAGACAGACAGACAGACAGACAGACAGACAGACAGACAGACAGACAGACAGACATACATTCGTTTTTATACAATAGAAGATAGATATATAAATAAATTGTATTTAGAGTCTACCCACTCAGTTATATAACTGATTGTCAGTGGAGGATAGTAAATCAAAGCGACCAAGCTAACCCTGTAGGCCCCGATGCAATCGACGAGTGAGCGATAACCAACCAAAGAACAACATTTTTAATAGGAAATATAGCAATCAGTGGTATGGACAGTTCGAACACCCGCAGATCAACGCCAAAATCAACAAGGCCGATTCAGAACAACTCTGAATTTATTATGTGCTTCGTTGCTAGGACGGCTCCAAAGTCACCGTTTACAAACTCCTAAGACAAAAACTGACGGACTTAAGTCCCAATCAGATGTTAAAAAACTTCTGACTTTGACGGGAATCGAACCCTGAACCATCTGCATTGGAAGCAGATATGCTAACCACAAGACCAACGAGCCACACAAAAGACGTTGGATGAATACATTTTGATTTAAAATGGACGTCGATTTACGGCTCGGAACAGTAGTATGGAAACATTTTAATTCCGAGGCAGTTTTAGTGATAGAGCGTTGTAGATCTATCAATATATTTGTATTGAACCGCAGAAAAACTATTTTTTTATGTTGCTTTTTTTGTGTCCAAGGCCTGCCATGGCCAAAACAAAATGGCCGCTTACTCAAATTGGTATCTGTAATATCTTTGAAAGTATCAGACGGATTACCAATCGATAGGTATTTAGGGTACGTTCCGTATCCTCTGGGCGCGCCCACAACACCTAGTCTTGCCCAAGATGCCCGAGGTTTAACATTGGGCGTTACGTGCGTTGTGATCGCGGCGGCGTTTACGGAATGCTGGGCTCGCCCAAGTTGCGAGTTAGCATGATACGGAACGTAGCCTAAGAAGAGCTACAAATTGTTTGTTTACCATTTTCACGAGAATCGATTTTTTGTTATATTACAAAACTACAAATTTTTACCACACTCGTTATCGATATGGATCTTTTAATTTAAATATGTACTAGGTCAAAAAGCTTTTACAATAACTTAGGTTGTATTTTCAACGCATACTTATTTATGTTTTGAATGAGACCGTGCTTTTAATATTCCGACAAGTATAACCGAACGTAATTTATGTGACGTGACAGCATGTTTAGATGAGTATATGCAACAGGTATGTGATCTTGATGCCTAAACACATTTTATCTATGCGGTATCAGTTGATTCGTTAACCGAACTTTTACGGCCACAAAATTAGAACAATGGAATGGAAGGATAATACATTACTGAAGCACGATCTACACAACAGCATCGTGTTTGATTTCTGAGAGTACAATGTATTAAAACTAAACACAGGATGTTGTTGTCAATCATTTATATAACCCAGTTCATGGCAAACAGATTTGAGTGATATTATACGTTTGTATAAGTTTTTACAAACTCAAATTCATACATCTTGACAAAATAATTTGTCGATATCGTTATATCGATGATTTTGTTTGTAATTGGGCAAGGTAAAAAGATGTGTGTTTATTTTCTACCTTTGATTTAAAGTGTAATACTTTTGTACATAATATGTGCCGTACTTTTGGTACTAACACTCTTGGTAACCATGTAGAGTTACATTTTATTGTGAATAATAAAACGAAACATTCAAAGGTTAAAGCGAAAATAATTTAAATAATAAACACCCCGAATTTTCTACATTTGAACAAAACAAATAGTGTACTATAATTTATATCGCTACAAAAAAACGACTCGGAATGCTTTCTTAAAGTATTGTTACTCGCAACCCCATTGGAAGATCCCAGTCCGGAAATTCACAAATTTTCATGTGGAACAAACACCTCTATAAATTATTATTTGAACTATTTCTGTCACTCATTCGCCGCTTTTGCTTTTAGGCGACAAAAACCGACTTATATTTTCAATCCAAGTTCAGGCCCATGTGTAACTCATTTTAGATAGTGCTAAAAAAGGAAACCTGACTTACTTATCTGAAGTAATTTTTAAATCAAATCCTAATTAAACCGTTCAATCATTATGTTTGTAATGTTTTGAGCGCAAACAACAATACGTTGACCAGCGTTCTACCCCCCCCAACCACCACCCGCCCCCACTCACTCCATCGTACAATACGTACACTGCCCTAGGCGTCATCCGTTCGCGTTTAACAATCACGACCCTCTGGCTAAATAAAATCACCAAGGTTTTTAAATTGAAAACAACTGTCTCTGGAATGTAAATTCTGTGTTATAGGCAAAGAACAATGTATTGGTATTTTCATTTTAGTTAACAAGTGGCGTTGGTTTCTATGGGAACCCGGAGCTAATAAGCATAATCGATTTTATTCCTGAATATTTTTAAAAGGGTAGATTAAAAACAAAAGAGTGTATTTGTAATTCGATTGTTTATTCAATGTTTCATGCGATACAGCCGCGGGCGTCGTATAGAATAATTTTTTATGTATTTATGAAATCAAATGAACCAAGATTAGCCAATCAAAATAACGATGTGCACAGATTCGGGACATATTTTGCATTTCCCTTTGTCCACTCAGTTGTTAAAAATATTTGTCGAAAAGTTTGTTTTGCGTTATTATTAGTGTTATTTTTCAGAATTTTACCTATCACCACCCAGTATTAACATACGCTTAAAGCGTTTCGATACAGTTCAATACATAGGTTAAAGAATTATCCCGCTTGGTCGACCAGTTGTTATGTAATAATATCAATTCGTATGGACCGTAAAAGTAAAAAAAATAAAATAATGGTAAACTTTAAAACCGAGCGAATAGCGTTATTTACTTAGAACATGGTGGTTTCATAAATCAATGAGCGAAGCCCCACTATAGCAAAAATTTTCTGTTCATGCATCCGTCCGTCTATGTGTGTGTGACTGTGTCTCGTCTAAAGATAAAAAAAACATAAATAACAAATAGAATTTCGATTGACAAGTGATTTTTGTTTACACTATTACCTTCTTTAATCCATGCTGTGGGTAAGAAGAGAGTTGCTATATAGATCACCAGAAAGTTTGAAGAATCATGACCCGGCACCTCCACCATCTTTATGTATATTACTCTGTATCATCAATTCATACATCATTGCACATTATATTAACCATTGTTTAGTAGTTATTTATGTTAAGTATTAACCTATATTGTGTGTTTAGTACAATTTGTATGTAACCTATTTTAAAAGTTTGAAGTGTTTTTAATTTTAAATCTTAATATGCAAAATTACATAAATGCTGTATCCAAGTGTTAATAAATGAGTAAACACTAGAGATGTATTGAAATAAGCACCCACCTGCGTGGCCTTGGTCTCGGGCGCGTCTATAGTAACCACGTGGACGGGGAAGACATCTTGTTTCTCGTCGTCTTCCCCGGGGCCGGAAGTCATGTCCGTCCTGAAAACATACGGTTTTGTTATTTTCTATTATTACAACCATTTTGTGTTCTCTGAAGCTAAATCTGTTGCTCCAAAACACAGAATAGTTGCCATATTAATTAATTTTTTAAGTTATATTTTTCTCAATCCTTGTTTAGGGTCATTGTTAATTGCAAAATTATTCCAATTCATCACTTTTATTATTATTATGTATCTATTTGCAACAGGCAATGTAGCCCACTAGTGCAAATTTAATAGAGAAGGGAGGAGGGGAAACCCGGTACCGGCACATAGCCTACTCCTACCGAAAAGTACCAAGGGGACCAACGGCTTTACGTCCCATCCGAAAGGACGGTGTAACTTTTGACAGTCATATAGGTTCCTCCACTAACCCGGACTGCCGAGCAGACGGCGCCAAGGAGAACAAAGCTGTCACACAAGCTTACGAACCCTAGTCTGCTCTAGCCAGCGATATACGTGTGTTTCAGGGCAGAGCGGCGACCCACTCAACCCCTGACCACGCCCGATGTTGCTTAACTTCAGTGTTCGAGTGGGAACTGGTTAAACGACCGCGGCTAAATCGCTGGTTTGTGGAATGTACATTATTGTTCATGTAATAAACAATTTTAGAATTAAAACAGTAGGGCAATAGTGAGGTTCTTTAATATCCCATACTTTTGATATGATCTTTGAAATGCAGCTGCATAATATTTATATTGGCATCAACTGACTAAAAATATTGGCAAGTTAATTTGTCCAACACCATTAAATTTAGTAGAAGTATTGAATTACCGCTAATGACACATGACTCATGAGATGGATGCAATGCGGACTTACGCCTCTTTCGCATTTTCTTCTTTGTTATGGGTGGAGTTCTTGAGCACGTTGATGGCTCTGCTGACCGCTGACAGTTGTCCTTGTAGTTGCTGACCAAGGGAAGACATCCCCCGCCAGTTTCAGGCCCACCTCCCTGGACCACCTGAAAGATCATGAATTAGTCGACACAGAAGGAACATTTTCAAACCATCTTTTAATCTTTGGTACTCAAATTTAACATTTAAGAGCATTTTGAAATATCAAAATTAACTCGTTGTAGAAAAATAAAGCTTTTGGTACTCTCTTAAAAAATTGTACGAATAGGCTTTTTTGCACCTGAAGTGGACGAATACAAGTTGATATGAACAACAAGAGGTCGGTGGCGCGACTTCTTGCTGTGCGTTCCCGCGCCAGTCCTTTTCACCGCATGTTCCAATGTGGCAAAAGACTTACTGACGCTTGTTGTTACCTAAGAAAGCAGAGTAATGAAACTTTATTTTTCTCAAATTAATTTGTTCAAAATATGAATGAAACAAAAATCTGAACACACTCAAAATATCAGTGCGGTAAAATATTACAACTTTTGCAGGAACACTTTATATGAAAACAAAACTGTGATGCTTACTTGCTAATACGATTACCCAAATAAAACATATTAAGTTGATTTATTACCTATTACAATACATACATCCTTGGGTTGTGATTTTTTTCTGTAAATGGCCTCCTGCCGTTTACTGTAGGCCGCGATCAATAACAAAGCGCATACATATTATATTATTTAGAATAAAATTTGAATTTTTACTAGCTTTAAACATTAGCTTTTCAGTACCTACTTAAAAAAAGTTGTCGAAAATAATAATGAGTTTTTTTTTTTTTTTTGAAAAATGTCTTAGTCATAAGACATTGTGAAAGCAACAACAATAATTGCTTATTTGTATTGTGATTGCTAAATCACCATGCTTAATACCATCGATCTTTGGTTGATTATCGCTCACTCGTCGATTGCGTCGGGGCCTACAGGTTGGCTTGGTCGCTTTGGTTTACTGTCCCCCACTGAAAATCAGTTATATGACTGATTGGGTAGACTCTAAATAAACAAATTTATTTATTTATTATGTGAATATAAGTTATAAAACATATTTTGCAGTAAATTACTTTAGGTTAACCGATTCAATACAACAATGAAGCCAATAAACCCCAAACCAACGATAAACCATCGATAGGCAAACCGGTATCCATCTTTAGTGAAAATGACAATGCCTTGGGTTTGCCCTGGGTATATTAGCGCACGAAACAGTAGAATAACAAAGTGTGCCTTCACAATTTTGCCAAATGTCAACTTTATATGATTTTTTGAGGCCAATACCTAATAAGTAATCATTTATTCAATTCCAAGGGTGAACCTCGCACTACGTCCTATAGGGACACAGGCAAGGCATAAAAGTGAATGTATCGGGCCAATGAAAATTTTTCTAAATAATAGTTTATGAAACAAAATAATCAGTTTATCATTTATGAAGACGATTATAGTGAAATTTATGAGCGAGTCGACACTAAACACATGGCCTTCACCATTAGCCGATGCACCCAGCTGGAGGCCCCTAGCTCGCGCGAGGCACAGCGCAGTAGCTTGCCTTGCGTAATCACAACTCCTGCAACTATAGCCGATAACTGATGTACGAGGGAATCACCCCACATTCCGCGACCAGATAACTTCTCGGCAGACCTATGATCAACCAATTTGCAGTGTAGTCCATTACCACAATTTCAAGGCGCAAAATAATTTAATTAATTCTACTTAATTCTACTACACTGGAGAAAAAAATCCGGAGTGTTTTTTTCCTTTTTTTGTATTTTTGTCTGTCTGTAAACACGATTCCGGCTAAACCATACTCCAATTGCGATAAAATTTTCTGGAGGCCTTCGAAATCTCTGAACTTAGAACTGACACGTTTTTTAGAGTAATCTGAAAAGTTTATTTCTCATGAAAATCGCAATTTAATGATTTTTTTCGATTTTTAAACAAATTTCTTCGACTTATAATACGTACATGCTTTATCCGATTGTAATATTTTTTTCACAAACCTTTATTTTATGAATAATGTATTCGTGTGAAATTTGAGCGTGATCGAAAAATTATTTGTAATAAAAATCTCAATTTTTCAATTTTTTTATTTTAAATTTCTTTTACTTATAACGCCAACATGCTTTATCTGATTGTCATTATTTATTCACAGAACCTTAATTTTATGAATTTATATAATATACGTGTGATTTTAAGCGTAATCAAAAAATTATTTCTCATGAAAATCGCAATTTTACGGTTTTTACGTTTAAAAAAATTACGCTTATCCAACAACGCGCCTGAAAAAGCGTTTGCGAAGCTTCCTTGTTATAACATAATTAAGTAATATAAGCCTTGCTTGAATTGACGCCTTCTGTTTGGTCGCCTCTAAATTAAACTTGCAATTATACATGCTTTACAGTTAACCAGTGTGTACATAAATAACTGTAAACGATGTTTGTGTTTCGTTTAAACTTTCATGGTTCTCGTTGAATTGTGTACTGTACATTACACACGAAAACGAAAATCGTCCATTTAAAAGTATCATATTCTTCCTAAGGCCACTACCAGCTTTAATAAATCCAAAACATCATGTTCTTTTGTGCACCTGAGTTGACCTCTTTAGATGCATGTTTTAAGGTGCATGAGATAATTCCACATTTGAAGCAGATGTGTGTAGATAAAGCTGTATACGATGAACTCGTAAAAAGAAATTTACGGTTATCGTAAGTAAATTATACGCCATAACTTTTCAACCGATCTTATTGCAACTTTACAGGCTATTCCATCACACAAGTGATAACCTTCTTGCGAATAATCAATGATATAGGTGATTTTTTTCTATCAATAATAAAATAAATTGATCATGTCACGCTTAAACATTGCGCCTCAAAAATAACACTCCAAATATTTTATTAAATTCGTATTGTCCCAAATACAAACATCAGGTGAATTAGTTTAATGCCAAATTATAGTCAAAGAATCAAGGTATACATTTTTATAAGTAACATTGTGCTAACGCAAAGTTGCTGGCAAAAGATGACTAGTAAACTATTGGGGCAAACAGATTATGAATATATTTACGATTATATTAAGCAACATTTTGTCATTTCGTATAAACCGATTTCATTTGCAAATTTAAATACTTTTACTTTACATTAGAAAAAATTACCATGCAAAAGGTCGTTGACGTATGTTTCAATCTTCTACGTGTTAACAAAAATAAAAAATCTCGCCAAGATCAAAACGTGTTCCAAAACATACTTTGATTGGACACCCCTGGTATACTATTGAATTAAACTAATTGTTTTTTGGCACTATACAAAACTGTTTGGACATGATTTATCGCATCCACCCTGCATTTTGGAATAATTTGGCAATATCATCGTAAAGTTTGGCAAAACGTATACACAAAATATTTTGTTTTCGTTTTTCTGAATATCTTCTGTCACACGTGGATTCGCAACTAATAACGTCAGGAAAATTTATTTGGTAGTATTCTATTAACAAACATTCGAGGCAAGTAGTATGTGAATTTCGTTGTGATAACGCAAGATTGATAGCAGACTTTTGATGAAAAACTATCGCGATGTGTAAAATGTCATAATTTTACAGCTGACTAAACTTGCATTTTGGAACACTTACGCCCCTCACAAAAGTATGAAATTTAAAGTGAGTGATGCAGTGTTCTTTTAGAATCATGCCTGTAAAGTTTCGTTTACATTGGTTAATATCTTCTACCTCAAATAAATGCGTAGGTCTTGACGCGCTCTAAATCTACACAGATACATACATACATACATCTACCAAATTGGTGCAAACCTGTAAGCACGCTAGCCGCGCCCTAAAAAGTTACCCATATTCATCATTAATAATTATAATTGTTGTTTTGATGGGTACATTTTATTAAAATACAAAGTTGAATTTAGTAGCGTTTCCAGGATTCTTGAAATGTGTTTATTCATAGCATCTGTACTGCAAACGGTTAATTTATTCCATGTATACACATGAAGCATCATGACTGACTGTAGCATAGACTTATGAATTGACCATTGATATTTAACATCTAAAGTAGGCTAGATCTGCAGTCATTGGTCCACTGGCGTGTCAATTAGAAGCCATCTTGAAATTACAGTTTGCATGTTAAGTAGGTGGATGGGAGCGATTTGTAGCCCAAATATTTTTAAAGATCGCCGTAAGTTTGACAGGTGAGCATATTAGCCATTAACACCAAATGATTACTAAATTCCCTTATGCAATACATCCTTATTGTTTCTGTTTATGCATTCCCATGCTGCACAAGCTAAAACCATATCAAACAATCCAGAAAAAATACTTTATTGCATTAAAAAACATAAATTAAAACCTTAAATCGCCATTTTGAAAAGGATAGGTTGACGCTTCAATTTGGTACGCTCGCGCCTGTGCGGACGTATTGGAGACTGCGGATCTAGCCTACTATAGATGTTTAATATTAATGGAATTGACACACTCATCTCTGTTAACATTTGACAAACATTCATAGCTCTTGTTGTTATTCCAATCATGTAAAGTTGACTTGGAAAATTAATAAATAAAATATAAATTTAATTTCAATTTATCGTGGGAAACAAACTGACCAAATAAAATCGATCCCCCCCCCCTTTCCAGTCTAACTAGATATTCTAGAATTAGGGTAGTTGTGATGGGAATGCACAAGGGTTGTTTCAGAGGAGTCAATTTTTTCATTTCGAATTATAACGACTGTTTAAAACCTAGGACAAAACATTCGGTCATAGATTGCCAGTGGCGGGTATCGAGCTTCCCTATCCGGGCTGTACGCTTCAGCAACATCTGTCGTAATGAATAATACATTCATTCGAATTTACAGTCTACCCACTCAGGAATATGTGTGGCGTGGGTCGACGTAGCTCACTTATCAGAATTCTTCATAAATAAATTCAAAAAATACATTCACTCACTGATAAGTCAGTGGGGTACTTTAATTTAAAGAAGACCAAGCCAACCCTGTCGGCGTCGACGCCGTCAACGTGTGAACAAGGAACAGCCAAATACTGGTGTTTTAAATTGGAGACACCGACTAAACATGTTGGACACGTTTTCACTCGTGGGTGGCGTCAGAATGAACAAGACTAATTCGGATCTACCTTCGAATTTTGTACGCCTCGTTGCTAGGACGTCTCCAAAGTCATGATACGTAGACAAAGTTATCTACCTGTGGCGTTAGACTTGGTCGTTCCATTGATTCGAAAAAAATTACGAGGAAGGAAATCCAGTATATACATTTGCACTTGGGTGTTTTTCTCCTTGTCATAGTCGAATGCTGAGATTGAGTGCTACTAACAGTCCTAGGATAGAATTCCTTCCCATCTACCAAACACACTAATAAGTTGATTTGATTTGTATATTAATGCACTAAGGCTATTCGAGGCGATGAGTGGTGGATTATGATGGATTATAAGGGATGAATAGATGTGAGGAGGGGAAACTCGGTACCGGCACGTAGCCTACTCCTTTCGAAAAGTACCAAGGAGAACGGCTTTTCTTCCCATTCGAAAGGACGGTGTAATCTTGACAGTCATATAGGTTCCTCTACT
Organism: Sweltsa coloradensis; assembly: GCA_024449915.1. NCBI lineage: Eukaryota > Metazoa > Arthropoda > Insecta > Plecoptera > Chloroperlidae > Sweltsa > Sweltsa coloradensis. Next base: position 183,694 of record JAMZAV010000006.1, on the reverse strand, counting down.
AACACGGACTGCAGAACAGACGTCGAGGAGAACGAAGCCGTTACACTAGCTCTAACCATCGGTATACGTGTGTTTCAGGGCAATGCGTTCACCCACTCTGCCCTGGGCCCCTGACCATGCCCGAGGTTGCTTAACTTCGGTATTCGAGTGGGAACCGGCTAAGTGATCGGCTAAACCGCCTATAGGTGGTCACTTGAAGACGGTCACACCGGATAAAACAAATGCATTACAGTGCATTACAGTGGGCATAATATATGCGTATGATTATTTATGCGGTTATTTATTTATTCTACTATTCTTAAAGTAAATAGCTCTAGACTGAAATATCCATGCTGTGACGCCTCTGTTGCCACAGCCAACACACTCGCTGAAAAAGCTAGGCCTTCTACAAGATTAGTTTGACACAGATGCCGGGGACAACTTGCATTTGCAATATCGTATAATAGGAGATAGGTGGATGTAAAATATGAAAACTAAACTCACTCAGCTACGTCAGCATTTAATATCTTGCCACCGAAATATAGAAATGTACATTTTCCTCAAGTCGCAAACAGTTTTCAAACCTCATTGTTTCCAATGTTGATCTTATCAAAACCTTCAATAATATATGATAAAGAGGCCAACATAATTATTGTTATACCCTTAGGTTGTGTTCTTCATTATTTTATTATTTTTAACTTAATTGAATCATATTTATTTAAACTACTAACTGAAACTTTGAATAATTTCATGTTGGTTCTATAAAGTTAGTTTGGATAATTTGCTTACATAAACATGTATCTTGTTATTGGTTTTCCTGTTGTAAACACCATGCGAGTTCATAAATGAAAATAGATAATAAGAACACAAACTTTGTTTTCTTTGACAGAGTTATTTAGTATGCAATACCACAGTAAATAATTATGTTGTTGATATAGTTCGTTGTTTAGATCAAAACCCACAATCATCTACGGAGCCTGTGGGCTGTGACTTTAGAAAATTAAACAAAACTTTAAACAAACTTCAAATGTAGACCGTTCGATTCACAATCATTTACAATGATTAAATTGTGCTCTAAGCACGTTAGGAAACAATAATAACTTAGAGGAGAGAAGTTATGAGTGGTTGAACACCGAATGTGTACATTTCTACATTTGCGGAACTGAGTAATGGTTGCCATTTCGTGAATATTTTATTTGTGAGCGAGTAGTAGAGAAACGAAATATTTAAAGACCATGCCTGTGTATTTTTCAGAGTATTAAATTTCGGCTTAACATGTTTGGTTTCTAAACACAACGAAACTTTTTATTTCATTTTTGAAGAGAGCTAAAGAGTACTGAGAACCCCAAATAACTTCAAATTTGAAGAAATGTTTAAACATTTTAAAAGAGATTACTCTTTTAAAATGTCCAAACATTTCACTTTCAGTAAAACCAATTTCTAGAGAAAAAATTTCATTCACTTTCGAACCCAAACATGAAACTTTCAATTAACATTCTATAAATAAGTAAGTAAGCAATCCTTATATTAAAAACTTAAAAAATAATTTAGTTTTATATTGGCTTTCTACAAGATCGTTACAAACTTTTTTGTTCAATTTTTCGTCGTTTCTAAGTGTTTCTTTTAAAGTGCTATTGAGATTAAAACCGAAAATTGGACGGATATAAGTAAAATCGAAGGATTATTAAACTTTTATCTAGAAGCCCAAGACTATTACTTGAAAACGATTGAAAACAAAATCTTAAAGTGTCAAATGCTTATCCTGGATGGAACTGTAATTTTTTAACTTTCGTGACGGCAAGCGCATTTTTCAAATTACATACACGCAACCTTTTACAAGGCAAAATTGTTTTATTGTCTGAGAATATAATATTTTTGTAAGCAATGTTATTATGTTACAGTAAGTGAGCCTTTCTCTCCCTTGGCAACAAATCTTTCGTTTTTCTACTTTCAATATTATATACTAATTGATCCTGACATGTTACTTTCACAGTGTTTGCACAACACTCCCGACTTTGATTTATTTACGGAACTAAAAGATGTCAAAGAAGACTCTTGAAAATGTAATTAATTTGTGTAAAACACATAATTCATGTACGCCCACGCTTGAATTAGATGAAAGTTAAATAATTTCTATTGCCTGGTTTTGATTGTTTATAAGAGTTCAGTAAGAATTAGAGCTCACGACATAAAAACAAATAATTGCGAAGATCTGAAAGTTTATACAAACTTAGGAAAATATTTATAAATAATATTATATAACTGAAACCTTTATTTGACGTACCAGGGTAACAATATCAATTATTTCAAGTTATCATTTTTTTTAAATGATGAAACTAACAATGTTGATTACAGAAGATTTGAATCATTGATACATCAATTTATACAATCTTTTAATAAGAATGGGATAATTGGTCTCTAAGAAAGTGGTAAGTGGGCGATGTTTGTATTAACATGTTCTTAAAAGAAGGAATCGGTTAATACAGAGGTGTGAGGATGCTCAGTTTCCTAGAACAGAAGCTTTCTCAGGCTGACATTTTTTTTGTACCAGTCAAGGTGAATAAAGTTATTATTGTTATTATTATTATTATTATTATTATTATTATTATTATTATTATTATTATTATTATTATTATTATTATTTATCCTCGTGCTACAAGACTGAGGATTGAACCTCTCTAGATCTGAGGTCCCTCAATAATGCACTAGCATTTTAAGAATCTGCCCTTACCGCCAAATAAGTAAATCACCCCAGCATGTTAGAATATTTAACCTCATTATCGTAATAAAGTATGTTTTTCGTAAACTTGGAATTTATATTTTACCTTTTATCTTTTCATTTTTCATGCTGCATTTGTATTATTTATAAATTTCTTTTTATAATAGATGTAATTGAATGTAATGTAAGTATTGTTATACGATTAATTTAAGATAATGTTATTTTGTTTTAAAATTGCTTTCAATTTATTTAATTTGTATTGTTTTTTAGCAATTATCTTTCATTATACATATAGGTCTAGCTATAGTATAAATTGTTAATTTTAACTAAGTAGTTGAATATTATTGTTATTACTTTTTGGGAATATTACACCCAAAATCACGACTATGCTCTTTGTGATATTCCTTATGATTATAGTGTATAAATACATATTTTAATAATAAAAATAAATCATTTGTTCTGACTAATACAGACGAAGATTATCACACATCGCACATTATTATATGATTATCAAAACAAACACCAGTCAGGATTGACAAGAAAAACAAATCATACACCTTATTAATTAGAGTCTCGCATGCTAACACTGTGCCACATCAATCAGTTACAATATAATTATTCGAAAGTTGAATTTATAGTTTCATTAATGAATCGAACTATTTATTTGAGTTCCTTTTATAACTATAACGAGCAAAAAATGAATTTGAGGTAGGGTTTTTAATTTTCGATATTGGTGTGTGAATATGATCAAACACATCTAAATAATAATAATAACTTTAATAATAATAACTTTATTCACCTTGACTGGTACATTGCACAAGTATAACTCTTTTAAGAGAAAGTGAATAGCCTAGCCTATGGTAAAGAGTAATACATAATTGTTAACAATTTATTAAAAATATACATTAAAATATACATTTCATAATTTCATAATAATATTTTTCCTTATACATAATACTTATTTTTGTATTGAATTGTTTATTTAACTTATATTAAATTATATTCATGAAAATACATAGTAGTTTCAGGAGTGTGAAGGAAAGTTGAGTGTATAGCTATGGGTGGGGTATTTGTATGTTCGGGCACTAGATTAAGTTAAACGTCAGCTGGATGAAGGTATTCATTGATGGTGTAGAAGCAATGCTTTATAAGAAATGATTTCAATGTATATTTAAAAGAGTCTAGTGATTGTATATTTTTAATTTCTGGGGGTATATGATTGAAGATTGTTAGACATTGGTAATGAGGTCCTTTGGAGAAACGCGTTGTATTGTGAGTTGGGACATGAATTTTTGATTGCGATCGTGTATCATGGTCATGAATAGTTGAGTTTAATTTGAAGAGGTGAGGGTTTGATTTGACAAAGACTGCTGCAAGTTGTATCAAAGAAGCCTACTTGCTAAGGTCAAGATTTTTTGGGTAGGGAAGATATTTCTACACGAGGTACGCCAAGAGGCTCCTACTATAATTCGAATGGCCCGTTTTTGTAATCTAAAAACTCTTATAGCTTGTGGCGAGTTTCCCCAGAAAATAAGTCCGTATGATATGTGTGAGTGGATGTGAGCATGGTATATGAGAATAAGGACGTTGTGGCTGACTAGGGCTTTAATTCTTCTGAGGAGGAAACAACCACTCTTTATCTTTGAGCAAACAGCGTCTATGTGGTCTGTCCAATCAAGGGTGTCAGTCATATGTAGACCCAGGAACTTGATGGCGTCAGAGCAGGCAATGCTCTTAGATGAGATGCGAATGAGGAGGCTTTCGGTGGGTGGAATTACTTGTGAGTGGAAGTTTAAATACACCGTTTTTGACGGTTGAAGAGAAAGGAGGTTTTTGTTGCAGTATTGTGACATTATGGAAGTTTGTTCGTTGGACATTTGTGAGTGTGGTGCTAAAGATTTTCCTTTTTGTGCTGTGAGTATATGGCTGAAATCATCGACGTATTGTGTTAGTATACCAGTGGTGAAACATTCTGGCATATCGTTGACATAAAGGAGGAAGAAGGGTGGTCCAAGAATGGTTCCTTGTGGGACACCACTTTTCAGGATCAGCGGTTCAGAATGAAAAGGGTGGTAGGTGTTAGATTTGAGTTTGCGGATTTCGACTATTTGAGATCGGTTATTTAAAATAATAAAAAGTCATTGGTGCACACTGAATTTAGCAAAACAGAATAATGTATTTACCTATTCCTGCGTTCATTCAAGGAATATTCAATGTAACTTATATTCAGCTGTGCAAAATTATCAAGCCAGGATAGTGATATTGTAATAAGACACTATCTCAATATTATTAATACCAATCACACTAAAACAATTCACTACAATACACAACAAAGATAAGAAGGCAGTGACCATGTACAAGTCACAAAGCAAGTTAGCTCTGGACAAAAAATTGTTTTTCTCCTGTTTTACAGTGAGTGTGTATTTGTATTTCATATCAGTGGAATCGTTTAAGAAAGATACAGCAGCACCAGTGTTAGTGTGTGAGTTAATCCATTTGTATGGACAATATTTAAGTTTTTAAATATTGAAAATTGGCTTCAAATTTTGTTTGGTATGACATTTGTTTGTAACCATGGTGGCCAATTTGAGTATTGTTTTCTTGCATACTAAGCTCTTTGCATGAAGATATGACACTCTACAAGTATAACCAAGCATTCTGAAAGTCATCAATTCAAGGATGGTGTCTGCAGTGAGCTGTGTGGCTGGGTGGTTGAGGTTTTTACTTTTTATTGTAATGTTTACATTTGTTTTTCTACAAATGAAATTTTCTAATGCACATTTTAATGACAGAAATTCAAGTTATCCGTTTCAGTGTAAGATGTGTACTTGGTTGTGCTCTGAACGACATTTTACATTTTCTGCGTTAAGTTTGAGTGGATTGCCATATATTACTAAGCCTCCTCTTGTGTCGGTATCAAGTGAACGTAGGCATAAATCTAAAATTAAGTGTTCCTTCATATCATTCTGTGTTTTGACCCTGTTACTTTGTGGTGACATCCAAATCAATCCAGGTCCTAATTCACCTTTAAAAAATTCCGATGTAACTCTTTACTACCAGAACACCCAAAGTCTCAACAATAAATTCAATGAATGTGAAATGAACCTGCCGGAATTTGAATCTTTCGACGTCGTTGCTTTCTCCGAGACCTGGCTTAGTGACACTACACTGAATTGTGAAATCCCGCTCAGCAAGTCATTTACGCTCTTCAGACGTGATCGTGCTACCCGTGGTGGTGGAGTGATGATTGGAGTGAACAATTTATCTTGGCCTGCTAAACGAAGAAAGGACCTTGAGACGAATTGTGAAATAGTGTGGGTGGAGCTACTCATACCAAATAATAAAATATTAATCGGTTGTTACTACAGACCACCTAGTGGTAACCACGTTGATCTTGAGCAATGTTTAGAATCCGTGCTAAAGGCTCATCCTAGAGCGCCGATAATATTGGTTGGTGATTTCAATTTGCATATCAAGTGGTCCACTCCACAAACGGGTAATGAATCTGATGGTTGTGACCAGTGGTTTATCCAGCATTTTATTGATGGTCTTGGTCTAAATCAGTACAATATGGCTAACACAAGAAACATTCAAACTCTTGACCTCGCTCTATCATCTCTCGATAAAATGACAGTCTCTCCTGGCAGAAATTTGATCTCTTCCGATCACCTATCTTTGGACCTGTCATTTCTGCCACTATCTAAACCTAGAAGACCTTGGTCCAATGATATCCTCAGAGAAGTGCCGATGTGGAATAGGACCTGTTGGGTGGATGTAAGGCATGCTCTTGCACTTCTTCCGTGGAACCAATTGGAAGATATGCCGGATGTTGATGATGTAGTTCATATGTTTTACGAGTGGACTTCAAATGTTATTCAAGACCACGTTCCACACAGGCAGCCCAAAAGTCGGCGGTTTCCTTCATGGTATCAGCGTGAAACGCTAACGGCGCTCAAGAACAAAAACAGGGCATGGCTACAATGGAAGCAATTTCCTAGCCCACATTCACGTCATATGTTCGAGCATTTGCGGAGGCTTGCTAAACAACGTCTCAGGAATGACTATAAGGATTATATTGATCGTATGACCTTTGATGCAAGAACTAATCCTAAAAGGTTTTGGACTCTTATTAATTCTCGTCGCAATACTGAAAGAATTCCCCCTGAAGTGTCATTTAACAATGTATTTGCTTCTAAATTAGATCGTACTGAGCTTTTTAATCAATATTTCTATGGCAATTTCACTGTTCCTTCTGACCCAGCTGTGCCTATTAACATACCGGTATCTAATGTCTCCTCTCACAGTATTAATAACATATCTACTACACCTTCTGAGGTAAGAGAACTTATAAATAATCTTCAATCTAGTCGTGCGACTGGCCCAGATGGTATTGGAGCTATATTTCTTAAAAATTGTTCCTCTGTTTTGTCTCAACCTTTGGCTGTCATATTAAACAAGATTTTTATGACAGGTAATTTTCCATCTGCCTGGAAACAGGCAAATGTCATACCATTGTTTAAAGCAGGAGACAAAACATCTGTGAAATGCTATAGACCAATATCAATTCTTCCGATTCTGTCTGCCATATGTGAAAGAATTGTCCATCATCGTCTCTTGGCCCACACTCTTCCACTTCTTTCGCCTGAACAACACGGATTTCTCCCTAACTGTTCATGTCTCACCAATCTTGCAGTCCTCCAACATCATGCCACTAATGCCCTGGAAAACCGATCCCAGCTGGACGTTGCCTACATTGATATTGCAAAGGCATTTGATTCTGTAAGCCACAAACACCTTCTTTACAAGATCAAAGAGCGTTTTGGTGTGAGTGGTAATTTCCTGAAGCTCATTGAGAATTTTCTTACAGATCGAAAGCAACGTGTAATTATTGCCGGTTCATCTTCCTCTTGGTTACCAGTGCTATCTGGTGTCCCTCAAGGCAGTGTATTGGGCCCTCTCCTTTTCGTGTTGTTTGTAGACGATCTTGTAGACAGACTTAAACCGTTTGCTTGTGATTTTCTGTTGTACGCTGACGATTGTAAAATTTTTAAAATTGTGTCGAAATTATGTGATGCAATCGTTCTTCAAGATGCATTAACAGCGTTTTCTCAGTGGTGTTTGGATTGGCTTCTCCGTCCTAATCCTGATAAGTGCTCATTGTTAACAATTTCATTGCGGAAATTACCATTAGTTTGTAATTATAATTTGTCGGGGCAAGTCATTCAGCGAGTTACTAAAATGAAAGATCTTGGTGTCATTATAGATTCAAAATTCCTTTTCATTGAGCACATTTCCAAATAACTTCAAAAGCCATATCCCTATTGGGTTTATTATACAGGTTCACTGATATTCGTGACCCAACTGCTCTAAAATCATACTTCACGGGCTGTGTTTTACCTGTGATTGAGTACTGTACTCCAATTTGGGCATTATCAGCTGATAACAACATTAAAAAATTAGAAAGAGTACTTTCATTTTTTCTGTGCAATTGTACGTCATCGTGTCCCAGCTTTTAATGCCTGGACTCGTCAACAAATTATGAGTAAACTTTTCATGACAGATCTAGCCACTCGAAGAAAACGCTATGACATGTCCTTTTCTTGCACCGTATCATCAATGGCATTTTCCGGTCCACCAGTCTTGTCTCTATGTTTCCACTCCATGTTCCATCCCGCTTTACTAGGCTTACGCACCTTTTCCATGTAGCTAGACCTAGACTTTCTATTACCCGTAGATCAATCACCTTTCGTTTACCTTCCTTTTATAATAATTTACCTAATTTACCAAAGTTCGACATATTCTCTGATTTTAATACTTTCAAAAAATCAATCCGTGATTGGACTGCAGTTGAAGGTCATTAGCATTTCCCCCTCTATTCTTTCAAACATTTTTTACTCTTATGTTTGTTGCACTTATAATTTTGATATATTTGTTTATTGTTAATTAATATTTTTAATTGTTTGTTAATTTGTAGGTTTATAAATTGTAATTTTAATTTTTACTTATTTATATATTTTTTAGGATTGTCTATGTAAAATGGTACTTGTGCTGTACGAGACTCTTATATAAATAAATAAATAAATAAATAAATAAATAAACTTAATTATGTAGTTTTGGACATTTTAATCAAAATTCAAAATCGTAAATAAAATGATGTGTTACTGTTTTTACCTTCCATTTAGAAAAGAGTGAGTGTAGAGTGTAGAGCTATTCATTTCCGCTTCCTTGACAACTATCACAACTGGATGTCATCCATACGTGCTAACTGGAATTAATGCCTTAAACGCTTGTGCCATATTAATATCTTCTTAATGAGAGTAGCAAGATATTTTTAAATGTCAACCTCGTCCTACCACTCTAATATGATTAATACACAGGTCAACGTGTCATAGCCTCAGTACGGTGTGAGTGAGCAACCCCCCCCCCCCCCCCCCCCCCCCAGCGCAAAAAGAAATGCTTGTAACCTAAACACCGGTTAATCTGTCTTTTATAATCGGTGTCAATGGTTTCAAATAAAGAGCGCGTTCATCGACAATGACCCAATGATGTACGACCGCAGTGACACCGTAGGGGTGGCTCATCCATCACACGGGCGGGGTAGCGCCACGCCGCGGAGTGTTACATAGCTCTGAGGGTTGAGATGATGAAGTCGTAATGGAACACTTTGTTGCAAGTAAAGTTCATTTGGAGCGAGTAGTGAGCAGAGAGAAACAGCACATAGACATTATATGTATTTAAAACGATATCAATAACAGCTCAGTTGCCAAATGATTGTCGTTAGCCAGTGTGGCAGTAGGCAATGTGTTGAAATAAACCGTACCACATTGCAATTATGTTTTTGAAATAAGTGTTTTAATTTCATTCTATGAACCATTGTAACAAACCGTTTTTATTGGCAAATCGAATAAAATGTATTGAATTGAATTCAAAGTGGGTTGAATGTTTTTTGTTATTAAAAAATAAATTATCAAGGACACAATCAAACAAAATTGTATTTCATTTTGTAACTTAGTTCGATCACTTAAGATAATTAAGTAACCGAATTACTTTTATGGGTATGGGAGTAATACCGCTATTGTTACACGCGTGTTCCAACTTGCACTTATGGCGAAGGTGACATGTACAAGAATATTCAAAGTTTCTTATGGGCCACCCCTGCTTAATCAACCCCCAGGGTGACCAAAAACATTCTGTATTATCCTTGTTGAAGGGCATTGTCAAAAAAGAAAATCATGGCAATCGGCGGTCCTGTTCGGTTTTTATCGTGAGAACTGACAAACGCAGTCGGATGGACGGTCGGACTGACTGTAATGTGATATATATATTGGACGACTGATTTTTTTTATAATTTTTAATTTAATAAAAAACGTGACTTTAACACGAAATACCTTACATTTCAGCTAGCACGTTGAGTGGCGATGGTGGGAGTCAGCTATAACTGAATGGGGTAATTTATTAGAAAGGATACGTAAAATAAAAATGTGCTTGTTTTTTAAAATAAATATCATAAATTAGACAAACGATGATGAATTCAGTGCATATTTAGCTAGCCACCACTCACCAAGATACGACGTAGCGCGTTTGATCTAAATACATCCACCTTGATTCTTACAATCCGGAATTGCCTAACACGGAAGTAACTACAAATAAATACATTTAAAAACAAAAATTGTACTTAGTGTACCCACTTAGTCACAAAGTACAAATTCAATTATTACAATATTGAACTGTGAAACTTTTGCATTTATATTAAATTAATGGAGTTGGTTCAGCGTAAAGACAAGAAGTTCTGATGTTGTTATGTGCTTTATTTCGGCCAACAGCAATCCTTACTGATAGGGATTTCCAAGAATTAACTCTATCAAATGAAATGATAAATGCTTGGATATAATCCGACAAAATAGCTTATGTTTATTACTCCACAATGTAATACAACGGATTTCCCGGTCGAAAGGCGAATGCTGCATAACAGTTATTTGACATTCACTCTCGTCTCTATCCTCATTATAGGTATAATCCTAGTCTTAGGGAAAAGTTGTGTCTTGAAAGGTTATTATGAAAATATAAAAATATATTTAATTGTTTAGAGGGTAACCGCAAATGTTCCCCATATAGTCTCACAAACAGCAGAAATGGGTTAAAACTTACTATGGTAATACGGTATTTTGGATATAATATAATTCAGGCCTGGCCGAATTTTAGCTCCAGCCTTATCTTATGTACTAAATTTTCCCACGATAGGACCTGTTTTTGTGTCGTAGCTATGCATGTTGTTTTCCAGCTTATCTCATCCCTCATTAATTGACAACTGATAACAATGGTCCATAAGTTACATTTGAATGTATTTTAGTACCGTTCCATTAACACACGTTGTATTAACCACTTTATATGTTTAGCATTAGCCACAATAATGTGTTTCTACTGTATTTATTATCCTGTTTCCGGACAGGTACGAGATGATAATATCAATATAATTTACCCCTGTGAGATCCGTCCGTGCAACGGTTGAGTGGATGTACGAACTACGCTTACATGCCTTGTATTTTTTTAATAAACAACCTAATGAACAATGCTTAATAATCCATGTTAATGAAAAACGGTGTGTGAAAACTCTTAAAGTAGTCACACAATCGATCACAATCGAAACGTCTAATCGGGCACAGAATACTCGGGCTACGTACGGAGCATACGTACATAGCAGTCGTTCAATATATTAGGCATCGCACATAAAGCTTCTAGTCATTACTTACAACCTAATTAACTAGAAGGTAAAAGACAATTTTCATTTAATTACCTACCGAAACAGAAAATGCCCTCTCGGAAATGATATTTTACGTACGACGTATCAGGCAACCATGACTTTAAGGAGGTAAAACCACAAGAGAGGGTAGATTCAGGAAGTAATATGCTAAATTAATGGGGAAGCACCACTTGCATTAGCGGGTAGTGTTACTATGAACACACTGGCTTCACGAATTCCGGAATTGGGGTTTCATATGTTGCCTCAACTGGTAGATAGCGCGTTACAGGCGAAACTTTAAGTAGGTAAGTCACCAGTTCGATTTCGGACGATAACGCTAAAACCCACTAAATTTAAATTTTGCTTTTTGACGTAAGAGCTAGCGTAGTTAATTTTATGCTAATGTTATAAAAAATAACCATGGACAAATCTTGGTTTCAGTGAAAAGTACACATTATAACGTTTAAAAAATATGTTTATACGTTAACAGTATTGTAAATGTCCAATTATTGTTGTTTTTTAAAATAATATATTACCTCTTATATAAGCTTAGTTACATTTTTCTTATATTTGACCGATATAGCATCCACAGCACAAATCGAAATTGTTATGAATTTCTAGTCGTATTAATAAAATCTTATAATATTATTGTATAATTAATAATAGAATTACTTTCGTAGTTAATAATTTCGATCATACTAGCCTACGCATAAAATTGATAATATAATACATATATTGTATTTATTTTGTGTGCATCAGTTCATGCATAAAAACCCACAACCACAACTTATAGTGAGCTCTGGTGTTTTATATAATTGCAAAAAGCTGTGTCGGTAACTACAAATGATAAGCAACTTAAAATAAACATTTATTTTATTACTTTATTAGATTATTACGTTGTCGATGTGATATTTGTAAATAACTATTCCGTTGTACACATGTTGTTTCAATATTACTTCTAAAGTTTTTGATATTTCGTTGGCAATAGGTTTGTCACATTTTACAATTATTATTAATAGACAAATATGGATGTAAATCTCTTGAAAGAAGCAACACACCTACGATAAGAGGATACCACATTCTCTTCTCAGATATTTTCTATTCCAAGCTATGATAAAATTAAAATCCACACAATTACTTACTGTATGTAAATTGTTTTTATTTCAAAATACCAGCAAAGCTTGTTTTTTGTAGGTATTTGTCTAAATTGTAAATGCATGATTTAAAATATATATTGTTATTTCATTTTGATTATAAAGAGTTGAATTTAATACGAAACGCGGTTTTCTGACCACATGCACGGCGTATCGCTTGCAGGAAACTACTTTTCAAAGTAGATACAAAATCGCATTCAAATAATGGCAATAAATGTTGGAATAAATGTGTTTCAAACACTGCCTCATTAAAAACTCATTGGTTGAATGATAGTGTGAAGTGTGATGCGTTCTCAAGTCTCCTTACCTTGGTGTTTATACCGTAATGATGCACTTTAGATGCACCCTTGACGAAGACAGCTTGTGGATTCGGACACTCAGGAAGATTTCGTCTTGCATTTAGTAATCTACCTTTAACACTTTTAAACACCAAAAAACAACACCAAACACTACCGAAAATACTAACTTACAGTTCGAAACGCAACTATATTGAGGAAGGGAATCGTTTTCCCCGATTAAATTAATAATTTCCAATCGAAGGTGGTATCAGCGTAGGCGGCATTGTGGTGACTGTATCGCGAGCGCGATGATACTAGAGTGATAGGAGGTAGTGGAGGCGGAGGTGGTGGCCGCAGGAAGGCGGGGGGAGAAACCCCCCTTACTCGAAGAGCAGAGGTACTCGAAATGTCCCCTCGAACGAGACAAGTAGACAACTGAGGATACGTCGTGATTGTGCACAGGGGGACGCCGAGCTTGTTTCACGTTGTCTCCATCAACAGGACGTAGACTCGAACCCGATGGCGCGCGGGGTATCTAGAGTCTAGATTGCTCGTGGTTTCATAGCGGCAGCGTCTGTCTACGTACAGGAATGTTTTGCAGGCGCATGGCACAGACATTCTTTATATGCAATCATTATTGCCATAAAAATAATTCTATGTTTATAAATTTACATTAAAGGCCGGTTCCACCAACATTAATCTCGACTTTAAATACAATTAACATTATTATCTCTGTTGGTAATGTTCAGTTTAAAAATAAATTAAAGTTAGCTTATCTTAACATTACTCTCATTGGAATGCAACCGGAATCAAGATTAGCTAATTTTCAGTAAACTTAACATTAAAGTCACTAATATTTCACTGGTAAATGAATTTCAAGTCCAGATTGAAGTTTGTGGACACTCATCTACCTAAATGGCCGGTAACTATAAATATAACTAAATTTATAATTTTCTTAAACCCGTCCTTAAACATATTTCCGGGATTATGGGTGGTAATCTCTGATTTATGGTCATATTATGTGGTCCAGTGGTTATCGCTCCTGCTTCCAATGTAAAATGACTCAAGCTCGACCCCCACAACCAGTAGTTTTTTATAACTTCTTATATGGACTTAAATCCATCGAAATTTTATTGATGACTTTGGGGCTGTCTTAAGTCTGCTTTGCTGTGCTTTGTTGGTTCAATTTATCTATCCGATTTTTCTACATCAAGGATAAAAAAGAGTCAATGAAATCACTTCGGCCTTGGTGCATTGTTGTATTTTATTACATATGCATGAATTTGGTTCTCTTTTTCCTTTGAATTCAAGAAGTTGAGTGGATAAATTGATCGGCGTAAATCAGTCTTTAGCAACGAAGCACAAAATAAACTTTCAAACTAACCTTATCGATGGTGGCGTCGCCCGCGGGTAAGTTGGTCAACCAGTGAGCTTTGGATTCAATACAGTTCGCTGATTGGGCATTATTGGCTCGTTGATGACGTCGCCGCCGACGAGATTGGATCCGGCCGCTTAAACTTAAACCGCTGAAGATCAGTTTTGAAACTGAGGGGTTGACTTTTAAGAGGGAAAAGGGCACATTTGGCAGTTAGCAAATAGCTATTCGCTCGGCCAAGAAGCATTCGACGTAAAAAAAACTTCGCAAAGTTGTCAAAGCATACATGGACAGCCCTACAGCCATAGATTTTCAAAATGTTGTCTTAATCGTCCAGAAAAAATCATGAATATAGTCAATTTTGGAGTTATTAACAAAATTAAAATTCGTGAAAACTATTTTTTTAATAAATTTTTTTTAAACAAATTTAAAAAATATGTAGCTGTCGGTCCCTATATTTCCACTTTCGTGGCATATGTTCAAAATTTCAGACGCCCGTGGAGTCAGTCAGCCGAGCGAATAGCAATTTCCCCTAAAACGCATGTCCTATACTCTTCTTCTTCTTCTTCTTCTTCTTTTTTCTTCTTCTTCTTTTTCTTCTTCTTCTTCTTCTTCTTCTTCTTCTTCTTCTTCTTCTTCTTCTTCTTCTTCTTCTTCTTCTTCTTCTTCTTCTATACGTTTTCGTTTATCGAATGTGTACGTGCATTTAAATAATGCTGATGTAAATTGGTTTGTTCGAATTTGTAAGATAATTTTTCTTTCTAAAAATATATAACCACTAACAAACCATAATCTACAGAAAACTACCTTTTCCCCCACCCCAACAAAAAGTCACATACCTTGGTTGTTTTCTGCGCAACGTTAAAAGCAACGTAACCCCTGCACTTTGCGCTGTACTTACCTCTACTACCCCACGATATGTTTGAAGTATGTTGAGCGCAGTGCTGGCTTATGCAGGTTATCTTCTTTCGCTATTTAAAATAAAATATCAGTACGTACTCTATGTAATTTTACTGCAAACATACTAACTTGTATTACATGGAAATTGTAACTTAAAATAATTATAAGCTTTTTATAAAAATGTTTTTAACAAAATCGTATGTGAATAGAAAAGGTTATCACTAGACTTTAGACACTAGAATGAATTCTATTATAAAATACTTTAAGTAGAAAGTTAAACGTGTGATTCTAATAAAATACACATGCAACCAGAGATTTGTAAGTATCTGGTCACGTATATAAAACTTGATGCTTTTACAGCCCAAACTAAAAAAGAAATCACATATTTTACTAGTCATTTCTATGTGCTTGATGACTTTAAAAAATCTGACCTTTTAGGGATGATATTCAAGTTTTCACCGCATGTGATCAACTTTATTTAATACGTATTAGTTTCGACTTTTTTCGTATTTACGGTAAAACTTCTAATGACATTTTTTGTAGAGCATTAAAAACCGAATAAAACAATACCTAATTTATCCAAATCTGATGATTACTTCGTGAGTTACAGCAATTTTAAGAATTATTTTGGCGGCCATCTTGTGGACGCCATGACAGGTGACTTTTTTGCTACCATGCGTGTCCACCGTGAAAATAACATTCTTAAACACGTCTTTTACATGCTCCTAAATTTTGGTGCTGGTTTCCGGATTTGAAATGTTTTTACGCTTGTTCCACGGACTATTAATGGAAGGTCAAAACGAAGCAAAACATTCAACAACAATCTCACATTTGAGGACATCAATTCTGTTACAGATGATGGTTTGCGCAGTCGCATTTAACCGTCCGGATTTATAAATAAATAGAACTTAGCGAATATGACTCGTTAAATGAAAAATATGTTTGAATCTACGATATTTTATATCTCAAACATTATCATTTTCAACCGCCTGAAAAATAATTATTTGCCTATTATTAATAGTGATAGACTATAATAAAGCATACCTCGTAGTTACAAGCGATATTTAATTGATAAAAAAATCTTAAAGAAAATGAAAATGAGGACGCGTCTCTTCAATTTTGTGTCTAGACCACAGCACTTCACTTTATGAATACACCCGCTCATTTTAATCCCAGCGAACTTGAAACGATGTTTTTAATTCAAAATTTCATAAAGTTGATCCAAGCTTTAATGAAACAATCTTCCAGTTTCACATCTGTGTCATTCGATTTACTTATGCGAGGATTACTAGGCTAATTCCTCCGTCTCGTATCTAATAGGCTATCAGGAACTAAGCGTGCTAACGTCTTTTCCTACACCGCACTGTTCATTTAAGTTGAACTACATCCAAGATGCTCAAGAGAAGAAACATGGAAGAAACTTTATTTATATGTGTAAAATTTACCTATTTTAAGAAAACATTGCAAATATGTGTTTCTTACTTCATCTCTTATTCATACAATAGTAACTTTTGTCCGTTCAACCCTTAACTTTTCCCCACCAACTCGACCAATCACACTCACTACATAAGAAATATAGCTAATGTTCTCATCACTTCCTGTACATATTCACTTAATAAAAATAGTCCACAATACCTATGCGGCATTCTCTTAAAAAAATTCCCACAAAAAATAAACAAATCTAAATAATTTATGTCTGACCTTAAAAAGTTTTTTCTTGAGAAATCTGGTATTCCCCTGACGAATTCCTAACCTCCTCTCCCCCTTCCAGTTTGTTTTGTAATATGTGTAATTCTAATCGGTATCTCTATTGTATCTTATTGATATTTTGGTTATGAGTTTTATTTGAAATTTGAAATATAATATCCTATATAATGTAAAATAAAATTACCCATTCCATGAACTAATACCACATTCCTTTTATAATTCTACGATCTTAAATTCAATTTCGTTATTTCATTACTAATTATTCATAACACCGAATTTTAATCAATTTTCGTATTGTTACAACGAGATTTTCAACATTCTCAATCTGCATAATATTACATACCCCTTCATTCATTTTCATACCTCGTTACTCAACAATGTCATTTATCTGATCTAACCACTTATCTTAGGTCTATCCACTTTAGTTTTACGTCCCTCTAGTAGTTCAATCCCTCTTTTACCATGGTCTACTCATATCATATGCCCAAACCTACGCAGACGTTCTCCCTCCAAGCCAACGTATCGTTCACGCTTTCATCGTCCAGACAGTTCTCTGTTCATCTTCACTCCCGATGAAAATGTTGTATGTTGGTAAATCTGGGAATAATCGGTATTTTTTATATGTGCCTGTTAATTTTTTAGTGGTAACTTTTTAAAATGGGCACTAAATAAAATAAAATAGTATATGTTTGCGTTCATGTTGTTAAAAATGTTTTGTTATCGTCTATTAGTTAATCAGAATTGTACGTTTTCTTGTTATGTTTAAATAATATAAATAATATTGGAAAGAAAAGACGTTCGTTAAAATCGAAACAAAATGTAGTCTCATCGTACTTGTTTGGGGGATGTGTATTTTTATGATGGTAAGCAAAAAACACAATCATTGGTTGAGTATATTTTGTTCTTGTGGGTAAGATGAACATGACTACTAACAAATATAAAAACTGTGCATACCGCTGACATACATATATATTGATGATTGAGTACAGGGCGCTTAATAAGTTCTGTAAGTTGCGTGTCCATATGTACGCATGTCTATATGCATGCATGTCCAGTTGGAGCATATGTCCAGTTGACTTCTGTCCACTTGCAACAATGCCCAGATGGACACCTCCCCATTTTTAAGTGCACTGTAAAAAACTGTGTATATGGACTCGCCAATCGGCTCATGTAGACCACATTATTTTTCTTTGTTTTTCCTACAGTGTACAGTGTGCAAAGTTTCATATCAATCTGATAACTGGCTTCATGAAGTGTAACTGTAAAAAAATCACTGGCATTGCAGTCTCTTGAATGAGTTTTAGAAAAGACACACCATAGATGTTTTATTTTATTCTGTTAAGAAAATTGTGACATCAGCTATTTACTAGCTCGTGTTGTGTGAGAATAGCCGATCGACAGCGAGAACTTTGAAAATGTAATGTCATTTTCAGAGCGGTAGTCTTGACATATTTGCGTGTTTGTGAAGCAAATGTTTGCTATAGTATTCTTTTTAACTAGGAAAACGCTAAAGTCCCGCCGCGTTGAAGGATGAGCTTTTCATAGTTTTTAGTTTGCGTGGCATATCTTTACTTTTGCAAGTGCTTTGTTTTGCTGCCTACGCATTGTAGGTGATTGTTGTCAAGTTTCTATTGTTTCTTGTTAATTGGTATTATTTACTGTAAAAAACTTATATTAAAAGCTTTATTTCTATGAATTCTGGCTAGCTTTTTCAACTTTTTCTTTCAAAAGGTACTACATCACCATAACCTTAATGTCCATGTATAATATGAACGTTGTAGCCCCACCCGTTTGGTCAGAATTGGCCCAAATGGCACGAAAATATCGCACAAAAAATAAAAAAACTTATATTAAAAGCTTTATTTTTATAGATTCTGGCTAACTTTTTCAACTTTTTCTTTAAAAAAGCAATACATCACCATTACCCTTATGTCCACGTGAAATATGAACGTTGTAGCCCTACCCGTTTGGTCAGAATCGGCCCAAATGTCACAAAAATATCGCACTAAAAATCGAAAAAAAATCGTAAAAGTACGATATTCATGAGAAATATTTCTTCGATTGTACCCAAAAACGTAGCAAGTCTAAGTTCAGAGATTTCGAAGGTCCTGTCAAATTTTCATCAAGATCGCATAATATGCCGTTTGCCCGGTAGAGAGCGAACAAACAGACAAAAATACAAACAAAAAAAAACAAAAAACAAAAAAACAAAAAAAAAAACACCCGAGCTAAATTTTTTGGGGGGTCAGTGAAATTGAAGTCTTCGCTTCACTCGCTTCGCTCGCTACGCTCATCCAATAACTTGTCGCTCTCGATCGACAATTGTCGCACGAGTTAGTAAATATACCCCCTGATCAGACATCAGTGGTGTCAGCCTAACGTGCAATAAAACATGATTTTAACTAAAAAATCTAAATATTCATAAAAATCAGTGTTGTAAAGTAATTGAGTAAAAGTAATTGGGTATATGTCTGCCATCTGCTAAGAAGCAGACTAGACAGTTTTAGTAATTCGCCATTAACCGGATCCAACATATGTATTACCAATTAGTTGTCATCCATCCAGATCTTTACATAAATCACCTATACTTTCAATGTTTTAAAAAGTTTGCCTTCAAATGTTCTTGACGTTGTATAACATTGTAATCGTCATAGTTTTCTATTTGCACTTCTTTTGTATAATGTTCTTTTGTGCACCTGAGTAGACCTATTTAGATGTTTGATTTTTTGATATCGTTTTTATTTTTGTACTTTAGTAATTTATTAATTTTATGTAAAAGCCTCTATCGTACTTGTGGAGGTAATTCTGTTGTTGGTGGCAATAAATAAAAGTAATAAGTTACTTTTTGAGTAACTGAATTACTACTTAAAATACTTTCATTTAAATGTAACTGTAACACTGAACTGATGACTTAAGTAATTATACTCAATTTTCAATTACTTTTTAAAGTTACTTTTCTCAAGCATGCTCGTAAAGTGCAGTTGTATAAAATATTATAACATCGTCTCAAACTCAAATAATAAATAGTAAAAATAATTTTGACCTATTTTGTATGATGATTTTGTATGATGGTATGATGGAACGAAATTTTACCTCTGACTTCGCGTTTATATGTCTTGGTCAACATGACAACAATAAATTAACAAATAATTAATTTTCTATAAAACTTTTAAATGTCTCGCTACCCGTTGATGACATTTTATATTTATCGGGTTGTTTCGTAGCGGCGGTAGTGATATCTTTCTGTCGACGTTTCGAAGACCATGTTATCTTCTTCTTCAGGACTTGAAATATGATATATTATGAAGTTTGTGAAATTCCTCTTGTTTCTTGTAATTGTTTTTTTCTATTGTTACTATTAAAGTTTTTTGATTGGTTAACCTAAATAAGCTTCCTAAATTCACTGTCAGATTATCATTTGCTAGACAACTTTCCTATTTCGTAGTCTTCCAACCCAGACATCTTCCTCTTGAACCGGCACAATCCCTTGGACTGGATCTATGATAACTTCCTCAATAGGTTTGATTTCTTTACACTTTACTGTTTCTATGTTTAGTGACTGACTTAAGAACAGGATCCCATGCATGGCTGAGGACAAAACAGTAGTGGGATCAAGGTGTCTTCTAAAACACAACTATAGTGCAAAATGTGATACCAGCATAAAAATTTGCAATTATGTAGATTTTGTAATGATAAATTTGAAAATAACTGGCTCCACGATGGGGTCTTATTATTTAACTATTAATTAATTGATTAATATTAATTGGTTAATTATGTGACACGAATTTCAAAGTGCAATAAATTAGTCATGTTTGGTATTAATCAAGAGCATTTTATACCTTTATAAAGAAAAAAATACATTGAAAAACATTATTGAAATATACATATGCTATAGTTACATAATATGTTGATTTTGCTGATTTTTTAGTTTTTGAACCAAAAGATCAACGTTAAAGTTAAATTTTTTTTTAACCATGATATCACAGTGTTCACAAAAGAGCTGGTAACTATAATTAATGTATCATTTTTCAATTTTCAATAATAGTAATTACAATATATTTAACACAAATAACAATATGGCGTAAAGATGTCTAACTATGGTACAAAATATGATACCAACTTACAAAGTTAGCAATCTTAAAGCTTTTGTAATGAGTAATTCGAAAATAACTGGCTCCAAGCTGAGTGTTTAGTATTTAACTATTAATTGATTAATTAACATTAATTAGTTAATTTAGTCCTAAATTTTCAAAGTGAAGACAAATTTGTAGTGTTTGGTATCAATTGAAAGCATTTTTTACCAACATAAAGAAAAAAAATACATTGAAAAAATATATTGAAATATATACATGTTATAGTTAAATATGTTGATTTTGTGATTTTTTAGTTTTTGAACCAAAAGATCAACTTTAAAGTAAAATTTCTTCTAACCAATGATATCACAGTGTTCACAAAAGAATTGGTTACTATAATTATTGTATCATTTTTCAATTTTCAATAATAGTAATTACAATATATTTTACACAAATTAACAAATTTTCTTAAATTGAAAAGTTACAGAAACATGTAGTGTGACGTAGCAAAATGCTTCATTTGACTTGTTTATATCAACCATACAGATTTTGTAATAAGAATTTCGAAAATCACTGGCTCCAGGCTGAGTTTTGAGTATTTAACTATGAATGGATTAATTAAATAAATTACTTATTGTGTCCAAAAATATTAAAGTGAAGGTAAATTTGTCATGTTTGGTATCAAATGAAAGCATTTGTCACCAACATTAAGAAAAAAATACAGAAAAAATATATTGAAATATATATTTATGTTATAGTTAAATATGTTGATTTTGTGATTTTTAGTTTTTGAACCAAAAGATCAACTTTAAAGTACAATTTCTTCTAGCCAATGATAACACAGTGCTAACAAAAGAGCTGGTAACTTTAATTATAAGACATCAGTTTTCAATAATAGTATTTACAATAGATTTTACACAAATTAACAAATTTTCTTAATTGAAAAGTTACAGAAACACGTTATTGTTGTGTGACGTAGCAAAATGCATCATTTGACTTGTTGATATCAATCTAAAAGATTTTGTAATAAGAATTTCGAAAATCACTGGCTCCAGACAGTTTTGAGTATTTAACTATGAATTGATTAATTAAATTAATTACTTAATTGTGTTCAAAAATATTAAAGTGAAGATAAATTTGTAATTTTTGGTATCAAATGAAAGTATTTGTCACCAACAAGCACCAACAACCAACAAGCACCAGAGCTATTTTTCTTTGGGTGAAGCGAAATTGAAGTATTCGTTTGGCACATGCAACAATCCCCCGCGTGATGATAGTGCTTGATACTACTATATTAAGCGAATGTTGACGCTTAATACTCAAAACTCAACCTGGAGCCAGTGTCCAGTGATTTATATAAACAAGTCAAATGATGCATTTTTCTACGTTACACCACCTGTTTCTGTTACTTTTCAATTTAAGAAAAATTTGTTAATTTCTGTAAAATATATTGTAATTACTATTATTGAAAAATGAAAAATGAAAAATGATACAAAAATTAGAGTAACCAGTTCTTTTGTGAACACTGTGATATCATTGGTTAGAAGAAAATTTTACTTTAAAGTTGATCTTTTGGTTCAAAAACTAAAAAATCACAAAATCAACATATTTAACTATAACATGTATATATTTTCAATATATTTTTTTATTGTATTTTTTTCTTAATATTGGTGACAATTGCTTTCATTTGATACCAAACATGACAAAATTTACCTTCACTTTATTATTTTGGACACAATTAAGTAATTAATTTGATTTATCAATTCATAGTTAAATAGTACTCAAAACTCAGCCTGGAGCCAGTGATTTCGAAATTCTTATTACAAAATCTTAAGGTTGATATAAACAAGTCAAATGATGCATTTTGCTACGTCACACAACATGTTTTATGTAACTTTTCAATTTAAGAAAATTTGTTAATTTGTGTAAAATATATTGTAATGACTATTATTTAAAATTGAAAAATGATACAATAATTATAGTAACCAGTTCTTTTGTGAACTTTGTGATATCATTGGTTAGAAGGAATTTTATTTTAAAGTTAATCTTTTGGTTCAAAAACTAAAAAAACACAAAATCAACATATTTAACTATAACATTTATTTATTTCAATATATTTTTTCGTTTTATTTTTTTCCTAATGTTGGTAAAAAATGCTTTCAATTGATACCAAACACTACAAATTTGTCTTCACTTTTAAAATTTAGGACTATTTAACTAATTAATGTTAATTAATCAATTAATAGTTAAATACTAAACACTAAGCTTGGAGCAAGTTATTTTCGAATTTCTCATTACAAAAACTTTAAGATTGCTAAATTTTTAAGTTGGTATCATATTTTATACCATAGTTAACATATTTACGCCATATTGTTATTTGTGTTAAATATATTGTAATTACTATTATTTAAAATTGAAAATGATACATTAATTATAGTTACCAGCTCTTTTCTGAACACTGTGATATCATTGGTTAGGAGAAATTTTACTTTAACGTTGATCTTCTGGTTCAAAATCTAAAAAATCAGCAAAATCAACATATTTAACTATAACTTATGTATATTTCAATATATTTTTTCAATGTATTTTTTTTTCTTTATAAAGGTGAAAAATGCTCTTAATTAATACCAAACATGACTTATTTATTGCCACTTTGAAACTCGTGTCACATAATTAACCAATTAATATTAATCAATTAATTAATAGTTAAATAATAAGACCCCATCGTGGAGCCAGTTATTTTCAAATTTCTCATTACAAAATCTACATTATTGCAAATTTTTATGCTGGTATCACATTTTGCACTATAGTTAGTAATCTTTACTCCACTACAGTTATCCCTGTTGAAGTTATTGGGATTTTTAAATTTCTATTGCCTCCCTAACTACTCGTGGCACTGCTGAATCTACCTTGAACAAAACTGACGTTTGATCAAATAGAATTTTATGATCCAATTCTAATGCGTGATCAGCTACAGCAGACAGGCGTTGATGTCTTTGTTTGTTTTGTCCTCAGCCATGCATAGGATCCTGTTCTAAAGTCAGTCACTAAACTAGAAACAGTGCAGTGTAAAGAAATCAAACCTATTGAGGAAGTTATCATAGATCCAGTCCAAGGGATTGTGCCGGTTCAAGAGGAAGATGTCTGGGGTGGAAGACTACGAAATAGGAAAGTTGTCTAGCAAATGATAATCTGACAGTGAATTTAGGAAGCTTATTTAGGTTAACCAATCAAAAAACTTTAATAGTAACAATAGAAAAAAACAATTACAAGAAACAAGAGGAATTTCACAAACTTCAAATATCATATTTCAAGTCCTGAAGAAGAAGATAACATGGTCTTCGAAACGTCGACAGAAAGATATCACTACCGCCGCTACGAAACAACCCGATAAATATAAAATGTAATTAATTTTCTGTTTGTCATGCTGTCAGTAATAATTGCAATTATTAAGAAATTTAATGAAGTAAAATTAAAAAAGTACTAAATAAATTAATTATACCTGTAACTCAAATGTTTTGGTTAGCTTAGCTTAGAATGCAATGAACGAGCATGTGTTCTTGCTTAGGCCTACATATTATACGATACCGGGTCTGAAACCCTCAAATGTAGGATGATTTCCAAGGGAGAAAAAACGCGTTTTGCCATGTTGGCAGATTGGGTTGTGGAGCATTGAGAATGTAGAGTTGACAGACATTCTGTCTTGTTGGTAATAAAGTAACTGTTATTGTAATTCAATTACTTTCCCAAGCAAGTAACTGTTACTGTTACTGTATCTGTATTTGAATTACTTTACAAAGGTAACTTTTTCAACACGGTTTAAAACTGTCTTTATTTTTAAACGAATAAATTAAATATGAACTACACAACACAAAAATAACAAAAAAAGCTTGCTTTTTTAAGCATAGAATTACGCAATGAACAAACATGTTCTATGCCTACATATCTTATTCAGTGGAGAATTAAATTGGCTAAAATTAAGTTATTTTAAGCAATAAATTCAAAATACTAATTTTTCCCAAGATTTTTAGTGTTTTTCAAATATTTTTTTTCGGGTTTCTTAAAGAATTTTGGGAAATTTTGGATTTTGAATTAAAGCTTCATTTTAGGTAAAGATCTAAAATATTTGTGCTTTTCTAAAATAAGATTTTTTTCTGTTTTATTTTTGCATATTTTGGATTTTGTGTGCCTCAAATACCTGCAATACTAGAGATATATCAAATTTCCGGGACAAACCACAATTTTCTCTTTTTAGCTGTTTTTTTGCAGATGTGTATTTTCCGTTTTCTCTAAAAAGGCACTTTTTGTCCAATCGGGATGGGAAAAAAAGTATTTATTTTTAATGCACGGAAAAAAAAATTAAAAAAATAGGGTCAAATAGAAAAAAACTATCTTTTACCCGGATATAAATTTTGAAAGTTGGTTTCCATTACAGTGGACAATTCCACTGAATGAGATATTATACAATACTGGGTCTGAAACCCTCAAATGTAGGATGGTAGTCTGATAAGTGCATTACGTGCACATTGTACGGCCACGTACGCTGCAGCACAGAGAGAATACATCGCTCCAGTTGGCAGAACTGCTCTCAGCCTCACCGAGGGTTTGATGAATGACGTGATTGCAGGATCCTGTCAATGAGTCGTCTTCCCCCTTCGGCAAAACAGGCTAATTGATTGTAACGTGTAGAAGCCCTCTCATAGGAAAATGCGCTACAGGAAATGGGCACTCTGAAAGTATTGCCACATCGGGTCGGCGGCTGTTTGTGCAACCTGTATAGGCGGTGCCCTGTAGGATACCGGCGACTGGAGTAGTTCACTCGAGGAAAGACTGGTCAGCTGTTCTGACAGAGCCACAGTTGAATCGCTTTAGGTATAATGATCAATTTGTTGTTACTTGGTATTTTCTAGCGGTTGTATTTCTTGACACGTAACGCATCTATTTTTGGAGTATTGTATTTGAGAAGATGAATGGTGTGATATATGAGGGGTGAAGGACAAATACAAAAACTCATGCTAATGCCTGACTCGAACCCACGTATCCCTACTAGTGTTATACACACCGGACCCAAGGTTCATCAAATTGGAACAGGGAGTGCAAGAGGCAACGATATGTTCTTAGGGAATCGTAATTCAAAACGATGGCAAAATCTATTATTTATTTAGGATAAAGACAGTATAATATGTTAAAAAGAGATGTGAGAGAGAGAGCAAAAGTGTTGGAATGTTTACAAGTAAATGTCGTGAGTGGATATCGAATACATAGACAATAGATGTAAGTTGGATGTATAATAGCTGTCAAGCTATAATAATACAGAGCATACATACACCGTATGAGCCACCTCTAGAGTTCATTTTAGTAGTGACGACCAGTATTCGAATGTAGATTGAATGAGATAAGCCTGGTAATAATATTTTGTACTACTTCAATCTGACAGCAGAGCTCATAATATTATAGGTTATTGTTTAGAATAATGATCCCACAAAACACTAAGAACAAAAGAGTAGAGGCGAGCTCTGGTAGTTTACGACGGGGACTCCTCAGCATATTCTCGACGACCACCCCGACAACGACCATGACATGAGAAACCCTCTCTTTCCTCCTCTCCATGTGGTCAGATCTGTCCAACGTTGGTCATTGCTCCTGGTGCATTGTGTCCTAACAGTTGATGCGCCCATACACCAAATACATACATCTTTAAACTTGTTTTTGTGTGTAAAAACTCGATATTTTAATAATTTGTACATTGTATGAGTAACACCTGCATGTTCATTACCTGTTGTTCTTAGTTTACGGTATTTGACAAACAATTGAGATAATGTTTAAAATAATCCATGAACGTCTTATGTAGCAATTGATGGAAATAATAATAATATTTAGCTAATTTTTACACACTTTAAAAACAAATTTGATGTGGGAAATCTGCCAGAGTATGATGAATGCCCCTCTTCAGCAGGTGTGTAACTTCGGGAATGTCCGAGGGCTGTTTCAAAGGAGTCAATCCCTTGCCCTCTGAAAAACATTTAGGACATTTAGGTGGGGGGATTCGAACCCTTGACCTCCCGGATCGAAGCTCAACAAATAACGCTTGAAGGAGTCACCACTGTCGGATGGTTTCTCATAAAGATTTTATTCTCCTCATCACATGGCCATTTTGATTAATTATTTTAATAGAGCAGGGATAATCTTTCAAAGATTAAGGTAGCTAGATCTAAGCACACATAACAAAGTAAAAATCAAGACAACAGGAAATATCGTAATTTATTTTAATATGGACACATTCAGGTACGCACACAACACGTATTTGAAAGACGCCAGCATTTCGGCGGGAACAGAGACCAATCACAAAGCTGCAGCTTATTTCATGTTGTTGGGGTAAAGGAATACTGAGAAGTAGTATGTTATGTTAAGTCTGTCTGTCTGTTCATGATAAACAACTTCGGGCAACATGGATATGTTAAGAAAAATAGAGGGGAATGGTAAATAGTAAAATTCTCAAAGAATACAATGGTCTGTATAGTTCATTTCTTTTCCAAAGTAGCGCCACCTCGTAACAAAAATGAAAACATGAGCCGATAACGAATCTTTATCAACAACAATCAACAATTCAGTAAAATATCACGCAAAAAATGCCTTACTTCAATTTTTAAAATCTTATGGCTTTTCATAATTTGAATTGCACATTAAGATTAAGTAATAAAAATATACGAGTAACGGGCAATTTCTGTGATGTTCGAAAAAACATAAGTACAAAACTATGCATAAAATGGATTTTCAAATTTGCTTTTAGGATAACAAGTTTACTAAAGCTGGTTGAAAGTATTGTCGTGAGTAATTACCAACGGTTGACGCTACTTTGTTCTCAATCAACAGTTATTTTAGTCAAGCTGCGGCAGTACCGGGCGCCGAACGACACCTGTTGCATTTAATGCGGCAAGCGATCGCTTCTTTATCGTAGACGTATCACCAACACCGCTTTTTGATTCTTCTTCTGGGGGTACGGCCTGGCTTTTATCCGTACTTTTCTTCATGATGTCAAAATCGCCGAATCCGCCATTAAATGTATCAGCGTGAAATCCCATAGAATCCATTTCCGGACGCCTTTTGTTTAAATCAAATTCGCCGAATCCACCATTGAATGTGTCTCCATGAAAACCCATAGAATCCATTTCCGGTCGTCTTTTCTTCATGATGTCAAAATCTCCGAATCCATTGTTAAAGGTGTCACCATAAATTCCCATAGAATCCATTTCCGGTCGTCGTTTGTGTTCCATCCTTCCCAACATGTTCTGGATTCTGGACACTAGGTATGAATGCCGTCCTTCTTGTGAATCGTTGTTGCCATGAGCTCGATCTTGCTTCTTCATTATGTCAAAATCTCCGAAACCCCCATTAAATGTATCCCCATGGAATCCCGATGAATCCATATCAGGTCTTCTCTTCATAGTAGCAAAATCTCCAAAACCTCCAGAAAAAGTATCTCCATGGAACCGGATTGTCCGATCCCATACGCCTTTTATCTTCCGATCTTTTCATAGTCGCAAAATCTCCAAAACCTCCAGAAAAAGTATCTCCATGGAATCCAGATTGTCCAGATCCCATACGCCTTTTATCTTCCGATCTTTTCATGGTCGCGAAATCTCCAAATCCCCCAGAAAAAGTATCTCCATGGAATCCGGATTGTCCAGATCCCATTCGCCTCTTCTCCTTTAAAGAGTCTTCATCATTGTTACGACTTTCTACGGTACCCTCTCTTTCTCCATCCTGCCACAAATCTCCAAGGACATCTTCAGGAGTCTTATGTGGAAGTTTGCTCTTATTCAGATCTGCATCATCAGAATCTTGAGGTGAAGAGGTGACATCTCGTTTGAAACGTTGATAAGATGGCGTTTCTCTGGGCGCTGACTTATATTTTCCGTTCTCCGTCGTCTCGAAGTATGGAATCCACCTATTTAGGACAAATACATGCATTATTAAGCTATCCGATTCACATATATATTTTTTAAACTTATAATTTCCATACTCTCTTCAATATGAGGAAACGATTTCTGTGAATTTGTGTAGCAACACCATCTTTCAATGAATGTTCAAGAGAAGAAAAAGTATCTAGCAAAGTTTTTTTACTGGTTCTTAAAACTTTTTGAGAAACATACTGTATTTAATGACACAGACCAAAACAAATAACCCAATGCATGCATTAGGAAAAAGTTAATCAGAGCTGTAAATTTTCTGTTTGACCATAGATGTTCAATGTTTGTCTGTGATGTTAAAAACAGAGAGGAACAGAAGTGTAGTACACCTTCTTGACTAGAACAACTGGGATAGGTCTAGTATAAGCAAATATTATTGACAGACTGTACTCATTAGAAATACATCATGGGAATCAAAGCCCTGAGCGGGGAAGAGAGGGATAACCCCTTCTTTCCCCATTTGATCTGACCTGATGAACTTCTGAAGAGTTAAGAAGTGTCAATAATGATAACTTTCTTGATTTATAGATTGTAAATGTAATTGTTTTATTGTAATACATTAGTTACAGTAAGTGTTAGCAAGGGGATATGATTTAAGTTTACATTAAGACTCTACTCCTCTCTTCCCAATTTCTACAAGTAGATTGGTCTCCAGGAGAGTCCCAAATTCATTTTTTGGAGGGTGTGGGGAGGGGACGACTGGTGATCAGTGATGAGAATGCTACGCTACGTACGTGCTAGTATTGTTGGTTTTATCTTATTCGTTTCTGAACAATTACTGACACCGTCAAAATGATTTAACCAATATAATGAGAATATGTATTTGAAATATTGAAAATATGTAAATTGGTAATGATTTAAAATTTTTACAGACAACCATACACGTAATCATGATACCTTCTGGGAAGTGTTTCCCACCACTTCAGCGACATCGACAGATTCATGAATCACGATAACTTATTTATGTTTTTCAGGCGCGTTGTTGGATGAGCGTAAGTGTTAAAAAACGAAAAAAAGGATAAAATTGCGATTTTCAAAACAATTTCTTTTTCGATTATGCTCAAATTTCATACGAATATACTTATTCATAAAATTAAGGTTCTGTGAAAAAATCATTACAATCGGATTAATCATGTTATTGTTTATAAGTCAAAGAAATTTAAAAAAATAAAAATAAATCTCAAAATTGCAATTATTATGAGAAATAATTTTTTGATTTTGCTCAAATTTCACACAAATATATATAAATTCATAAAATCAAGGTTCTCTGAAAAAAATATTACAATAGGATAAAGCATGTATGTGTTATAAGTCGAAGAAATTTTTAAAATCGAAAAAAATTGTAAAATTACGATTTTCATAAGAAATTATTTTTCGATTGCGCTAAAATTTAACAAGAATATAATATTAATTCATAAAATTAAGGTTCTGTGAAAAAATCATTACAATTGGGTAAAGCATGTAGGTGTTATGTCGAAGGATTTTTTTAAAAATCGAAAAAAATCGTAAAATTCCGATTTTTTTAGAAATAATTTTTGGATTGCGCTAAAAAACGTGGCAGTTCTAAGTTCAGAGATTTTGAAGGTCTCCACAAAATTTCATCGCAATCGGAGTATCGGTTTAGCCTGAATCGTTTTAAAGAAAAAAAAGAAAAAAAAAGAAAAAAAACATTCCGGATTTTTTTCTCCAGTGTAGTGAAATGGAATCTTCGCTTCGCTCGCTCATCCAAGAACATAAACAGTGCGAGAGCTGAGTTCTGTCATAACCACCACATGGGTTGGTGAAATAATCACAGATTTGACTCGGCGTCAATATCGGTTGGCGTTTTATACAGCTTCCGTATTGGCATGGCACTGAATAGAACTTACTTTAACCAAATTATTCCTTAAGATAATAACTTTGCCTCGGCCACATCCTGACAGGATGCTGCCTGCATAGAGGGCCCTCCACATAAGAAGCGAAATTAGACTTTTCTTAATTCCTCGAAATCATATGTTCATTAACAAGTGCCTGGAAGTATAACTAAAAATTTTACTAATGATGAAACTGAATTGGATAGTTAAAATACATGGTGAAATGGGGACAGAATAAAGAACTATTGCAATCATTCCACGTATCAATAACATGATGGCGGTGATGATGATAATAATAATGAGGTGATGATAGTTCCAACTGACCTTTAACCTTCAATACGGCCAGGGACAATAGTAAATTACGGGTACGACAGAAACCTTTTTCTGCAGTTATCACCTCATCTATACACAATACACTGAGTTTACTAAAATTGCTGCTGATTGTTGTCTGAATGTTACCTATTGATTCGGAGATTGAGTGAGACTAGAAAATAATAAGATATGCGCACAAGAGGGTTGTTAGCCCCAAACACATAAACAATGTCCGCAATCAGGATCAGTATTGTAGTAGGTGAATAGTATAGCAATTACTTGCAAAGTTCATTGGCGCACTGACCCCATTTAAATCGTAATCATTATCATCGGAATCGGAACCGTAGGAAAGCTAGTTGAATTGCACGACTACGAGTGCGATAGCGATCTCGTTGCGACAATTGTGTTTGGGGCTTACGTTCTCTAGATTTACTTCCGTCCGCTGCTGTATACTTGCCTGGCAACCGCTCGTTTCATTGGATTGAATCTGCCGAACTCTTGATGAAACACGTCGTCGTGGAAGCCGCGGGCGTTAATCCCGAAGGGGTCCCGCTTCTTCCTACCTCGTTTAGGGTAGAAGTCCCCTAGGCCGTCGAACACCGACTCGTGAAAGCCGCGCGCATCCATTTCTGAGAACAAGTGGTGGAACTAGGATTAACGTCATGTTGGCATTGCGAGGCGAGGCAAAGGCATGTAAGTCATAGGAGTTGACATGTAGGTACGGGAGTATCCAACATAGGGAGAAAAGCTAAACTTAATCAACAGGTTGTCTGAGAATACACAAACTAAAATATTATCGTGCGTTTAAATCCTTGGTGAAGGTGCCAGGCACGAAAAAATGCCACTCTTTAAAAAATTAGCCCGCTCCCTTGACCCCAAGTCACCAATAGCATTGTGTATTAACCTTGTTGAAAGGGCAATGCTTACACACGCACAGACGGACGGACGGACGGACGGACAAAAAAGCAATGCTTATAACGGAGTTACTCTCCCTTTTTCATAATAAAATCGAAAAACAAACAAAAATAAAATCATACTTTCATCAGAATGAAATATACACAAGTGTAAACAATTGAATGAACAAATAAAATTACCTTTTTTTATATTTGATTCATTCATAATTGCATTTAATATCCATTTATTGTTACCAAATTTGTTGAGTTTAATGCATTGTTGTAATATACTATTTCAAATATTTACTTTTAAGGCTATTCCAGAGCACTCTTACCGATATTTTGAAAGTCAACGGAAAATGGCTAAAAGTTGGTTGAATGAAGATGACTTAAATAAAAAAGGAAAAAAAATACTTTTTTTGGACGGGACAAGCTCTATTTTGACAAAATATTCAAATTTTGGTTCATTACGAAATGAATGTTTCGGATGCAATATTTAATTTTTAGCTATGATTTTTTTTTATTGCTTCAACACACCTTTGTCTTGGACTGAGTACAAGGGAAACAATTTTATGAAATAACTTTTGATAAACGTTTTTTTCGTGTTCCGGTTCAAACTCATTTTTGTACCAAGTGACAAAAAAATCGACATTGAACATTATTTCAGAAATTCTTTTCCCTTATACTCAGTCCAGAGACAAAGGTGTGTTGAAGCAATTAAAAAAAATCAAAGCTAAAATTAAATATTGCATCCAAAACATTCATTTCCGTAATGACCAAATTTTGCAAAGAATGGCCAAAATAGAGCTTTTTTTCCGTCCAAAAAAAAAGTTATTTTTTTCCTTTTTTATTCAAGTTCATCTTTCATCCAACCAACTTTTAGCCATTTTCTTTGACTTTCAAAAATCTGTAAGTGTGCTCTGGAATAGCCTTAAAATGTAGTTCATTGTTTAGTCTGCATCTATGTAATTAGATTTATTAGTTGTCCTCCTTTGTAAATCAGTTTTAATAACTGAATAGGATAGACGTTAACAAATAAACAAATAAAAATGTTGGTTATAGTTAAAAAGTAAACTATGAAGTGATATAATAATTTTTATGTTTTGGAATGTGTACATGAGGATCTAGCTGAATAATACTACAACGGATTGTCCAAGGCTGTTTTCCTAGTGCCAAAATGAATGTGAACTTCAAGTTAATCTGGATTCCTGGTGGTGAAAAACGAAACTCAGCTCTCCTGAACTGAGTTCGCCACTTCATTTAACGTATTATTTACTTTCCAAGGAATATTCGTGTATAGTTTAAACTAACTTAGCATATTTGTACGCTTTGTTAACAAAACGAAACACAGTGTTGTGCGGCAGAATAAAATTTATTGTTTCCTGTTATTTTGCTTTTTTTTGTATGCATAAACTAAAATAATCATCCTTGTTGTTTACTAGAAGGCACCTCACGAATTGTATTTATTTAATGTTATTCATTAAATTGTTTGTGTTTTTAACATCCTGAGTCGACACTAAACACTATAAGTTAATTTTTGCCACACATTGCTTCTCAGACCACTTTTTAGCTTTTGGGGCTTGTACATACCCAAAATAACAATTTTACGAAAATTGTGCACTGCGTATATCATATCATATTTTTCAGCCTATGTACTAGTAACTTATTATGGTCATATCTTCTGCAAGGTTTGGTAGTTATTTGGTTACTAGGAATTCAAGTGGTCGTGGTAGACGCAATTCTAACGTAGAGTGCACGGTTGCTGCCATGGCAACAACCCTAAATATTAGAGCATACCTAAATGATGATTTACTAACGATAAGACTCCTAGGTACAAGTTGCGGAAGATTTACCTGAAGCTCGCATCTAGGACAAAATAAGAAACAAAGATTTGTCTAGCTAAACTAAGTATTACAGTTCCACATTATTGTGTAGCAGTTTGTTCACAAATAACTAGTTAATGTAGAAAGTAATACTTTTGGACAATACGCCTCAAGTATGTAGCCTGACAAAACGTCAAGCTCGTATTAACACAACTATACGTGTGTTATTAGTATCATCAACGCGGGGCAATATCCCAAAAACAGTCTAATTTTACATTGAGTGTTATAAAAAAAAATACGTACGCACGTTTTAACAGATGTTACGTCTTTTTAATAACAACTAATAATAAAACAATCTAGATTATTTAAATAAAAGCAATATTCCCATTCCAGTAGTAGAATTCGGACAGAGATCGAGACCCACCCAATAATGTCACATAAACTAGCAGGAACATTTATTTATTGTAACCGATAATTTAAATCATTCATTATACTTTATTCAACATCATTTTATAAATTGTGCAGAATTTTTTATTTAAGAAATTTTTGGGGTGTTATTGCAGCCATTTTGTTTCTCTCTCAGTCGTTATTCCATTTTCCCGCGCTGTGTCCATATCTGATCCATGCAAATATGCTAAATATTATTATTATTATTATTATTATTATTAGTTTCATTGTTAACCATTTCTCAATTTATGAATTATCAATGAAATGATAATGTGTGGAGTGTTTATTTATGTATTAATGGGACTAGAACCTGTTGCCATAACCCGGAGTCAAATACGCAATCTGTGCGTTGGGGGCTGGCTATTAATCAGAACCATCATAATGAGGTGTCATCATTAATTTGTAACTTGACTAGCGTTTCAATGAGCCCGCATGCGCGCCTATAGCTAATGATCTGATGCTAGGAGGATTGAAAACTCTGTGGCCATAGCTCTAATCCCTATTCGCTTGAACTGATTGTTATATTTCAATGATGTTATTCGAGACGATGAGTAGTGATAGATGAGGGCGAAGAACAATTAACCCCTGCCTTAAGCGGAATTCGAACACGCGTCCCTTGGAGTAATTCGCCTCGGACCTGCACCCCGAACATATAACAAAACTCTTATTCTGGAGGTAATATGTTTGACTCCCGCCACCGGCAATCCTGTCATCCTAAAGTTGTTATCAGGAAATTACTCTGTAAAAAATCGTTCATATAAAATCCTTTCAATGTTCCCTTCCAACAAACCGAACTTTACTTATTTGGAAATAGTATCTTTCCAGGTGTAGGTTCTTGTTCACAGAGCACTAGGATCTAAATAAAATAGGTACTAAATAAAAAAAAAACGTATCACAATGCTATTTCTATCCTTTTAAATGATTTTTTTCTGTTTGCCTACTAAAGTATAAAATCGAAACATATCTTCACTCGGTACGAACTTCATAACATATTATATATTTTATAATTGGATAAGCGTAGCGAGCGAAGCGAAGATTCCATTTCACTACACTGGAGAAAAAAATCTTTTTTTTTCTTTCTTTCTTTCTTTCTTTTTTTCTTTTTTTTTGTATTTTTGTGTGTTTGTCCACACGATTTCGGCTAAACCGATACTCCAATTGCGATGAAATTTTATGAAGACCGTCGAAATCTCTGAACTTAGAACTGCCAAAGTTTTTAAACGCAATCGAAAAATTATTTCTCATTAAAATAGCAATTTAACGCAATTTTGAGAATTTGTTTTGATTTTATAAAACATTTTTCGACTTATAACACCTACATGTTTTATCCGGTTGTAATGATGTTTTCACAGAAAGTTACTTTTATAAATTTATATATTCCTGTGAAATTTGAGCGCAATCGAAAATAATTTTCTCATGAAAATCGCTTTTTTACGCTTTTTCGTTTAAAAAACAATTCTTCGACTTATAACATCTACATGCTTTATCCGATTGTAATGATATTTTCACAGAACCTCATCTTATTTAATTGATATATTTGTGTTAAATTTGAGCGCAATCAAAAAATATTTTTTTATAAAAATCGCAATTTTACACTTTTTTCGTTTAAAAAAACATACGTTCATCCAACAACGGGGCCTGAAAAAGCGTTTGCGAGCTTCCTAGTCGTATCATAAGGTGCAATAGATTAAAATCAGTACATTCATTTCATTAAGTTTTAAAAGTGTATTTAATTCTATATTACTACATGTTTTTTAAACAAAAATCCGCTTTAAAACTGTTATTGTTTGACAGCAATATTTTATGTGTGATTTATATGGTGGTGCAAAACTATAACATAAAAATATCATCGTCTTGTGGTTAGTTAGAATACCTCAATTGTCATTTGTCAAGAGCATTGTTACGCAGAGCTGGAGGTTCGGGGTTCGAGTCCCAGTCGGAGCAAAGTTTTACGACACTTCTCCCATCAATGAATAATTTTATTTTGTTTTGTTTTAGTATAGAAATGCATGGAAACATAACGAATATAACAATGCTTAGGGATTGAGTGGAGCAAGTCGGACGTCAAGACGTTTCGGTTTAATACTCCACCTGTGCACTTGGTCGTCCCCTTGTTTTTAAAGGGGTTCACCCGCTAAACTAAAAACATATATTTTATTCAGGCTAACTAGTTATGAATTTAGAAAATAGCAGAAAAACTATTGGCTGCACCATGACCCAGGAAAAATTGTCAAACTTGTTAATTTTCGAGCTAGGTCCCATCGGCAAAAACCTCCCATAAGAATAACATGGGGACGATCTTTATGCCCTGTGACCTCTTAGGATTTTCATCCCAAAAGATATTGGCCATTACTGACGTACTCTGTAGTCTTTTTTGTAAATCACCTATATTTTGTTTGTAATTTAGGCAAGTGGATGTGTCAAAATATGCCGATTACCAAGAATGGTTGTGATTTTGGAATGCTTATTATTGCGTGTTGAGTGTATATTTGTGCGCGGTTTCAAGACACGATGTTATAAAGGGCCATTTTAGATAGGTACGATGTGCTTGTATCTTTGTGGAACAAAAAGAAGCAGGTTAAAGCCGCTTTCCCAAAACACCAATTTTTGTAAATTTCTGGATAAAAAAATTGAAAAATTCGTGTAAAATCATAGTTACAAGATAAAAAGTTTTCAACGGTCATTTAAATGTAGTATCATGCTATAGTTTATGTGGAAAACATTTTTTGGGGTTATAGCCCCTTTAAGTCTGGTTGGTGTTTGGGAAGTCGACTAGACAAGTACAACACTCATACATGAATTTTCAAAGGTGAACATACACTGGTAATAATTTATGAATTTCAGGAAGGGTCTCGCGTGTCTAAATAAATTACTTAAATATTCTAGGTCTGGCACATACGTCACAAATCGCCCCGTTTGACATTTCATGTGATACAAGTTCAAGAGATACATGACCAAACACACAAACCAAACACGCATGCAAGCAAACGCAGTATTGGGCTTATACTCACATGCATTCATATACTTTGTAATATAGGCTGAAGAGGCTTAGTAGCCCTACAGTAGCTTTCCATACCCGTTCAACCACAATAAAATAAATATGGATGAGCGAGCGAGCGTAGCGAGCGAAGCGAAGATTCCATTTCACTACACTGGGAAAAAAATCCGGAATGTTTTTTTTCTTTCTTTCTTTTGTATTTTTGTGTGTCTGTTAACACGATTCCGGCTAAACCGATACTCCGATTGCGATGAAATTTTATGGAGGCCTTCGAAATCTCTGAACTTAGAACTGCCACGTTTTTGGGCTCAATCGGGAAATTTTTTCTCATAAAAAAACGCAATTTACGATTTTTTTCGATTTTTAAAAACTTCTCGACTTATAACACCTACCCCTACATGCTTTAACCGATTGTAATGATTTTTTCACAGAACCTTAATTTCATGAATTAAGATATTCGTGCGAAATTTGGCGTAATCGAAAAATTATTTCTCATGAAAATCAAAATTTTACGTTTTTCTTTCTTTTTAAAACAATTCTTTGACTTGTAACACCTATATGCTTTATCCTATTGCAATATTTTTTCACAGAACCTTAACTTTAAAATTCATATAGTTGTGTAAAATTGTGCGCAATCGAATATTATTTCTTATGAAATTCAATATCACGATTTTTTCTTTTTTTAAATTACAATTAATTAAAAAATTTAAAATTTAAGGTAATTTTTCATTTAATTTAATTTAATTTTAAAAAATCTTCAACTTGTAATGATTTTTTCACAGAATAACAGAAAATCCGCATAACACATGGCAGCTCGATGCACCAATTACGCTCATCCAACAACGCGCGGGACTTAAGCGTTTTCCTAGTAAATATACCTAACTCACTAGTCAATACTCACTACTCGATACTCACTACTCACCACTCACTAATCACTACTCACTACTCACTACCTACTAACCACTACTCACTTCTTACTACTCACTACTCACAACTAACTACTCACTACTAACTACTTACTACTCACTCTCACTCCTCACTCCTCACTCCTCACTCCTCACTCCTCACTCCTCACTCCTCACTCCTCACTCCTCACTCTCACTCACTTTGCTTAGTTTCTCACTTTGCATTAATTTTAGACATCTTGACTATTAAGATACACTATCCGACCATACTCCCATTCACACCGTTGCGTGCATTTGCTAAAAATTAAATTTTATTTTTTTCTCCCTTTCACTGAACATGAATAGTAATTTTATAATTTACAAAACATTTATGAACTTAACCTTTTAAGAAAACGTCACGATTTTTTTTTTTTTTTTTGAAAGGGTTATTTGCATATTCTGCATAAACAGGGTGTTTTAAAAGTAGAAGTGTAGGTGGGAAGGGGTTGGGTGGTACACCTTTCGGCAATATTATAATTTTGTTATTGTAATTCAATTTGTGTACAAATTGTTTTGACATTAAAAAGATTATTTTTTTATCTGTTCGCGACGTTGTTTTAACTTGGTATTCGGATGCTGGCATTTTAATTTATTGGATGAGCGTAGCGAGCGAAGCGAAGATTCCATTTCACTACACTGGAGAAAAAAATCCGGAATGTTTTATTTTATTTTTATTTTTTTTTGTATTTTTGTGTGTCTGTAAACACGATTCCGGCTAAACCGATACTCCGATTGCGATGAAATTTTATGGAGGCCTTTGAAATCTCTGAACTTAGAACTGCCACGTTTTTGAGCGCAATCGGGAAAATTTTCTTAATAAAAAACGCAATTTTACGATTTTTTTCGATTTTTAAAAAAATTCTTCGACTTATAACACTTACATCTTTATCCGATTGTAATGATTTTTTATTAGAACCTTAATTTTATGAATTAAGATATTCGTGTGAAATTTGAGCTTAATCGAAACATTATTTCTCATGAAAATCGAAATTTTACGGGTTTTTTTTCTTTTTAAAACAATTCTTTGACATATAACACCTACATGCTTTATCCTATTGTAATGATTTTTTATAGAACCTTAATTTCATGAATTATATACTCGTGTAAAATTTGAGCGCAATTGAATAATTATTTCTTATGAAAATTGCAATTTTACGATTTTTTCTTTTTAAAATTACGTAAATATTATGATTTATAAAAAAATTAAGTTAATTTTTAATTTAATTTAATTTAATTTAAAAAAAATCTTCGAATAAGTAATGATTTTTTCACAGAACAACAGAAAATCCGCGTAACTCAATGCAGCTCAATGCACCAATTACGCTCATCCAACAACGCGGCGGGACTTAAGCGTTTTCCTAGTTTTATTTTAATATTGCGTAGAAGATATTATCACTAAAATGTAAATGTTAAAAAAAATCGTATTGTTATTTTGCACGTAATTAAAATTTGAGACTGTGAACTTGAAACATAGGATATCATCGGTAATATTATTATATGGGGCAGCAGCAAGATAATATGCAGAAGGGGAATGAGCATTAACTGATAATTAATGCATTATGCAGACTTGCTAAGGAGAAGAAATCTAGCTACATACCCCTACCCCCTTTTGCATTTCAAGTCCACTAACTTTGACTGTCATAATATGCCATATGTGTGTGGTTTGTTGGTGTTGTGGTTAGAGTCTCTGCTTCAATGCAGTAGTTCCCGCTCTAGGCAGAAATTGTTTAACTTCTGGTTTGGATTTAAGTCCACCAGTTCTTGACTTAGGAATGTTTAAACGGGAACTGTGGAGCCGTCCTAGCAACAATGCACATAACAAATTCTAAAGTTGTTCCGAATTATAGCCTTGTTGATTGTCGTACTGTCTGCGAGTGGAATCGTGTCCAGCTTGATTGATTGGTATTTCATAAATATGCTGGTCTCTATTGGTCATTGTTCACTTATTGATGGTGTCGGAGTCTACAGGGTTGGCTTGGCCTGCTTTAAATTTAATGTCTCCCAATGAAAATCAGGTCTGCAACTGAGTGGGTAGACTGTAAATACGAATGTATTTATTTAATTAATATTGTATAAGAAAATTCTCTCTTTCTCTCACTGTCCGTGAAAACCTATTATGTAGGCTTACGTATTTACTGGTGAAACTGAAAAAATGTACTTGTACTGGTTAAAGAGTGCCAAATATGCCATACATTGGCCTTCCTGCTCTATGGGCAGGTAAATATCATTAAATTTAATAATATTTATAACACACAAAATTATAAGTATGCCTATCAACATAATTTTTAAAGTAATCTTATATTTAATCAGACAGCAAACAATATACGAAAATTAAACGATCTAGACGTAGGCCTTGTCTAGACCATAAACCATGATTTTTAGCAAATTTTTTTAAAGTAAAAATATATATTAATTATGGCGTAAATATATTCGTACAAAATTATGTTGTGAAAATGGCACCATAAACTATAAATTGCCTGCTTAAACTGTAACATTTAGGCTAAGAACCCATAGTTAATATGATTGGGAATAAGAGATGCCTAATTTAAAAGTAGGGTAGTTTTGAACTCAAGATGAAGACAAAACAAGAATATTAGTTCTTGTTAGTCAATGAGGAACTGCGAAGTAGAACATTGCTCTTTACAAAACATGCAAAATAAGTCAAGTACAAAATTATTCAAACGTTATTGTATAACATTAAATCTTGACAGTGTTGCAAGACTTTGAGGCAGAATGAAAAACATGTTGTCCATCGTGAATCCAGTCTGTGACAAGACGAGACGACCTTTAACAGCACTAATAGACACGTGACTGGCGTCTGATGTAAATCACTGAGCTTCTGAGAGAAGTCTCATTAACATGTTCATTAACATGTTAATCCAGTTACCCTGACATCTCTCTTGAGAGTGTGTGACGGTCACAAACAACCTACCTCAGGTCACTCCGCAGTGGCCGGGTTGTTGAGACCAGTCAAGGGTTAATCGGTTTTCCCGTTAACTATAAGTTTTCTTGGAACGTATGATCATGTTAGAGCAACGACTACTCACTATAAAAAATGCTCCCTAATTTAATGTAGCTGATACGGTTTCTAACTGAATAAAAAATCACTGAAATGTGGTTCAATAAGCTGCCAACCGAATATAAAAAAACATACACGAACTTATTGCAGCCAAAATGTACTATTTTGCACCCCTATTTTTAATTTTGGCACCCTCTTCCAACTCGTGTAAAACATAAAATAATTGAGGGGGGGGGGCTACCTTAATGGTAGCCCCCCATTATTTTTGGAAACACAAAATGGGAGGGGGTGCAATATGGTGCATTTTGTGTGCAATAAATACATGTTTACAAAGAAGAAGAAAGGGGGGACTACAATAATTAAGTTAGCCCCCCAATTATTTAAGGTTTTACATGAGATGAAAGTTGGTGCAAAAATAAAAAAAGAGGTGCAAAATTGTGTATTTTGGGTGCAATAAGTACATATATGTTTTGTTTTGATATTCGTTTTTTTTTTTTTGGGGGGGGGCAACTTAATGCACCCACTGAAATGTTATAGTTCACTAATGGTTATTCGATTTTTTCTTTCAGAAAATGCTCTCATCGTGTGAGATGTATGTTACGCACTATGTTAATCTTGCTTGCTTTTGTACATTCCTTACTCTGATAGTCCTTGCAAATTTGTTATTGTTAACTAGTCATTCATTCATTCTAAATTAATTATTTGTTGTATTTAATCTTTATTGATTGATGAGCTCATATTACGAAGGCTACTAATACAACTTAAAATAATGATATCAAATATTATTTCATATCACCGGTTAAAACTGATCTGTACCTTACCTTCTTTTTTACAGTGTGCATTCTAAATTCACAATTCAATGCTTTTGTTCTCAGTGTTCGTATTCGGTTGAATTTGGTATAGTTTGCGTGTAATTTTGTTAACTTATAGTTTTAAAAAGAGGTAGTAACTTATAACTTTGAAGATAATCGTCTGCGTTAGTACGGGATGCCTCCAATGTTATATCGTTATAAAACATACAATTAAGAATTATCGTTAAACGATACAGAACTTTGTAGCTTTAAAGTGTTTCAGATGGGCTCGTTAAAAAGACAGCGATAAAAGTTAAGCAGTATTTTGGGTTATTGCATTTTTGTATGTTATAACTTTCTGAATTATTACTCTTTTCATCTCATTTTAGATTGCAATAAGATTAAGAGTAAAAAAGCAATTTCGTTGGGTTTTAAAATTTCCATTCTTAATTTAAAAGTTATGTAAGTTACATTGCTCCTACTGTGGATTGACATTCGGTTATCTGATAAATCGTCGGCATTAAAAAGTTATATTTTTTATCGGTTAATTACTTTCGGCTACTTGAAAGAATTTAACGATGTGATATTTAAGTGTTGGCACACATTTATTAACACATAAATCGACGACCATACAGTTATCGTGATGTTGGCGTCATGGATACAGAGAGTTTATCTTCTTTGAAGAAAAAACGTGGAAAACTGTCAAAGAAAAATCCTTCCACTTTTATACTTTCCACACTTTCATTGAGTCTTGCCGGTTTCGAGTATATACCGACGACTACCCGAATTATCCTCTGTAGGAGTTTGTTTGTTGATGGTCAAATAGTTGAGTGGATAAATAAAAAAAGTTTTCACTCAGATTGTTTCGGTTCAACAAAGCTCATCATCATGACTTTAGTTTTATGAACAAACATTGTTTTACATCGTTATATATTTCCATTACTATGTAGTTTGGAATTGTTTGTGATTGTAATATTCGAATTCATTTTTCTTTGAATAACACATTTTGATATTGTACCCTCCTTTATCGTTTTACGATGCGACAATATCATTTGATAGTAAGATTACGTAAAGAGACAACGTGCATGGAATATGATAAGGTTGATAGAAAGATACTAAATACAATGCGGTGTTCTCGTCTGTAGTTTGCTTATTACAATTCGTAGCATATCTTCACAAGCTACAAAAAGATCAGATTCGCAGATAGATGAAAATCGTCTGTATTAAATTGATCACGATTCTGATTTAACATAGTGTATAATAGGGACTAGTATAAATATATATATATATAAATAATTAAGTAAATTCGTATTTCGAGTCTGCCCACTCTGTAGCATAACATTATCATTTTTACTAATTGTGGACCAAGGCAACCATATCGGTACCGACGTTTTCGACGCGCTAAAAATGAACAACGACAGATAGGTATTTTTAAATAGGAAACGCCTACTAATAAAAAACTAATACTCATTGACTTTGAACGTTTCGTGGCCTCTGTGATTCATATTGTCAAGATGACTCCTCACATCATTAGTCATAGCTGACATTTCTGTGTTCGAAAAGATTTTATAATAAATCTTACCTATGATGAACGAAGTGCTGAAATCGTGGCCTGTGTTTCTGTCAACCACACTGTCAATACTCGCAAACAACATCCTAAGTATGGATGTGGAAATATTATTGTTAGCCTTTCGGTTTAACTTGGGTAAAACTTATCTAAGTTTTGTTTTATCTTAAATCAAATTTCATAATTGTATTTGAACGTGAATGTGAAGAAGTGCGAATAATGTACATCGATCTTCGTACCACCAAACTATTGTGGGTTTTAATTCTGTTTTGATGGTGTATTTGGTTTCTAAACTGAATGATGATAGAAATCAAAAGTTTCCACCAAGCTAACCATAGCACTAGTTTGATGGAGAGTGGTGGAATACAGTTTGAAATCAATGCCGTCATGACGTAAAACCATGACGTAGAGTAACGAGTTTCCTAACACATTTTCATCGTGATGGATTCATCACACTAATTTGATGCTCTTTTGAACACAACTTGACAATGTGGCCAATAGAAGCCACAATACGATCGTGGGTTAATTAGTATTATTTGATCTCAAACTCACTGTACCCTTAATAGTAATCATGACTAATTCGTGAAGTGCACATCATTTTTACCTTGGTAAACTACGATTTTGTACATCCTTTAATGTCATTGTTTACTATGTACGAATCTGTGAATACAAATCTGAATACTGAATAATATGTGTAAATCTGGCC
The DNA here is from genome assembly GCA_024449915.1 of Sweltsa coloradensis. Taxonomy (NCBI): domain Eukaryota; kingdom Metazoa; phylum Arthropoda; class Insecta; order Plecoptera; family Chloroperlidae; genus Sweltsa; species Sweltsa coloradensis. Next base: position 139,446 of record JAMZAV010000006.1, on the reverse strand, counting down.
ATTAATATTCACACAATGGATTATTTTGAATAATTATTGTTCGTGGTGATTTCTTCCTTAACTCGCTCGGTATGATGCTTAATTATATATCCGGAAACGCAACTGGTAGGGCATGAAAGTCGGAAATTGTAAATTGCCATTGTAGTTTCTGTCTCCGGTAGCTATGAATCATTTTCAAACCTTAATGAAACGATTGAAGTGTTGTCTAGATTAGCAATGGACATCAATAAACCGGTTTAAGTCAAATGGGTAGGTAAGATTTAGCATGAATTTATTCACAAGTTTCATGTTTTGTGGAAACAGGATACTTTTTTCGTTGAGTGATCCTCGTACATTTTCAACGCATTCGTCTAATAATTTATTTAAACACAGAATAACACAAGATATGGCGAAGACGCGTGACATTTGAGTTGCGGTAGTACCGATAAATAGTAAAGCTCCCTAGGTAAGAAATGGGATGACAGGCTACATGAAGAGCAAAGGTGTTAACAGAAGGTTTGGGGAATTCTTTGGTGATGCACGGGTGATTAATTCCTGTATTTGAGGTAAAAGTGGAAAGAAAAGTAAGATTTGTTGGACTGATTATACGTCATAGTGTTTGTAATGGATTGATAACGTGGGTTAAATAAGTAAGAGCTAGTGGCGAACCGAATAACGGATATGGACGAGAACCAAAAATATGTATCGAAGCGAGAAGTCAACAGATTGTGGAATAAAGATACAAAATAAAACTTCCCACGTCTTTGGTGGAGGTGCCGGGTTATTAAAAATTACCATTGGTATTAAGCTTCTCCCCCTGACCGCCGGGGTTAAAACAATTTGTGTCATCCTTTTGTTGAAAACGAATGTACAGAAACATCACTTGTCAAAATGTATGTTCGGCTTTTATCGTGAGGCATGGCACATTTACAGACGGACGGACGGACAGAAAAGTAATGCATACTTGTTAATCGGTGTATTGAAATCACCTTATATTTTGTTTACTCACTATAAATATACTGAAAGTAACGCATTGCGGAAAATTCATAACATTGTTGCTGAAATTAATAATTTATACTTTATCTAATTTTAAAAGTTAAAAAAAGTGATATAGTGTTATCTTATCCTAATTCTAAATGCAGTATTAGGCACACGTTTTTCTAGCCCTGTAATATAAACCTATTCAGTTTGGCATCCCTGTATAGATTCAAGGTGAACCGGCTCCAGACTTGAGGTAATACATCAGGGCTACCACCTTGCGTAATAGACGCTTTAGCAAAGTTTGGTTAGAAGTGTGGTTCTGACATTCCCCCATCAAGAATGTTGATGAAATGGATTTCCGTGACATTTCGATCTCTATGCTAAAACGATGAGCCGAGGCGAGCGGAGGGAACGGTAAACAACCATTCGACGGATTAGGTTTCTAGGGGGAAGGAAAAGAACTTTGCTAGGTGTGAGTGTGTGAGTTCGAGCTACTCGCTCGCATGTACTGGCACGACTTGATATGGTAATTACTCAGTTCTCTTGTCTACACTAGTGTAGCAGTTAGCGTTCACGTGTAGACGATAAACAATGGAATGAAGTGTTCTGTTACGTATGCGAATGAATTACGCCATTGTATCTTCCAAATTTCAAAGTAAACCCAGACTTAACATTCACATTTTAGATATAAATTTTAATTACTTTTTCTTAATAGATTTTTTCTATTGTTTACATTGTGCTATTTATTTTTGATAATTCTTCAATTGTATATTTTGTGCGCAATTTTGTAATCATAGCTTTATTTATAGCCTCTCTTGTTATTTAGTTTTTATGACTGAATAGGATACGTTAATTATTCAATAAATACACCGTAGCTATATGCAACAGGTTGGCTACCTTCAAACTGTGGTTGGTCTGTAAAATCATGAAATATGCTGTTCTAAAAGTCTCACACTGACTATATCTGAGCCCTAAAGTATTATTCGGGACTCTCGTCAGGCACTGGCAATCCTTACTGAATGGATTGGGAGCGGACTTTCGGCGTCTTGAGTGTAGTACTTTTGTACTTTACGAGTTACACGAAGAAAATGAACATTTTATTCTTATAGGGGCTAAAAACCCCAAAAATTATTTTTTACCACGTGATCTATAGCACAATACTACACTAAAATGACCGTTTAAAAAATTGTATCTTGTAACTGTGATTTAACACGATTTTTTTTTAATTTTTTTGATCCAGAAATTTGCGAAAATTGGTGTTTTGGGAAATTTCTTAAATCGGCTTTAACCTGCTTCTTTTTTGGTCCACATAGATACTAGAGCATAGTACCAATCTAAAATGCCCCCTATATAACATCGTGTCTTGAAACTGTGCCCAAATATACCCTCAAACACGCAAAAATATGCATTTCAAAATCACACCCCATCTTGGTAATCAGCATATTTTGACCGAACTACTTGCCCAAATTACAAAACAAAATATAGAGAATTTACAGAAAAGGCTGTAGAGTACGTCAATAATGGTCAATATTTTTTTTGGATCAAAATCCTCCAAGGTCACGGGGCATAAAGATCGTCCCCATGTTATTTCTTATGGGAGATTTTTGCCGATGGGACCTAGCTCGAAAAATGTCATGTTTGACAATTTTTTGGGAGGTCATGGTGGCCCCAATAATTTTTCTGTTAATTGCTAAATTCATTACTAGTTAGCCTGAATGAAATATATTTTTTTGAGTTTAGCGGTTAAATACCCCTTTATGTTTTTACTTTCTGAAGATCGACGCACACAGTTCCCGATGTAGTCCTCATAAATATACATGTTTTGTCTATATTTACAAATTTTGTGTGACCAAACCGGAGCAAAATTAAAATAAAAAATTATGTTGGAGAAAATGCATTACCTTTTTGAGTATACTCAAAACAATATAATGGTCGATGGAAAAATGTAAACGTAGTTCGAAAAGAACGAATTATATTTTCGACTTGAATCGTGGCTTTCATTCATTCATTTACTTTTTAGTTCGAACTTCATCCAGTCATAGACAATGAGTTTATCTCGATCACAAGGAAAATGCTAAGATTGTGATTGACTGCTATAAAAGACCCCATAAATATTCACCCAAAGACACAAAAGATAAAAAATGACCCACAAATAGTTTTGTTATAACTTATAATTTAAGAGATCGCTTGCTGACAGCAGATATTTTGAAAGTATCAATAATACAAAACTAGCAATTTTGTTGTAGACAACTTCAAATTATGGCACTAGAAAATGTTTGACATTAATTTATTGATTGATTATTTAATTAAATAATTTATTGATTGATTTATTTAATGTCTATCCTATTCAGTTATAAAAACTGATTTAAAAAGGAGGACATGTAAATAAAATTAAGTACATAAATGCACACAAAATTCAAAATAAAATAATTTACAAAATTTAAGGTTGTGCGTTGTAAATTATTTTAAGCTTTAAAGAATTGATAACGTTCTACATTTTCTCGTCGTACGTGTGTATCAGCAACTTTGAATCATGCACTAAATAAAAAGAGAGTGGAACGGATGACATTCTTTTTGTCAAGTCTGCGAATCACGACCGTTTAGCCAATCACATTGCCGAGTGACATCCCTGGGTTGGTTAACTCCCCCCCCTCCCCACAGTCCGTGCATACAGGAAGTAACCTCGCGAGTCATCTAATACGGGTCGTCTAATAACCTCACATCAAACTAATCTGAAACTTGAGTGACAGGGGTACTTGACTAATAAACCATTCTCAGCTAGGATTCATTCTCACTGTTAACAAAGATTAACATGGTCTTTGCTAATGATGTGCAGAAAAAATAAGTTTATTGACTGTAATGGAACTTCCGACAAACTAGCGTTTAGATAACGTGAGTAATAGACACTATTAGTGGTGACGTCACGCAACTGCTTACCCTTAGAAACGAAAAAATTGACTTCAACAAACTTTGGCGCCTGCAATACTCAAATACAGAAATAATTCATAAACTCATAGCTTGAACATAATAACACAAACATGATATTAAGCGTTTCTATGGTATTGTATTAGGAGACCATTTGATTATTATAATTACCAAAAATCTTTATAAGGTAAGTTAATCTTAGCTGGAAGCATATTGTAAAATATCCTAACATAACCTACGAACTATAGGTCTTCAATATTTTTAAAAATTTGGATTAAGGACGCGTCAACCGTTAGGTCATAATGCACCACTCTAGCCTAGGGGATATTATGGGGAGGAAGGGCCCATGCTGGTCAGAACCAGCCACGGGTAAAGGGAGGAAGGAGGGTTTCTCACGTCGCGGTCGTCATCGTCTTTGTCATCGTTCGTTGTGTCATTGTCATCGTCGTTGGAGAAGTCGTCAAGGGAAGGGGGAGGTGTCCTCGACGACGATTGCCAGAGCTCGCCTCTAGTTTCGGGAGTAATATACTCCGCTCTAACTAGCTGATGTTTGCGAGGTGGACTTTTTCTCTTGAATCGCCTTGTACGATTAGCAGAGCCATGCTCTGGGCCAATTCTACCCCGGGCCCTGACGGGGGTGCATGTTAATGGAAATGCATTCAATTAATGGAAATGCATTCAATCAGTCATGATTTCAAATAATTACATTTTCCCCTCCTTGTAATAGTGTTGAACTCAACGGGAAAGAAAGCGGTTGAGAAAAGTTTATTATTTATTTATTTATTTATTTATTTATTTATTTAACGTCTATCCTATTTAGTTATAAAACTGATTTACAAAGGAGGACAACTAAATAAATCTAATTACATAGATGCAGACACAACAATGAACTTTGAAATAGTAATATTACAACAATGCATTAAATACTCAACAAATTTGATAACAAATAAAAAGGATATTAAATGCAATTTATGAATGAATCGAATAATATATAAAAAAGGGGGTGGGGAATGAAAAGAAAAGAAAAAAAAAGAAAAAAAAATAAAAAAGAAAAAAATGAAAGAAAAAAAAAAAGAAAAAAAAAGAAAAAAAAACATTAAAAAGAAAACGAAAAGAAAAGAAAAATAATCCTTTGAGGGACTTCGTCGAAATTACTACACATTGGTTTCTAATGGGAACGAAAAAGAGTTCGGAGTGCCGAGGGGTAATTATGATGTAATGACGTCACACTAATGGTGTACATAATGCTTTTCGAGATTATTTGATCGCACCCTAACAATTGTTTGTGGCATTACTTTAGAGCAGCTGTTTCTGCAGCCAACTCTTTGGATATTTGTCAAAGTAGAATAATTTATTTAGTGTGCATGGTATTTTATAAGATAAGGATCTCTGTTCCAATGCAAAGGTCACGAATTCGATCACAACTTCTGGCAGATTCATTGTTTTGTCTGCATCTATGTTATTAGATTTATTAAGTTGTCCTCCTTTGTAAATCAGTTTTTAGACGAGGAAGTGGAGCGACTGAGGATCTCCAATAACTCAAACGGCTCTTCTGTGATTCTGTGGGTGGGTGCGTGTGTGTGTGTGTGTGTGCATCGAAAATCAGACGAATCGCTGAACAGATTGCGCTGAAATTTTAAACAGACATCCGGTACGAGTTTACTGAGAACTGCTAACAAAATCAGCTAGATCCATTGCGATAATAAACCTACAAGAAATAATAAATTGAAAAATAGGCTGCGATTGTGTAGGAATTATTTTAACGACAATAGTTTGTACTTTTGTTTTTGAAAAAAATAATATTTTTGTTAGTTATTTGTCATAGCTGTGAAAATGCAGTGTTTAAAGTGTATCGAATCTTGTACGTACAAGGTACTCCCAAATTCCGCTCGGAGATTGAGTAAACCGTGCAATATTTATTTCTTACTGGCTATGTTTTCCATGGTATTGTCACAGATGATAGAATAGACTACATTGCGTTATATGCATTTCAAACATGTTTAATAATTTTTAAAATACAATCCAGAAAATTCAAAATCTTTCCCGACGAGGGGATTGATCCCAGGTCATCCACATTTCGGGTATAGCGGCACCTTAGCCAACTAGACTTGGAAAGCGCTAAAGTCGTTGTTAGACCAGTGAGGGAGTCATGTGTTGAGTACCCAGGAACATTTGCATTTAAGTTTGATATTTATATTGGTATAAATAATATGGTTTTTAAGTGTAGTTGGTACAAGGGCGCGTCAACTGTAAGGCTAAGGCCACAATGCGCCACTCTAGCTACAGGGCTGCCACTGGCAACTATTTTCAACTATTTAGCAACTTTTTTAAAGAAAGCAACTATTCAGCAACTATTTTTGGCAAAATACTCCAAAAGCAACTATTTAGCAACTATTTCTAGCTTCACATGTGTTTTGTATATACTTAAATGCCAAATTACAGATTTACCAGACCCAAATCTTGCTTTTCCTTAAATTACAAAAATATATGCTATTTTAAGCCATGATTTGAAACTTTTTTTGATGTTGCATATACAGCACTCTACTTTTTTCTAAAACGCACCAAATGCACTCTAAAAACCTGATTTTCAAATTTTCGTCTGTGGCGCTATTGTTGGGGGCAGCCCCCATCTTTTCCGCGAAAGTCTAAGTTGAGATTGTTGCCCCCCCCCCCCCTGGACAAGATTCCTGCGGACGCCCTTGCATGTACAAACAAAACTTTTTTACACAATTAATTTATATTAGGCCTACTCAGTAAAATAATAACTGATGTGGGGCATTCTTCATCAAAAACTATTATGTTATTTCATATTTTAATATCCTCCCATATCCAGTTTCAAATCAATCAAAAATGACTAAAATAGGTAGGCAGGTGAGGTGGGCAAACAGGTAGGCCTTTAAAAAAGGCGTGAAAAAAATCCTTGTGGTAAAATTTTTGGGGGGATTTGCCACTATAGTATCTTGTAGAATTTTGTTTTGTCCCAGATTTTATTTTCAGGAATATGGTCACCCTAATAACCTACACCTCAATATTGTCCTAGAGCTCCTAGTCCTATATCCGGTAATCATGTTTTTTGAACTGGATTGTACCCAGATATTTATATTTTTTGCGAAAATAGTTTGGAATTTGGCTGCATGGTCAACTTTAAGGCAACTATTTTATTGCATTTTGGCAACTAAAAAGCAACATTTTTTAACATTATAGGCAACTAAAGCAACTATTTTGGAATGTGTCATGCAGTGGCAGCCCTGAGCCTATGATAGGCTAGGGAGGCCTTAGGTAGGGGGAAGAAAGGGAATGTTACCGGGTACTTAACACATGACTCGCTCATTCGTCTAACAATGACTTTGGCGTTTTACTAGTAATTGTAATGTGACAGTTACTAGAGCAGAAATTTGTGTTTGCTCCTAAATTTACACCAGGAATGTAAGTCAGAGGCGACGTGAAAGACACCGTACGTGCCGTGGGCGTCCGCCGGCCGTCCTGCACGCAGTTGTGTGTGTTCTCTACTACATGTCCATTGTCCATACCTTTTGTTTGAATTCTTCTGGGATTCGCTTAGTTTATATATTTACTTCGTTTTATTTCTATGTTAATATTAAATTTGATAGCAAAAATGGTTAAATGGCTTCTCTATTATTTAAAACATAATTCATTGTTAAACATATTAATTTGTTCAACCTTCTGTCAAAATATTATTGAGCGAGCGTAGCGAGCGTCTCCACTTGACTCTTATGGCTCGAATGTCTTTTTTTTTTCTGTTACTGCTTCGATACAGGTCGCACCGTTTCTCTGATCGACCTGAAATTTTGCACACATGTACATACCACCTAGGCGGGTTGCTGTATAGTTTTTGAACAAAATCCGATCGTTGGATATAAAAAATAAAAAATAAAATAAAAAAATAAAAATGTTCCGATCGTTATGAAATTTTGCAGGGTCAATAAGTACAACATTCTCTCCTATTTTACAAATTTTCAGCTAAATCGGTCAAGAGCTTAACAATTCCACTACGGGAGTGTTTCCCGACTATCCAAATCGAGAAATCAGCTGGTAAGTAGGGTAGTATATTACTTTCCGAAACTAGAAGGCGAGCTCTGGCAGTCGTTGTCGGGGACCCCCCATATTCTCTGACGACCTTCCCAACGACGACGACGAGGACAAAACGAACGATAACAAAGACGATGACGACCACGATGCGACAACCCTCCCTTTTCTTTCACGTTTACCCGTTACCCGTGGCTATTTCTGACCAGCACCAGCATGGGATTTTCCTCCCTTATCCTCTAGGCAAGAGTGGTGATTTTTGACCTAGCGGTTGTCGCACCCTTAATCCAAACTAAAACGGTCGACGTATGGGACCAGCCTTTTTTCATAATAGGACGACGACAAACGGTTGACGCACCCTGAAACCAAAAAATTATAAACCACTTTCTCTGTTCGCCTAGGTCTAAATATTTTTTTTGGGTTTATTTGGATTAAGGACGCGTCAACCGTTAGGTCATAATGCACGACTCTAGCCTAGGGGATGGGGAGGAGGGGCCCATGCTGGTCAGAACCAGCCATGGGTAAGGGAGGAAGGGGGATTTCTCACGTCTTGGTCGTCATTGTCTTTGTCATCGTTCGTTGTGTCATTGTCACCGTCGTCGGGGAGTTAGTCAAGGGAAGGGGGAGGTGAACCCGACGACGATTGCCAGAGCTCGCCTCTGGTTTTGGGGAGTATAATATACTTCCCTCTTATTAGCTGATGTTTGCGAGGTGGACAATTTCTCTTGAATCGCCTTTTACGATTAGCAGAGCCATGCTCTGGGCCATTCTACCCCGAACCCAGACGGAATCGTCTGTAATTTTTCAAACATTGACGCTGGAGGAAATACCTGTTCTAAGGGTCATACACCGGCCGTTCCATTTAGCCTGGGGTGTAGCCTATCTGTTCAACAAGAGTCTGTGACCACAAATGTTTTGTATAAAGATTATTCTAGGGAAACGCCACAGTCGTTGTTAGACGAGTGAGTGACCCATGTGTTGAGTCACCACATTACAACACACACATTACACACACATTACTTTTCTTCCCCTACCTTAGACCTCCCTTGCCTATCATTGGCTAAAGTGGCGCATTATGGCCGGACAGTTGACGTGTCCTTAAACTTAAAAACTTAAATCCCTATTATTTATACCACAATATAACTACCTAACTTTAATCCAATTAATGTTCACGGGTACTCAACACGTGGCTCTCTCACTTGTCCAACAATGGCTTTGGCGTTTCCCTAGTCTATTTAGTAGGGCAGGACTATGGCATATCATTTAATACCTATCACACAAAAATTTGTTATCGATATCGAAATACCGAAACTTATTATTATGCAAACAAAATTCTAAAATTTAATAAAATAATAATACAAAAAATTGTATCAAAACTAAACAGTGGACTTGCTGTTACAAATGTGTGACTTCATATCGAATTTCGCGTATGACCCGGCACCTCCACCATATTTTTAAAATTCCTATTTTTGTTTATAAAGTTTAAGTGTTTTTAATTTTCTATAGTTCGATATGAAGTTCAAATATATTATATTGAATTATGATATTGAATTTATTCTCACATATCGATATCGTATCGAAATATCGACTTCTTTGCCCAGCGCTAGAATTTAGTTTTTTTTTAAATGTATGTACACATGCACACAGCTACTCATGTATACGTAGATGAGACTAAGTAATAATCCGAATAGCTAGAACAAAATTCATTACGTATACTTAACTAATCATTACGTATAAACGACTTACAGAGTTCTTTTCAATATTATGTTTGTGTGTTTTACCTTTTTTAATCACAAATTTAATAGAAATCAGTTGTAGTCTTTCATCAAATTTTAAAATCTTAAAGTAGATATTTTAAATTTCCAATTCTACTTCTTTGAAAAATGTCCAACATTTCCGAAGTCAGGCGGCCGTACAAACGGATGATGATGATGATGATGATGACGATGATGATTTTTGGTTCTTAACGTCTCATGCTCAAAGGCTATTCGAGACGATGAGTGGTGACAGATAACAATGAAGGACGATTACAAAGAACCCACACCTGATGCGGGATTTGAACCCACGTCCTCGTTAGTTTCGGAACAGCGTTCTTATTGTATGTGCCACAGCAGATGGCGACTATACAAACATGAATTTGCCTACGTCACTTCTACGGTAGGCATAGTCTCTCAAATATATTTAATGCATATTATTTTCCTCTGTCGAAAAGTGCAATAATTTATCATATTGTGTTTCATGATGAAAACTCTGGCAAGAAATGGATTCGATTAGTTCAATGATTGTGTGTTAAGAGACACCGCTTTTATTCTTGATCAGAGTGAAAGCTGAAACGCGTTCTTGACATGCGTCACCGTGAAGGGGAGAGAAGCTGTTAACGAGATACCTCCGGTCGCTTGTGCTCCACATCCAGACAGCTCTAGCTAAGCTACCCCCACTATCATGTTCTTGTTGATGAAACATCTCCAATCGTGTCCTTCATTATTCAAGCTTATCCAATCTGATTATTCTATGGGGTTATCTGTGGGCGAAGTAAAGTTTCGTCTTCGTCCACTTAAGATAGGATGCCACACATTTGGTATTTAGCAAATAGCTATTCTTCGGCCAGAAAGGACAAGGATATATGGGCACTCCGCACTCTTATATTAGTGGATTATTCATATTTATTAAAATAAAAAATAATCCATGTTAATGATCAGTTTTGAAGAAGCCACCAACATGGGTGGCGAAACGTCAAGCAGTGCCTCATCATCGACACGACGCAACAGCCCAAGGATCATACAGAAGTCATTGACGGGTAGTGAAAGCCTACAATATCTAATCCATGTTAATGTTCTAAAAATCAAAAATCGTGACAAACAACTTTCTACTCTTTATCCTCTATACCGTTTTCTGCAATTAAAAACACATTAGGCAAACTTTACACAATGAGACAAGAAGGCACGCCATTGTGGCCTATCAACCTCAGTAATCACTGATCATGCCCCACCCTTAATATTAATAAAATAATTACAAATTGATCTGTAATAAATGGATTATATGAGTAGTAAATGTGTGGCTGATGAAATGGTGATGTAGTTAATTATGTTGGTTATATATAATGAAATGAAACTATAAAAAATGTAGCTAGTACTAAAATCAATCATTTGTGACACATTGTTTTTATGTGTGACTACAGAGCACTAATTAATTAATTAGTTGAAAATTTGAATGAATGAAGTAAATATAGTGCTTTGAAGTAATAAATATATATGTATATTAATTTATTAAGGGTCTACCTACTGAGTTACATAACTGATTTTACTTTTTTGGAGTGTGCAGTTACATAACTGATTTTACTTTTTTGGAGTGTGCAAAGTTTTACATAACATGCATATCCGTGAAATATATGGCCATCAACTTTCGTAATCTTAAAAGGTTTAGGGCTTGAAGATTGTTAGGCTGATTAATATATGACACAACGCAGCATTCGCCTTTTGCCGTTAACTGGTATCGAACCGAAAGTCTCTCGTATCATAGAGAACCGCGCTTGAAGCTCGAGTTAACACTTTTAATTAAATACAAAGTAAAGTTAAATTTATCGCTCCGCGTTCTCATTTTCTATAATCTAAGGCTTGAAATATTTCGAATTCAATATAATATGAAACGTAGTTGACAGCTAATAAACAATTTATCTTCCATTCATTCAACCTGCCTCGCATTTAATAAATTATACTATGGTCGATACGCAAGTAATACCTTTTAGAGTTCAAGTTGCGAGGGCGTAAATTTATATTACCACAATTTCCATTTGTCTTCGAGAAATCAGACATAAATAAAAATATTCAAACGCCTCGTGACAATTAAATTATTTTTGGGATCATTTCTTGAAAAGGAAAAAAAATCTCGACGAAAACTGTCTTTAATGTAACAGTGAGATTTCTCTACAGAAGAAATTTATTATAAAAAAGAAAAGTGTTATATATAGATTTTGTATTTCTTCCGATCCATTAATTTTATTATGATAGGTACGTAGAGTGCAATTCAATATATCTGCCGGGGATATAAGAAAAGTATCTTACTGTCATATTTTTATTAGTTTTATTTCAATTCTTTCATTTTGTCGTTATACCAACATAAAAACCAATTCAATATTGTTATAAAAGACGAATGTTTGTTGCATCAGTCACAAAACTACTGACCTAAAGCGTTTTCCAAATTATGAAAGCAACATTTCATTTCTCGTGTTTTCCAGACTCGTTTAAAAAAAACGAACACACTCGACGTATCGAGTGGTTATATAACTGATTGTTGTACGAGTCCCGCCTGGCATGAAACCCCACTTACAGAAATTGCATCGTATGCCTCCCAGCCAGCATGTGTTTCTACCGTGTGACTCTACAACTGATGGTTCCACCCGTTTCGTTCACTAGGGATATGTAGATCGATTGAACCTGTCCCACGAAAACCATACATAATAGAAAGGAACAAAGTTAGAGTTTAAGAGGTTGATGGTTTTTATTCTTTAGGGGTAAAAACAAACAAATGTTTTAAAAATTAATCTAGGTAATACCGACAAAGGTGTAGCTCATGCGTAACGCTAGAAACTCAGTTTCGGGAAGTCGCTGGTTCGATTTCCGCCTTCGACAACCGTCACTGAAAGTTTTACTATCGTTTTCTTCTGTTGTTAATGCGAATGCAAGGGAATGTGTGCTTTTAACAGTCCTTGCTCATTACATTCACAAATACTTAGAAATACACCTGAAGGGGGCATTGGACAGATTTAATTGGGTAAATTTAGTTTTTAAAACAATGTGGATTTGCAGCCTATGAGTTTTATATCCAAATTTGTATGTTAATGATAGTTTGCAACCTTTATCAAGATTTAAACGGTTGAAAGGGATCGTCTATCGTTCAAAGAATTAATGGCCTAACTTCCTATGTTTGAGAACTTGCGCTAACCAATACGATTCTTCTCCTACCAAGATAGATCGACTAATACATACTACATACTTTTTACTTACTTTTTTAACTTTTGTTTTCATTCTTTCGCCCTTAACTAAACTCTTTTATTACATATTTGATTTTATTTTATTTAACAAAACATGTGTTAATTTATATTTATTCATGTTTGATTAATTTTATTTCATATTTACATCACATATGTGTGAGCATTTATGTAATCTTAGACTTATTTGTTGTCCTCCTTTGGAAATCAGTTTTAAAAACTGAAAATGATAGACGTTTGATAAAATCAATCACAGACGGACGGATGGAAGTGATTTTTTGATATGGACTCTTCGCTCATTAACACCATAAAAATAAAAATAATTTAAATAAATTCTAAATCTAAATTATTTATTTTTTGGGTACTTGTTCATTAATGGGACCCCCCTCAATTTTTTGTTAATTGGTCCCCCCATCATCGTTTTTTTTACTTATTTCTGTTTACTATAAATAATTACAACTTGCGAGGAGTTGAATATGACCCAAACAGTGAACTTGACTCACACGTTCAACGTGACTCAGGCGAGTACAGTCCATTGGAACGCGTAGGCCTACATGAGAGCAGTCGTCGCCGTGCAGCTGACATTGACGTTCACGGACACCAAATGAACCTTCAAAACCTTTAACGTCGCTATTTTAAACGAAAGTACTTTTCCATTGACAGTCCTTTATATTTAAAATAGCGACGTTAAAGGTTTTGTAGGTGGAGTATGTTGGCGTAGGCCGTGTCACTCCTGGCGCAAAGTATGCAGCCGGAAAGGATGTTTTCGAGGCTTTGTTCGAAATAATTGTGTTTTCCTGACCTTCTGAAACTCAGATGGAGTAGATGTAGTAGCCATGATTGTCTAATGAAATGTTTTTACTGAATTTTTACATTTTTTGATTGATTGATTGAATATTGCTTAACGTCTCATATTTATGCACTTTGGCTAATCGAGACGATGAGTGGTGATAGATGAAGATGAAGTATGAACAGAAGGGAGGAGGGGAAACCCGGTACCGGCACGTAGCCTACTCCTTTCGAAAAGTACCAAGGGGACCAACGGCTTAACGTCCCATCCGACAGGACGGTGTAACTTTGACAGTCATATAGGTTCCTCCACTAACCCGGACTGCCGAGCAGATGTCAAGGAAAACGAAGCCGTTACACTAGCTTTCGAACCCTCCATCTGCTCTAACCAGCGGTATACGTGAGTTTCAGGGTAGAGCGGTCACCCACTCTACCCATGACCACGCCCGATTCTGCTTAACTTCGGTGTTCGAGTGGGAACCGGTTAAACGAGCTCGGCTAAACCGCTGGCTCTTTTACATTTTTTTGGAGGGGGTCCCGTTAATGAACAAGTACCATTTTTTGTTTTGTGTAAAGTATTGCCAAATAGTTGGTATGCCTGCTCTTCTCCTTCCCCTTCCGTTGGTATCCTCAACTGTCACTGCGTATAGAATCTCTTCTGGTATACTGTTATTCTCGCATAGAGAGGCTTCGACTGAGCAGTGCTCCAAGACAACAGTCTCGTAATTTCAACAGCGGGTCAAGTTCAGTAAACCATGCCACATTGAAATTGAAGTTCTGCTTTGTCTTGCTAGCTTCCAGTACGGGAATGTTCAATCACGTACGTTTTGAAGCAGCTTCGTCACTTTGATATTTAGTCTTAGCAGGGCGCGATATTGCTTGGCGGTCTGCTTTGTAGTGGCTGACATCTTATTTTGTTGCATTCTGATCGATGCTGAAAAGCGTGAGTGAGATATGGTGTATGTAACACTATGCTGGTAAGCTGTATGTAACTTCGGTGTCTGATGGCTTTTGTTCTACTATGCTATTAATTTTAAGATCATCTATTGTTGTGTTGCCAAGTAAGTGTACACTATTCCTAGCAATAGTAAAAAAGTTAATTGGTTATAAATATCAATTAGTCTATAAGAAAGGCCTTGTCGCATAGTTATCAAGGCTTTTTATCTCTATAAAAATGCATTATTTGATAATTGTATTTTTCTTACAGGTTGAAGGATATGGATGGAAATGATTGCAGTTCCTTGAATAATTGTTGTGTACTTTGAGACACAAATTGTTAATATTGAACTCGAAGAAAACGGAAACACCTTCATTCGACTTGAAAATATCTTTATGTGTTTCTTTAACAATCGGAAGAGCGAAGATAATAGATAATAAAACAGTTAGTTAATCTAGAAATTGTCAATTTAAAAAAAGACAGTTTTAAAATGAATGTTGATCAGACTATTTCATCATATAACAATAATATTGAAGAAAAAGAAATTGAGAGTCAATTGAGGACAAGGTTACGATGTAGGAAGGGTGATTTTCAATTTATATTTAAGTAAAAAAATATATAAGACGAATTGTTGGTTTAAGAATCATTGTGAGAAATTGAATAGAATATTATTTTGTTACGAAATTTAAAACACATGCTATAAAGAGAAATGTAAAGCTTTGATACACAATCTGTAATTATCTTCTCTCTAAAATTTGTAAAAGTCCAAACAGTAATTTCTTACATTAACGTTTATTTTAAACTTATGCTTAGCAATTAGCATACAGATTAATATACACAAAAGAGAGACGAGTTTTTAGAACAGACAAGCTTGTTTATTCAGTGGCGTGGCGGGGGCTTAGTTCTTTGCTTAACATACTGTACTTCCATTTGCTATATTGACTGATACGAAGAATCATGTTTGCTTTCCATTATTTTTTAAATTGGAAGCAGTTTCGTAATTTACTTACGCAAATGATAGCAAATGAAATTATGCACGGTATCAACCACAGGAGCTCCAAGAAAAATTGTATTTGAATGTCAGTAGCATATCTATGCACGGCATTTATTAATATATTGCCATCATCAAAATGGTTTACCCAATATCGGCGCGTGCAGTCAGCCCGCAGTTCAGATGCAACTCAGCCAACAAATTGTCATATCGGCATATTTTTTTAAATCGACACACCATAAAATTTCCTGAAACTTGTGTGATGTACTTCTTTTATTTTCAATTTTGTTAGACCTATGCTAACTTTGGGAACAAACTGAAAATTTTTTTAACAACATTTTACAAAAATTAATGAAAAATGAAAATAATACATAACACAAGTTCTAACACAAACATTTATCTGCAAAGATAAAAATAAAAAACATATCGATATCGTGTGTGTTCTTAACGTTAAACTGCTGAAATACAAATGTATGCTTTGCCGTTATTTGCTTTTAAGCTGTAAAAAAAGTTTTTCTTACAAAGTGACGAATTTGCAAGTCAGGTCGAATTTCAGGGAATTGATTTAAAAATTAGTTAGATTAATTAAAATATTATAAATAAAATATAATTAAAATAATAATTAAAAATTAATTATAATTACAGGGTTGGCTTGGTCGCTTTGATTTAAAGTCCCCCACTGAAAATCAGTTATATAACTGAGTAAGTAGACTCTAAATACAATTTATTTTATTTATTTATTTATAGTTTTATAACAGTGTCCCTGTGGACGCACCTTTAACTTGCAAAGAAGTTCGTACTTTGGAAATTTGGTGGAGGTGCCGGGTTGGAATTTATTATAGGAAATGTTATTAGGCCTACATTTATTTTTATAATGCTTAAAAAAAAAGCTTTTAAAGAAAGCGATAAAATTGATTCAGGTAACGCGTAATGCTGAATTTTAAAGACAATTTATGCAAAATTATGTATCATACTGCATACATTCCTACACTATTCAGTAATATTTGTAACGTAATACTAGTTTGTCTTGACACACTTTGTTTTAAAATACAATCTTTGAAAAACACGTCGTCTTCATTTGAACTCTGCCCTTATAATCATATTAATGTTTTAAATCTCATTCATGAAAAATACACTTAATATTTATTTTGTTATGGCCACTCTGTGATGAGACACAATAATTAGTTTTCTGAACAAACAGCTTTAAAAATATTTGTTTATAAGAGCGATCACTTTCAACTGTTCTTTAATACAATTATATCATCCACCACAAATGTACAGTAAAGAAGCCATTTCCGAAAACAACTATCTATAGTGTAATATTTATTGAAAAAATTCATTACAAATTATAAGATTGTATGCCTCTTAAAGACCGACAGAGCAAATACACGCGTATCACGTGACTACCATTAAGGAGGTCTTATAGGTGAGGTTTGATTTCCGTCGCCGGAAATCCTGACTGATATATATTTCTAAGGTGTTCATCAGTCGCAAATGCAACGATGCCATGCAATGATATATTGAGACCTATTTAACAGCCCTTAGGCATTCCCATAATAAACTCGTTAGTCTTTTGAAGATCACACCGCACACGAAAATAAACTGATGTATCTGTGTGTGAAGGCTACAGCGGGCATCCCCTCGACAAGGATTTTCTCTCGTCAAGCGCAACCACCTCGACGCATACTCCTACATAAACCACCACACACAAACACTAATACATTCTCTCAAACACACGCACGCACGCACGCACGCACGCACTCTCTCTCTCTCTCTCTCGCTCTCCCGTCGCACCACAGTTAGTAGCTTGCAGTTCCTTCCTAGCCAGAACAGCGCCAGCCTTTAGCCGGGGCCTGGCCGACTTTCCACGCCAATTGACGACCAATTACCGAGC
This sequence comes from Sweltsa coloradensis, assembly GCA_024449915.1. Classification (NCBI taxonomy): domain Eukaryota; kingdom Metazoa; phylum Arthropoda; class Insecta; order Plecoptera; family Chloroperlidae; genus Sweltsa; species Sweltsa coloradensis. Next base: position 121,916 of record JAMZAV010000006.1, on the reverse strand, counting down.
GAACGTAGGGGAGACACGTCACAATCTGTTGCATGCGAAGCGACTTTCCCATGTGCAAATCTAATCAAAGAGGAAATTAACAGTTTAATCAGGGAATGCAGTTCAGGATGGAGATCAATGTATGATATGAATCACAATTTGCACTTCCCTTTTTACGAGGAAATTCATTTTAATTCCATGATATCCTCCATCCTACTGATTCTATTACGTCGATTATCGAGCTAAAGGCTTTTGTTTGATAACCTATACGCAATGAGTACGAAATTGAATTAGGGGATTAGGTATTTCTCTTTCCCCGCAAAATGGTTCCACTATTTGAATGCTCTTCTCTTTTTGTGACCAAATAAATAAATAAAATAAATACATTTTATTTAGAGTCTACCCACTCAGTTATATAACTGATTTTCAGTGGGGGACTTTAAATCAAAGCGACCAAGCCAACCTTGCAGGCCCCGACGCAATCGACGAGTGAGCGATAACCAACCAAAGATCGATATTTTTAATAGGAAATATATCAATCAGTGGTATGGACAGTGTGAACACCCGCGAATCAACGCCAGAATCAACAAGGCCGATTCAGAACAACTCTGAAATTTATTATGTGCTTCGTTGCTAGGACGGCTCCAAAGTCACCGTTTACAAACTCCTAAGACAAGAACTGATAGACTTAAGTCCAAATCAGAAGATAAAAACTTCTGCCTGTAGCGGGAATCGAACCCTGGACCTTCTGCCTTGGAAGCAGAGACGCTTACCTCAAGACCAACGAGCCACACAAAGAATGCGATATTTTGTTTTTTCTTATTTAATGTGAGTACTTTTTATTGCATCATAAACAACGGTAGTTCGAGTATAAAAGTGTAATTTTAGTTTAACAAGTATAGAGCCTCAAGGTACAATTTCGTAAATAATGGTATATGACAATTTTATAAAATGTTGCAAATATTCAATACCACAAAAAAAATTATATTTAAACATTATCTTACAAAATTTTGAATAACCTTTTTTGACCACCAATTTTACTTTGCACATAGGGCTATAAAATTATTTCATAACATTTCTATGTAAACATGTACCAAGCGAAAATCAGTTCTGGCCCGCGATTAGGGGAGGTTTTCTCCCTAAAACTAATAGCGAACTCTGGGTCGTCGTCGGGGAACTTTCCTCTTCCCTTTGACTACCTCCCCGACGGCGACGACAATGACAACAGGACGGATGATGACACAGACGGAGACGACCACGACGTGGGGGAACGCCTGCCCTCCCCATACGCTTGTGGCTGGTTCTGACCAGCACTGTCATGCCTGTCCACCACTTGTCCCCCCGCGTCATCCCTTACGTCCCTCCCTTCGTCTCGATTAGCCAAGTTGCATAAATATGAGACGTTAAAGCAATCAATCAATATAACATAACATATACTTATCAGGTATAAAATAATTCACCTTATCATAATTTACATGCATATAACATCATTTGATTGATGTGTTTAACATTAGAACACCTTACCTATTGTATCGCAAGAAATCATGAATGTAAATAGTTTGAACTTTTCTTTGTAAACCATATTCTGCAATTTAACCCCCCTTTACCGGTTCAGCGCCATTTTGTTATTCCATCGCAGAACTTAAATTAAACTTCCAACATCATCACAATAACCCATCATGCAACACGAGACTATTTACTTTACAGATGCACACAAATTTACTTTAAGCTGTCTGACTCCCTCCCTATGAAAATTTTTATAAAAAGTAATTTTGTATTACGTAGGCTTCGTTTCGTTAACGAGTATGCTCTTTACATCGTTGAAATATATTCAACACACAAAAAGGCAGTTTGCTTATTATAATTCAGCCATAACTTTGCCCTAGTTACAAATTAATGTCGTCGAAAGAATAAATTGTAAGATCATATGCGAAACTCTTCAGTAAAAGCTCGTCTTATATACTCTTTGATACGATCTAGTTAGTTACATGGGCGAGTTTGCATTCGCATGAGAAAACCTAACTTGGATTAACATTTGCACATTCTATATTTACATAATGTAATAATTTTTAAGAGTTTTATTCTTCCACTATTGATTCAAAGATCATTCAATGTGCAATTAATTAATGCTCATTTAAATCCGAACAGTAAGGTCGAGGTCAATTTTCAAAGTGTGTCTTTAAAGAAAAAAACTAAATGTTAGGCTGTATACCTTCGGATAAAACCTTCAGTCAGTATTGCCGGTCTCAAAGGGATTTGAACTCGAGACCGACCGAATCAGAGCCGCACGCTTAACGTTCGAGCTAACACTGTCAGGATGTTAATTAATTGGCAAAAACGTTACAGTCTATAATCTCGCAGTGATTGGCTATGGCTTATAACACCTCCTACTCGTGTTACGTTCTGTTTTCTTACCAAAATAACGAGACAAACTTGCTAACATTTATAAATGAAATCTACTCTGAAAGTCAATGTTTAGCGTGAGTTTGTTGTTGCTTATAACAAAAAAGGTGAAAACAAATATGGATTAACTATTTCTATAATGGGTAAATAATTACTAGGGTAAATAATCGTACTTTGTTGTGTTTAGAAGTAGTTAAAATTATCTAGCAACTATATACAAAACTGATAGTTGACATGCCTCTACAACTAATTATGATAGAGCAAAGCTAGAAAAAGATAATGTGGGCAGGCCAATGCTTACTTGAATCACCTTGTTTGATCATCAACATGCCACTCTTAATACGTGTGTAAACAGGAAAGTAGTTGGAGGGATGGACATGTGCGAGTATTCTGGGAATTAAATATGAAACATGGCGCACTACATTAGGGAATAATTATTTATTAAAAGGAGGTTGAAATAATTAGTAGTATAATTACACCTTTATTTATTTATTTGTATTTTCTTTTAGCGTGCAGCCGTTTGTACGCACATGGATCCCTTCTCCCTCACTCTCTATCCTTATCTTTATACTATTCCTACTCGCACTCTTTCTCATCTCCCTCTCTTTTCCCCTATCACCTTGCGATCACACTCTCTCTCTTTTATCATCTTTCTCTCTATCCGTTGTCCCTCTCTCCCGTATTTACATTCTCTCCCTCTCTCTCTCTCCTCTAATCTCTCTCTCTCTCCCTGGCTACTTTCACCCGAGTTCGCTTCTGGCATTAGACAGCTGCGTTTATTAGCATGTCAATCCGCCGAATCGGAAGCTCAGCTAATATAATATATTAGCTCGAAATTGCTTTAAAATAAAACACCACATGAAGACTTTCGAAAAGAGGTTACCATGATTATTCACCACCTCTGAACACTTGTTGTTCATTTTTTAACAATAAGAAAAGGCGTCGACGCTAGCAAATATTTTGCTAAAACACTTTATATCTTTGTGGAAGTCTCGTGCCGCGAAGAGCCTTGCTAAAGCACGTGAAACTAACATGGCACTTGTAGTTGGTTCTCCCATAAGTACTCCTTACACATGGAAGGGAAATGACTTACTGGGCAGTCTTTGAGGGCGGGCGGCAGGTCGTTCCATGGGTTAACAACCCGAAAAGAAAAAGCACGTCGGCCGAGCACTCCTTTGGCCGGAGGGGGTTGGAGGCGGGGGTGCCTACTATCGTCGCCTCTCAACACGCGGCCCTGGATGATGCGCGTGCACACGTCAAAATCAGTGGCGCCACTGAGGCATCTTTTAAAAAACACCAGGTCGGTGTATTGCAGGTGCATGGTCATTGGCATAACCTGCTTCTGGTCACAGGGTGGGGGGATGTTACGGCCATGTATGAAATGCAATGCCCTTCTCTGCACCCTCTCAAGCTTGGTAGTGTTCTCAATGGTGGTTGGGTGCCATGCGGGGAGGCCGAAAGTCATGGTGGGCTTAACTAGCGACAGGTAGGCCATCCTCTTGACGCGCGGCGTGCACCCGTGCAGATTGCGGGCCGCGAAACCCAGCACCTGCGCCGCCTTGGCCCGCACAATATCGGTGTGAACGTTCCATCGGAGGTCGCTTGTGATGTGCATTCCGAGGAGGCGCTGCTTGTCGACGTACTCGAGTGGGACACCATCTATGGTGTACAGGAAGTATAGTGGGGTGCGCGCGCGCGTGATGTCCATCATCTTGCACTTGAGGGCGTTGAGCGACATGCCATTGTTGTCGCACCAAATCTGAATGTCGTCTAGGTCTGCTTGAAGGGCGTCTGCATCCTCTTGGGTGACCACGATGCAGTACAGGGTGACGTCGTCAGCGTACTGGAGCATTTGGATCCTTGCCGAGGTAGGGAGGTCGGCTACGAAGACGTTAAACAGCAGGGGGCCAAGCACACTTCCCTGGATGACGCCCGAGGGCACGTCCCGGAATTCTGAGCGCTCGCCGTTGAACTGGACGAACTGCGTGCGGCCGACAAGGAAACTCTCGAACCACCTAAGCAAATTGCCCTTAATGCCATAATGCTCGAGCTTGGATAGTAGACGCACGTGCGGCACTTTATCGAACGCTTTAGACCAATCGAGAAAGACACAGTGAATGTGAGCTCCGCTATGCTCGTCCAGCGCTGCCGTCCATGCATCAATAGGTTTGTTTGGTTTGCTACACGAACTTACACTTTACACTAGTGTAGGCTCAAAATGTCTAAAAAGCGTTTTCGTATTAAGTGTAGTGTAAATTGTAACCGTTTGGTTTGACTTCGTGTAGTGTAAAGTGTAGAATTTCTACACGAGCTCTAGGAGGTCGTGTAGGGTGTAGGTGTAAAAATTTAGGCGCAACATTTGAAGAGAAACAGCTTAAAACATGATGAATGACACATTCTTTCATTGACAATCCGATATAACTCCTAAAATCAATTAATAGTCTATAATTACGTATTAGAAACTGATTCGAAGTATTTTATTTGTGGCACTATGTTTTGTGATGAGGGCAAATGCGTAGGGTACTCTAACCTCAATTAGGATAAGCACTATTGAAGTTTATGTTCCAAATAGCTTTTCATCGTTCAGATAGTACACATTTTCTATCATTTTGACTCATTTAGTGCCTTCAACAGTACTGTTTGTTGTTTTATTATGTTTTTTTAGTTTGACAGTTCGATGTGAGCGAATCTAGTGTAGAGTGTAGCTTAAAAAACGTTTGGTTATCCTGGGTAAAGTGTAGTGTAATTTGATTTCAAGGCTTACACCTACACTACACAAGTCTACACTACACTATAATGGAGTTCACATCGACTGTTCAGTGGGCAACAAATTCGCATTTTGTACAACCCTTAGAAAGGGTTCTAACTGAACAATGCTCCGGAGTGTTTGGTATCAAAGTGAACCCCATTGTGCAAAAGACGAATACCGTCTCTAAACTAAAAGTGAAGTTGATAGGACTTATCTCTATTTTAATAAATTCATTGTCTTATTTACATTTTTCTAAGCATTTTCGTTTTTTGGAGAAGTGTTTATCTTCGTTTTTAAGAAAATATCCGATTAAATCATATCAAAAGTTTATGTTATTTGTTTTGCAATTCCGCTTAGAATTGAGCTACAATTTCGATTTCAAAACATTTTAGGCCTTGTTTTGACTTGATGAATTGAATAAACTATATATTATATTATCAGTAAATGAAAAAAATGACACGATTTAACTATCACTTATACAAGAGACCCCACACCTGTCATCCCATTTCATATTGTTAACCTGGGTAAATGGTTGTAAAATACCTCTATTATATTCGTCATGCGCCTTTCAACCTCAACAAATTCTTTTCGAAAGGGTTGTTTTTTGGCATTTGTAAAAGGTTCGCAGACTATAAATTAATGTATTGTGTAAAACTCAATCACTGGCCAGTAATGTAACTAATATTATTTTAATCTTATCATTTAATTATTGATGAGTCGAGTAAAAATTTTACTTCACACACTGTCTAGCCTGCCCTTTTCCGGTTATTTGAGTTTTTGAAAGGCGATTTTAGCATCATTTTCATTCAAAAGTGTGTATTGAATATTCGACGAATTACAGAATAATAACTAATTATTAACTTGTCTAGAGGAGTAGCGGTATGCTACACGAATGACTAAGTACCCTTCAATAGTTTATAAACCACTGCAGAACCCGTGGGTTGATTTCATATTAGGCCTACTGTTGTCCTGCGTTCCACGTTCGAATCCAGGATGTTCCTTCACTCTTGTGTAGGGCCTACACGGATTACACCGTTATCCATGTGTATATAGGCATATAATAATTTAATTTAGTTGTCCTTTGTAAATCAGTTTTTATAACTGCATAGGATAGACGTAAAATAAGTTAATACATTGTCAAGTTATTTTGCGAACAAATCTTAATATTTGGTTAAAATAAAAATTAAAAACACCCACAGACCCATCTTTTGACAAGGAATTGATTAACATACGTTATAATTATGAAAACGTTAAAATAACGCTTGTTATAATGCAATGGCATATGCATGGTTGTTTTCAGTACCTTTTCTCGAGTTGGAATTTAAATGAAGACGGGCTGAGTGGCTGACAGCAGTAAATCAATATTCTATTGAAACCTTCGTCAACCTTTCAGCTATGATTGGCAACATTAGGGGTCTTGAAAAAGACCAGTGTCAAGTGTGGCCCTAGGTTCCTCCACTGAATTGTCGGCGTGAATGCCATTATAGGTAAACCAAACAAACCTAATGGCGCCGGCTAGGAGAGTGGTGCAAGAACGGCGCTGTCGAAAGCCGTGCTGCGCCGCAGGGATGATGTTTTGGCTCTCGAGGAACTCGCTCGTCCGGTCTCTCACAAAACGTTCCATCGTCTTACCGACCAGTGAGGTGATGCTGATTGGACGGTAGTTCTTTATGTCTCTCTTGTCGCCGTCTTTGTAGATCGGTGCCACAGACGCCGTTTTCCATTCCGTTGGAACGTAATGTTATTGTCAAAACATAAGTGTTGAGGACATGTAATTTTATATTTGTGTGTGATAAGATTTGTCGGTGGAAACATGCCCTGTAAAGCTAGCCTATATTAAGGATGTGATCACAGTTAGGGGAGAAGTAATATCCCATTTGTATTTTATTAGACTCAAGTTATGTATTCCACTTTCGACTTAAGAAATCTTGGGGAGAAGTTTGAGTCAGGATTGCCAGTGGAAAGAACTAGCTTGAAAATCTATCGAACATCCTATCATTGCTCTGAGCATATAACACAATTGTGTGGATAAATTAAATGACTAACTTGATAGTACGCCTATTTGTGACATATTACTTAACGAATAATTTTATTAAAAAAGTTTTATATAGAACCCTAGCACTGTACATAATTGGTGTTTTCGTAATCTGTAAGACGGATATAAAAATGAATGAATAAAATATATTCTTATAAAATTATTATTTGGATGCTTTTGATGATGAAACAAATACGTTCATTTTATCGCCATTAAAATAAATACTCTTGTGACTTCTTAGTCCAATTCTATTTCTTAGAAAACCCAAGTTTATTTTCTTGCCTAGTGTCTAGACGACATACATAATATGCAATGTATTAAAGATTATTATTCCTTCATGAGATTTTACCACTATAAAAATGTAATCGTTCAGAATATTATCCAGACATGCACTTTACTAAGCGGCCATGCTGTTCGGTAACTAGGGAATACTTTAACGCGTCACCAGTGCATAGTTTACGATTTAACTGTTCCTCGACAACATCCCCTGCAGAGTACAGAAGAAAACTCCCTGGGGCTCAAGGGATAAAACAGATATCACTTCTGACTCGACGCGTGTAATCTTGTACAGTAGTATAAAAACAATAAAGTGACATTTACGATATGACTTATTCGCGAACTTGCCCCATTAACGTAAGGGTAGAAACTTGACATTTTATGTCAAGTTTCATGATGGCTGTTATTTGTCTGTAAATTACATCACATGTACTCAGACTGTCTACAGAATAATGAGCCACTTATTTTTAATACTTTTCCTCTTCAATGTACTGGGAGAAGCGGTAAAGAAAGTACTTTCAAAATGACACTGAACACTGAAGATTAATGTTTCGAGTATGTATTATGGAGCGTTTATGTTTTGTCAAAGTATCTGCTAATGGCTTCGGTATAAAAGTCATTAAACATTACTTAATAATTTATTTTCGAATCGTTTTTAGCTGTCTATTAGAGCATTAACCAATTAATGGCAAATACTAGGCCACATGAAGTTAAAATTACTTTGAGTAGAGTTTTTGATTTTTAGCATCTTAGTAGTAAACTTTTAATTTATCGGCTTTATCTGCCATGCGTTTCAATATTATCAATTAGTTTTGAGCTCTTAAAAGAACAGTTTTCTTTTCCTTTTTAAATATTCTACAAATACTCACACTAGTTTGTAACCTCTGTTCTTTATTTATTACGCATTGATTGGTCACAGTAATGCACACATACATTATAAAATGCAATTAGAATAAACATCGTCAAATTAAACTCTTTAATCACTAACCGATTCCAATAAAAACATATATTCCGTCACTATATTCAAACATTAGTTGATGACTGAAATGATTAGTTAATCAGGTCATTTGAGTTATTTAAACAAAAATATTAACACGTAAAGTATGTTTTTACATTTATTTCGATGTATTAATATTTTTCATAGTAAGAACATGAATGATTTAAAATTATTGAATTTTTTTACTTTCACCATATGCATCAGAAATTTCTAAATGACATAAATTAACCACCTCAAATCTTAAATTCAGGATAAACTTAACGTTGTTGTTTAAGTCGTGGTTATAAACCTGGATTTAACTGACGATTACGATTTTTCAACAATATTGATGTCGCAATTTGTGTCTTGGATTGGAAGTATTCTGGCTTCAAATCTCAGCCATTGTTTAGCAATTTTGTCATAAATTTATATAGTGGGTACCTAAAGCTTTGATGGCAATTGCAGCAATCATGAATGGATGTTAGCTCCAGGCTGTACGTTAACTAATAATAACGTAGCGTTTTACGATATTACTGTGTGGCCCATATAAAACTAACCACAGTTTGAATCCATTATAAAAATGACATATCGTAACTATTGCATTTCACATGTGTTTTAAAGTTTTTTTTTATAGTGATATGGGTTCAATGGCGCTAGTACGTATTTCTATTCATAGACTTCATGTAAGTACGAATACGCCCCTACTTGGTTTAATCGTACATCTTAACAAATGGCCGTCCGCGGTGGCTAAATATGGTTAGGGCGCTGGTCCGAAGCATATGACACTACTATTACTAGGACGTGGGTTCGAATACCGGCTAACACATAGGTTTTTGTACTTGTCCTCCATCGTCAACAATCACCACTCATCGTCTCGAATTGTGTCGTTTCGTTAGGCAACAGAAATCAATCAATCTAAACTAATGCATTGATGATTTATTAAAACCAAATGTGTTCAAACGTCTTAAACTACGGCTCATATGTTACGCCTTATATCACGGGATGATGGCTGTGGTATGTTTTAGTATTTTTAAAATTAATATAAGTATTTTCCTTGCATTGTAGGAGCAGCCCCAGAACAATAATTTAGTACATAACGTCATTGCTACATGCGTCATCAATCATTCGTATCTTTGATACAAACTGTAGCATTTAAATTGTACACATTTTATCACTATAACACTTGTAACTTGTAACTACTAATCTTGTTGTAGCTTTGGTTTAATGTCCTCCACTGAACATCAGTTACATGACTTAGTGACGAATACGAATACGAATTAATTAATTAATTTATTCAACATAAAATGGATTTCGAGAGTTAGAAATAAATAAAGCTGTTTAATTGTTTGGGGATGTATATATTATGTTGAGAAGTAAATAATAGTTCAGTTTGTTTTTGTCGTTAAAAGAAATTTCGCGCATTGCGGAACAAATTCGAACAATATACTTTAAATTTTTTCCAGGTGACTAAATACATCTCAGTTGAAGGAATAAATTATAATGATTTATAGTAGCAAAAACAAAAACGAAATAAATTGTTTAATACATTATATTATTATTTGATGGCACTGGTGATTATAACTAATTTTAATTAATTTGATGTAAGTTTTGGATGAAAATAGTTTGGCGAATGCATTTAGTTCATGAGCTGTACTTTGCGTATCCCTTCTAATTATCTAATATCCTTGATGGGTTTGGTATATATAATTAATGATTCGCATACTGTGGTGTGTTTAAAATAGCGGCGTAATTCTGCATAATGTGTGAGGGTGTTATGGTTCAGTTTGTATACTGGAACTTGCATTCATCCTAAGATTTAACGATACTCTTATGAAGTTATGAAGTTACTCACAAGACGGGTTGAGTGATTGAAAGTGAAGCCAATGAGAGAAATAGAGAGGGTGAGAGAGAGAAAGAGAGAAAGAGAAGTAGAGAGAGAGATTGCATCTCGCCTGTAGATAAGGGCTTAAGTTTGATACTTGTTATTACTATAAACATTGTTCAAACTCTCATTAATTAAGTTGCTTAAGGCTGGGTTTAATTGCTTTTGTTACTGAAATATAACTGAATTAATTAACAATTGCAAAGAAATTGAAACGTACTTCCTGTCCAGTCTCAGTTTTAATCTTGAGAGAAAGAATCTAAAAAGCGACCACAAAAAAATTTGTTGTTAAATGTCGAGCGTTTTCACTTATTTCTCCTCATTACATTGCAATAATTGATACAATTATCCCCTTTGCGCAAAAGAGCATTGCGATCATAATTATCTGATAACTATATGCTAACTATCTATTTTCAATTTATTCTCTCTTGTAGCGTGTACGTGTAACGGATTTTTCTGAAAATATGAACTGCATCCTGAGGACTGGTCCTGTTTAAAATTTCAGCGCAATCTGGTCAGCGGTTCGGCCGATCTGGAGTGAACTCACTCACAGACAGATTCGCAATAGACGTAGTCTCATTTAAATGGATGGTTGGTTATTAACCTTATTATTTTTATTCTGTTTTTTATGTTTTATACATTGTTGGATGAGCGTAGCGAGCGTAGCGAGCGAAGCGAAGATTCCATTTCACTACACTGGAGAAAAAAATCCGGAATGTTTTTTTTTTTTTCTTTCCTTCCTTCTTTCTTTTTTTTTTTCTGTATTTTTGTGTGTTTGTCAGCACGATTCCGGCTAAACCGATACTCCGATTGCGATGAAATTTTATGGAGGCCTTCGAAATCTCTGAACTTAGAACTGCCACGTTTTTGAGCGCAATCGAAAAAATTTTTCTTATAAAAAACGCAATTTTACGATTTTTTTCGATTTTTTAAATATTTCTTCGACTTATAACACCTACACGCTTTATCCGATTGTAAAGATTTTTTCATAGAACCTTAATTTTATGAATTAAGATATTCGTGTGAAATTTGAGCGTAATCGAAAAATTATTTCTCATAAAAATCGAAATTTTACGTGTTTTTTCTTTTTTTAAAACAATTCTTTGACTTGTAACACCTACATGCTTTATCCTTTTGTAATGATTTTTTCACAGAACCTTAATTTTATGAACTAATATACTCGTGTTAAATTTGAGCGCAATCGAATAATTATTTCTTATGAAAATTGCAATTTTATGATTTAAAAAAAAATTACGATTTATTAAAAAAATTAATTTAATATTTTATTTAATTTAATTAAAAAAAATCTTCGACTAAGTAATAATTTTTTCACAGAACAACAGAAAATCCGCGTAACACATGGCAGCTCAATGCACCAATTACGCTCATCCAACAACGCGGCGGGACTTAAGCGTTTTCCTAGTATAACTTATTATTGTATTTCATCTTCTTAAACGTGTCGAACTGCATGGGATGGGCATAGTAGATAATTATCATAATCAACATATAAGAATAAATGCATATTATACTCGTGAAGCGGTGACCCCAAACCTTTATGTTACACGTCGCTTGTGGCTTTGACCCCAACGCAAGCGATCACGGCTAGATATAAAGGGTGCGATCACGCACTGTTGCCTAGAGACGTTTCGGTCGCATCATCGTACAGATTCTTTAGTCTCGGGTGATAGCACAGCAGCCTAGTCTGATGGGGTCGTTTATTGTTAATGTTGAAAGCGTGTTTGAAGGAAATGACAAAGTTGAAATGTGCACTTTTCCCAACGCAAACCAACGACTCGGAAATATCTTCCTACCAACCTCTTTGCCGAGGCGCGTCTCATTGTAATGTCTGTCTCCATCGCATATATTAATATTAATATAGATGTGCTACGAGAGCTTAGATACCCCATGAGACATGTAGGACATTTTACTGAAAATAAATCAAAAAGTTTTAAGTTAGAAATTTCATTTCTTATTCAAGTCAAAATTGTATATGAACGCAAAAGTTAGTGCCGTTTTTGATTTGATTGTAGTGGCGTAATCGGCTAGTTCAATTTATTGTTAAAAACCTGCCCATGGTCAATCGCACGCCCCTCTTCATGTGTCTAACTAGGTATTTCTAAGTTATGGTTTGTGAAGGGAATATCCAGCGTCTGTTTATGAGGTCTAAATTTTGTGAATTCACATTGACGTCTGAAGATAACATTAGTTTAAACTTTGTCGGGATTGCCGGGGGGAGGAATCGGACCAAGCCCTTTTGAATCATAGTCAATTCTCGGTAAGAGACGTTGACCGTTAACCGTGGAATTAAATTGTTAGAATTACACCATGTTGTTGTCATTACATCTTCAACAATCACGTGTTGATTGATTGCAGGAATAGAAAAGAGTGAATGACAGAGAGGATTGTTTCAAAATGTCATATCATGACGTAATGAAGTGGAACACCTGTTGGTACACACGGTTAGCTTTGATGTGATTGGCAAACATTTCACATCATCCCCTTTAGCAGTTCAATGAGCATCAACACCCAATGTCGAAAAAATAAATATCCAGTATATGAGGCTAGTCGTTGAGGCGGGAAAAGTGACGTTCTCAGGTTTCAATTGTTTGCAGCTGAATAGTGAACGCTTTGTACTGGAAGAGAACCATACAGAAGATAAAAAGTTTTAAAAAAAGTATTAAGTATTAACCAAACTTGCATAGCCGATCTAGCAAAAAGATATAACATACCGGCCGAACAATGTTACATCATTGATCTTCTAATAGAAGCACGTGCAGCCGTTCCTTATAGTATTAACAATGGTTTCTCTAATGTGTATTAGATGATTTAATAAATTAAAAAAGTCCATCCCGACCGGGGCTCAAACCGGGGTCTCCCACATTTCAAGTAGGCACTTTAGCCAACTAGACCACCGAGACGGTAACCGTTCAAATGGATCTGAATGGATCTTTATTCCATACCCCTCTTTTAAATGACGAAATTGTTCCTACTGTTCTTAAACATTCCATCGTCATTTTTGCATAATCTTTACAACAATGTTTATAACCGTTATTTACTATTATGTTTCTTGTTACATTTGTTATTTTATTTAAAAAGCGTGTACTTATACGTTCGACCCTCGTGATCATCAATGTCAATTTCCAGCTGTCAATAAAGATTTAATTTTATAATTAAATATAATTATTATGTTTCTCGGAATTGTTAAATGACTAATAGTTTTAATTTATATCCACACTTGGTTGCAAAAAAATAGACAGACAATTTACAAGACAGCCCAGAAATACTAATAAAAATGGAAATTCCAAAACATGAGTTACAATAATTCGTGAAATGTTCATTAAAACGTTTATGTTAAAATTTTGAAAATAAACCTGTGCATTCAGGATGCTTTAATCTTTGGGATCCCATACGAAAATTTTTGGTATCACGATGCAGTTGCAATAAATCGAGGAAATTAAGGCAAATGTAAATTTAATTCAAAATCGAAGGAATTATTATTATAATTATTTGTTCCAACATGACATTTAACAATCACATTGCTGGTGGCAAAAATTAGAGAATTGTTACCATTATTATTTTTAAAATTTTTGTTCATTTGAAATATGATAGTCCTACATATTATGTTTTTTAATGATTACCCAGTAAAAAATCAAAACAGAAAGATGAACGCTGCACACGCTGCACGCTTAAACTCGCCTACGTTATGATGTGTGTTTATAAATTCAACCCGGGCTGCAGTTGAGTGACTTTTTATATTTAAAATTTGTCATTCATTTATTGTTGTTGTTAATATTTCGTTATGTTTGTTTATGTTTATGGTGTACTTTGATGTTGTTGGTGTAGTAAATTTTGTAAAACTTTTTCGCATTATGTATTTAATGGTTTGTTTATCTTGTGTTGTTTATTTGTATATGTTCAATTTACATTGTTTAATTGGCAGTGCATGTAATTTAATTGCTAAGTACTCGTGGTGTTGTACCTCGTTTTCAATTGGAAACTACTAACAATTAAATGAAAAACGAATGTTTGTTGAAACTTTGCATGGAGGATCGCAATGCATTATTTGTGATCGGTTTAACTCCTAATTGTATAGAAATGTAAGGTATTTTTATGATAATTTAAAGATTTGCCCATAAAAACGAAGATTCGCGTTCTGTTTTTTCTTCCGCAAAAGTCATTTATTGATTGCGATTTCGGATTTTTGTCTATCCTCATTTTTATTCGTTTGATGTGGGACCGTTAAACAGATCAGATTTTTCATTTTGAATGATTTTTCTTTATTAAATTTAATTCTAAATCGATTTTTTTTACATTTTTAAAATACGTTAATATCATAAATTATTTTGTTAATTGTTAATAATTGTTTATAATGTTAATAAAAATAAATAAAAATGTAATCAGTTATTGATTCCATGGTATAATATTCATTTTGGAAAATGTTTTAAATTACTATTTATTATTTTTATGTATTGTCATTATTTGTAAATATGTTTTATATAACAATATTTAATAAGTTAAATACATAAATGTGAATGTGATTATCAAAAATTATAAATAATTGGTGAGAGCGTTTATTGGTAGGAAATCTTTTAGTAAGAGAGACTAAACAATTATGGATCAACTTTCAAGAGCCCGAAGAAATATTAAGTAGTAAATTTTGTTTATATTTAAAAGAAGAACATAGACTATATCGAGTGCATAGATGCGGTAAGATAGTGCTAAATGCAAAGGAATATGCAGAAACGAAATGGCTTGCACTAAAATAAAGCCACGAAAAACCTGCAATTTAAAAAAACTGTTCATTATCAGGATAATTTCGTCCTTGTCACTAGCAGCACGTGGTAGATATTGTACGTCCTACTGTGTGGTCGCAGCAATTAGTGTGGGGTGCTGGCTATGCGTTGCACGTGGCCACCGATCATTACAGATATCACCCCGGAGCGAGCAATACTCACTGACATGAACCCGAGGTAGCTGCTCTAATTCCTGGATGATGCAATTAATTTCATGTTACATCCCTACAACCTAGTTAATGAGATGTTTTGCTTGTATTGTAACGGCTCGGCTGCATAAGGTGAATTATTTGTTCTATTATATGAGAAAACAAAACATATTATTTTATTTTATTATTCATATTCGTTTGAGTAGGATCGTCTAAAAATATTTTTTTTTCTTGATGCTTTCTTTTTTCTTTTCTTTTTCTATAATTTCTATTTGATTAATTTTAATTAATTTTTTATCACATTTTAAAATAATATCATACTTTACAAAATATTATATTATTTGTTGTCTTATTATCCATTGTTGTAAAATTATTGTTATTTAAAAATTTTCCTTACTACAGGCCATTATTTGTGTTTGCATTTATGAACTTTGTCCTCCTTCATAAATCAGTTTTATAGCTGAATAGAATAGACGTTAAATTAATAAACAGTTACTTGTAACCTCCTAATAATTATAAAGCAACTCTCATATCTTTTTCATGTTGCACTGACATTTTTCTGTTTTAGTCCAGACTATATAAAATTTATAAAATCATACAATGTACACTAGAAGCGTATGTAACTTTATGTATTTTTCAATCGTAAAAAACAGTTTTTAGCGTTATTATACTGATTTTCATTATTCTTTCGAAGTATTGAACATTTGCTTCGGTTCCTTTAAACAAACGCGTCAGAAAAGCAGGTTGACGGATCCCATTCATCGTGTGTGTAGTGTACTACAGACCTTAAGGATTCTCGCTATCTGATCGATAAGTTCATTAAACCCAAGTTTACTACAAAGAGTCTAATAAGGATTTTGAGTAGTTTTCGATTAGTAATAAACTAAAGAAATGTACATCTTCCTAAATAACACTAAAACTTTGATGATTTTTAACTACTTTAAGCGTTCTCAATTTTTTTTTTTTACATTTATGCTAATTTTCCTATCAACTCCATAATGTTAAAATTATTTGAACATATACTCATGAATTAAATTTTTAATGGCGGTAGTGTAATCTTAGAATTACTATGTACGTTTTTATAGGAACACTAAAAGAAAGGAATATTTTCATAATGCACTTTACGTTCTACGATAAAATTATGAATTATCATAATGAAGTATCGCAGTTGAATAACATTCTTATAACAGAGATGGTACTTTTTTATAACATTTTTATTAACTAAAAAAACACCCATTAGTAACTTTACTGGCAGTAAAATAATAATGTTAATATTTCCCAAAATTTTACGATTTAAGCAAAAAACAGGTCTTAGTAAAAATAAAAAGTTGTAACCAGTCTATACGGATAAGCAAAGAAAACTTCAAAGATTTCTAAGTCAAGTTCTGGCAAATATACAAAAACACATAACAAAATTTACATTGTAAATCTACATGAATTAAAAGTCTTGAGTCTAGCCAATAGTTCAAATGGTAAACTGACAAATTAGATCCAATGCCAATGACTTTTTCATTCCTATAATTTCAAAATGTTTTACTTTATTGTTTCCCATATATAGTTTGTGGCTAGGTATTTCTATTGTGCTAGCAGCGGAAACTATACTCGACCTCAAAAGCCCATTAAAAACAATATTGTAGGTTGTTCAAACAGTATTTTCTACACTTAATGATCGAAATAAACTTGGACTTGATACTGTTGAACTGGGATCACTTCTAACGTACAGTGAAATTCTTTTAATTGATTTTCCTTTTCGCAAATACTGCGTTTGAAATATAGTCTCTTTTGCGAGCTTAAATTTGTCTCAAGAATAACAATCATAAATAAAATATTGCCGGATGCAAAATCAAATATTCACTTATTTCACCTTAATAAAAAAAAATGCCAAACATATCATATTTATCACGTATTGTTTTCATTACATTTTACCAACCGTGTACTGCATAAGTGAAAACTAACATTCGAAGTGTAAGAATATAATGTATATGTCTCTTCCATTAAGTGCACAAACAAATACAATGTTTGCTCTTAAACACGTAGCACCGTCCTCATACACTTAAGCACGTATTTCTGCGAATCAGATATGGAAAAAACTAACAAGATATCTGAAAGTGTCTGAAAATTGTTAAATTTATATTTTTGTTCGCAGCAGGAAAACGGAAATCGAACAGATGTTAAGGGCGTACTTTCCGGCACTCAAACCTCAGAAGTTCATGAAATACGAAAATATTGAACTCGGGTCAGTAAAACATTGTGCCATCTTTATTTTTAGTAGCTCAAATATAATGTTACGTTTATGAAGATTAATTTATCGTTAACACTAAAACGAATACAAAATATCACAAGCATGATTACATGAACAATTACAATGAAATAATCTTCAAAGGGCAAAGGGCCTAATAAAGTTAATGTAATGAACAATTACTCAACATGGTTGATACACATAGGCTACAACAAGACAACAAATTAACTTTGAATATGGCAATCAACAACCGTATTACGCATACTACATGCTATTAATTATAGTGTACTATTAAAATTAAACTAACTAAATAACATACATTAGTTCGTATTACGAGTCTACTGTCAATCACATAACTGATTTTTATGGGGTACTTTCATTTAAAGCAAACCAAGCCAACCCAGTCGGCGACGACGCATCCGACGAGCGAACAATAGCCAAATGGAAACCTAATTTTTAAATAGGAAACACCTACCAAACAAGCTGGACACGATTCCACCCGTGGGCGACGCCAGAATCGCATATCAGAAGATAAAAAACCTTCTGCCTGTGGCAAGCGTTGTGACTGTGATGGGATGTATCGCGGTTTGGCTCGTAAAAAGTATTTTGGACGATTGTCAGTTAATTGCGAGGGAAACCGGAAACGGCCGAAGTACTGTTGAGTGTTTATTAAAACGTTGTAGTTTGGCGCTAATGCACGAGTGTTCACAAATTGTAATCCGGCGGTAAACAGCGTGCATTAGAACTGGGAACGATATTACACAATTTGTACTTACAAATGGGAAAATTGGAAATCTGATACCTTATTCACTTTTATTTAGAGTAATTTCACGACACATATTCATATAACTATATTATTTTTGCTCGTATAAGTATCTAATTGTTATTGGAAAAATGTTACTTTTTATGATCTTTGATTATTTAAATTGTAATCACAAGAAACAAAACCAACGATCGATATTTTTGCGACTACTCTTTTAATAACTGAATGTATTAATCGTCGTAAATGTTGATTACACACAAAGATCCAAAACCAGGACAGAAAGATGATGCATATTGGGAGGTTTCTAGCAGATCTCTATGGAATTGGGTAGCCCATCGTTCAGAAGGAATGATGAATAAGATTCCCGACGTTTTTGGTATTTGCAAAAATATAAATGAATAGTTTTATTTAGACACCGACATTGTTTGGTTGACTGTATTCACATTGAAATTCGAAACTAATTTACCAGCTGTACAAATAAGACCTACTTTAACAAGACATATTCTATGAAAGTTTCTTACCCTATGATAATTTATAAATTGTTCATAGCGAGCTTTATGTAAATGATAGTTTAAATAAATGAATTTAATGTTAGTATGCTATGGTTAATTTAAAGCCTACAGGGCTTCATGAAACAAGGAACTATCAGCCTGGGGCACCCTCTGGCGACCAGACATCCGTTATTTTCGAGTCCTTTCTGTTGCAACACTTATTAACATTATTCATGTGTTATTTTTCAATTCCATTTTGTTTACCTGGGAATGATGACGACACGAAATGCTGGGTCCCACTTCCGCTATCGCCCGTAGAGAACAGTTGTTGCAGGGCGTTGTAACTTTCCTCGTCAGTTGGCAGCCCTAGCGGTGTTTCCATCTCGGGTTGACCTTCACGTGACCTCTGGTTCTCCAGCAGTGACGCGAGGACTTCCTCGTCGGTTGGCAACATGTTGTCTTCCATGGTGGGCCGGGTCAGGGCGACGTGGAGGGTGGCCAAGAGAAGGAGGAATACATACGCCATCTAGAACAGAACGAAAAACAATATGAGATTATAAGAGCGATAAATCTTTTGGCGAATTATATATCGAGTATTCCATATCCGAATTCTGCGATACGCCAATCCTATCGAAGTTTTTTTCCAATTCCTTCTGAGTTTTCGTTTTTACATACAAATGCTGGTCCATCATGATTGATCGGTGTTTCATACTTAAATATGCCGGTCTCTAGTTGGTCATTGTTCGCTTGTCGATGGTGTCGGCGCCTGTACAGGGTTGGTTTTGTCTAGGATTATATTAACCAATCATGGTGTTTAAAAATTAGAAAGACATACTTAAATATGGGCTGGGCTATCACAGGTAATTCAATTAACAATATTACACGAAAATTTCGATATCTTTTTTATCAAAATTTTAATGTTTGTGCAAAAAATTAACATAATCGGGGAAAAAATACAAATCTAAAAATAATGGGCTTCGATATGCATTTGAATTTTTGGCTAAAAGGGTTATGGTATCTCCAATAATGCATAACACTGCTGACGTTCTCACACTCAAGTTTATTGAAGGACCCGGCACCTCCACAACAAACACTAAGGTACACACTTAAGAGTAAAGATTTTTAGGAATAAGAATAATTTTCCTTACAAAATTTTGCATGCACATATTCAGAAATTTATTTTTTAATTTTGATGTGATTAGTAATATTTAAATTTATTGTCTCCGTATACGATTATGAAAAATTATTCCGCATACGATATGTAAAATGTTTATTTCCTAGCCTTTAAATTAAAATGTTTTGATATTTATATTAATTATTATTTTTAAACTGTTTTTCACAAATCCATTATTTTTATTCAAAGTTCTGACTAAATTTGATATCTTAGTTCTGATTCTGCCTTAAACAATGAGGATCCATACAATTACATAAACCATACAACTTTATAAAATATGGACCAAAAAAAATAGGATAAGCCATATATACATGAATGAAATACTGGAATGTGCATTTTATAAAATGTTGTATGGAAATTACGAAGTGTATAAATTAATGGATTCGTAAAAATTTACTATCGCTTACATTTAACACTTATAGAGATAACGCTCACATACATTTTTAATATCAGTTTAAACATTGCCAACTCCACCACAAGGCATACACTGTAAACAAAACGGATGTGGCTTGAAACCATAAATCCCAATCCGACCCTCTTATTTGCTGGAGAGCACTCTCTCTCTCTCTCTCTCTCTCTCTTGCGTGGATTCGTCTAAATGACCGTAGAAATCTACACTCGATTTGCCTGTTCATCGTCTGCTCTCAACATCAACACCTTCGTACCTAGCATCTAATTTTCAATACCTATTCTCAAACCATACCTTCAACACTAGATCTAGATCAGGTACTCAGTTAACATTTCCAACCCATAGAACCAATCTTCTTGACCACTCTTTTACAATAAACGCTATTCGAGTCTGGAATACTCTCCCAACGAGCATCAGGGATGTTTACGGAATTAGTTACGACACTTTCAAGCATAAAGTACATCAACATTACTTGAGTAATTATAATTAATTAACAGCTATAAACATCAGTCGCTACAGCCTTTGTTAAATTAATGATTGAGTAATGCATACCACAACCTGCTCCTGCTCACCTGTATTTCTGCACACAATGTCTAAAGCTATATTAATTTTGTACTTTTGTGTGAATGGATGAATGAATGTTTCTTAAACTATTGCAGATTTGCATAAATCGATTCAAAATTCATAATTTGCATAACATTAATATACACCTAGAAAATTTTAACTTTGCAATAATGCTACCATAATGTATTTAATTTATTATTTCAATATTTTATATAATCATGTAATGTCTTATTCATTATCAAATGTATTATTATTATTATTAGTATTAGGCTGGATGGAAGATAAGGCTTCACTAGCCTTAATCCCGCCTTACAATAAAGACCCTTATCTATCTATCTATCTATCTATTGGTATAGCTAAAATGACAAGCCATTAGCATTATATTTAGTACTTAGTTTACATTTTCCGTATAAATTGGGTAAATATATTATGTTTAAACTATTTTCTTTTGATCAACGGTTGTCGGCTATTTACACAAGATTAACATTTACAACTATTTACAAACAAACTCTTTGAGTCGATGTTTTGCTGGGCCAGCCTACACTAGCTTTTATCCGGCATGTGTTTTAATTACCCAAGCTTTTCATTTGATCTGATAGGTACGTTACATAAATAAGCAAAAAGTTAATGGGTTTTACCAACAATTTCTAAAATTCCTCAAGATCTACCTACGTGACTTCAGATGACATTTACGCTACTGAAACATTAAAAAAAAACTAAACTAACATTCCAAAATAGTTGTCTCGGGGCTTTATAGGCATCACCCATGGTTTAATGACCATTACAATAGAAACTTGTCTTTCTTAAACGATAATTCTTTGACGAGTTTTTAAAATGATATCCTTAATTAGTAATCATTAAATTAATTAATTACTATAGAACTTTTGGGACTGACTAGTGAAAAAATAGAATGTCTTATCCTATTCCGTTCCAATATCTACGTTGTCTAAACACCTAATCTCAAACGACTTATAGTTGACGCGTAACTCGTGAGACCCTGATGCAAACGGTCACAGTTTCGATACCAGTGCCACATGACTGAAAGACTTTCCAAGGTGTTATTCAGTCGTTGATTCAAATATGCAAGGGGATTTTAAAAAATTAGCCTAATTGTAAAGTACCTTTAGGTAATCACCTGAAGTGGGGTCCTAAGTTAGTTTCCCACGGAAAATTATAATTACTTTTTCAGACATTAAGTTAACGTCAACTTATAATTAAATGTCCAATTATTGATTTTGCGTGCCGGAAGCAAATGTTTACAGAAACTCAAATTTAAATTTTTAGTTTGGAATAACCCTAACAAAAATAAAAATTGCATCAGAAATTCACAATATGAATTATTAATTTGTAATGTTGAATGTATGCTAGTTTAAATTATATTATTTTTTTATTATTCACCGCTGCATCTAGAAACTAAAGGCACATAATGTTGTCCAGTATATTATATTTCAGTTTTACTAGCACTGTTTTCATGCTTTTTCCCGGATGCAATCATAGACTGATGAGTTTTATGAGCTAGCGAGTATAAAGTTTTTAAAACAACTATCAGCACACGGGAATTATTTCACAATAATACGATTATTGTAGAATTTTGTAGCGTACGTATGTACAATCCACATAATCATTAATGTTTCCAGGGCACAAAACTCAATAATATCGCATCATTACTGGGGCGTTCATCGGAATAATCCTATAGTAAAACACTTGGAGGCTTTCCATCCCATTTTATTTTCTTGTGTTTTTTATATTTGCAGTATATCCTTTTTTACAGTCATTATTATTTTGTTATCTTTGTAAAGTTTTCAAGGGAATAAAATGAATGAATGGAGTTTCTATAATTTAGCCTCAATATTTGACTCAGTGGAAACGAAATCTCGTTATTGTTTTAACTCGAAACTCAAGGCAACAGATGTGACGCGTTTTTCTATCAAACTAATTAGGACTTTTTATCGTTGATGAGTTGGAAGTGTTCTTTTGTTTTTGGTTATGAAACACATTTTGACTTCTTCATTTTATATTTATCATTTGGGTATTTTTGATCGCAGAAATATATAATACCATGTTTTTCAGTGCACCCGTACCCATGGAACGTCTATTGATATTGACAAATTTTTAAATGTATTGCGCTAGTTGAAGTTTGAAGATTGTTCTGGAGTAATCCTCACTATTATTTACGACCCCTAGATTTATTCTGCAATCTAAATATAATTTAAGCTATAATTAATATTACATAATTGAAACAATTTAGACAAAATATTAGACGGTAAAAATATCTCATAAGAAAACTGATTTGGGATTGATAAACTATTAATAATAACATTGTATCAAACTTTATGCTTTTACAGCCCGAAATATTTGAGAAATTATATGTATGTTATTTCCTGTGATATTTTGCTGCTTGATTATTTAAAAAAAACTCCTTACGTTTTAATACGACTGTGGGTTCCTTTAACTGAAAGACTGAAGTCCATAAATTTGAGATTGACAGAAAATTTTCAAACAACCGAACAAAGCGCAATGACCCACAAAATAAATTATTTCTTAAATAATTTGTTAGTGATATTGTTTACCGACATTGTGACCTTTGAAATCATGACCTTTGACATTGGAAATGTAGTATTTATAATGATATGCAATATATAACCAACACGTTGTTAAAAATCTATCAACAGAATTCCATTTTTGGTGCCGGGTCCATGTTAGTAATATTGTCCAAATAAATCGTTTTGTTTTGTTTGTGTTTGGTATATTTTCCACAAATGCAATGTAACGACAGCGTTATAATTTTTTATTGTAATAGGCATATGCACTTTCACAAATAGAATACATAAATCATTGCGCATCTGCTAAAGCAATGATAAGACAAATGTTATAAATCTGTCAACTAAATTCCATTTTTGGTGGAGGTGCCGGGTCTACGTTAATATTGTCCAAATAAATCGTTTTGTTTTGTTTGTGTTCGGTATATTTTCCACAAATACAATGTCACGTAGCTTAGCTTAACTAAGCTTAGCTTAGAATTATGCAATGAACGAACATGTGTTCTTGCTTACATATACAATACCGGTCTGAAACCTTTAAAATTAATGTAAGATGTTTGTATTATCAGGGGAGAAAAACGCGTTTTGCCATGTTGGCAGAGAAGGTTGTGGGGCATTGAGAATGTAGAGTTTACAGAAATTCTGTCGTGATGTAAGTGCAATGCCATGTACAATTATGACTGTTGGTATATTGTCAGAAAATATAATGTTCAGGTCTTGGGGGTCGAAAGTTTTCCTTGGTGGGGAGTAGGCAGCAATGACACGGAGGACACCTGTAGCAGAGGCAGTTGAGATGGACGTTGCTTCAATTCCAGTGAGCGGTGGCAAAAAGTCTTGTGAGTAACAAGCGGTAGATAGTATGATAATTGCAGTGCCGCCTGGGACAAAATATGTCACGTAAACTATAAGTTATTATGGAAATATGCACTTTCAGATTTAGAATTCATAAATCATTGCGCATCTGCTAAAACGGTTTTATATGATACGACAACTCGATATTATACACCTATCAACAGAATTCTACTTTTGGTGGAGGTGCCGGGTCCACGTTTACATTGTCTAAATAAATGGTTTTGTTTTGTTTGTGTTTTGTATATTTTCCACAAATGCAAAATCAAGTAAACTATAATTTATTATGGAAATATGAACACTCACATTAATTAGAATACATAAATCACTGGGGATCTGCTAAAACGGTTTATATGATAAGACAACACGTTGTTATAAATTTATTCGAATTATTCCTATTTTGGTGGAGGTGCCGGGTCCATGTAAATATTGACCAAATAAATTATTTTGTTTTGTTATTGTTTTGTTTATTTTCCTCAAATGCAATGTCATGACAACTACATATTTTTATGGAAATATGCACTTTCACATTCAGATTACATAAATCATTGCGCATCTGCTAAACCGGTTCATAAGATAAGACAACGCGTTGTTATAAATCTATCAACATATTCCATTTTTGGTGGAGGTGCCGGGTCCACGTTAACATTGTCCAAATAAATTATTTTGTTTTGTTACTGTTTTGTATATTTTCCACAATTCAATGTCACGACAAGTATATAATTTTTTATGGAAATATGCACATTCACATTCAGAATAAAAAAATCATTGCGCATCTACTATAACGGTGTATATGATAACACAACACGATGTCAACTAAATTCAACTAAAAAACTAAATTAAATTTTATATCAACTGAATTCCTATTTTGGTGGAGGTGCCGGGTCCACGTTAACATTGTCCAAATAAATTATTTTGTTTTATTACTGTTTTGTATATTTTCCACAAATGCAATGTCACGACAAAAAAATATTGTTTTATGGAAATATACACTTTCACGTTCAGAATACATTACAAATTGTGCATCTGCTAAAACGGTTTAAATGATAAGGCAATACGATGTCATGGATCGAAAGACATGAATGCCAACATTCACTCAAGTATACTTCGGAACATTATTTTAAAAGTTTGATAGTTTTGCTTGTAACTGTTATAATGTTGATGTTTCTTTTTTATATTTATCGTTATAAGGTTGGCAGTCACCAAGTGTGTTTGGATCTCTGCTATTTCTGCCACCCTCGAGACACAGTAAATTTGATTTAAATGTATATTTTTTTACTGACCTCTCGTGCATATTAATATCAAGGTATTTTTCTTTATTGTATTTCTCTATTACGTTGCAGGTTATTCCAATAAGTGTTGCTCTAAAGTTTTTTTTGCGAATTTAACGTTATATTTGTTTTCGTCCTACGCGGAATTTGTGAGTACGTTCTTTAATTTGAAATTCTTAGAAGATTTACCGCAGAAATATAAAAAGTTCGCAAAACAGTACACTTTTCTTAAATGCCATATTATAAGAAATATCGAAAAACAATATCTTGAACTCAAAACGAGCTTTCCAACAAACAAAACATTTTGCAGTCGAAAACTTCTCCATGGTCCACTTGTCCTTTTCCAATGACTTAACTTTACTTTTAGTTATAGAGTTATGGTTATTGAGTATCATCTATTGATTAAGAATAAAAATTAAATGAAACTTCGACGAGTTTGAAGTTTGCAGGTATCAAACAATTTTGCTCGTAACAGTTGAGCTACTAAACCTTAACAAACCACTTTTATTAATCTCCAATTTTTTATGTCTAACGAGGTGGTTTCCTATTTAAAATACTGTTCTATGGTTGGCCAATGTTCGCGCGTCGATGACGATAATAGAGATAGCTTGGTCAGCTTTAAAATAAGAGTTCTTCACTGAAAATCAGTTATGCGAATGAGTGGGTAGACTCTAAATACGTATTATTTTTTCTTCAAAACAAATCCTCACGTAATTAGACAATTAAAAATTAAAATTTTATTTTTCAACTTGAATTATGTATACTCGAAGTCATTAAAGCTCGCTTCTTCTTACATCGCCTAGAACTCTTTCGCCTCTAGATTCCAGGCTAGTGAACTCTCGTTAAGAGAAGTGTGGTACTTGACTCGGATGTTTGGAGTGCACGGACAACACGAGAAACAAACGCTAGTGTCAACACCACCTAGCTCGTTACACTCTCTGCACTTAGCTGTTTGTTTGTGTTGCAAGTATCAATGACTTGTTCCGGATCGTGTAGACCTAACGGTTGGTGCGTACTTACAACTTGTTCCGGTGAAATAGTGTTTTGTTTTGAAATGACAATAAAAGATGAAGGTTAGGTCAACTGAATCTTTGGACTCTTAGGAAACCTCAAAACTAAGAGAAATGCAATGCTAGGGAGGGAGCGAAGCTCACTTATAACCATCACTTTTCCGTCTGTCCGTCCGTCCGTCCATCTGTGCGTGTGTCACGTCTAATGATAAAACCGAACTCGATTTTCGACGGACATACATTTTTTTGTTATCACTGCCCTTGAGCAAGGAAGCAAGGATGACATATGTTGGTTTTGCTGACCCTGGAGGTATTTATTTATTTAAATGATATTTTCTCGCCGCTAGGCTCTGGAGGTAAGGGAACAGTGGCTAGCCCACCAAAAAGATTGAAAATTCATGACCCGGCACCTACACCATTACTGTACGCGCAAACAAGCAACGAACCTTTTTTTAGTGCTAATCTTACCCTACCATGCCACAAAAATGATCAACGCACGGGGAATTATTTTATTTTTACATTTTTCTTTAACAATCTGTTGATTAAGTTGCCTCTTCTAGGTACTCCAGTACCCGTACTTGTTTTATATATGTATAGTATCTCATGGTGTATAATATCATTGTGGTAGAACTAACTAGTTAACATACTAGCTCCTGTTTACCACTTGTCTTGTACTTACTACTATGTATTGAGCGTATTTACAAAACTGTTCACTACACGGTTTAGAGACTTTTAACAAATCATGTGCTCTTTTTTAAAAACATGAGTGTGTTGACTTAATACATAACATGAACAGCAAACACATACAGTTATCATAACATGCAAAATGGCAATAACAAAAAATCTATAACTAGATCAAATAACTATAGTGTAAATATGTACATTGCCAGTGGGCATATTTATGTAGGATTACGCCAATATTGTTCGTGTCTCTTATTCCACAGTCAAGCATTTTCCAGGCTTTGTGGGTTTACCCTGAAGAAGAAATTGTAATGCAAACAGGCTAATAAACCAATGAGAAAAATTGAAAATAATCACAAGTAACGATAGGTAGCATAATATACAGATTAATTATGAGTGTTAATGCAGATTCCGGCTGAATACTATTGTGCCGTTCGCGTTGGCACATACGATTAGGGTGCTGGTACCAAAGCGTATGGCTCTACGAGGACGTGGGTTCGAATTTTGCGTAAGGCATGTTTTTAATAATCGTCTTTCATCGTCATCTATCACCACTCATCGTTTCGAATAGCCTTAGTGCATTAGTAGAGACGTAAATAAACAAATATCATCACTTCTTTCTCTTGTGTGTATAGTAAAACAAAGTAATTCAACTATTACTCAATTATTCATGTTATGCTTGTTGTATCCAAACATTGTGAATAACATAGTAATGATAACAATGCATGTGCCAATGTCTCGACGCGAGGTGCGCAGTGTTGTCAAATCTGTCCGCCTTCTCACAACAATGTGTCACGAGGAAGCACTAGGTATTCGCCGGCGGCAACACTGCGTCGAGTGCAGTCGAAGATGTGATGACACAACGTAGCAACGAGACGCTTCATGCCCGCGAGCTATCAGTGTTTCATACTTTATGTGGTGCACAACGCGGAACAATGTCATTTTGATTTTATTGTGCACTCTCTGGTATTACGCTATTACTCCCAGGTGACATAAATCTCATTTCTGTTTGTTTTGTTTCAAAATTGGAAACATGACCAGGGGCAAATTGCATTTCTTTATTTTTACTTCTTTATTTTCGTCTATTTTACTCAGTTATAAACATTTATTAATAATAATAGCAACATACAAAAGTAAAAATAAGGCAGCCAAGGGTTATAACTGCCAATTACTCTACATAAGCGAGACGAATGTAAAAAACTTGTTAATCAGGATTGGCTGGTGTCGAATTGGCGACCTTCCATATATCGCGTGTAATGTATGAGTGCCTCAATCGATTTCTTATGGGATTACACATTGTGCGATTAAATTCTAGAGAGTTCCATACTCTACTCCTTCCTAACGATATTTTCGTTTTGTTTTGTTAGTGCTGTGAGTTCTTTTTTGGGGTCTTGGACGGAGCTATTAAAGCAGTAGGTTAAAATGTATCTTGATATTTTATGTATTGACTTCCTAAAAATAACGTTTTTGACCAATACTATACTTTTCCGTAATCCGTTGTTATGATCAGTGGTCATAGATGAAATGGAATGCTTTATATGTTTTCTCATTTTTAAAGTCTAGGTCCAAATGTCGTCAATAACAGAAACTCGTAAAGTGTGTGGGTGAGTGAGGAAGTATACGCGGACTTGTTGAGCGCTCGTCCTCCCCTCCCCCCCCCCCCCCCCTCCTCATCATACGAGGCCAAGAGTGATATTGAAACTTTATGGTTGTGTTTGGGTAATACTGATATATAGTCAAACCCAAGGAAGGTTGTACACGCTACCTGCACCTGACCGAATCCCTTTCATTCTCGGCCCAGTTTCAATAATTGGACGAGTGAGCGGAGCGAACGGAGTCCTCTATGGCAAGTTTTCGGCACTTCGTTGTGTTTATGTGTGTTTGTCTGTGTGTTTGTTCGATGCGATTTTGCCGAAATTTCACACCAACGTCAAGGACCAATAGGAGTACTGTTAACATGGACAGCAAAATTCGCAGGAATCCAACCTACAAAAAATTAAACAAATTATTACTTTATTTTTTTAAACATAAAGTTCGTTTTGGAAAAATACCCTTACTCATGTTATCACTATGAATGTTGAAAATTGGCAAAAATTTCAGAATTATATCTTGCCCTGCCAACTTACAAAAAAAAAAATCCGCAAAAAATCGTGTTTTGCAGAGCTTTACTAAATTGGGTTTGATTTGAGGAGCATAAAAAAATGGATGCAGAACTAATCGATACGAAATGGAGATACGTAATTGACCTTTCCAACACACATTTTAGATTATTGATATCTATAATACTTTGGCGTTGGCGATGTGATACGTTTTTTTTGCGCCCGCGTCCGCTGTCAAACGCATCAGTGGCACACAAGTCTCGACTTGGTGACTCACTCACAGCAGATGTGAGTAATGAGGTGTTAATTGATTTACCCGGGTTCTCGCTCACTCGTATAACAACGACTTTGGCGTTTTCCTAGTACTATACGTTATTGAAAACGAAAGGGATTATGAAAGGGATTCGAGCAGGAGACTGTGGACAACTAGCTTAGAATTTGCTTTAGATATGCATGGAAATATCCATTTTGTAAAGCATGCATTCTTCTTTCATAACATTTTTGAAATGAATGTGTAGTTTTGAGCCTGAAGACCGCGGTAAACGACGGCTATCCGATGCCGTTCATCCTGTCATAACTCTGCCATTTCGACGTTGGAATACGATGCAAATCCGACGTAGATCCAACTTAAGTTGCACCGACGGAACAACGTAGAATCGACGCCCGTGTTTTTCTTGGGTGGTATTTAACAAAATTAATTACACCATTACTAAAATCAAACGCCGAGTTTCAATGTCACCAAACTCATATAACAACAATAATTATTGTTTTTAAGATATTAGTGATTGACAGCGTCTCTCATAAATTTACTCCTACTGATGGTCAAATCCAAAACCTCCGGATTTACAAACTGACACTCTTGCCAATTTGAGCTGTCGGGTCCTAAAGACAAACTTTTACTTAATTGCTTTGTGTTGTGATCGTCGAGTTCCATGATATAAATCCAACATAAAACTGCCATGTTGCTGTCAGAACTGAAAGATCACAATGGTTTTAGCCAATCACTCTCATCCACCCATGAGTTACAAACAAACCCCTTTATACAATTCACAACTAGGCTACAAACCTCTATTGTAATTGTTATTCACGTACGTAGTTGACTAGTTATGTACGTGTATCGATCTGACTTGCACACAGTTCGTAAATTGTTATTTATTGACGCTATTTTCGAGGAATTTCAACCTGTCATAGCTTTTATCCATACATGTTATTTTATCTGTCATGTATTAAAAAAGCAAAACAAACTTTAAGCTCATACCATAATATATCGTTTATACTAGGGAAACGCCAAAGTCGTTGTAAAACGAGTGAGTGAGCCATGTGTTGAGTACCCGGTTACATTACTTTTGTTCCCCTACCTTAGGCCTACCTAGCCTATCATAGGCTAGAGAGGCGCATTATGACCTTACAGTTGACGCGCCCGTCCCCGTTTACCAACTTAACTTTAAAAAACTTTTATTTATGCGAATATAATTATCAAACTTAAATGCAAATGTTCCCGGGTCCTCACCACATGACTCGCTCACTCGTCTAACTACGACTTTGGCGTTTCCCTAGTCTAGTTGGCTAAAGTGCCCTTGTAGCCGTAATGTGGCAGACGTGGGTTCAATCCCCTGGTCGGGAAAGATTTTGTTATTTCTAGATTGTATTTCAAAAATAATTTAACATGTTTTGAAATGCATATAACGCAATGTAGTCCATCATCTGTGGCAATAGGTCCTACTATGGTAAACATAGCCAGTACGAAATACGTGAAAATATTGCAAGGTTTACTCAATCTACGAGCGGAATTTGGGGGTACCTTGACGTCCAACATTCGACTGACCTTGCATGGGCACGGCATTTCACGGCCAGGCGAAAAACAAACAAAAAATATCTTTTCAAAATCTAAAACATTGACGTTAAAATAATTTCTAAACATTGGAAGTCTATTTTTCAGTTTATCATTTCTTGTAGGGTTTAAATCGCAATGAATCTTGCTGATTTTGTTAGCAGTTCTCAATAAACTCGTACCGGATGTCTGTTTAAAATTTCAGCGCAATCTGTTCAGCGATTCGGCTGATTTTCAACGTACACACACACACGCACGCAGAAAAACAATTAGGGCCGTTTAAGTCGAATGGAGATCACACCGTTCGCTACGCTCACTCGTTCAATCACTACATTGTTTTAAAAGTAAACCTTCATGTTTGAAAATATGCATTTATATTAATTTTTATAAGGTTTTGTATTGAGTGTCGATTTTATTGGTACCACAAAAGATGGTCTACTTTTCTAGAAACAAGATAATATATGAGGACTGATTGGTAGAAAGAGCTTTGGGCGACGTGCTTGGAATCTTAACTTACGGAGGATAGAATAAACAACGGTTTAACGTTGGCGCCGTCTGGTCTTCCCCCTACAATCGGGTGTAATGGTCTTTTCCACTGGCTGAACTGTACTGTGCTGTGCTGGTGTAGTGAATATGTTTACGTTTCCGCTGATAGTTCTCAATCACACGAGCGTTCTTATGAAGTCGAGTAGAATTGAGTATGGTCAACGAACAAGTCGAATCAAGTGTCGTCAAGTCGAGTCAAGTCGAGTCGAGTCAAGTCAAGTCGAGTCGAGTCGAGTCGAGTCGAGTCAAGTAAGTCGAGTCAAGTCGAGTCAAGTCAGTACTGATATTTCAGTTGTTCATATATGTTTTTAGTCAATACTAATATAAAATACATTATTCGAATATATATGAAGATATTGCACTGTAGATAATATATTCAGACTTTGCTGTCCCTTCTTTCTAACATTCGCTTCCTAAAATTCCTAATTGTTAAAACCAAAGTAGTTTTAATTTGTGATTACTATTCAAAATATTTGAATCAAATTATACAAAAAATAATTTTTATTGGACTTTTTTTCAAGGAGGATCGTAAAAAGATAATACGTAAGTAAATCCTAGTTGTTTAATTATCATCTTTTCACTAGTAAAGTTCCGTAACATTTGTTTTAACATGCAAATTCCGCTCTCATCAACACTTACAAACTTTAAGCAGTAGTATAATCCTGATATTTATATGCACAATCACAAGAGCGTGAACAACAGAATCAGGAAATGGTTGTTGCAAGAAACTCTTACACGCACGCATCCGAGTTCTGTTGGCGAGATGATCGCGGCTTCGTTTGCACACAACGAGTGTGGCGTGTAGATAGCGTGTGCACGGATGTCTTGAACGACAGAAACAAGACGTTTACTCCCCTGCTACTGCTACGAGGGTGAAAGCTTAGACAAGATGCTGCCTCAAGGAATAAGGGGGATGTATCACATTGACAACGTTCAGGACATCATGACATTCATGAATAAGCAGAAAAAACTTAAATGTTTTACAGTTAAATTAATATTTAATTAAAATTTGGTTTTGTACATTATTCTTACTTTTTCCATATTCATTTGAAATTTTGGTGATTGCATTAAAGAAACTTGGACCCAGTTTAAGAGGTTGCCCATCAGCTCAAAATGCCATAAATTAACATCCATACATCTTAGTCGGTATAAAATAACTAAATCGTTTATTTTGATTGATTGGATATTGCTTTACGTCTCATATTTATGCAACTTGGCTAATCGAGACGAAGGGAGGGACGTATGGGATGACGCGGGGGGACAAGGGGTGGACAGGCCTGTGCTGGTCAGAACCAGCCACAAGCATATGGGGAGGGCAGGGGTTCCCCCACGTCGTGGTCGCCTCCGTCTGTGTCATCATCCGTCCGTGTTGTCCTGTCGTCGCCGTCGGGGAGGTAGTCAAAGGGAAGGGGTTCCCGACGACGACCCAGAGCTCGCCATTAGTTTCAGGGAGTGAAACTCCCCTATTCACGGGCCAAACCGCGAGAAGGTTTCGAGTTGGAATTTGTCGTGGTCATAAACTGAATTGATTGGAATGATTGGATATTGCTTAACGTCTCATTAAGCAATATCCAATCAATCCAATCAACCCAGGTTTATGACTACGACATAAACGATTTAGTTATTTTATACCGACTAAGATGTATGGATGTTAGTCGGGATATCGCTACAATATTGATGCAATAAATTTTGTCCTGGTTTCAAATCCCGTCGAGACCGGCAATCCTGACTAAAGGTTTTTCCCAGGATTTCCTCAATCGCTAATGCGAATGCAAGGCCTCGGACATCGCTTTACAATATGTCCTATCTGTTACATACCTGAAGAGGGACATGAATTTCACCCTGGGCAGGCTTCCCACAAAAATTATTTAAATTATTATATTCATCCGACCTTTGTTTATAATGAACGTTTACAGTGCGTACTAGAAGCTTTTATGACAACTGCTTTAACAGCAACAACATTGATTATAATAACAATCATGTATGGATGTTGGCTCTTATTTCGTTATTGGCTTCGACGAAACGTCGGCAACGTGAACGGTAATGTAGTGGATCTCGTAGATGTAAATTATTCATGAAGACCTTAGAAACGACCATCAGCTTGGCGCAATGATCTTATCTTTCACTTAGCTCAGCTCGGTATCGAACTCTTAGGCGGTGACGCTCTCTGGCTTCGGTTCAATTTAGTTTCTCAAGAGACGAGAGAGACCAAATTGTGTTCGATCTCATTTATAACATGTTTGCAACATGAGGGAAAGATATTACAATTTATGTTGTAGATCGTCAACACTGGGGGATGGGATCTTTAAAAAAAATTTTTGTTTTTTTCGTACCCCCCTAAATTAAAATTTTTAAAAAATTTTGTTGGTTTCAAATCCCGTCCCCCCAACCCTGAATTTTTTTTAGGCTTTAAAACATCCTAAGGGCCCAAGGGATTCTCTCTCAGCCTCACACAAAAATTTTTATTTAAATTATTATTTTTAATTTTCATCCGACCTTTGTTTATAATGAACGTTTACAGTGCGTACTAGAAGCTTTTATTACAGCACCAACATTGATAATAACTAGGAAGCTTCGCAAACGCATTTTTTAGTCGCGTTGATGGATGAGCTTTTTTGTAAGGTTTTAGTTTGCGTGGGACCACTTTTCCTTTGCAAGTGCTTTTTGAATGTATTTTAGGTGATTGTTGTCAAGTTTCTATTGTTATTTCTCAATTGTTATTACTAGGAAAACGCTAAAGTCCCGCCGCGTTGATGGATGAGATTTTTAAAGTTTTTAGTTTGCGTGGGATATCTTTACTTTTGCAAGTGCTTTGTTTTGTTGCCTATACGCATTGTAGGTGATTGATGTCAAGTTTCTATTGTTTCTTGTCAATTGGTATTATTTACCGTAAAAAACTTATATTAAAAGTTTTATTTCTATGGATTCTGGCTAACTTTTTCAACTTTTTCTTTCAAAAGGTCCTACATCACCATAACCTCAATGTCCATGTATAATAATATGAACGTTGTAGCCCCACCCGTTTGGTCAGAATTGGCCCAAATGGCACGAAAATATCGCACAAAAAATCGAAAAAATCGTAAAAGTACGATCATGAGAAATATTTCTTCGATTGTCCCAAAACGTGCAAGTCTAAGTTCAGAGATTTCGAAGGTCCTGTCAATTTTCATCAGATCGCATATGCCGTTTGCCCGGTAGAGAGCGAACAAACAGACAATAACACAACAAACAAAAACAAAACAAAAAAAAAAAACAAAAAAAAAAAAAACACCCGAGCTAAATTTTTTGGGGGGTCAGTGAAATTGAAGTCTTTGCTTCACTCGCTTCGCTCGCTACGCTCATCAAATAAACCTTTAAAAAATCTCATTAAAACCTTTATTCTATAGATTCTGGCTAACTTTTTCAACTTTTTCTTTCAAAAAGCAATACATCACCATTACCTTAATGTCCATGTATAATATGAACGTTGTAGCCCCACACGTTTGGTCAGAATCGGCCCAAATGTCACGAAATATCGCACTAATAATCGGGGGAAAAATCGTAAAAGTACGATATTATGAGAAATATTTCTTCTGATTGTACCCACAAACGTGGCTGGTCTAAGTTCAGGGCTTTCGAAGGTCCTGTTCAAATTTTTATCAAGATCGCATATGCCGCTTGCCCGGTAGAGAGCGAACAAACAGACAAAAATACTAGGAAAACGCTCAGTTGGACGCGTTCTTGAGCGAGCACCGGTACGTGCAATATGACCCGAGTACGACATTTCCATAAGGCCCACCACACAGTGTAGGCCTAACTGGATATTGACATTGTATACACTATACTATTCCAACATCTTTGCATTGTACTAATTCACGTCATGCCTTCTAAAGTGTATCTTTGTATCTTCACTGCCTCCTTCATTTTTTAACATCATTTTTCGAATTATGATTACCAATAAGTCTTTAAGGTCTTGACCGGGATTTAGCTGAAAATTTGTAAAATTGGAGAATGTTGTACTTATTGACCCTGCAAAATTTCATAACGATCGGAACATTTATTTATTTATTTATTTTTATTTTTTTATCCAACGATCGGATTTTGTTCAAAAACTATACAGCAACCCGCCTAGGTGGTATGTACATGTGTGCAAAATTTCAGGTCGATCAGAGAAACGGTGCGACCTGTATCAAAGCAGTAACAGAAAAAAACAAAAACAAAAAAAAAAAACATTCGAGCCATAAGAGTCAAGTGGAGACGCTCGCTACGCTCGCTCAACAAAACAAAAAAAAAATACACTCGAGCTAAATTTTTTGGGGGTCAGTGAAATGAAATTGAAGTCTTCGCTTCGCTCATCCAATAACAATCACGTATGGATGTTGGCTCTTATTTCGTTATTGGCGTCAACGAAACGTCGGCAACGTGAACGGTAATGTAGTTGATCTTGTAGATGTAAATTATTCATGAAGACCTTAGAAACGACCAACAACTTGGCGCAATGATCTTATCTTTCACTTAGCTCAGCTCGGTATCGAACTCTTAGGCGGTGACGCTCTCTGGCTTCGGTTCAATTTCGTTTCTCAAGAGACGAGAGAAACCCAATTGTGTTCGATCTCATTTATAACATGTTTGCAACATGAGGGAAAGATTATTTACAATTTATGTTTGGTAGATCTGTCAACACTACTGTGTGCAAATAATAAACTCAGTGTTATTACCTCAAAGTGAGATTTCCAAAAATGGGTGGCTAAACAAACGCTGAAAATAAAATATACGTTTTTAATTTTTTGAGAAATAAATGGTTCGCTTACCAAACAATTATGCTAGAATTGAATTCCATTTTCAAAATTATGTTTCAATTCATATACCGTACGCCGTTTAAAAATCTGGTAAGTTAACCACCACTTTTCAAGAAATATTGAAGATGTTGTTTTCTGGTAATCTCGATATCTTAAAACGTCCGCTTTAATTTTACTTTTCCAAAAAGTTATATAACCTTGGATCTTGTATCTTGTTAATCAATGTTGCCCAAGTTACAATTTTCGACCCACGAAAATGTGTGGTTAGACTATATTTTAAAATCAGGCAATTCATTTAAAAATATATATTTATCTGGTATATTTATTCAACCTTTTATAATAAGTAATAATTGTATAAATGTTAATATAGTTTTGACCTACTTATGACGTATAGATAATGTCAAAAAGTTATAGATAACCATAGCATACGTAATAATAGTACACTAGTTCAATCCTAGCTTGCTAGCATCAAATTCTTCTATCAATGGCTCAAATCAAAATCACAGCCACAGATAATCCTGACTGAACATTGGTCTGGGTTTCCTTAAGTCAGAGGCGAATACAGTGGACATTCCTCCCCACTATCCTTACACCCTAACCTCGTTACTCACTTGTAGGAAAGCACGTTGCCTACTCACATGTTTAATAGAAGGTTTGCATTAAACAGCAGGCATCCGGCATCCCATGACACATTATCGCACACGAGTAAAGTTTTATGCGGTAGTGTTCATGTTTTATGTCCAAGGTGATCTCGACCTTAAGACGCATCTTGAATTCCTTCTCAAGTATTTGTTAACTCAAATGTGAATAGCGTGTAAACCCTGCTTAGTAGTTACCGTACTTAGAGAAATAACCATTTGTATTATGTGTATGCACCCTTTCAGATACAACATACTGATGCATATGAGCAATTAGCCAATTAATAGTTGTCCGGATGGTCTTGATATCTATAATTTTTTTCAACGGTAAATATAGCCTGAAATATAGTTTTAAGCAATTATTTGAAGTGTGGTGTTGCCAAAAATACACATTTTGTATTGCATGAAAATGCCTTTTTTTGATTTTTCTTGGATATGCTTTAACATTAATTAAAAAAAAAGAGCATAGAAATTTGATCGGTCTTTTTTTCTTCTCCCCCCCCCCCCGTTCGTTTCTGGTGGTTTGAAGGTATTTTATTTGCCGGTCTTTTTGTCACTGTACATATTTAATTTAGTAATTTCATTATTACTAGCATTTTTAGTTTGTCAGCTTGCTGTTAGCATTTTTTGTTTGTCAGCTTGCGGTTGGCATTTTTAGCTTGTCAACTTGCTGTTAGGTGCATACGTTTACGTTTCATACGAGAATTCAGGTATAACAGATAATAAAAAATAGGTGATGTATACGAAAACCGAGATGATTAAAAAGGGATATGTTAACTTTGAATCATTAATAAGAACTCAACGAAAGGGGATATATAATATATCTTCGAAATATAACGTGTCTTTTGTGTGTTTCACATATCTTGATCTTATTTACATGTTCGCGTATAAACCATATGAAAATATATTACGAAAATGTAAGCAATGCGAGTGTGTTTGTTTACATATTTTAGCCTTGGGATTGATTTCCCTCTAAAAGCTTGCAAGCTCCTGAAAAAGCGCAATATCTCGTAAAATAACATTACCTCAACGAAACCACTTTAAAAAAATAAATATTAAGATGTATTCAATATTCTGTACATGCGAAACCTCGATGGAGTATACAGTTACCTAGCTAAGGGAAAGGATTTGTGTATCGAAGTCTGCATTGCGTCACACGTTTAAAGCCACGTCTACGCCTACCTGGTATTAGGATTAGTTAGATCCCCGTCGTTTTTTACACGGTTTTCTACATTCGTCAATGCGAATGAAAAGGAATGAACCTTTTTTAAACAGCCCTTAGATGCTCCCTTCGTAAGTACCCTAACTCCAAAATACATACTTAGAGTTTTACACGGCTGAAGAGGAGCAGGTAAGGCAGGTTTCCCACGAGGAAAAAAATGTTTTGTAAAATGCATAGGTGGTTCTTGCACAAAATTTTGAAATTAA
The DNA here is from genome assembly GCA_024449915.1 of Sweltsa coloradensis. Taxonomy (NCBI): domain Eukaryota; kingdom Metazoa; phylum Arthropoda; class Insecta; order Plecoptera; family Chloroperlidae; genus Sweltsa; species Sweltsa coloradensis. Next base: position 83,363 of record JAMZAV010000006.1, on the reverse strand, counting down.
ACACTTGTTGAAAAAATTGTACTAAACAGGTTCTGGCAATTGACTCAATGGTTTACTTCAGGATAAACTGTAGCTATACTAGGAAGCGACCTCCATAACAATAACTTTACATTAATACTATGGCTGCGCTCTATGACAAATTAAATTATCGATATTTTATTATGTCTACAATTAATAGAAAATTTGACATTTTTGAAACAAAAATTGTGTCTAAAAGGGCTCTCCAAAAACGAATAATGATGTTTACGTTTTCACACTCTTGATCGATATCCCGGCACTTCCACCATTTTGTAAGAGTCGGGACAAAGTTACTCGCACTTCTCGCACGCAAATCGAAATTTGAAGAATTCGATCAATTTGTGTGGAGTATTGACGGCAGTATAGGCTTGCACATTTACATCAGCAAAATCTTCTATCCTCGTTCTAGTTTTTTAAGTTTAAAAATATAGTATATTTTGATATGTATACATCGATATCGGAAAAAATTCCACATATCGATATTGAATCAAAATATAGTCATGGTATCTTTGTTAGCTCTAATAATTACCTACATAACACATTATATATGACGCATCAAAACCTCTATGCATAGAGATCGTAAATGCAAATATACTCTGAAGGCTCACCAAGAAATTCATGTAGGTAACGTTTGACAACATTATAAAAATAAAAATAAATATATTTATTGAGAGTCTACCCACTCAGTCATATGACTGATTTTAAGTGGGGGACAGTAAACCAAAGCGACCAAGCCAACCCTGTAGGCCCCGACGCTATCGACGAGTGAGCGATAACCAACCAAAGATCGATATTGTTTAATAGGAAATATATATAGCAATCAGTGGTTATGGACAGTGCGAACACCCGCGGACCTACGCCATAATCAATAAGACCGATTCAGACAAACCTTTAATTTATTATGTGCCTCGTTGCTAGGATGGCTCTAAAGTCACCGTTTACAAATACCTAATACAAGAACTGGCGGACTTAAGTCCAAATAAGAAGTTAAACAACTTCATATACATTCAAACAATAATATATTTAAAGTAGAAACAATGCCACCTACGGCAATTGCTAGTTATAAGATTATTACACACATTACATTTAACATTGACAAGCACTGGGCGGTCTAATTGGTTAAGAGGGTACGCTGAGCTTGGCCCAACTCAAATGCGCGCAAACAGGTGTTGATGATTTCTGCTGAACGGTTGGTAATATCATTACAAAATTTTGAATGGACGTTAATTAAGTACTTTTATATTGATATTTGTAATTGGTTTTACAAAATAAGCGTTAAAGATCCATTGCGAGACATAAGTTCAAAACGTGAAAAAATGGGAAATCCAAAACATGGATTACAATTCTGGAAATTCCCACCAAACCGTTTATCTTACGATAAAACCAAATTAACCTGCGCGTTTACATTGATTTAAACGTTGGGTTCCATTATGCAAATTTGAGTTAAAAAAATCTGTTAACTTGGAATAAATTCCCGAAGTTGACCAAAATTGAGTAAATTTTTGTGATTTTACTAAATTTTAATTCAAAATCAATGAATTAATTTAGGAATATGCGTAATGGATAACACAGATTTATTCTTTATGAACGTTAGTGTGAAATTTGATAATGGTGTTATAAACCGTTTACCCAAAAAATCCAGAAAGCTGAGCACTTAAACTCGCCTCCGTTCTAGCCTCAGCATACCCTCTTAAGTGGCTGTACACTTTAGTATGAACTTAAACTAAAAATATCATCTAATGGACATGCCATTCGTAAAGGTCCCTATTCACACTTTTTCCCTGTATCTGTTATATTCTGTCAGAACGTGCTCATGCAAAGGCAACAGTTACAGACCGGTCTTTAGGATAGGTCTCTCAAAGTGATAACATAATACATTATCCATTATCCCTTTGATTGAAACGCGATTCATGTTCAAAATGGTCAAATTATACGAAAGGGAATGTTCTGTCTGTATCGATGGAGAGAGCTTTATGCTTGCATAGACATGTTTAATTAGGGGGGTTGTCGGACTTGGACCTAATTCCAGCTACTGGTTTTACGAAAGTTTTTCTGAATCACAAAGCCAACGCTTTATTGGTTTCGGTAAATATCCCCTAGGAATAAATACCCTTCCAAAACCACGTCAAACTGTTCTCAGCTTATGTACTTAAATTTGTCATACTGATCTTAGAAGAGCAAGTTATGTGTAAAGTTAGTGTTTTATACAAATATTTTACAATTATATAATAATTTCAAGTTCTTAATTACTCACTTTGTTTTTGAAATATACATTAAATAAATGGAATGTTATTACACACAAAATATTATTCATTTTTCTTAAAAGCCCATCTCATGTTTTGCATATTTTGCTCATATTTTGCAAGGAAATGGATGTATAGGGATGATGAAAGAAATCACAAGGCACTTGAAGATGGAACGTCACTTCTTTTAAACTCTTCGTTCAGTTATGTGAGACGATGAACTATGAGAGATGTCAGGTTAATTATGATCGTGAACTTGACCTTGGGAAAGGGATGGATGACCTTGATATTGACCGGACAATGTAATATATAGACATTCATCACATTAATGTATCTTAATCTCTTGCATGGAAGCATCACTCTTTACAAGAAATTGTTTGGAAATGCTTAGGATTACAGAATAGTAATGTTATTTATTATGTGTTTCTTTTTTCAAAATATAACTTATAAAAGTCATCGAGGAAGTTATTGAAGTTATAACATTGACACCATTTGTAACTTTAGGCCCCATGTAAATGATCTTTCTCTCTGACACTGACTGACTTTACTAAGCTAGCCGTTGGCATCGGAGATTAAACACTAAAAGTTCAAGCCACTTTAAGTAAGTTAGTAACTACAAACCCTAAACAATTAAGGTATATTTGGCGCCCATGAACACACCCTTTGATAATTATTGCTTATCTTCAAAGGTTCTGCTTATAGTAGTCCTAAGGCCATCATGGTCATTATTATGTCAGAGTTTGTAAAATGTGCGTCTGACAATTTGCTTCTTGAGTAGGTACTTAGAGAGCCTAATCTATGTTTTGGTGCTGATGATAAACTAGGTTGCTTGCATTAAATTAAAGCAATTAGTTAATGTCGCGTATAGCAAATATTTAGTGATAACTCAAACTACAAATTTAAGAATGTAGCTACTTGGCTTGTCACGTAGACAATTTTGCATTATCATTCACTTATAGTTTGTATACCATTTAACATTATGTCACAATCAAGTGCCAATATCTATCTATGTAATTAAGTTGCATTTATAAAGTATTAAACTAATTATTTTTGTGTTTATTTTGATTAAGCTAGAGATAATCAATCTCCAGATTTAATATATTTCATTCCTAATGCTGGAATTGCATCTGGTATAACAAATCATCAACTATAGTCAAACCCAAGCTCGGTTGTGCACGCTACCTGACCAAATCCCTTTCATTCGCGGCCAAACGACAATAAAAATCCCACATAAATAAACATGATGTAAGGTTTTCTAAGATTTTTAAGCCGGTACTGTGAACAATAACTTGGGTTTTATTATAAGCAAGACTTAGCGGTGTGTGTGTGTGTGTGGGGGGGGGGGGGTTATGAAAATAAGCTTACTGAAAAAAATTGTGGAGTAATACAATGTACTTTCTCGATTTGGTCATTCGGGAAACGCTCCCGTATGTGGAATTGTTAATATTTTATACAATTCAGAAGTTAAAAAAATCCATCCCGACCATCCATCCATTCAGATCTATAATGCAACTTCTATTCAGAAGTTTAAAAAAAAAACTTGATAATTTCTATTATTTCCGTTATGATATTGTAACGAAGTAAGGAATAAAAATTGTCAGAAAAACTTTAAAAAACCTTAAAATGATTAAGGGATTAAGGTATGATAAAGACATTAAAGACACTTTTTAACGTTTTTTTTTATATTTAGTTTATTTATCATTTTTGGATTTTCCATTTTTGTGTGTTATTTGTGGCTGGTTTTTAGTCTAAAGTGACTTCCGCAGCCCAAAGGATTGAAAGTTGAAACATAACACACAAAAGATGTTTTTTAAAAGGGAGTTTTCCCACGATAATTATTTTGGATTCGATGGTTATTACGGAAAACTATTCGTTTTAGTTTGAAAGCATTGTGTATGACTCCTACACTACAATCTCTGGTCGTGTTAGTTAAATTTGCGGAAATTGATGCACATTTTTGTGATTACTAGCGGATTATTGGTATTGGTAAAACCACCAAGTTTCATCCGCCAGTATCAATTTATATTTTCCCCCTCGTTTCGACTTTCAAAAGCACCAACACAAACGCGGCAAAACCGCTAAATTGGAAACACTACAGTTGTTGTACCTGTAGCGGTGACCTTGATAAGTTATCATGCTTCGCAGGCAGTGAGTGAGCGAGCTCTGACTGAGTTGGATTGAGAGGGTGGTACGACTACGAGTCACTCAGTCATTGCCTTTGGTTCGATCTTGTCAGTTTGCTTCCAGAGCAATAAGTGAGTTCGTTGGAGCAGTTCGTAAGAATCATGGCCTTTTGGGGTAAGTTTACTTTACAATAGGTTACCAAAATATGTGTCTGTTTAGTGTATTCTATCTTGAACGTCAGACGTCAATTCTAATTTAATATAGAGCTTGAAAGTTGGGTAGTGTTGAACAATTAAGTTGACAGTTCATTACGTTCACATTTCCGCAATCACGAACACAACAATAAAAAATTGATACTTCTTCGGGTAGGGGGGTCCAACTTTTTAACATGTTAATTTTCGTGTACTAGTTCTAGCCTCGCCACGGCGCTTCGCGCCCCCCCCTCCCCCCACCCCCTAACTTAAATTTTCCAAGCAAAAATTTAGGCTGGGAAAACCTCGGTTAGGGGGGTGGGGGTGGGGACGCGAAGTGCCGTGGCGAGGTTAGTATTAAAAATGGACCCCCCTAGCCCAAGAAATACCTAAAAATGTGCATAGATATAGACATAGTGTGAGACGATTCGAGAGATCACGACTTGAATCCCACCTCACCCTAACAACAATACATCTATAGCTAGACACATAAAGAGTGCACGAAGAGACATTGATTTAACCCGTCAGATTTCACACGATGATTTTAAATAACAAATATCCGTGAACAAGGTGTCATTCTTGATTACCCATCACAGTTCATACTAACACTAGTTACTAGTTGGTCTCGTTGTTATACGAGTGAGTGTGAGCCATGTGTTGAGTACCCGGTAACATTCCATTTCCTCCCCTGCCTACAGTGGCGGATCTAGGACATAATCATGGGGGGGGGGGGCGATTCAGTGTGTATGTACAGTCGTGGGAAAGGGACCAAGCATGGACGCACGAGGGGTATGGGGGGCGGAGACCCCATTAATAGCGGCGCAAGCAAAAATTTTGAAAATCAGGTTTTTAGAGTGCATTTGGTGCGTTTTAAAAAAAGGTGTTGGGCGGAATGCAATACCGAAACAATGTATTTTGTGTGCGTCAATTTGTTTTGTCGTCATGTCGAGTTTACAATTTTACTGCATTGGCCTACATTGTAACATATTAACGTTTGATCTTATTTTCAATTTAGCATTTTATTTATTTATTAAATGTCTATCCTATTCAGTTAAAAAAACGATTAATAATGGAGGACAACTAAATAAATCGAATTACGCTGATGCAGACACATTTCAGAGGCAGACTGATGATTTCTGACAGCATAAAGGAAAGTTGTTTTTTACAGGGAGTTTTAAATATGGATACAAATACACGGTACAAAACTTGTATTCTATATGTATATGGCATAGCTCCACTTGGGTACACTGGTACAATGAGATGTAATGTAATTATGCAATTTGGGACTTGTATGTTGTGTCAACGGCACGGCACGGCTCAATTTTGCACTCGCCACCCAGACATCAAGCAAGCGGTAGCTTATGCCTATACGAAGGTGATACCTAAGAGTCTTGAGCGTAGGCGGCACCAATCGTGCACAATCACATCCCGATCCAACTTCTCTCCACAGACAACTTCACTTCCTCCCCTACCGCCCTATGTGATTATCATACTTTCTAAGGTGGCCTTTTATACTATTGTAATATATATGCCGTTCGCTACGCTGTTTGCACAATAAAATAATATAATTTTTAAAGAATCATGGAGGGGGCGGTCGCCCCCCCCCCCCGCCCCCCTGTATCCGCCACTGCCTGCTGAAAGCTGAATTCAGCATGGTTCTTTCATCCCTAGCCTATCATAGGCTAGAGTGGCACATTATGGCCTTACAGTTGACGCGCCCTTTACGAACTAAACTCAAAATCCTATCGTTTATACCTTTTATAATATCAATCAACTTATAAAAAATGCATTTTTTCCCGGGTACTCAACACATGACTCGCTCACTCGTCAAACAACGACTTTGGCGTTTCCCTAGTCTGTAGTAGGCTCTGAGCGCCTGTATACCCGGAATATGGGAGACCCGGGTTCAAACAACGGTCGGGATAGATTTTTTTAAATGTCTGGATTGTATAAAATTAGGCCGCTTCGCGAACGCTTTTTTAGTCACGTTGATGGATGAGCTTTCTTGAAAGTTTTTATTTTGGGTGGGATCTCTTTACTTTTGCAACTGCTTTTGAACGCATTGTAGGTGATTGTTGTCAAGTTTCTATTGTTACTTATTGGATGACCGTAGCGAGCGTAGCAAGCGAAGCGAAGATTCCATTCTACTTCACTGGAGAAAAAATTACGGAATGTTTTTTTTTTTTCGTATTTTTGTCTGTTTGTCCACACGATTCCGGCTAAACCGATACTCTGATTGCGATGAAATTTTATGAAGGCCTTCGTATTTCTGAACTTAGAACTGCCACGTTTTTGAGCGCAATCGAAAAATTATTTCTCATAAAAATCGCAATTTTACGATTTTTTCGATTTTTTAAAAATTTCTTCGACTTATAACACCTACATGCTTTATCCGATTTTAATGATTTTTTCACAGAACCTTAATTTTATGAATTAAGGTATTCGTGTGAAATTTGAGTACAATTGAATAATTATTTCTTATGAAAATCGAAATTTTACGATTTTTATTTTTTTAAATTACGATTAATTAAAAAAATTAAAAATTAAAATTTATTTTTTAATTTAATTTAAATGCATTTTTAAAGAAATTTTTAACTTAGTAATGATTTTTTCACAGAACAACAGAAAATCCGCATAACACTTGGCTACTCAATGCACCAATTACGCTCATCCAACAACGCGGCGGGACTTAAGCGTTTTCCTAGTTAATTGTTATTGTACACCTCAAAAAACTCATATTAAAACCTTTATTTTTATGGATTCTGACTGACTTTTTCAACTTTTTCTTTCAAACGGTAATAAATCACCATTTGAAATATGAACGTAGTAGCCTTACCAGTTTGGTCAGAATCGGCCCAAATGTCACGCAAATATCGCACTAAAAATCGAAAAAAATCGTAAAAGTACAATATTCATGAGAAATATTTCTTCGATTGTACCCAAAAACGTGGCAGGTCTAAGTTCAGAGATTTCGAAGGCCCCTCCAATTTTCATCAATAGTGGGGGAGCATAGGGAATGAAAACATGCTTCCGTGGCAGCTTAGGTGAAAGAGCTATGTATGTGGTATCAATCGATTCGTATTGATCCATAGATAAACAATTTCGATGGTGAGAGTCTTGATTTTTTGGCTGAGACCGGCCATATCTAAAACAAGATGGCCGCCACTTTCGAATTTTAAACTAGCGTATCTTCGTAAATATTTGACCGATTTCAATTTCAAAGGTACCATTCGAAAGGTAAATGATAGAAATTTAAATAAATGTTTACAAATTTGCACGAAAATCCAATATGTTTGAGGTTATGTTACAAAAACTTTAACTGTTTACTTTACACTTTCTCGTTATGGAACGATATTTACTAGGTAAAAAGGTTTTACATTTTCTCAAGTTGCATTTTTGGTGGATTATTTATTTGTGTTTTTAATGAATCCATGCATTTAATTTTCTGACAATTATAGCCTGAGTTTATTTAATTAAAGCGATGGCATGTGTAGATGAATATATGCTACTACTGAGTGATCTTTATGTTTCATTACATTTTGTCGAGACACAATTGGTGGAACAATTAGATATTTGGTATCAATCGATTCGTTATGAACCGAACTTAAACAATTTTGATTAAGTTAATTTCGATTTTTTTACTGAGACCTTCCCTGGTCAAAAACAAGATGGCCGCCGTCATTGAACATTTAACTAAAATATCTTTGAAAGTATTTCGCCGATTTCAATTGTAAAGGTACCGTTAAAAAGGTCATAAAAAGAGCTACAAACGATAGACGAACAAATTTCCAGAAAGTTTATTTTTTTGAGGTTATGTTTGGTTTGAATTTTTAGTAATTTTAACGATTTTTTCAGAGCACAATAGGTGAAACAACTATGTATGGCCCATACATACACACACATACAGTATGGGGTATCAATCGATTCGTTATGAACCGTGATTTAACAATTTTGATGGGAAAAATTTCGATTTTTTACTGAGCCCTTCCCATGGCAAAAAACAAGATGGCCGCCGCCAATGAACCTTTTGACTCGCATATCATTTAAAGTATCATTTAAAGTATTTATCCAAAAATCATAGAATACGTTTTGAATTGCATAATATACAGTACTATGGAAAACATAGCCAGTACGAAATATGTGTAAAGATTGCAAAGTTTACTCAATCTCCAAGAGGAATGTTAGGGAACCTTCATCGTTGAAGATTTGGCGCACCTTGCTCACCGCCTGAGATTCTAATAATGATTCCATAAAAACGTTTTCCAAAACCATTGTCGTTAATTACATCCTTCACATTTACACAGTACAACTATTTAGCCGTTCGGCCGTTCTGGAGCAAAGTCACAGACAAAAACTGAGCTAGAGCCATTTGAGTTTAATTGTAGACTTCAGTTGCTGCGCTCCCTCGTCTAATAAATTTTCACATCTTATTTTCCGTAGTAAAAAAATATGTAATTTCTTGTGTGTACCCGTGTATACTTTTGGTTTAGTAAAAGCTTTACGTACTAGGCGTGAACTATAACAATTTCATTCGTTTCTTATTAAATGTGTATATAATCACTAGGAAAACGCTTAAGTCCCGCCGCGTTGTTGGATGAGCGTAATTGGTGAATTGAGCTGCCATGTGTTATGCGGATTTTCTGTTGTGCTGTGAAAAAATCAGAACTTTGTTGAATTTTTTTAAAAATTAAATCATTAAATAAAAAATTAACTTAATTTTTTTAATTAATCGTAATTTTAAAAACAGGAAAAAATCGTAATATTGAAATTTTCATAAGAAATAATTATTCGATTGCGCACAAATTTTACACGAATATATCAATTAATAAAATTAAGCTTCTGTAAAAAAATCATTACAATCGGATAAAGCATGTAGGTGTTATAAGTCGAAGAAATTTTTTTTAAATCGAAAAAATCGTAAAATTGCGATTTTCATGAGAAATAATTTTTCGATTGCGCTCAAAAACGTGGCAGTTCTTAGTTCAGAGATTTCGAAGGCCTCCATAAAATTTCATCGCAATCGGAGTATCGGTTTAGCCGGAATCGTGTTAACAGACAGACAAAAATACAGAAAAAAAACATTCCGGATTTTTTTCTCCAGTGTAGTGAAATGGAATCTTCGCTTCGCTCGCTTCGCTCATCCAACAACGACACGATTGTTTGTAAATTGTCTTGGTTTGTCCCTTGCTTGACCTTGCCGCGAGTGCCAGCTAACACAATACCTTGACCGCGTATTGCTACCCATTCTTCGCCTGTTCATGTTCACAGTGTTGATTGTTGATTGCTAACCTAGCAATTACTGGAATCATACTACGTCAACAAGGGGCGTAACCTCAAACTAATTGCAACAGAATATTTCTTCTTGATTATTGAATTTTATGATAACCTCAACATATATAAGAAAGTTTACTCAAATTTGAGCCGTCTTTTTGTTTTTATTCAATTTTATTTAAAAAAAAAAAATTGTATACGTTGTAAGTTATCACTAAGGAAACGCCGAAGTCGTTGTTAAACGAGTGAGTGAGCCATGTGTTGAGTACCGGGTAACATTCCTTTTCTTCCCCCTACCTTAAGCCTCCCTAGCCTATCATAGGCTAGAGTGGAGCTTTATGGCCTTACAGTTGACGCGCCCTAATACAAACTAAACTTAAAAATCCTATTATTTATAGCAATATAATTATCAATTTTAAATGCAAATGTTCCAGGGTACTCAACACATGACTCGCTCACTCGTCTAACAACGACTTTGGCGTTTCCCTAGTCTAGTTGGCTAAAGTGCCCTTATACCCGAAAATTTTAAAATCCCATTGTATGCTGAAAATTATTCTTTGGTATAAAAGTTAAACTTACGTAAAAGTTTACTCGGAACACTGTCTTTCAATGTATCAAAATGTGTAATTCATAATTATTTAATTTTGGATTTTATTGGTTCTTGAAATATGTTACATTTTTTTACTGCGTTTTTACAACTTCTTATAGCAATATCAACCGTGCACAGTGTTGGCTCGAGCGCTAAGCGCACGACTCTGATTCGGGAGGTCCCGGGTTCAAATCCCGTCGAGACCGGCAATCCTGACGAAGGTTTTTCCCGAGGTTTCCCTCAGTCGTTAATGCGAATGCAAGGACATCCCTTCATAATTTCCTACTCCTATATATACTTAGTCTAGTTAGAAGAGGGGCCCATCAGGTAAAACGGGTGTGCACCCTAAAACGGGCATTGTTCAATGAAATTCAAACCATGATTATATAATATACATTTTAAATCCATTAATTTATTGTTTACTCAAATTAATAGTACATTAATTAAAATTTGCTCTAACTTACTCTATTGATATGGGTATCAACATAAGCGTATGGAAACGGCGGGTTTATTCACTAAACATTTATAATATTTTAAGATAATTTGTAATGGTAGATGTAGCTCAAGCGTAACGCACGAGATCACACAAATCATATTCTGACCGAAAGTGTTTTCAAGGTTTTATTGTCGTTACTGGGAATGTAAGGGATCTTTTTTATTTTATTTCTTTATCGTCTATCCTATCTAGTCCAGCATTTCATCATTCACTTCACAACATTATTATTAATTCAAAACACCTCGTTGACACCTGAACCTGATGAGGGCCATGTCATTGCCCATAAAAAGGTTGCTGTAAATAGTGTAGTTGCATCTTGTGATAGCTAAGCCGTGTTATGGTGCTTTCAGAACGAACTACACTTTTTAGTGGCCACCCATAACGCTTGCCTGATACATGTGAAAGATGGCTGCACCTTATAGTATTCCTAGTTTGTTGTTAGGAAGAAAAATCCGATTGCGATATAGCCAGTTCCTCTGTTAATTTGCGTAGTCGTGGTTGTTGGCGGTCTTCCATTGCTGACAATGATTCATATCTCCCATTTTGCAATGGGCCTACATCTCAACGAACTTGTTGTCATACAACTCTTATCCAAATTTACTGACCACTGAATCTTTCGATCTGGAACTCCCTCAAACAAACTCCAAACATGTTATTTTATTTATTTATAGTAATAAGTATATCACAACAGAATATAGAACCCTTGTTAATGGCTTGCCAATTATTAAGGTAATATTTACACTACTTTGCACATAGAGATCGCTCAGTAGATTAATATACACATAGTGTTTAAAGTTACTAAAAATGAATAAATTATCCTTGGACCATGGTACGACCATAGTTGAATCAAACATAGTGGTTGTTTCAATAGCATGTCTCGATTGTCTGGTGTGCATTGCGTATTTGGTTGAATGACTATCAATGTAGCCATGAAATACGACAATAACATTATTTTATCTGCAGTTCGCTTATATTTTCATTTTTCATGCACATTTTGTGGAGGACCACCATCTACGACGTATTAGTTAACCCTGACACGACCTATTCCCTACTGTTCCCTAATCGGCCACTGCTGCGCTCTATAGCGCTTTCATCCCCAAATGCCATGTTTTCTCTCTATATATAGTTATATATATATATGCAGACATTATATTTTCGGGTAGTCCGTGTGGTTTTATTATTAGTTCCAACGTTTCGGGCAGTTCTCCTTGCCCATCTTCAAGGAAATTTAAAACATATATATATATATATATATATATATATATATATATATTGTTGTAGGTTTTCGCGGCCCGTCATAGGATAAAAACAAGGATCTTGGGTAAAACCGCGTCGAAAATAAGATGAACCAGGGCAGAACCTGGGCGTCCACCGACGTTTCGTCTGTACTACGTCAGACATTTTTAAGGTTGACTGTGACTCTACGGAGGTTGGAGTCACAGTGGTTGGCAAGCACGCAGCGCCCGCCTTATATAGCCTCGGCTGAAGGTGCGGGGCGGCGAGGTTATATAGAAAATAGGTGCGGGGCGGCGATGTCATATCGTGAAAAGGTGCGGGGTGGCGATGTCATATCGATAAAATATATACGGATGGTGGCAATTGAGAAACAAAATAGCACAGCTTACTGTAGTGAAACCTTTTTAGTCCGGCTTCTTGTCATAGGGCCTGATTGGTTGTCTTTTGAAATGTTATTCGTGCTTGGAATTATGGAATCTGAAGTTTGCACCACCTCTGAGGGATTTGGCTGAATAGGTCTACGGACTACATTTCGAGGCATGAGTGCAGGTTTCCAAGCAAGAGGGAGGCTCTGGCTATCAACTCTTTTGTTCATGTTATTCGGCCGTTTCTCAATTTCCACAGATTCACGGATAATACGTGGCTTGAGCTGTTGTACAGGACAAATAGTTTTTGTTTTGTCAAAATCTATCACATGCGAGTAAGCTTTAGCATGTTGAGCCAGGGCTGATTTCTTGTCACCTGTTTTCACAGCATTAGAGTGTTCATTTATCCTCACTGCTATGCGTCTGCCTGTTTGGCCTATGTACGTTTGATCGCAGTCGCCACAGGGAACCTCATAAACCCCTCTTTCTTCCAGATGAACAGAGTCCTTTGCACTTCTCAAAAAGGAGCTGATTTTTCTGTCAGTGGAGAAAATGGTTTCGATGTTCTTACGATTGAGGACCCAACCAAGGCGTTTAAACGTGAACTGAAGAAATCTGAGGATGATACTGAGGACAAGGAAAAACCACGGTCAAAAGCTTTTCTTCCATATGTCAAGGGTACCACAGACGTCATAGGTAGAATCCTCAATCGTAAGAACATCGAAACCATTTTCTCCACTGACAGAAAAATCAGCTCCTTTTTGAGAAGTGCAAAGGACTCTGTTCATCTGGAAGAAAGAGGGGTTTATTAGGTTCCCTGTGGCGACTGCGATCAAACGTACATAGGCCAAACAGGCAGACGCATAGCAGTGAGTATAAATGAACACTTAAATGCTGTGAAAACAGGTGACAAGAAATCAGCCCTGGCTCAACATGCTAAAGCTTACTCGCATGTGATAGATTTTGACAATACAAAAACTATTTGTCCTGTACAACAGCTCAAGCCACGTATTATCCGTGAATCTGTGGAAATTGAGAAACGGCCGAATAACATGAACAAAAGAGATGATAGCCAGAGCCTCCCTCTTGCTTGGAAACCTGCACTCATGCCTCGAAATGTAGTCCGTAGACCTATTCAGCCAAATCCCTCAGAGGTGGTGCAAACTTCAGATTCCATAATTCCAAGCACGAATAACATTTCAAAAGACAACCAATCAGGCCCTATGACAAGAAGCCGGACTAAAAAGGTTTCACTACAGTAAGCTGTGCTATTTTGTTTCTCAATTGCCACCATCCGTATATTTTTATCGATATGACATCGCCGCCCCGCACCTTTTCACGATATGACCTCGCCGCCCCGCACCTTCAGCCGAGGCTATATAAGACAGGCGCTGCGTGCTTGCCAACCACTGTGACTCCAACCTCCGAAGAGTCACAGTCAACCTTGAAAATGTCTGACGTAGTACAGACGAAACGTCGGTGGACGCCCAGGTTATGCCCTGGTTCATCTTATTTTCGACGCGGTTTTACCCAAGATCCTTGTTTTTATACCATATATATATATACATGAAAATATATGTTTTGAGGTAAAACAGCGTGTGATGATTTATAATAAAATAATATTTTATTACCGACGTTTCACTAGTGGACATACTAGACTATTGCAGGCTGATGCTCCACCACCATCTGAGAATGAAACTCGTCCATTAGACCAACTCCGGGAAGGTCCCGTGACAAGAAGTAGGAGATAACATACACCGCTAACATCTGGAGGCTCTCTCTCAACTCTCTGTCTAGTCATCTAGATCTGTTTTTCTATGGCTGTGTTTTAATTATTGTCATCTTGTACTTTGTTATTCCATTTTGTTTTTGTTTTATAACCTTGATAAAGCTAGGTGAAACCCTAGTGAAACGTCGGTAATAAAATATTATTTTATTATAAATCATCACACGCAGTTTTACCTCAAAACATATATTTTCATATCACGTTTTGACTTTTCAGTTGTCTCTTACACAAAGTTGAGAAATTACTACAAATTAACTGGTTGATGAAATATTTACGATCAGTTAATAAAGAAAAGTAGGCAATGTTAGAAAAATGCGCTTTGATTCCGCATATTATAACACATTCTTACATCACATTTTGGTGCAAACCACAACCCGATAAGACAAACTATAGAGCTTCCAAGTGATCCAGATTTTACCTCTGCGTTCTGCGTAACTAGGAAAACGCTTAAGTCCCGCCGCGTTGTTGGATGAGCGTAATTGGTGCATTGAGCTGCCATGTGTTATGCGAATTTTCTGTTGTTCTGTGGCAAAATCATTACTTAGTTGAATTTTTTTTAAAATTAAATTAAATTAAATTAAAAATTAACTTAATTTTTTTTTTTTTTAATTAATCGTAATTGTTAAAAAAATCGTAAAATTGCGATTTTCATAAGAAATAATTTCTCGATTGCGCTCAAATTTTACACTAATATATTAATTCATAAAATAAAGGTTCTGTGAAAAAATGATTACGATCGGATAAAGCATGTAGGTGTTATAAGTCAAAGAGTTGTTTAAAAAAAAAAAAAGCTGTAAAATTTCGATTTTTATGATAAATATTTTTTCAATTGCGCTCAAATTTCACAAAAATATCTAAATTCATAAAATAAAGGTTCTATGCAAAAATCATTAAAATCGGATAAAGCATGTAGGTGTTATAAGTCGAAGAAATTTTTTAAAAATTGAAAAAAAATCGTAAAATTGCGATTTTTATGAGAACAAATTTCCCGATTGCGCTCAAAAACGTGGCAGTTCTAAATTCAGAGATTTCGAAGGCCTCCATAAAATTTCATCGCAATCGGAGTATCGGTTTAGCCGGAATCGTGTGGACAAACAGACAAAAATACAGAAAAAAAAAAAAAAAACATTCCGGATTTTTTTCTCCAGTGTAGTGAAATGGAATCTTCGCTTCGCTCGCTTCGCTCGCTACGCTCATCCAAAAACCTGTTTTTCTCGTTCTCGAGCTCGGCCAACGGCGTAAAACAAATTTAGTGCTGTTGCATTCCATCCCAAGTCAACAATCAACACTTGCTTGAGAATAATAATAATAATTATTATTGGTAGTCAATGTTAGCAGTTGTAATAAAAGTATGCCCCGACTGGGGATCGAACCCAGAACATCTGGCTTAACACGCCATAGCTCTACCAATTGAGCTACCGAGACATAAGACACACATTCATTAAACTGCTATTTGTTGTGACTGTTGACATCTATGATAATAATCGAACAGAAGACTGCATGTAGCTGTCGTTACTGAAAGAACACATTCACTTCTCATCTCCCAGGAGTTGTGTAGTATGAAGATAAGGTTTTTAGGTTCTGGCTGGGTTCGATCCCCAGTCGGGGAATACTTTTTTTCAACTGCTATCATTGGATGAGCGAAGCGAAGACTTCAATTTCACCGACCCCCCAAAAAATTTAGCTCCGTTGTTTTTTTTTTTTTTTTTTTCCGTCTGTTTGTTCGCTCTCTACCGGGCAAACGGCATATGCGATCTTGATGAAAATTTGACACGACCTTCGTTTTCTCTGAACTTAGACTTGCCACGTTTTTGGGTACAATCGAAGAAATATTTCTCATGAATATCGTACTTTTACGATTTTTTTCGATTTTTAGTGCGATATTTTCGTGACATTTGGACCGATTCTGACCAAACGGGTGGGGCTACAACGTTCATATTTCACATGCACATTAAGGTAACGGTGATGTATTGACTTTTGAAAGAAAAAGTAGAAAAAGTTAGCCAGAATCTATAGAAATAAAGGTTTTAATTTCAGTTTTTTGAGGTGTTAAATATTAAAACATTTATTTCTATAGATTCTGGCTAACTTTTTCAACTTTTTCTTTCAAAAGTCAATACATCACCCTTACCTTAATGTCCATGTGAAATATGAACGTTGTAGCCCCACCCGTTTGGTCAGAATCCGCCCAAATAGCACGAAAATATAGATAGATTTGAGACCTTTCTCACAGCCTTGTATGAAAACTTCACAGGAGATTTTATACCTTACTCACAGCCTTGTTACAAACAATCAAAGATCCAACAGACCTAATGATTGCTTTGTATGGGCCGTGTTAATGTTTTTATTATTTTAAATTAATATTAACATTTTATAATTAAAAAGCTCATCCATCAACGCGACTAAAAAAAGCGTTTGCGAAGCTTCCTAGTTGACTAATTATGTCCTCAAAGCGGGCTTATGCTTAACTAGGAAGCTTCGCAAACGCTTTTTTTAGTCGCGTTGATGAATGAGCTTTTTTGTAAGTTTTTAGTTTGAGTGGGATCTCTTTACTTATCAAGTGCTTTTTGAACGCATTGTAGGTGATTGTTGTCAAGTTTCTAGTGTTACTTCTTAACTGTTATTGAATACCTAAAAAAACTTAATTTAAAACCTTTATTTTTATGGTTTCTGGATTTCTTTTCAACTTTTTCTTTCAAAAAGCAATTTATAACCATTACCTTAATGTCCATGTGAAATATGAACGTTGTAGCCCCACCCGTTTGGTCAAAATCGGCCCAAATGTCACGAAAATTTCGCACTAAAAATCGAAAAAAAAATCGTAAAAGTACGATATTCATGAGAAATATTTCTTCGATTGTACCCTAAAACGTGGCAAGTCTAAGTTCAGAGAAAACGAAGGTCCCCACCAATTTTCATCAAGAACGCATATGCCGTTTGCCCGACAAACAGACAGAAAAACTAACAAAAAACAAAACACCCGAGCTATTTTTCTTGGGGTATCGTAAGTGAAAAAAAAAACAAAAAGACAGAATGTCAAATTGAAGTCTTCGCTTCGCTCATCCAAAAACCTTATATTCAATAATTACTAGGAAAACGCTAAAGTCCCGCCGCGTTGATGGATGAGCTTCTTAAAGTTTTTAGTTTGCGTGGGATATCTTTACTTTTGCAAGTGCTTTGTTTTGTTGCCTACGCATTGTAGGTGATTGTTGTCAAGTTTCTATTGTTTCTTGTTAATTGGTATTATTTATCGTAAAAAACTTATATTAAACCTTTATTTCTATGGATTCTGGCTAACTTTTTCAACTTTTTCTTTCAAAAGGTACTACATCACCATAACCTTAATGTCCATGTATAATATGAACGTTGTAGCCCCACCCGTTTGGTCAGAATTGGCCCAAATGGCACGAAAATATCACACAAAAAATCAAAAAACTTATATTAAAAGCTTTATTTCTATAGATTCTGGATAACTTTTTCAACTTTTTCTTTCAGAAAGCAATACATCATCATTACCTTAATGTCCATGTGAAATATGAACGTTGTAGCCCCACCCGTTTGGTCAAAATCGGCCCAAATGTCACGAAAATATCGCACTAAAAATCGAAAAAAATCGTAAAAGTACGATATTTATGAGAAATATTTCTTCGATTGTACCCAAAAATGTAGCAAGTCTAAGTTCAGAGAAAACGAAGGTCGTGTCAAATTTTCATCAAGATCGCATATGCCGTTTGCCCGGTAGAGAACAAACAGACGGAAAAAAAAAGAAAAAAAACACCCTAGCTAAATTTTTTGGGGGGTCGGTGAAATTGAAGTCTTCGCTTCGCTCATCCAATTATTATTATATTGCAAGTACACATTTTTTATTTTGGAATTGCAAAACAAGGTCACCTTTTACGACCTACAAAACTTCATCATCTGAACTAATTGGTTCTGGTTGGGTGGGGAGCAGTCACTCTTGCCATTCTCCTACCGGTCACAGTTCTATGGGTACCATTCAAGAGCTATCAATAATATAATACGGTACTTGTTCATTACAGGGACCCCCCAGAAAAGTGAAAAGTAGGTTAGTGGGGTTGGGGGGGGTGGGGAACATGAAGTGCGTTGCTGTGGTCAGCAAGGCCCCTCACGACGCTTTACGACCCCCCCCCCCCCCTAACCCCACTAACCTACTTTCCTTTTTGAACAAGTACCTATAATACTTTTCATTTACATGTTACAGGTTTAACTTTGTACGGGAGAACTGGATGGACGATGAATCCAGTTGAGCGATCGTTCCGTGTGGAGAGAGCGCTGTGTGTTTCTGAATATACAAATAATGTAATACTGTATGCGAATCAAGTACCTGTGGTTGTCTTCAATAAGAAAGAGATTGGAGAAAAACCTGTTGGATTGACGTTCATTAAAGGAGACAAGGTGATACTTACTGCAAGTGTAACATCGAGTATCCACTTGAGTGGTTATTATTTGGACGATAAAGACAACGAGATCGTTGAGAAGACACCAGTTGCTGCCACGAAATCAAACGAGGTACCTCAACTATCTGAGAGTGAACAACTATTAGAAAAGTGGAAGGAGAATCTGGTGTGCAATCGCATTGAGCAAGATATGAGTGGAGTGCCAGAGGTGACAGATGATTCAGCCAAGATGGCCGCCGTTCTAGACAGTCTGTTCGGAGGTGTTCAGCAGCTTTGTGCCGACATTCAGAAATCTCATCAAGAATTGAAGGAGCAATTGATAGACAGTCGGCGCGTAGATGTTCAGCAGTTACGCACCGACATTCAGCAATCAAATCAAGAACTGAAGCAAGAACTGAAGGAACAATTGATAGCCAGTCGGCGCAGAGATGTTCAGCAGTTACGCACCGACATTCAGCAATCAAATCAAGAACTGAAGAAAGAACTGAAGGAACAATTGATAGACAGTCTTGCGCGAAGATGTTCAGCAGTTACGTACCGACATTCAGCAATCAAATCAAGAACTGAAGCAAGAATTGAAGGAACAATTGACGCTGGAAATAGCAGAACTGAAGCTAATGCAACAAGAATTGATCGGACAATTGACGCTGGATGAAACTAGCGGAAACCAACAAAAATCGAAGGAAAATGTTCCAGAAACAATATATAAATTACATGTCTAAGATAAATAGCGATGCAACGTGGGTTAAATTAACCTACTACCATAAGGTAAATATAATTTGGATTAACATTCTACCGACCTAGTATCAAAAATGATTTTCTGCGGGTGACAATGGTTCTAACCAACCTTGCCGACGCCAACGCCATTAATTAAATATAATTTTTTTAATTAGTATCACTGATTTGAAAATTTACCCGCTATGACACCAGCACGGACAAGCCTAGTTAGTCCTACTCGCTACCTTCCCGTGGTTTGGCCTGTGAGTAGGGGAGTAGTGTATTCCCCAAAACTAAGGGCGAGCTCTGGCCGGTTGGGGTGCGTGTTGCAACGAGAGCTCTTGCGCAACTTTTTATCACACCTTTCTTCATTCACACAGCCTTACTCATATTTATTTTCTTCTTTCACTTATTTCGTCTCCATACTTGCCGGCCCTCTCTGCAACGAGCACTCCTCCGTTCCCACCCAGTTTAACCCATCCTATCCAACATCCTCACTCCTTCCCATTAACCCCCCTCGTCTTTCCTTACGTTCCTCCCATTGGAAAGAAGAAAACATGGCGGTAATCCACAATTATGGAAAAAGAAAATTTGGAAGATGACAATACAATTGAAATGGGCACTGATAACTCTACTGTTGAGTGCCCTAAAACAACATTAACTAACTAACTAGGAACAATTGAAATACGTTTTATTTGTTCTTGTTAAACTTTGTACGGTTCTTGCGAGGAAAATAGTCAAAGAAACTAAAGTAAAATGAATTAAATATTATAAATAAATTTACCTGTTTCATAATTATATTACTTTGAATCAATTAATTATTTTTATGAATGTCCTCCGATTGCTGGAACTGACCCGAAGCCCCCTTTAATCTTCAGAAGTTCAAAAAGTATTGACTTTAGCGGGATTCCAACCAGAAGACCTACAATCGGTTATATACTCGTATGTTTTAAAATCGTTTTCTTCGGCGATATTTTGCACATGACATGACTAATGCTATGGTAGCCTAATAGAAATGTAATTTTATCTAGTAGGCTTATCTAGTTATCTGACGGAAAGTGAAAAAGAACAAGAAAATGTTGGTTTCCCTTCATTCCGAAAAGTACAAGTTTTGCACTCGGTTTTGCACTCTAAAGGCCGATAGTCCGCATCCAATCCTAATTACAAAAATAACATTTTACTTTTTTCAATAATAAATACGCGAATCTTTAACAGCAATCTATTAAATTTTTGGGTATGTACATCATTATTGTTTCAGGTAAAATAGATGATTTTAAGAATATTCAGGTTTTTGTTCCGGACAAAATTAGTAGGTTTTGTTTTCAATTGGAACCCGTTTAATGAACTCTGAACTTTCATAGTGACAACAATCAATAATAATTCGCTCTATTTGGTGTTTATTAATGTGAAATTGTTATTTATTGTTGCAGATCGAACACAGCGCAACTACGTCAACCTGGACCGACATGGACACGAACAAGGACGATCTCGCACCAGCTCATCGAGCATTTTAGTCAATCATCAATGTAAATATAATTACAAAATACAATGCACGTTCAGTTACAATTTTAACTACAATTTTATTTCAGAATGAGCACATTTGTGGATCACAGGTATCTATGCTTTTTAAAGTTCGCAGCATTTTTCATAGCATTTCGGTTATAATATCTTATGTTGTACTGTATTAATTATAAACTCTTATCTGTAAGGTGTCAAATTTGTTAGTTCTGTTTTCTAAGATATTTCTTTAATTTTTTTAAATTCAGTTCGACTTGGTACATAACAGGTAAAACCAGTCTGTACAATGAGATTAACGTTGATTGTGTCAAAGCAATCGCAAAAATAATTGCAACTTTAAAATCCTTACATTTTCACCATTACAAAATAATCAACCTAAAACTATTTACATTATTTAGCCTCCTCATGCTTACCCTAAGATACAGTCTTTGTGTTTAGCATTATGAACCCACAGATACAGCCAACTATCCTGCACCTATGAGTGACGGATAGTGTAAATGGTGTATATTATTTTGTTTAAACATTCATAATTTTTGTTCCAAGAACTGATTTGAAAGTGACATCTAACTAAAAATCTGCGATTTCCATTATTTCGACGAAGAACTTGTGCTTTTCACGAATTGAATTTTATAATTTAGAAGCTCATTGTTAACATTTATATAGTAAAAACATGTTAAAATGTTTGGAGCAACTTGGCTTGTTACATTGATATTTTTGCATAATCATTTACCTTTAGTTTGTATACCATCTTATATTATGTCACAATCTTAGTAATTTGTGTAGGCCTACCATCTAACATTGTCACAATCTTAGTAATTTGTTTACCATCTAACATTATATTGTCACAATCAAGAGTCATTATTGTTTCAAGTAATTTAGTTGCATTAATAAAGTCATTTATGTTTTATTTGTTTTGCGTGTTTATTTTGATTCATTTAGAGGTAATCAATCTCAAGGTGTAATATATTTTACTCCTACTGCTGGTATTACATGGGGTATAACAAATCAAAGAAATCGTGAGCTATACAGTCAAACCCGATCTAGGCTATCGCTTGTCCACGATACCTGACCAAACCCCTTTCATTCGTAGCTCAACTTCAATGAAAATCCCACATTATTTAAAATTATGCAAGAGATTTTAAAATGGTTTCTAAACAAGTACTGTGAACAACCTAACTTGGGTTTGAATATAATCAAGTAGCGGGGAGGGTGGGGGGTGGGGGGGTGGTACTGAAAAGTGTTGCGTGTTGGTTAAATTTGTGGAAATTTGATGCACATTTTGGTGATTAGTCTATTAGCGGATTATTTCAAAGTTGGTAAAACCACCAAGTGGCACCATGAATCTCAATTTATATTTTTCACCTCGTTTCGACTTTCAAAAGCACCAACGCACAAACGCGGAAAACCGCTAGATTGGCAATACTACATACAGTGTTGTACTTGTAGCGGTGACCTTGATAAGTTACCACGCTTGGCAGGCAGTGAGTGAGCGAGCTCTTGACTAAGTTGTATTCAGAGGGTGGTACGACTACGAGTCATTCGGTTATTGCCTTTGGCTAATTGTCTTGTCAGTTTGCGGCCAGAGCAAGGAGTGTTTGTTGCAGAAACACGTGAGAATCATTTCATTTTGGGGTAAGTTAAGTTACGTTAAGAGCCTAAATTACAATTATTTTATTAAATGTGACAGTTTAGTGTATTGTATTTTGAATTGTGCCTTAATTATGATAAAAATCAATAATCAATTGTGTACTAGTTTACCACCGACATCAACTTGAAAGTCAGACGTTGTTGAACAATGAAGTTGACAGTTGATTATGTTCACATTTCCGCAATCACGTGCACGTCCATAGAAATTATCATAGACCTGCTCATGCTCAAGTGTGAGACTCAGAGCCGGGAGGTCACGGGTTCGAATCCCACCTCCGGCAATCCTACTAAATGTTTTTTTCGTTTTTTTTTCCAGTTTTATAATTCGAATGTAAGGGATTGAGTCTAATAAGACATGCGATTATGGGTGAGGTTTTCCTCGATAATAATAAATCTCCGTAAACTGGGTGTCATTCTTGATTATCCATCGTTCATTGGATGAGCGTAGCGAGCGAAGCGAAGATTCCATTTCACTACACTGGAGAAAAAAATCCGAAATGTTTTTCTTTTTTTTCTGTTTGTATTATTGTGTGTTTGTTAACACGATTCCGACTAAACGATACTCCGATGCTATGAAATTTATGGAGGCTTCTAATCTCTGAACTTAGAACTGCCACGTTTTGAGCGCAATCGAAAAATTATTTCTCATGAAAATCGCATTTTACGATTTTTTTTTTTTTTTTTGTAATTCTTCGACTTATAACACTACATGCTTTATCCGATTTCAATGATTTTTTCACAGAACCTTAATTTTATGAATTAATATATTCGTGTAAAATTTGAACACAATCGAATAATTATTTCTTATGAAAATTGAAATTTTACGTTTTTTTTTTGAAATTACGATTAATAAAAATAAATAAAAAATAAAGTAAATTTGTAATTTAAATTAATTAATTTAGACTAAAATCTTCGACCAAGTAATAATTTTTTCACAGAACAACAGAAAATCCGCATAACACATGGCAGCTCAATGCACCAATTACGCTCATCCAACAACGCGGCGGGACTTAAACGTTTTCCTAGTAACGACATAAATCACACATTTTCTTTCCGGAGTAAAGAAAGTATACATGTCTGGTTTGTACCAGTGTACATACTCGTAAAATGTTTGTAATTGTTCAGTAAAACTTTCACCCACGACTCACGAGGTATGAACATAATTGGTCTTCATGTCTTCATTCATGTATTCTCGCGCTCATATAAGAACTCACATTAATTTGTACAACGCTCTGGAGAAAATTTAAATTTCATATGCGAATTCTAAAATGCACAAACCAGTGACATTTTCATACAGAACAACATATAAAAACAGAATTGCTTATGTAATAAACACTACTATAAACAATGTTTAAGCATAAGTCGACGCCGCAGAAGCCCCCGGATTGCGTGTCCAGATGCGTTGACTTTATGCTTAAACATGGTGTATAGAGGTTATTAGATAAACAATTAAGTTTTTTTGGTATTTTGTTCTGTATAAAAATGGCAGTGTTTTGTGCATTTTAGAATTCGCACATGTAATTTCAAATTTTCTCCAGAGCGTTGTACAATATTAAGTGCACAAAGGTATTAATTGACTAATGTATAAATTAAAAGTAGGCATGGTGGGCAAGCCCCCTCTACTCATACAGAAAAAATCACAATCAATATTCAAAATTTATCTTGGAAATCCTGCTCAGGATGCAGTGTATGCCCCACTTCAGGTGTCTAACTAGGAATTTTGGGGTTTCAAAAATTCGAAGGGAATGTCCCGAGGGCTGTTTAAGATCACTGAATCCCTTGCATTCGCATGAACATCCGAGAATTTGTTTGGAACAAACTTTTAGGCTAGATTGCTGGTGGCGGGATTCGAACCTGCGACTTCCCGAATGTGTGTCTTGTGCTTTACACTTGAGCCATACATATTTGCAAATATTTCCTGGGCCTACCGATAGAGGTAGCTCATGCATAACGCGCGAGACTGATGCGTGAGCTAGCCTATTCGATACCCGTCACCAGCAATTACAAGTTTTTTCCAGGTTCATCTTCAGTTATTTATGTGAACACAGTAATTATTGATTCCTCTTTAACATCCATTGGAAATCCCTTTACAACAATCCTTATCGTAAACATTTCCCTTGACAATTTTAAAGCGGTTTCCTATGAGGAATTAAATCCACAATCCCGACCACGGGACAATTATTATTGGACGAGCTTTGACATTCGCCAACGCACCACGTCAAGTCGATACTTTACCTGGTTTCTGTCAATAAAGCCACTTGCACAATACGCAACATGTTTCCGCTTTATATAAACGTGGTTGTTCATGTTTAAGTGTCTCCTTCATAACCGATTCAATGAATAATATATTCACACCTCAAATATTTAACAACCAATCCACTTCCGACTGAGGTTTACTACTGTCGAAATCAATTCAACAACCCCAAAACCTAGAGTGAAGAACTTTGATTCTATAGTAGGCACTTCAAAATTTCTTAACGTGATCCATGGGAAATGAGAGAGTTAAAATTTATTCATCTTAAATCACATTAAATCCATTTAAACTTACAGTCTTGTTGAGTGTCGACGAAAGTAAAGCATTACTATTAAATCAACGTACATGGATGCTCGTGCGAAAGAAAAACGTAGTGATTATTAATAGCCTAATAATGTAAAAATGTAGTTTTCTTTCTTGTTTTAATAGTTCACCTATGGTAGCCAAACATGAATGTATTATAATTTTATTTCTTAGTAATGATTTATCTAATTTGTTGAAGCAAGTTGGTTATTTAAATTTATCAATTTAGAAACGGGTACCATGCTGAAAAGAATGCGCAAATTTAAATTGTTAATTCATTAATTTTATCACATTCCATCAAATAATTCGTACTTTATAAAGGTTCGAGTAGGCATGATACTGAATCTTTTCAATTTATATGAGACTGGAAATATTCAGAAAATGTGAACATTTTTAGTGTCTATTTTTAAATTACTTTCAAGTGTTGACTTTCAGGACGGGCATTAATTTATCATATATTTTGTACCAGGCTTTGCTATAAAGTTATACTTATTATCTCATACCACTTATAATACAGGTGATTTTCACAGAGACAATGACACTCATTTATGTTTTAAATCCAATTTAGAAGTTAAATTAGACTAACTGTATTGAAGACAGGAATATCAACAAGTCCTATAATTCTTGAACATATCAAAATTAATTAGGAGTTGTAGCCTCATATTATTATATACTTTTTCATAATCTCACATATAATCCGTTTCTCATAATTTTATATTCATACGGTATGTTCAATTATGGAACCATGTGTGTCAAATACAATTTGTAAGTCGAATTAACGTGACATTTTCTGTACTCGTATTTATAATGAGGGCCCTATATTCATCTGATTAATTAAATACTAAAGGCGTTATTTTAGTTTGTTGCAATATTATTTTGTTGACTATTATAAAAAAAAACAGTGCATCCAAGTAACAATTTGGAAAACATGCTATCGCAACTGTTATTCTGTACACATATAGCAATAATTCATTGTAAATCTCGATACAGTACAGAAGCATTGAATTAACTTGTCATGCAAGTAAACCTGCTGTATGTCACTAAAAAGTCGTTATTTATTCATGATACGCAGTTCATCGTATGTTCTTGAAGGGTAGACGTGTTTTTTAATGTTGAATGTTTGAATGTGTTGAATTTTATTGCGTTTCAAATTCGCTCTATGATTTAAACTGTCGGTGTTTTGTCACTGGTATTTCTTGTAGTTGATTTTCAGCTGATTTGATACGGAGCTGGTTAGTATGTAGACCTATATATTTGTTATATTATTTAGGATGTAGCTATTATCGCTGATTGCCTCCTCAAAAGAGAACAACATAAAGTAATTAAAACTAAAAAGCTAACATGTCATTTTTTTAAACTCAATATTTTCACAAACAACTACTTTGCCTGATGATGACATTACCGATAATGATTTATCGAATATTGGATATTTTAAATTGAAAACATAAGATGTAAAGTTTCCTACATAAAAACATATCGCAAAGGTTTTGACAGGGGCAAGATACTTCATTAAATATGAATCTAACAATATTAAACATAAAATAGTCAAGTATGAGATCCAGAAATTATAATTTCAATCCCAACCTATAGCCTAGGGTTCAACCGTCAGAATTAAATTCACTCTAACAAAATACGTAGGGTACAAGAATACATAAACGGTGCAACAAAGAGCTTCACAAACTAAACGACCTATCAAAATCAGTACATTTTGAGTATACAATAAACACATGGTATTATTCATGGATTTAATACTACAAACAACTTTATAAACTTGTGTCATCTGTAATTTAATGTCTGATATGCCACAAAGTATAACAGCTAGTGGGGGTATATTAGTATCATAAGTCTTGAGCGTGCGAAGTTGTCAAAGTCAGTTATAAGTTAACAATATATATTGTAAGTTAGGAATATCAGAGATGATGCGGAAAGCAGTTGCAGATGACAAGTGCTTTATATTCAAAGGGGTTGGAAGAGGGCTGGTCGTGGCTTGAGATGCATCTCATGAGGGTGTTTAGAGAATTATCACGAGGAAATTATGATTACGTTTGTGTCTTCTTTGGTGTTTAGCACTAAGGCATAATAGAGAAGTGAATATTTAATTTCAACGACATTTTGAGAAATTGTAACATAATTTAAAAAAAAAACATGTTAAACGTTCAAATATTCTGTTTTCTATGATACCGTATTATTTATATTTTACCATATAATTTGAAATAAGTTTTAATTCCATGTTTTTACAATATATTGTCACATAATTTAGGAAAATTAATGGTCAAGGGATGGTTCTCTATGATAGTGTATCATGTGTATTATACATAATTAAAATAGATTATTATTCAACGTTTTAAGAGATATGGTAACATAACTTAAAAAATAATTCACTGCGTATAGTTAACTTTTAAAAAACCTGTTCAGTATAATACTGTATCATTGTAAAACACACATCAGAGAAATAACATTATATTTTATTTTGTTAATTATTATACGACAATTGTTCGGAAAAAGTACTTTAACAATTATTAACACATATAAAATTGGTTCCTATTCTGTGCTTGGTTTATTTTATCATTGACGTGACTTTCTCCAAACATTTTATTTTTCGAGTAGTTATATTTATATATATATCAGGACTTTTGCAATAAAGGTTTATTATTTCAGCCATGTTAGAGAAAAATATAAAAAAATGCCTTCTTTGCTTGTGTATCCCAAGATTGATTTGGCTTAAATGTTCCGGAAAACCTTTAGCGATTCGCGAGACAAATCCAACGGCATCCAGATGAAATTGAAAAGCAGTGCTGTTTCAATGTCTTTGGTGGGTTTCTTTGACGTCTGGAATGTCTTTGGCACTTTTAATGGAAGGAAATACCAAGGGTGACACTTGGGACATTACAAGATATCCGCATTGCAGGCCGAACGTATTCGAGACTTCTGTGGCATTGGAACAAATTGGGGGTTGCCGGGGTTGCTTCTTGTATTGGGTTGTATTCGAAATACAATGAATTTGAATAAAACATTAATACTTGTAAGGAGAGTGATAATGGACGGCAATATTATGTAGCAAATAATGACAGCTTTGAAATTTCAGCTACAAAAATGAGTTTAATAAAATGTATCGAACATTCTGAAGTAGATATTTACTGTCTACCTCTTGAAATATATAATTTTAGCCACAAATAAATAGTTATAAATTCAATGTATTATCATTACATCAAATTATATTACACACATAAAAATTTTGTTTAGTATAACAGAATGCGTGGCGTACTTTTGTTGGCACCTGTATAGCATTCACCGAATTACCATTTGAGTACCCTTGCGGTAAAATGATAAGCAAAAATGACAGCCTACAAATGCAAAAAAAGTTTGTTTGTAATTTACACATAAATTTGAATCTCCCTCATTTTCATGTCCTAAGCAACATCTCGAAACAGACTTGTTTTGACTCATTGTATTTGTACACTACACAGTGTTTGTCCCAAGTATAACCAGTCGGACTTGGGACCTCGTGCGGTGCAGGTCACGAGTGAGTGATTAGGTGAGTGAGTGTGAGTGAGTATTCAAGTCGCGCCTCCTTCGTCATCCCGTGGTGTGCCTGGTTTACTTCACGACGACAGCTAGGCCTATCCTATACAAAGGATAATTAAAGTAAGTAGTAACACTTTCCTCCAGATCCGATGAAAGACACCAACAGTTGGTACTTCTTCGGTTGGGACGGTCCATTTTTTATACACTGTAACGGAAAGGATTTCGGGTGCGCTCTTATAAAAAAATCCTAGAACTAGCGCGGCAGGTAACTAGGCGGAAAGGTCGACTAACCTAACGTAAGTAGTTTTTGGATGAGCGAAGCGAAGACTTCAATTTCACCGACCCCCCAAAAAATTTAGCTCGGGTGTTTTTTTTTTTTGTTTTTTTTTTGTTTTTTTTTTTTTTTGTTTTTTTTTTGTTTGTTTTTTAACTCTCTACCAGACAAACGGCTTCTCCGATCTTGATGAAAATTTGACAGGACCTTCGAAATCTTTGAACTTAGAGGTGTATTGTTTTTGGGTACAATCGAAGAAATATTTCTCATGAATATCGTACTTTTACGATTTTTTTCGATTTTTAGTGCGATATTTTCGTGACATTTTGGCCAATTCTGACCAAACGGGTGGGGCTACAACGTTCATATTATACATGGACATTAAGGTTATGGTGATGTAGTACCTTTTGAAAAAAAAAATTGAAAAAGTTAGCCAGAATCCATAGGTTAAAGCTTTTAATATAAGTTTTTTGATTTTTTGTGCGATATTTTCGTGCCATTTGGGCCAATTCTGACCAAACGGGTGGGGCAACAACGTTCATATTATACATGGACATTAAGGTTATGGTGATGTAGTACCTTTTGAAAGGAGAAGTTGAAAAAGTTAGCCAGAATCCATAGAAATAAAGCTTTTAATATAAGTTTTTTACGGTAAATAATACCAATTGACAAGAAACAAAAGAAACTTGACAACATTCACCTACAATGCCTAGGCAACAAAACAAAGCACTTGCAAAAGTAAAGATATCCCAAGCAAACTTTAAACTTTAAAAAGCTCATCCATCAACGCGGCGGGACTTAAGCGTTTTCCTAGTGTAATGGAAATGATTTCGGGTGCGTATGTTTTCATTGAAAAAAACAAGTGTTGAAAAGTTGGACCGCCCCAACCGAAGAAGTTCCCAAAAGTTTTCGGTCATCACATCCTAAAGTCAAAATCAAGCATTTTGACAATCTATTTTCTTTGTAATGCTAACAAATGTCAAAAATATATATAAATAGTACAGGCAAATTAGACTTTGACCCGGACATTTAATGTTCCTCAAATATTATTGCTGGAATACGTTCAGGGGATGTCCCTGAACAAAAAACTCAAGTTCCCAAAAAATCCCACTTGGGGAAAATCCGCCATCTTGAAAAATCTCCGATATGTTGTAGTTTGCAGATTGTTTGCTACAACAGGTGATCCAAGTGACCAAATTACTTGTTTTTTTTTCTTTTGTTATTATTTGCAACCCCTTTTGATAGAAATAGTTAATTGTTATAGAAAAAATCCGCCATCTTGAAAAAAATTCAACCATTTTGAATTTTTGGTTTTTCTGCTATAGCAGGCGATTGAAGTGACCTAAAGACATACCAAAATTTCCTCTGTTATTATTTACAACCCCAATTGATAGAAATAATTAAATGTCATCTACCCTCATTCAAAATAACCAGAATTTTTACTATATTGCAAATCAATGCCACAAAAATAGCAACCAGCAAGTTCAATGTTATTTTTGCAGTTAAACGTTGCCAAACCAAGAAATGTACCAATTAAAACGTTAATATAATAATGAAACTTTTAGAGCTGTTCACTGCACTTGTAAATAAAGAAAATTATGTGAAAACAATATTTGGACAACTATTCAGTTGTCTTCAATGGGTAATGACATTTCGGCAAATAAATCATCACTTACTTAGTGGTTTTCCCTTGAATTCACCATCATTCAGCAGTTACCATCGAAATGTCATACCAAGAGTTTTACAAAAAAAGAAAATAACTGCTGTCATAAAACACTTTTATCGCATTCCTTGTACTATTACGTAAGTTACTAAACCATCCCCCCTACACATTTCTTCTTGAAATGAATTCAGCCGACGACGCCTCTTAACTGGTGACATAAGGCTTTCGCCATCACTATCACTATCATTATCATTTTCATTGCCACACTAATTTTGCGACATCACGTCGTCTACTACAACGTATTCGTCGTCTTCTAAAGTGGGAGCGCAGTTGAAACAACCATATCCCGTGCAGTAGTCACACATACTGGAGCAAGTTAGTCCATTTTTGGCATTTACAATTTGGGCGCTCACATCCCGTTTTACAGTTGCATGATACAATTGTGAGTAGTTTATCTGGTGCTGGAGCCTTAAGTGTTGGGATTGGCGTCAGTTGTCCATTCTCAAGTTTCCACTCCCAATCAGCAGGATTGAGGTGAACCCCAATCCATTCAACAACGACATCTGCTGAAGATGATCCATGGCATCGCCGGACGTGCTTCGTGTCTTTTGTCGACGGCTTCTGGTAGCCGTCAAATACCACCATTGTTTGAGCTTTACTTTAGTTTATTTTTTTATTTTTTTTTAGCTATAGTAACGTTTTACATATCTGCCTGTACGTAGAGTGTCGTATCCACACAACGCGGCGCAACAAGTAACCCCCGTCGATGGCGAATGCGGCCTCATTTGGGGGAAGGTCTTGTTCAGCTGGAGCAATTTCTTGCAGAGGCCTGAAGAGGGTGGACTTCGTCCCCTTGCGTTAAGAGAATTCATCAAAAAGTGTAGGTGGTCTTGCTGCCAGTTCGTAGGTGAGATACTCTGCAAGCTCCTCGTTAGTCCGGACGATGCACAACATTTGGTGGAAGAGCTGCATGGGATTGACGTGGACTACATCATTGCGGACCTGAATAACAATTAAGACGATTGCCATAAATTTAACCTTCGCTTGCATTTTGTAAATTTGACTGAACGGTTTCCAACCATTCCCTTCGTGGACTTAAATTCCACATCTCTAGCACAGTCGCAATTCACACTTGTCTGTTGCCACCACATCGTTTGAAAGAGACACAAGCAGAGGTGAGACGCGCTGGAAGGGACTGTGGAAACGTAGCCAGTCTCGCATCTTTGTGGTGTCTTGGGTGACTTCTTTGACGGGACATGCGCATCTCGACGTGTTGTTCGGATGTGGCCAGGATGACTCCAAAGAACTCTTCCAAAAGATCTATAACCTTTGTCGATGCTGGCAAATTGAATGCACCCATTTGGCAAGGGTCACTTCAGAAAGTCCCCGGCCATGGGTAAGGCCTCCAGGAGCCAATCGTAACTAAGTGTGACAGTGAAAATGATAATGATAGTGATGGCGATATACTTATGTCGCCCATTAAGAGGCGTCGTCGGCTAAATTAATTTCAAGGCCAATTGGAAGGGGGGGGGGGGGAGGGGGTAATAATTTACTTCATACTACAAGGAACGCGATAAAAATGTTTTAGGAACAGCAGTTATTTATTTTCAGTTAAACTCTTGGTACGACATTTCGATGGAACAACAGTCACTGCTGAATGATGGTGAATTCAAGGTAAACCACTAAGTAAGTGATGTTCTATGAAACTTTTAATTGAAACTCTTTGATACTCGCAATAAGTTTTTAATTGGTACATTTCTTGGTTGGAAACGTTTTACTGCAAAAATAACATTGAACTTGCTGGTTGCTATTTTTGTGTCAATGATTTGCAATATCGAATAAATTCTGGCTATTATGAAGAAGGGCAGATAAAATTTAATTATTTCCATCAAATGGGGTTGTAAATAATAACAGAGGAAATTTATTATGTCTTTAGGTTACTTGGATCGCCTAGAAAAACCAAAAAATTAAAATGGTGGAATTTTTTTCAAGATGGCGGATTTTTCCTATGACAATTAATTATTTATATCAAAAAGAGTTGCAAATAATAACAAGAAAAAAAATCAAGTCATTTGGTCTCTTAGATCACCTGTTTGAGCAAACAATCTGTGAAATACAGCATGGCGGAGTTTTTTTCAAGATGGCGGATTTTCCCCAAGTGGGATTTTTTGGGAACTTGAGTTTTTTGATCACGGACATCCCCTGAACGTATTCCAGCAATAATATTTGAGGAACATTAAATGTCTGGGTTTTGCCCAAAAATTGTCTAACTGGCCTGTACTAAAAGTACAGAACCTGAATTACATGAAGTAGAGAAGTACAATAACCCAGTGCAAAACAAATCCTCACATGAGCAATATGCCTGTGTGTTTGTTTGAGGGCTATTTTCTCTCAAAATAACACCGAAAGTGGCGTCGACTAAAATAAAGGGGAGAAATAACAAATAAAACAATTAAATTGTACAATGTTCAGTGAATAATAGCAAAATAATGGTAGAATATTATGTTATAGTCTAGATAATTGCATTACAATTTATTCAGTTAGTTTAAGCTAGACGTGACAAAATGTATCCGAGGGCGAAGATTTCAAGAACGCTGGGCTCCTGCATTATGAAAACAGAACGCGTTTCGTAGTCAATACGACCGATGAATCATAGCAGACGAGCACTTGAGTTCCGTAGAATTGCTTTGGAACGTAACCAGCACGGTTGACAAAGTAAAAGGCACAATCTAGAAGTGACATTTTACGTGTCATGTTCGATATAATAGAAAGATTACATGACACCCTCGCCAATATTAAATCCACGCGAAAATACAGTTTTTAGTGATATCTCGAGAACGGCACAAAATATTTAAAAACTGATCATAGACAATAATGTGGTTTTGTTAGAACGATATAATGCAAACAAATATTAAAATGTAATAATCGGTACGGCACATAGATATCTGCAATCTGTTTTTCGATATTTTACAGCGTTTTCGCGATTTCACCCAAAAACTGTAATTTCGCGTGGAATTAATGTTGGCAGGGATCTGCTTGAGTACAATAATCCACATATCGTATTGTTTCTTATCGTGCCACCAAGTTCAAGAATAACAACGCGCATTGAGATTATTATTTAATTTCAGTGAAGTAAGAATCGTATCGTTTAATGGTTTAAAAGAGTATGACCACAAGGTTTGTCTTTGAGGTTGGAAAAAGCCCACAAGAAGCATGAAGTAATCTCGTCAATTGTAATTATGTAAATGCAAACGTATACTGATTAAAAATGAAGATTTTATAATATTTTATAACAAATCCATTAATATCAACAAAGAAAAAATTTCAAATTCAAAGCTGGCACTACACTACATACTCAATTCAGGAGTTTCTCAAAGATAGACATAATATTAATATTATATAAAGTAATCCGCATATTATGAAATTTAATCTTCTTTAATGCATTTTTTTAACCTTTAAGTATTGTTTTTGGAATTTTCTACTTTCTTTCGAGATGTGTGTTTAAAATGGTGCTGGTAAAGAACCTTTTAGTAAATTTATTTATATTTAACAAAAATGTGTCAAAATGTTTGCCGCACCTTAGAGGTAACAAGATAAAGTGACAATCAACGATATTAAGATCTAAATACTCACAAAAATCCTACCATTAGCTAAAATTTATTTTAAAAGAGGATACAAAAGGAGCGGACATTGGTATTCAAACGTGTTAACATGAACGTATTCCAGTTCCACTTAGCAATTTCATTACACGTGGACTATAAGCCGAGCTTTCCCATGCAAAACTCACTTTCCAACATTAAGTTTGTAAAATTGTTTTAAGCCTCTTAACTTGTTTCAAAAACTTTCTAGCGTATTCTCAAATAGTACTCGATGCCAGAGTGATATGTTGAAAATCTGTAGGAAATCCTAAAGCTGACTAAGAAGCGGAAAGTTTTCTTCATTCCAAGCTTAAAACGGGGATAATTTTCACAAAATTTCTGAAACTCCTGCTTATCTCATCTCCTCTCTCTAGAGCTAGTATTTTGCTGGGGTGCGACTAATCAGCAATTAATGGAACGAACTGTTTTTCAGATAGTTAATATCTTTCCGCATCGCTTTGCTCGAAGCTGTTGAATGCCGTTAATCGCGTTTGGTCGTGCGTTTCTATACTGACGCACATATGCGAGCTTGGTCTAACTTTCAATATGATAAACCTCTATGGACTTTTCCTCGTTTAACATCGTTTTCATAATGGAAATAACCGACAGTGTTGGCTCGGGCGCTAAGCGCTCGACTCTGATTCGGAAGGTCCCGGTTTCGAATCCCGTCGAGACCGGCAATCCTGACTGAAGGTTTTTTCTGAAGTTTACCTCAGTCGTTAATGCGAATGCAAGTGATTGATTCCTCTTAAACAGCCCTTGGACATCCATTCTCAATTGTTCTATCCGCAACATACCTTCTTCATCTGAAGAGGGGCATATTGCACCCTATAACAGGTTTAATTCCCACGATAAAAATGAAAATAAATAGAAATAAGACCAGTTACTTGGATTTATTATTGTCTCAACATTTAACACAAAAACATTTTTACTAGTCATCAACTGCCATTTACCCAACTTGTTATGTATGTAATATAGTGACTTTTATAAGATATTTTTTGAATATAAGTTTTACGAGATTCTGGATATTTTACCGCGTTACTAGTCAACATTGTATTCGTATCTCGACGCTCGATGTAAGTTCTCATTACCTCGAGGTACTTACATCGTTTATTTTACTTGTAACGCCGCGAATTATACCGAATCTCCTAAAACTTTGTTTTAATAAATTAGTTGAAAATAATAAAACGTTTTAACTGTGAATTAGTAAATACATTAATAATTTTTCTATGGTTCGTCACAAGAATGTTAGTTTTAAAACACTATAAACTAAATTTTCGTCTTTTTCAAAATAAATAAAGGATAAACATAATTTAGCTATTTATAGCTCAAAATCTTGTACAAAATAAACAAGTTTCTAGAACTTTAAAAATAAATCAACCAAAATGGTTCGACAAACAAATGTTTTCTTAATTCAATCTAAGAGTTTAGCAACGAAAGTAGGCATATGCAAGAAATGAATTTTAATTAAAATAAATTCAATATTGGTCTTAAGTTTTACGCTCAGTTACAAGAATTGATTGAAAGTAGGAGACTTTCACTATTAATATATTGATTCTAAATGTCAACGAGACTGACGAGAAAATTATAGTTAACCAGCGATCAGTATTTGAAATAGACTGGTTGGCCATAATTCAGCCGCCAATGCCGCCTACAACCAAAACGCTACACAACGCAACAAATGTAAACATTTATTATATGCTTCGTAATCGTTTACCGTTTTCATGGAATTAACACCTTTGGAATAGATAAAAATCGATTTTAGAATTTAACAAGCCTCTTGCTTAATTCGATATCGAAGTCCGGACTTACTGCATTTATTGATAAACCCAAGATACCAACGAGCAAGCCATATGCGAATCGGCTTTAACTTTATTACCAACTTCTTATCTTAATGTTCGACTTTAAGTGTTTTGCTTGTGTTTCGTATTTTTTCAAATGTTTTTGGATGAGCGTAGCGAGCGTAGCGAGCGGAGCGAAGATTCCATTTCACTACACTGGAGAAAAAAATCCGGAATGTTTTTTTTTTTTTTTTTTTTTTTTTTTTTTTCTGTATTTTTGTCTGTTTGTTAACACGATTCCGGCTAAACCGATAATCCGATTGCGATGAAATTTTATGGAGGTCTTCGAAATCTCTGAACTTAGAACTGCCACGTTTTTGAGCACAATCGGAAAATTATTTCTCATCAAAATCGCAATTTTACGATTTTTTTCGATTTTTTAAAAATTTCTTCGACTTATAACACCTACATGCTTTATCCGATTTTGATGATTTTTTCACAGAACCTTAATTTTATGAATTAATATATTCTTTTGAAATTTTGTGCACAATCGAATAACTGTTTTTTATGAAAATCGAAAATTTATGATTTTTTTCTTTTTTGTAATTATGATTAATTAAAAAAATTAAAGATTAAAGTTTATTTTTCATTAAATTTAAATAAAGTTTAAAAAAATCTTCAACTAAGTAATGATTTTTTCACAGAACAACAGAAAATCCATATAACACATGGTAGCTCAATGCACCAATTACGCTCATCCAACAACGCGGCGGGACTTAAGCGTTTTCCTAGTACACAGAACACGCCCTAATGGTACACACTCTCTAGCGACTAAACGCCGTTCGGTTCCATATACCTAAAACTAAACTTTGGTTATATAATCTAACTTTGCTGATGAGTATAGAATAAGATATCAGTGACCGAGATTATAACATCCCATTTTAACTACTAAAGTTGCATAACAAGTTTATGGTCAGCTGCAGGTAGCTCACAGTGACCTTCGCAGGGTTACATTATACCATGCTTCTCCAGGATACATGTACTAAGCAGCTTGAAAATAGCGTTCGACTACTTAGATTACTCTGATATGATTTTGATTTTTGTCATCACGTATTTGTTTTCATAGCGATATTAGGTTTTGTGATGTACAGTCAGGGTCATATATAAATCAAGAGGTCTGAAAGATACCTCTTTCACCGACATCTCGTGGTCAACTCTTGGTGTCATTATTTATATCGCCCTGTGAACTGCATTGTCGACATAAATAAGAAACATGGCTGATAATGTCAAAGGAAAATTCTCTATTCACCAGAGAAACTATCAAGCCTAGAAGAAACATAACAATATGGAACGTAAAGAGAGCATTATATATCGATACCTTGGCCTAGGCATAGCATTAAGACTATTCCTTGGTTCTTATATTTGCCTTAGTTTCTAGTTAATTTCGAATAATTCTATTTTAGCTGTCAAGTCTTATTTGCAAGCCACCAAAGTTTGTTTTATGCTTTTGTTTTGAGAAAATTGTATTTTTCTTCTGACTGCCTTCTAGATATTGACTATTTTGTTGACCAAGCAAGTGACCAAGAGTCTTTTAAAGCCTCCTAAATAATATTAATAACATCAAATAGTCTAGGGAACTTCCATCGATCGATAATGTAGTTCACAGGGCAATATAAATAATGGCACCAAGAGTTGACCACGAGATGTCGGTGAAAGAGGTATCTTTCAGACCTCTTGATTTATATATGACCCTGACTGTACACTGTATGTGTCTGTGTTGCTTTCATTCCGAACTGTGCACCAACAATATTTACACGATCTCCGGCTTTACCTAAGTTTAACAAAAAAATAATAATCTCAACTCATTTCCAATATGTTTGGTTGAGATGTGTTCTTTATACCGACATTTAGGGCATGAAACTGGTTTGTGCCGAGGTTGCATGCCGGGCTCAGCGTTTCTTCATCCTCGACCTGTATCTGACTCTCCACCAATTTATTATATATTCCACGTTGATCATGTATACCTTACAAAGTTATAAACTTTTTCAATACTTCCTACAAAAGAGGAAGCGAGTAATTGGAACTTTGAATTTAAAAGTTTAAAAGTTATTTATATATGTTTTTTTAACGTCTATCCTATTTAGTCAAAGAAACTGTTTATAAGGAGGACAACTTAAAGAAATATAATGGCATAAATGCAGACACAATATGTTGTTATTATTTGAATTTACATTGAATCTCGTTGCAATTATTAAGATTTTTTAAAATCAAATACTGTATATTGTAAATCATTAATAAAATGATAAATAAATAAATTTTATTTAGAGTCTACCCACTCAGTTATATAACTGATTTTCAGTGGGGGACTTTAAATCAAAGCGACCAAGCCAACCCTGCAGGCCCCGACGCAATCGACGAGTGAACGATAACCAACCAAAGATCGATATTTTTAATAGGAAATATAGCAATCAGTGGTATGGACAGTGCGAACACCCGCGAATCAACGCCAGAATCAACAAGGCCGATTCAGAACAACTCTGAAATTTATTATGTGCTTCGTTGCTAGGACGGCTCCAAAGTCACCGTTTACAAACTCCTAAGACAAGAACTGATGGACTTAAGTCCAAATCAGAAGTTAAAAAACTTCTGACTGTAGCGGGAATCGAACCCTGGACCTTCTGCATTGGAAGCAGATACGCTAACAACAAGACCAACGAGCCTTTATTATTTATATTATTATTATTTATTTATATATTATTTATATTATTGTTATTAGTTATCTATGAGCATCACTGTTTAGTTCAACCGTCCGTCCGTGCATGTGTCCCGTCTCACGATGAAAACCAAATACGACGTCCGTTTGACAAGCGTGTTTTGTAAACATTACCCTCCAACGTTAATAATAGAGAATGTTTAGTGACCCTAGGGGACAGGGGGCGGTCTAGTGGAAAGTGGGTGTTACACGACCCGGCACCTCCACCAAAATATCTCGGATTACTACAGTTCTGTCCCTATTTTAGATTCTCCCGTACGTACGAGTATTTGTCATAATATTGTTTGTTATCCTCCTTTGTCAATCAGTTTCTTATAACAAAATAGCGTGAGAAGTCAAGTTAATAAATATATATAGTGCAAGAGCCAAGCGCATAACAGCGTTGATACTGGAAAGAAACGTATAATAGTCTTTTTGGCTTAAAATAAAACATTCCAATTATGTCTGTAGTATTGAGTTGGTGTAACAGAATACAGTTATATTTACTTTTTATTTTCCCCGCAATAAAACATTTATTCAAATGTGCCGGAGGATGTCAGAAAAAAATTGAGAATAGAAGTCATCTTCAGTATTTGTTTAATTGGATAAGCTATTTTTGTAAAAACGTGATCAAAGAGATAGAATCGGACGCGCTGAGATAGCAATTTGAATTGTCTAATTTAATCATAAGATTATTTTATTTTATTTTATGAAATCCCTAAAATCCAATAATATCTAACAAATGCATCTTTGAAAAATACAAATTAAACGAAAACTTTCAGGTGTCAAAATTTATACAAAGGATTAAGGTGATCTTGTTTTGTTGATTTCAACGAGTGAAACCCAGATGGGTTCTTGTACCATCAGGTGTAGTTTTATTATGCTTTTATTGCCCATAGCGTTTTACCAAAGAAAGCATCAATTTACGTGGTAAATTTTCCAAGTGAAGCAATTGATCTATTTTATAGAACTGCATTGTTTATAGGTAATAAATTCGATTTTCACATAATATATTTCGCAATATATCATTTTTTATCGCCAACGAGCGTACAAGAATTAATAGGATATTGATCCCTATTGGTTGGACTAATAAACACTTTATTATAGC
The DNA here is from genome assembly GCA_024449915.1 of Sweltsa coloradensis. Taxonomy (NCBI): domain Eukaryota; kingdom Metazoa; phylum Arthropoda; class Insecta; order Plecoptera; family Chloroperlidae; genus Sweltsa; species Sweltsa coloradensis. The sequence goes on along the minus strand of JAMZAV010000006.1, from coordinate 43,446 downwards.
CGTACTTAACATTTTTATGGCGATATGAAACTGATTGGGAGCATCTAGAAATAACTCTTATTTAATCCCTAGAAGGACAAATTGTTAAAGACAGATAGACCAAAGCACAAATCTCTCGACATGAGAAGATATTTGTACACGGTTGAAACGTCTTAGTTTGTTTGGATATGTTTTTGATAATTATAATTTTCGCTTTTTAATATCCCGATGACAGAAATGTTGGCAATTTTCAAAACTTTTAAACTGGTTTTAATTATAAATAAATTAATCCAGAATTAATATCCAATAAACTGATCCCAGGAGCTCTTCTAGCTTCAAAACTCGAATGATATATATCTTTATCTTATGATACAGTCTCAACAAACGAGACGATGGCAAGCGTTTGGCTCAATCGTGAAAGCCTGCTTTGATTGAGAGGTTAGTCAAAGAAAGCGGTATAGCGGCTGATAAGGGCGCCTGCAGTTCTAGACGAACGTCGGACGGTCCGGACGGATCCAGCCATATTGTCTAGAAATTTGGAATCCGGCAGAATGACTAGAAGTCATACTGCAGCTCTTGAAAAGTATGAGACTGAGCCGCCTGTGGTACCAAGACATGAAGACAGCGATAGGCCTGCTAGAATGGTCACAAGATGTCACACTCACAATGCAACCAAGTGATTTGATTTTAGGTTCACTGCAATTGGATCTTTGCAATTTTCTATGTTTGCAAGGTAGTGTGTTTTTTGTTTCTATTTGTTTATTTTTATAATGCTTTTGTTGTTTTATTGAATTTTGTTTTATACCCATCCCTTGAAAATGGAAACCTTGTTTTCTGAAACGTTGGGAGTATAAGTAATTTTCTATAATACTGTGCGTGATTATTTACAATTAAAACATTAACCATGGATCACGAAAGCTTAAGACAAAAAATATATATATATATATATATATATATTTGTTTTTGAAGGTTTTCGTGGCCAATATGTATTAAAGTATAATCGTTTTTTTTTCAAAAACATATACATATTAATTTATTTTTTATTTGGATCATGGTTAATCTTATGTTGTAATCTTATTATGTTTCAAAGTGATGTAGCAGTTATCAAGATGTTTTAGTACATAGAAAGATATCTTTGCAAATATGGTGTTTGATGAGGTCATGGTTTTAAAAATCATTGCCACTGTACTTACGTAAATAAATTCGTTTTGTTCCAACAGTTATGTGATACATCACTTAAATAGATACATAATACAAATTATTATTGTATTTAGATTTAGATACATTTTTTTTTTTAAATTGGTGAATGTTTTTTGTCTCCACGATGGTTCCATACATCTTAAATGCTTGCAGCCTAAGGTAGTGATTTAAATTATATCGTATTAGTAAGAAATATTAAGCAATAGCTTGCAAACATAACTTAATTCCGAAAAACTAAACAGAACACACATTTTAAGAAATAACTGAAAAAAAAATATTTGAAATTAGCCTGCTCACGGGGCAGAACTGCCAATGCGGGGCACGTGGTGTCATCCATATTATTTATTTATTATCGGTTTAATTAATTATGTTCGTTTGTTTGTTATCGTTTTCTCTGTGCATTATTGCCAGGTGAACCCACACACAATAATTACCTCTATTAAATTCAAAGTGCATTCCAAAAAATGTCATTGAATGCATATTGAAAAACGTATAACATTTCATTCAATAATAGATAAATATTGATTTTGTCACGTACACTTCGAATTGTACTGAATAATTTTGATGACATAATGGAAAGCATAATGGAAAACATCACAGGCATAAATTGTGCAATATTAACCCTCCCCTAATTATAACCAAATATACATCACGTTAGACCAATGAGCAGCTACGTCCCACGGTTATCTGTGCAAGATGTTGGTAATGAAGGGTACATTTCACTTAGATTATTACATACGGTGCTGCTACATAAGTGACGATGAGATATGTTAACTAAGATGTGCATGTAACCGAAGGTCTAGAATTATCCCACACTCATTTCATTGACTATAAGTCGTCTTACTATGGGCCTGGGGTAGAATAGTTCCATGGTTTATCACATCCAATCGTACGAGGGTATTATAAGGTCCTTGAGAGAATATGACCGCGGTATAGGGTTAGTAATCGGAGGTAATATAATCGACCCCGCTATCAAATTATATCAACTTCACATGTCGATTGTGGGTAAAAGTTGAATTTGGATTGTTTTAATTTGCAAGCTTTGTTACGGTAGTACCCAAATACGGATCGAAACAACTTAATCTACAGATTGCTGATGAAGTATACAGAAATGTCATTCCCCTAGTTTTGCAAACTCTTGGTTAGCTGCCGGGTTGTGAGAATTGTGTTTTATGGATTGTGATAGCCCCACCACATGACCCCAACGGTCACCAAAAATCATTCTCTATAGTTCTTGTTAAATGTCAATGTCAACAAGAATTGCTTCTCATACGTTGCACGCAGGTAAACGGACGAACGAACGGATCAAGGAAATTGTTATAATTTTTAATTGTCATGTGCTTTTCGTTATCATTTTTATAAAGTTGGAATGCTGAAACTAAATAGTTGCTTTAAAATGAGTGTTACTATATGGATGGATGTCCGCTTACATGTACCGGTCACTACACGATTCATGTCCCTTCAACAAAATGACGGAGCTCAAAACTATTTTCTTGAATGGTAAAGGTCACACTGCCATGCTCAGAAGGTTTCATCATGTAGATTGTAGACAAATGACAAACTTAATTACGATAATGACTTTAAATTAATATGAATTGGTTACTGGTATGTGTAATAACTTAATCATATATTGAAATCGAATTGGATTCTCTTTATGTTCCAAAATGTATAGCCAGAGTCACAACAACCCACACACAAAGTTAAATTTTCTGTAGATAGGTAGTAGCCAAGTGCAGTAGTCAAATAACCAATGGAAAGTTTTTAAACATGCCAGTATATTGATACATTCTGTTAATTATGTTAGATCAGTGACTGCGTTGGCATTCTCAAAATATGAGTTTATTCCATTAATGAATGTAAAAAAGGAAATTTTCCATTATTATAATAACTAGGAAAACGCTTAAGTCCCGCCGCGTTGTTGGATGAGCGTAATTGGTAAATTGAGCTGCCATGTGTTTTGCGGATTTTCTGTTGTTCTGTGAAAAAATCAGAACTTTGTTGAATTTTTTTTTAAATTAAATCAAATTAAATAAAAAATTAACTTTTTTTTTTAATTAATCGTAATTTTAAAAAAGGAAAAAATCGTAATATTGAAATTTTTTTATTCGATTACGCACAAATTTAACACGAATATATCAATTCATAAAATTAAGGTTCTGTGAAAAAATCATTACAATCGGATAAAGCATGTAGGAGTGATAAGTCGAAGAAATTTTTTAAAAATCGAAAAAAAATCGTAAAATTGCGATTTTCATGAGAAATAATTTTTCGATTGCGCTAAAAAACGTGGCAGTTCTTAGTTCAGAGATTTCGAAGGCCTCCATAAAATTTCATCGCAATCGGAGTATTGGTTTAGCCGGAATCGTGTTAACAGACAGACAAAAATACAGAAAGAAAGAAAGAAAGAAAGAAAGAAAGAAAAAAAAAAAAACATTCCGGATTTTTTTCTCCAGTGTAGTGAAATGGAATCTTCGCTTCGCTCGCTACGCTCGCTACGCTCATCCAATAAATAAAATGCTTCGTATGAATTCTTTAAAGAAGAAAATCAAATTCGATTGGGTTTAAAGACGTTTTTTCCATCATCCGATTCATTGGGATGAAAAATTGTAAGTAATAAATGAAGGAAATTATGCTAATCAAATAGCTCACACTTCAGTGGATTATTGTCAAATAAGTGACATTAAATACGAAATTATATGTAGATTAAGTTAGTTCTCATGCGTATTAGACACCCTCTGTAATTCTATTGGACGGTTATTGAATTTCAGGACGACTGTAATAGATTTAAATTCATGGTGGCAGCTTATAAATCGATCGCCGCCAATCCACCACGTTCACTTTAATTTTCACTGTCCTTCGTTTGGATGTAACTTTTACCTACTCTTTACAGGTTAACTGCAACGAGGATATATGTAAGTTTTTTCTTCTGAAAAGTAAAACATATTCATTTTATTCCATCTCGTATTATGGTGCATTAGTTTTTATGTAAATTTAATCCTTAAATAAACTATGTGAAACCATAGTTTAACTACCATAATAATTTAATTTAAATTTAATTTGAAATTTATTGAAATTTTATTAATATTTTATGTCTTGAAACAACATTTTTGGCTGCAAAGAATAACGAAAAAGTTGTAATGTAACATTTCATTTATGTAGTTATTTATGATTTATTTATTGTTGTTTTCTGTAATTATTCACAGGGAGAATATTACAAAATGAGACAGGAAAGCAGGTCTATTGGGGCCCATCCACCGCAGTGATCCTGTTCCATTTTTAACATAATAATAAGCAGTTATCCATAATAAAATGCATCTTTGGTGATTGTTGTAATGATAAAGCCTACCGAAGTCACTTTCACATTAGCTTAAGAACTTTACCCCCTTCACATGTTTTTCATTTGTTACGGTGTTCTTACAACACATACATACAAGGACCTTCTCCTACAAGTGTGACATGACAGAATGTCGTTGTGCAACCACGATCAATCATAGACTCCTCCAGGTCAACTGGTGTCAGCACGTCTCAAGTTAACATCGCCACGTCACTCAGAGCAGCCAACTTTTGGAAATTAGGTTTACAATTCATCTAGTAAGCAGATCGAGTTTCTGCAACCACAATATTAACATTAGATAATTTTAAAAAGTAGGGTCAATCAATCTTGCATAATTTATAGGCTTTTGTTGTTGACACCTCATGTTGAACGCAGTGTTTAGCATGTAAACAATATTACATAGAAAATAGAGTGGGCTACTGACATATTATTTTGTAGAGAATATGTAAACCAATTATTTAAAAAATTACTATAGATATCAACGTCACAGATTGCAGAAAGTTCTGTACACCAAATTAGCTAGAACGGAAAAGTTATTTCTACACAACAAACACTAGGATGAATATATTTGGTATATTTTAAGTAGTTTGCCAATTTAACGGACATAATGTCGAAGAGGGTTGGCTCGATTTTGTGTGTTTTGATTGGAAATGAGCGTAGCGAGTGTAGCGAGCGAAGCGAAGATTCCTTTTTCACTACACTGGATAAAAAAATCCGGAATGTTTTTTTTCTTTTTTTTGTATTTTTGTTTGTTTTGTGAACACGAATTCCGGCTAAACCGATACCCCCAATTGCCATGAAATTTTATAGAGGCCTTCGAAATCTCTGAACTTAGAACTGCCACGTTTTTGAGCGCATCGAAAAAATTTTTCTCATGAAAATCGCAATTTTACGTTTTTTTTTTTTTTCGATTTTTAAAAACTTTCTTTCGACTTATAACACCTACATGCTTTATCCCGATTTCAATTTTTTTTCACAAAACCTTTTAATTTTATGAATTTGGATATTCGTGTGAAATTTAAAGCGGCAATCGAAAATTATTTTTCATGAAAAGAAAATTTTGCGGTTTTTTTTCTTTTTTAAAACAATTTTTTGATTTATAACACCTACATGCTTTATCCTATTGTAATTATTTTTTCACAGAACCTTTATTTTATGAATTTATATATTCGTGTGAAATTTGAGCCCCATCAAATACTTACTTCTTATAAATTCGCAATTTTTCGATTTGTTCTTTTTTAAAATTATGATTAATTAAAAAAATTAAATTTAAATTCATTTTTTATTTTATTTAATTTAATTTAAAAAAAATCTTGAACTTAGTAATAATTTTTTTACAAAACAAGAAAAATCCGCATACCACAGGGCAGCTCAATGCCCCAAATTTTACGCTCATCCAACAACGCGGCGGGACTTAAGCGTTTTCCTAGTGATAATATTTGAGTACGTAGTACCTACTAGGGAGCGAAGCTTCTAATAAGCATCGCGTTTCTATCCCTCGTTCGTCCGCATGTGCGTGTTACGGCTCGCGATAAAGACCAGACACGATGCTTGATTGACATGCGTATATTTGTTGACATTGCCCTTCAGCAAGGATGATACAGAATGCTTTTTTTACCCTTGTGGTAATGGAGGAGTAACTAGCCCTTAAAGTTTAAAAGTTTATGACCCGGCACCTCCACCACTTCGAATGTCATAAAGCAGTTTCGCTGCCTAATTTCAAGGACTTCTGTACCAGTAATGATTGTGGTTAGAGTTTTAATATATTGCTCATTTGTAATTGAATTCTTAAAAGTCAACAAGTTATGCAATTATAATACAGATACACCAAAATTCAAGTCACCTAGCCGAGAGATATAAAATTTAAAAATAAGAGTTTAACAGACGAGTTTATCAGAACACTATCTATATAGTTTTATATAGATAAGTCACAATATTGATTGAGTTTTAAGGTATATACTTGAGATTTTGACCCCTAACACATCTGCTTGGTAAACTCCAAATTTTAGGAAACCTTTAAACTAGGAAGCTTCGCAAACGCTTGTTTTAGTCGCGTTGATGGATGAGCTTTTTTGTAAGTTTTTGTTTGCGGGGGATCTCTTTGCATTTGTAAGGGCTTTTTTGAACGCATTGTAGGTGATTGTTTTCTAGTTTCTATTTTTACTTGTTAATTGTTATTATAACCTCAAAAACTTTATATTGAAACCTTTATTCTATGGAATTCTGAATTTAAATTTTCCAACTTTTTCTTTCAAAAAATACTACATCACCCTTTTCTTTATTTTCATGTAAAATATGAACGTTGTAGCCCCACCCGTTTGGTCAGAATCGGCCTAAATTCAGAGTTTCGAAGGTCCCCTCCAATTTTCATCAAGATCGCATATGCCGTTTGCCCGGTAGTGCGCGAACGAACAGAAAGAAAAAAAACATTGGAGCTAAATGTTTTTTTAGGGTCAGTTTAAATTGAAGTCTTTCGCTTTCGCTCTTCCAATGAGTTAATGATACTTTCGTCAAATTCAATATAAAATTATGATTTGCCCTATTGTCGCCCTTGACTTTCAATGAACCTATTTTTTCTACAAAACAGGAATCCAGTTTGTGCTCAATAATGCATTATCCCATGTTTGACAACCGCACTGGAATAGTTATGAATATTTCAAAAGAGGTTGGTATCGTGACGAAGCATTGTATGCGATGTCCTATACTATTGGAACACGTACTGTGACCTAGCGTGAAACCATGTTGTGCTTATTAAATATTTAACAAAGCTTAAACGGGGGACTCATTAAAGTTAGCTGTTTGCCACGCACTGTCTATAGACACGTCTTTGAGGGTCCATTTTGAGTTGAACGCGTGAGGACACGACATCAATGACGTCATTGGAGATCGATGACGTCACGAGCGTGCATATTGGAAACTAACCTAGAACATGCTCAATTCCCGGTTATGTTGGATTTTGTAATTTTGCAATTTCTTGGTTATATTTCTTGATTGTACCACAATAGCAAACTATCTCAAATATAAATTTACTTATCCATTTATAAGGGCGCTGGGCGCGCCTAATCTTAATTTTTTGAATATAGAGGTTCCTCAGACTTGCATAAATCAAAATGAAATCCGTTAAAAATACATTGCTACAAAAATTACTTCGTTATATTAAAGATTATATTTTGAAGGAGAATAACAAAATGTGTAGTTTCGTCAAAAACCTAGTTATGTAATAAGTTATACTAGTTACTTTTACATTACACTTAGCAGAAGGACCTAGTATGTTAATTAAAAATATAGTTCCTGTAGGCCTATGCTTGTACTTGTAAAATATATAAAGTTATTTGTTTGCAAAATTGTTCAACAAACAATTTGAATATATACATTAAAATTTTATGACAATGATGACTTGATTTTCTTGATTTGATGACTTAAAATTGATAACTTAAATAAGTAGATAATTGACTGACATTAGATGTTACAGCATTTCTAAATAGTCGTTGAAATACTGAATCTACAGGGCCTATTTTTTTATCAATGATTCGAACTACCAGCTGTCTCAACATATTAATATTAATAATTAGGTGGTAAACACAAGTAAGTACAGTTTAAAAATTTTCAATTTTTTTTTATATTTTTTATTGGGGACTTAGAAAACTCGGTAACTTATTCACCGGGTTTTTTTAGCGAGATGACCCCAAATCAAAAAATCCCAAAAAAAGTTTTTTTTTTTTTTTAAGGTTTAAATTAAAGCATCAAAACATTAACCCGTATAAAAAAAAAAAAACTAGTCCCTTCCAATTAAAAGTGTTTTTTTTTTTTCAAAACGGTAAAAACAATTTTTTTTTTTTTTCATTCGCTTAAAGGGTTTTTTTAGTTTGATTCTATTTGGAAAAATTTACGCAGGCCGCATTGGGGTTTTTTAGTCTGTAAACACAATTTTTCTTTCTCCTTTTCCATTTTATCCTTTTTTTTTCCATGCGTTTTTTCGCAACTAAAAAATTTTTAGACTTGAAATCTCAATTAAATACCTTGCTCGTACGTTATATGGTGCTGAGCTATCTCAAATTTTTTTGGGGGGGGTTTTTTACGTTTACCAAGGGAGTTAAAATGGGGTTTTTTTTGACCTCATGAAAACTTTCAACATACTTCGCGATTTAATCACCGTTTTTTTAAAAAATTGGGAATAATTTTAAATTAAAATTGGAAAAAATAAAATATGGTCATTAAAAAAGTTACCTTTCACTCGTCAACAGGCGGGGCCCTGGCTGGGTTTTTATCGATCTTTGTCAAGTCCCCAAAACCTGAATCGTAATTTCCTACTGTTTTCTTTTGAAAAAGTCAATATTTAAATTGGAATTGTTTTTTTTAGTGGGGTTTTAATTTGGGAAAATTCTTTTATATGTGGGGCACTTCGTTAAAAACTCCTTTTGAAGATTTTGTAAGAAGGAATACCCACAATAACGCAATTTTAAAAACTTAGTATGAAAATATAATTAAATTTTTTTCCAAGATATTTCCCCCTTTTTTTTTTCCTTTAAATTTTTTCCTAAAAAGGAATCAATTTTTCTTTATTTTCAAGAGATATATTTCACTACTTTTGAAACTTTTAATTGGAGGTGATTTTTTTTTTTACTATTAGAAGTTACCAAAAGTTCATTTTTAAAAAAAAATTTTTTAAAAAATTTTAATTTGAGCTAATGCTTTTGGGGTTTTTTCCAGTGAGAAAGCCTACTTTTTTAAAAATGTTTTGTGGGAAATTAATGTTTTATACCAATGATTTTACAAAACAAACTCATTGTTATGTTTGACAGTTTTCATTCCATCTATGGTTATTGATGCTAACCAATGCCCAAGGGCAAACTCAAGAAAAGTACCGTTTATCAGTCAACTGGCATGACATAATATAATCCCCTTTGGAAACGTGTATTGCCCCTAATTTGGAAATGTGTCAGCATATTGACGTCTGATTTGTTTCTTGTTGACAACATTGCCTGGGTTTTATAAGCCGCGTGACGAACGAGATTTTTTTTTTTTTGGGGGGGGGGGTGATAAAATAGTTGGCGAGGGTGGAGATTTGTGCACACAAGGAAACGTGTGTTATCTGGACTTGGGGACGTTACGAACCTGGTTTTACTTGTACAAACTTTAATTGATGTAGGCCTACTTATTATATTACTCTACTACCCTTTACTACTTACTACTACTACTACGTTACTACTAAGTTTTTGAGACAAATTAGACCTACTTAGCATTCGTATGAGAAAAGTGTATTGAGGTAGTATTTCCTATAGCCAAAAGCGTAGAAGTCGACCATTATGAGCGATTGCTGTTGATTGCGATACGAGAAAAGAATATAATTGACGTTTAAATCTCAAATAAATAAATTCCAATAGAAACAGATGGGAAAACACGAAATGAGGTTTGGAAAAAGTAAAACAGGAAAAGTGTTGGTAAAACAAGAAAAATGTAACAATCAGTGTGTATAGACCTAAAGCGAAGAAAATGTAGCAAAGGTGGCAGGCATGGCTATTTATAACCGGCCGTCTTCGGTAGACCCGGGTACCCAAAGAGTATGGTGGATTCCCCGCACCCCCGTACCCGACGTGATTGTAGGTGATGGGCTAGGATATTGATTGATTTAACAAAAAATCAAAACATTACACTTGGTTTAAATTTCTAAGACATTCTGTGTCAAGACACGAACATAACATATGTGGTGTCAGTCAATAGTACAAACAGGATAATCCCCCTGCTGGTATCTCAGTCTGCTATTTGCTCTTGTGTGCGTATTCTCACTCCAAACACGTTGAGCACAATCGTGATTGGGAGCAACGTTTTCTTCAGTGCATATTTACTATAATTGAGAAACTAAAATGTGAATAATCATAACCTTGAGTTTCTATAATGATACTGAAACAGTTTCTTGTTATACAATACCTGCTAGAATCCATTTTGTCACTTCTTATAGCCTAATGTGTGATGTTCATTGACTACCGGCTCGTAAAAGGATTTGAGTAGGTAGGGTCGATAACCCAGCATCGGTTTGAGTAAAAAACTAAAATAAGTGTAAAAGTGTAAAGTGTGTGAATATTTTGTAGTAACAAAATTCTGAGTTTAGTTTAGTTTTATTTCAAATAACACCAACTTTCAGTGCAAGATAAGTATTACAGTATCGGGCGTGGTCATTAGGTGAATGGGTGACCTCTTGGGAATGTGACATTATGTAGGCAATTAAATATTTTATGGCTGAAATGAGGTAGAATATATGCGAGGTTAGTTCTGCTGGTGGCACAGGTGGCTAAAAGCTCATCGCCGTAGGACATTGCTGTTTAATGAGGACAACTATAAAGTAAACGAATCAGCGTACTGTTTGTACTATTAATATTACTCCTAATTGAATTGAGGTAAATTCAATTTAATTCAATTCAATTATTAATTGAATCATCATTAGCTTATTGCTCGAAATAATTATCATAGTACACAATCGAAAATAAACATAGACTGTACAAAATTAGGTTGATGAAGTTCAGTACAATGGTTTAATTAAAACTCTCTTTAACTTTTAATCCCGGTATTAGTTCACATGCACACGGTGACGACATTAGTGCCGTAGGGCATGACCCAAAGTAAACACGAAATGTTTCCACTTGTAAGAAACCTTGTAATTTAAATAGAAAAGAGGAATTAAAATATAAGTTTATTTATTTATGTCGGTCTATTAAAACGTCATGTTTTGACAAGTGTGTTCATTATGGTTATTTATAATAGGCCCTATAATATGTATTTCACACACTGATGTAAACATCACTAAGGACACTGTCATCATAAATATGAACAACAGAAGGTATACTGATTGGCACCCCTTCAATATGATACATTATATTATAGCATTATATAAGTACTTATTTGGCAATATTTTATCTTTCTTAAACTGAATAATATGATACAACATTTAAAATTCGTGTGGCTCGTTGGTCTTGTGGTTAGCGTATCTGCTTCCAATGCAGAAAGTCCAGGGTTCGATTCCCGATGAAGTCAGAAGTTTTTTAACTTCTGATTTGGACTTAAGTCCATCAGTTCTTGTCTTAGGAGTTTGTAAACGGTGACTTTGGAGCCGTCCTAGCAACGAAGCACATAATAAATTCAGAGTTGTTCTGAATCGGCCTTGTTGATTCTGGCGTTGATCTGCGGGTGTTCGCACTGTCCATACCACTGATTGTTATATTTCCTATTAAAAATATCGATCTTTGGTTGGTTATCGCTCACTCGTCGATTGCGTCGGAGCCTACAGGGTTGGCTTAGTCGCTTTGATTTAAAGTCCCCCACTGAAAATCAGTTATAAAACCGAGTGGGTAGACTCTAAATACAACTTATTTAAAAGTAAATATCTTCATATGTCTACGTATTCTAAAAAGTGTATTAATGCACACGACCGTATGTATCAATAAGATAATTTTGACCCATTAACGCTGCATTAACATTTTGGATTATTTGACAACGGTTCATAATTAATACATGTATGTTCATTTTCATGTTTAATAGTTTGTTAATACCATATTCAAATATTTTCATTTCAACTTTGAAAAAATATTCACTACTGTGCATTAGCACAGAATTATGTAACCTTAATTAGAACCACAGCCAACAACCGCCCCCCCCCCCCCCCGCCCACCACCACAAATAATGTTACTACTCAGTGTAAATGTGGGACATGAAAACGTGTCATGAATTCACCCGGTTTAAATGTATATATGAATTTATACGAGCAAATATGAATAAAAGGTTTACATACCATCCATAATAAATCATCATCTTTTTAGTGCGAGTGAATGTAGTTAAATGGCACCAGTCGCGGCTGGGGAATGCAAATTTACTGTCAGAACTCACCCTAAATGCATGCATTACACAGAACTTTAAACGCTAGCACTTCAATGTTGGCACTTTAAAGCTAGAACTTCAGCGGTGGAATGCAAACAAGCATATAATGAGTGATGGTACTCATTCAATAGCTCAGAGACAGTACTTAAGCCTCCTTTAAGAAACAGAATGTATTCAAAACTTGTTAAAGAGGAAAATTAATGTAAATACACAAAGCCCGTTCATAAATTGTGTTTCGTGTTTTTAATTACTTCTTACAAAAACTCACTTGAAAGAGATGTCGTTAAACCAGTAAGAAATGTTCGTGTTCACCTATTCCGAACTGTACTTTCACCTCCCACCACTACCCCACCCCCAACCTCTCACCCCCAGCCACAACCCAACATCAGTATTTTCTTTCAGATCAAATTGCTTTCTTGAAGTTTTTGTTGTTTAACTCATAGCCTCGATTTAATTAAAGAACTAAGAATGGGCGAAATATTGCATGGACGCAAAAATGTTGTTTAGATGAAAGTTACATCAAACTGGATTTACCTAACCATTGTTTAAACGTATCACATATAACAGATGTATGTTCAAAGGATTAATAAAAACCTGGCCATATAAGAAAACAAATTTACTTATTTTGAAATAAAGCGTGAGATCGAATATCTTTGCTGTAAAACAATCGTCTTCAATGCGTCCTTTTATAAACCAATTTCGTTAGTTTAGTTACAAAAATCTTCATTTTGGAACATGAAGAATAAAATAAACTACCATTGGAAAAATAATTATTAACCCGTCAAGGAAAAGCAAGAAAAAACAAAAGTAACCATTAAAACTACATTAACATACGTAACTTTCAACCCTAGAGCAAAACTTTCCGAAAAGTTGATCATTCTAATTTCTTTATAACTCTCCAGCATGTTAACCGAACTATAGTCAATAATTGACATGAATAATTTGTACAATTATTGTGTTTGTTCTGTTATCTGTTATAAATGTTGTGTTCGATTCCTGGAAACGGATTGCACTAACAATGTTGTATTCAGGGCGTATTAGTAGAGCATGCCACGTTTTAATCAGGTAGTAACAATCCGCTTGTTCGAAGCCATCAACCTCTTCTCTTCATGTACGATATTCGTGTACGAGGTTGTCCACTATTTATCCAGCTAAAACATGCTAGGCGATATAGTTGTATAGTGATTCGTATCCACGTATTAATTTCAACGGATCTATAATTGTATTTCCACAAACTAGAATGCATATTTTATTATATTTTAATGTGTAAGCTCAATTATTCATTAATAACGTCATTTGTTCTTCTTCAACAACGCCTTCATGTACGGGAATATTGCCTCTATATATTGGGAAGGTAATCCCTGATATGGTAATAATATGTCAGACAGCAATGTTGTTTATGACGTCACGTGCATTCAAAGAAATCAAAACATAATTATGAAGGCACAACATTACTATAAACATGCGAATTGGCCAGAGATGCTATAGTAATGTATTGTTTGCTGCAAAAGGACGCATTTTTAGGTACTGTGCAACAACGTCCCACGTAGACTTCTTTATAATTTTATGTTTACTAGCATTTATTAACTTTATAATTGACTATAAATTATGTGATAGGCCTAAATTAATTAATTAATTTATTTTATTATATGATTTATGTTTGAAAATTTTCCAAAATAGCATTGGTTGGTTCTTGCCCATTGCATGGGCTCAAAGACTTAGACGGTGTTATTTTTCTTTCTACAAGTTGGTCATCATCATCATTGGTCATCAGCTCATAGCTAGGCTAGAAAGCTCTATTCCTGGTGTTTACTGGTTAAATTCTGTTTTTTTCCCCAAGTTTTCAAGAAAAATATGACTGATAAGAAGACATTCTCAAAGAAGAGCCCCTCTCCCAAATATGATCGAATTGAACTAACACCTGCAAATAGGATAGTTCGGGCACAATAAGTCTTCATTAAAGGGGTATTAAACCGCTAAACTCAAAAAATATATTTCATTCAGGCTAACTAGTAATGAATTTAGCAATCAACAGAAAAATTATTGGGGCCACCATGACCTCCTAAAAAATTGTCAAACATGACATTTTTCGAGCTAGGTCCCATCGGCAAAAATCTCCCATAAGAAATAACATGAAGACGATCTTTATGCCCAGTGACCTTAGAGGATTTTTATCCAAAAAAATATTGGCCATTATTGACGTACTCTACAGCCTTTTCTGTAAATTCTCTATATTTTGTTTTGTTATTTGAGCAAGTAGTTCGGTCAAAATATGCTGATAACCACGATGGGGTGTGATTTTGGAATGCATATTTTTGCGTCTTTGAGGGTATATTTGGGCACAGTTTCAAGACACGATGTTATAAAGGGGCATTTTAGATTGGTACTATGCTCTACTATCTATGTGGACCAAAAAAGAAGCAGGTTAAAGCCGATTTAAGAAATTTCCCAAAACACCAATTTTCGCAAATTTCTAGATCAAAAAAATTCAAAAATTCGTGTTAAATCACAGTTACAAGATATAATTTTTTAAACGGTCATTTTAGTGTAGTATTGTGCTATAGATCACGTGGTAAAAAATAATTTTTGGGGTTTTTAGCCCCTTTAAGATATTTAGTTGAAATATCAAATGGTTCAAAATAAGTTAGAGGTTCGCTTATAAGATTTGGTGTTATTTCTACTCAGAAGACCACTTTCAGTGAGTAAGATTCTCTCTCTCTCTCTCTCTCTCTCTCTCTCTCTCTCTCTCTCTCTCTCTCTCTCTCTCCTCTCTCTCTCTCTCTCTCTCTCTCTCTGTGTGTGTAAAAAACCTATGCATATACCTATACCTATATTTGGGCACAGTTTCAAGACACGATGTTATAAATGGGCATTTTAGATTGGTACTATGCTCTAGTATCTATGTGGACCAAAAAAGAAGCAGGTTAAAGCCGATTTAAGAAATTTCCCAAAACACCAATTTTCGCAAATTTCTGGATCAAAAAAATTAAAAAATTCGTGTTAAATCACAGTTACAAGATATGATTTTTTAAACGGTCATTTTAGTGTAGTATTGTGCTATAGATCACGTGGTAAAAAATAATTTTTGGGGTTTTTAGCCCCTTTAAATGGCATTCTGAAAATATACTACTTGACTACTTTACATTGAATACTGTGCGTAATATAAACAACGATATCCCCATCTAACCATGAATCACTTATACATAAGCGCTGCTCATGTGGGCCTTCACCTTGTTATGTAAAATATGTCTATGAAGTTGAATAAAGGGAACGAAAATTGAAAATAAAATGTAATAATTACATTCTATTTTCAATTATTGCTTACATCACCACACGCACAAGACCTAACATGAACTCAGGCCAATTAGTGTGTTCCTCTTGAGAAAGAATATTTCTATTTCATGTAATAGCGAGTACCTAGTTAAACTTAGTTTTGTGTCGTGTTTACGCAGAAACAATATCTCAAGTTGTAACCAGTTGAAACTACATCAGCGAGTCGCTTAGCGTCTATCACCACATCAAAGGATTCGGGTCGTAGTCACTAGGCGTACATTATACGGACCGCAAGTAGACGATTGAGTTACTATAGTTGGTTATGAGACCGCAATGTTGTCAATGAGAGAGAGAACAAGCTCTAATTACATTTCACGTGTTAAACTACGGTTAAGTGGTATTTTATGTTTTAATTTAGTTCACTAAGGAGATCGTGTTGTCGGTGGAGCTAAATCAAATAAGAGTTAATTTCATCTTCTACCGTCTTTTATTCAATTATTAATTCTGTTTTATTTACGTTATTTGTATATAAAAAAAATGAATTGGAGTCGACTAAGATATAAAACTTTTTGCATTACATTGACTTGGCCGATTTTGTTACACCGCATCTTTTTCAGAGCAGTGTGACTTTATATTTTAAAAAAACTGCTCTTTATACACGCGATTGTTATTGCCATGATGTGTTTATCTAATATGGAGTAGGGCCTAACGGTA
The DNA here is from genome assembly GCA_024449915.1 of Sweltsa coloradensis. Lineage (NCBI taxonomy): Eukaryota > Metazoa > Arthropoda > Insecta > Plecoptera > Chloroperlidae > Sweltsa > Sweltsa coloradensis. The sequence goes on along the minus strand of JAMZAV010000006.1, from coordinate 27,077 downwards.
CATGTTTTCATTGGCGTATAGATTTTATTGCAAAATTAATGTATTGTGTTTGAAATTATGTATTTCAATTGTACCGCAACAAAAGAGGTGCAGTGAGTTTCACGTAGTCCTAATTTGTGAACATTTATATTACGTCATTATAATATTTATTTATTTTATTTCATGTTTAGAACATTTTATTAAACTCGCAATAATAACAATGTGAGTTCCTTCTATAAAGCTGTGAATTATTAAGACTTGGTTTTCATTTGCGTGTGGGTGTTTCTACATTTCATGGTTACAAAATATATTTCTTAAAGTTCTAACATTCGTATAAAAATGAAATACTGTTTATCAGCTATTCTTCTTGAATTCTATTAAAACTCACCAGACCGAATCTCCTTGAAACTAAACCAACAGACAAATTCGTGTCTACGAGATATACTCGCCAAGATGGTTTAACTCCTGTTATTCGTATATGGTGACTTCAGATTTAATGTAATGATTTTATTCACTGAGTTTGAGGTAGATTTATCGAGAGCGAGTTATCGACTTCGATTTCTATTAGATCGTCTTGTCGGTTGAGCTAATCAAACAAGATTTATTTATCTTCTACCGTCAAAAAGTGAAATTCTTCTCTGTTATTCTGATCCCAGATTCCACGAGATCATATTCAAACAACTCTGGGTTGAAAGTCGTTCTTCAAGTAAATTCAATTTTTACATCGAGAAAAAATTATATTGTCATATTTGTCTATAAACGTTCTTTCATTTTATTCTCAAGGAACATAAATTCTTACCCTGAACTCATACAACTCAATCCCACGCATAATCCGAGCATATGATGTTGTAAGGTAATTTATACCACACAATATTTAGACCGAGAAAACTTCCCTTATCCATTTTCCATTTTCAAAATCTATAGCAATCCCGCTATTCTCCTAAAACATGATTTATAAAGTAGACCTAAATGATTGAATTTTGAAAGGGCAGAACAAGTGCTATTATTCTTATTTGTACCCACTAGTATATTTCAATGCGAGTAATAATACATATCTGGTTGTCTGTGCATGTGTTATATGTGGAGTATTCGTTAGTTTATATTCCATGAGGTAATGCGACGGTTATTATTTAAATATCAATCCAGAGTATGGTATAGTGTGTGTTAGGTCATGTGGTAGGCTTGCAGATCCGAATGGAGAAAACAATACAAATCATGAACAAGGGTATTCCATCTATGGAACGACTACGAGACACCACTCTACTGGATAGTAAATTATAAAGACACTCTTTAATAATCAAACATTTAACAATCACAACTAGTTTGGATTCCATTTTCTTCTCTACTTTAATAATTTAATTCTTATTGTTTCCTGTAATAAATACACATAAGCTGAAAATTACAGAATGAGACAAGAAAGCAGGCCTAATTGCTAGAACTATGGTGCGTTAAGCCAGACACTCTGGGTTCGATATTTATACCACACTAGGAAACGCTCAGTTGGACGCGTTGATAAGCGAGCACGTGCTATAGCTAGACCCACATTGCACATTTTTTTAAATTTAAAAATTTGCGACGTTCGCTGTCCATAGGGCCATGTTTCCAATATTATTTATTATTGCCAAGGTATTTGGGTAAACCCGTGTGTAAAAAACCTTTACTTTGTGGATAAAATCCACCGCCATCTAGAGGACCTTGACTCCTTGGGAAAACTATTTAAACTCTTTGGTGACAAATAATACACTCTTCCTCGAAAGTATTTTGTTTACTTCTAGGTGGCAGTGCATTAGAAACTTCGCGCGTCTTTTCGTTGCCATGGCAACGTTACTTTTGTTATAATGTAATTTCCATTTACACTACTTATCGGATCAAAATAAAATTAACATATTCGTGACCGGACGGACATTCTAAATGATTTGGCCACCTCAGATTTTGTCGCCGTTCAGTTTGAAAAAAAACTTTCGATTAACTTTAATGTAACTTTTTAACTTTTTGAACGATTTTGCCACAAAACTAATGGCATTCAATCGAGAACGAAGCTTGCGGATGGTCAAAATTTCAACTCGATCCGAGCCTCCGTTCGAACGTTATGGCGAGACATACAAACAAACAAAAAAAAAACAAAACAAAAAAAAAAAAAAAAAAAAAAACAAAACCAGTGACTAATTTTTCCGGCAGAGTCAAATGGAAACGCTCGCTTCGCTCGCTTAATAATATTAAGACTGAGGAAACTCCCCTCACCCATTTTCCATTTTTAACGTCTACATCAATCCCGCTATTCCATTCAATACACCCTACACCTCACTAATTTCTTAATACCCATTCTTTGCCGTTTAACATTACGACTAAAATAAAATTACACGTCATCAATGAACAGTACCCGGTTAGAACTCCGTGCACTCATACGGTTGCTATGCGTTTAATGGCGGTTTGTGAACACATCTATGGCTTTACTCCCTTGGTTTTCTAACACCTTTCAAATATGATAACATCATCAGTAACAAAATTGCGAACTAACATCATAGGGTAGTGGAATCCGCTCAACACCTTACTTCCGTAAACATGATTTGTATAATCATATTTCCTACGACATAGTGCTCGTGCACTAACGCTCAAAGCATGCCATAGATCTCTGAACTCTAAAAGGAAGCATCTCTTGAAATACTAGAGTGAGTTGGGGTAATTTTATGTGGACGTCACCAAAAAGCTTTTACAAGATTAGAGTATTTGGAATACATTAGGAGACAAATCACGTCATTTAGCGTGTTTTCTTATCATGTTATTTATTTGAAGTGGTGTTGATATTTGGTTTTCTATTTACAAATTTTGTTTCTGAGTTAATGCTCGATTACGAAAGAATTTTATGAACATTACATAAGGTATATGTATACAATCGAAATTAAATAATCGATACGAGATATCGTAGCGTCATTGTTCCGTTAAAGCGCGAAATAGTTGAAAGGTGGAGTCGTTTGAAAAGAGACATTAACTAATCACATATGTGCAGGTGTCAGTGTTTGGGTAGGGCGGGGAGAGGGGGGATTGCGTCATTCATGCTTGTGTGCGTGTGAAATAATTACCATAATTAAATACTATCGATTAGAGAGAATGAACGGTTGATAATAAGTTCACACATGATATTTATTTTTACCAAAAACAAAAAAAAATGTGTTAAGCGGAATAGAGTATATTATTCTTCCCGTTTTTCTATAATATATAATATACCTTTATATATATATATATTTTCCCCCTTTGTTTTTACAATTTTTTCACACTAACTTAGCTCTTTCTTGTTGCTTTTTCAATTCTTTTTAATTCTCGATTTGGTTAGTCGGGAAACACTCCCGTAGGTGTAATTGTTATTATTTACCACAATTCAATTTAATTCATTTTCATTTAATAATTTAAATTTCCATTTATTTATTTTAACATTTTTTTCATCGTAAACTTTTTCTAACTGTACATTGTGTACATTATGTTTATCAATCCAGAAATCAAAATCCATCTCATTCGGATACTAAACCCATGGCATCCGATTGTTGTATCATTGTAGTTTTTGATAATGTTTGATTTTTGCTTATTACTTTGTGTCTTTATTTATGTAACAAATTAGTTTATCAAATTCTACTCCTTTATAAATCAGTTTGTGTTACTGAATGTGATATATTTTAAAAGTGGTTCCAACAAAGTGGTGTGGCTCGTTGGTCTTGTGTGTGGCTCGTTGGTCTTGTTGTGTGGCTCGTTGGTCTTGTTGTGTGGCTCGTTGGTCTTGTGGTTAGCGTATCTGCTTCCAATGCAGAAGGTCCAGGGTTCGATTCCCGCTAAAGTCAGAAGTCTTTTAACTTCTGATTTGGACTTAAGTCCATCAGTTCTTGTCTTAGGAGTTTGTAAACGGTGACTTTGGAGCCGTCCTAGCAACGAAGCACATAATAAATTTCAGAGTTGTTCTGAATCGGCCTTGTTGATTCTGGCGTTGATTCGCGGGTGTTCGCACTGTCCATACCACTGATTGCTATATTTCCTATTAAAAATATCGATCTTTGGTTGGTTATCACTCACTCGTCGATTACGTCGGGGCCTGCAGGGTTGGCTTGGTCGCTTTGATTTAAAGTCCCCCACTGAAAATCAGTTATATAACTGAGTGGGTAGACTCTAAATAAAATTTATTATTTATTTATTTTATTAACTAAAGATCGTAGAAAGCTTTAAACGTCAAACTATAACGCGGAGAAATAACGTGATTTAGCACGTAGTGGCTACACGTTTTTATATTTCATACTCAAAATCTAGATAATACTTAATTGAATGGCGAGATAATGTGATGCTTGGCTAAACTAAGGAGCAAACTATTGAATTTAGCTTGTTGATAAGACAGCATATACAATATGATCGAAGTAAATGTTAAGCTTGTAGTGTCTTGTAGTTGATGTCTAATCTTTGACAAGCTGTCGGGTTAAGGACAGTGAAAGATAGAGAGACTTGTAAGTTACACTCTCGTAAAACCAACAAGTTGAACGCTGGCCAAGTTTTGCGATTGCCCGGGGACGGTCTCAAGTACAGACGAATAATGTTTACTGTACACAAAGTTAGCGGTTTCAGTCTGAACTGTTATCGTAAGTTTTCAGACGCAACTCACCTGTGAGTACGGGATAAGTTTATTCCCCGAGACTGAAGGCGATCGCCGACGATATCTTCCTCCCCACCTCTCCACCCCTCAACGCCCACTCGACCATCTAATCCCATGACACGCTATGTGGGTGTTCGGTTTATGATCTGAGATGTTTTGTAGTTAGTATCTTTATTTTGTTGGTAAATATTATTACAGTTACAACAAAAATGGTGAGGTTCAAACATTTAGGTCGTTTTTCCACCTAAACAGCGAATCAAATTAATACGAAATTAAAATACACAATAAAGAGTAACAAATATAATTCATACACATATAGGTGGAAAAAGAACTCTTCACCATCGATATAAAAAATAAACAGTATTACTGCCGGAGTAGTCTGTAATTTCTAGTCGCCCATGGCTTCGTCCAGCCACGGGTTCATTGTCCTACACATATCACTTGTCAATTCTCATCAGCTTAATTAGAGCTCTCGAATTATAGGCTTATATATGAGACGTACAGTTCTCCTTCACTCAATCATACGGTATGTGATTATTTGGAAAAAAAATACCGAACTAAGAGAGTAGGCCTACCAAAAAGAAGGAGGGAAGCTTATTGATATTTCCAACTACTTACCTACTTTATATTTTTGGTGGAGGTGCCGGGTTGGTATAATCTCTTTATGTTTGGCTAGCTTCACCCTCTGACACCCAGGGATAACGAAATAAAAGCCTCGGTGAAGGTCAATGTTGACACAAAACCCATCTTAATCGGAGGCCATGTTTGGTTTAATCGTGTAACGCACGACTGAGAGATGAACAGCTATGATAATAAAATATATGTAGGTTTCGTGGCTAATTATAGGATCAATCAATCCTAGGTTTTTGGAAACAAACGCTTTGAAATGATTAAACAATGCAGAAACTGGAGGTCCACCGACGTTTCGTCTGAACTACGTCAGACTCAGACATCTTCAGGGTGACTGTGACTTCACGAAGGTTGACAGCGGCTGGCAGGCGCGCAACCGCCTCCCTATATATATCGGCGTAAGGTGCGTGGCGGCGAAGTTATAACGACCCAATTGTATAGTTACTTCGGTTTCTTCGCATGATGGTATTTCTTGTGAACTGTTTTTTTTTTTTTTACCGCATTGCTGGATAGATGAAGAGAATCTCCAAGAGTGTACTTCCTCCCCTGTGTTGATCAGGATTTGAGTCCAAGTGTTGCACCTCTTTGGTCACATCAAAGCTCCATCTTCAGATTATACTAAACAGGTCTAGTTACCACCAGATAACAATGTACAACAAGTTACAGTGTTAATTAAAAACAAATTTAAATGTTTTAAACATCAATGTTTTAAATCCGAAATGTATTAACGACTTATTTCTCTTTCACGCACGTATTCTCAGTACTTCCGCGACTGATGACGACACAGTGTTGCTCTACAGTCTACACCACCCACTAACATCTCCTGCCGTCCATGACACCGCATTAATCACATGCCCTTTCTACATAGCCTACAGCCACACTCAACCGGGATGGTACACTACGTGTTTAGATGAGAACGATAGTAAGTATTTTCCTGACAGTCGTATAGAAAGCTGGTGTTTTAGAAACATTACACAGTTCTACACATCGCTCAGAGCAGTGATTAGTTCATCCTTAAACTTAATACATATTATTTACCTGCCTAATATTTATTTAAAGCGTTCCTCTCTTTCAATAAAAAGATTACATTAATCTACATATTATATTCAATGCTATGATCATCATTAGAGATGAGAAATATTAGTGTTTTGTTATATGAATGCTAAATCAAATGTGATTTCTTGAAAACGTTGCAAAACGCTATTTATACCAAAAATAAGATTCCCCCATGGCTGTTGAAAATTACTTCAACCATCAATCCTTAAATTTCTATGGAATAACTTTATTTTAAATAGGTTAAAAATTTATTTAATTATTTCACCTTATACTTTAAAAATGTAAGAAACCACCGTTGGATGGGTTTTGAAGAGGACAATTAAATTGATGCTACAAAACGCAAAATTTGATCTAAACTGAAAATTTTAACTCTCTATTTTCAATCCCAAAATTCTATTTTACGCGCTTCTAATCAATATGCTAGAAAACTATTTTATATAACATCCGTAATTAAATAAATAAGTTAATAGCTTTGTTATTTTAATTATTAATTTGATTACGTAAGCAGCAGCAGCAGGTAAAAACAACTATTGTGATGCTGATTATTGTGTGATTAAAAATATCAAATATCATCTATAATAATATTCAATTTTAATAAAAATTCATCATATTTATATTTGTCGATCTTAATTTATGACTTATCACGAATCAGAATAATGCATAACAATCTATACTCATTACGAGTGCGTTAGTGTATTCAATATTAATCATATGATGTCAGCATGGCAAAAGTAATAGATTTATGACAAATGAAGACATCTATCTCTCTCTAAATCGTTTTGAAAACACCTTCATAACTTTTAATGAAATCAGTATTTATTCATTGTAGATTGATTTTGATTATTTTTGTCGCTCCAAAAGAAAAACTAAAAAGAATATTACTGTATTCCTTCTTCATTTCTCATTATTGGATGAGCGTAGCGAGCGTAGCGAGCGAAGCGAAGATTCCATTTCACTACACTGGAGAAAAAAATCCGGAATGTTTTTTTTTTTTTTTTTCTTTCTTTTTTTTTTGTATTTTTGTCTGTTTGTCCACACGATTCGAGCTAAAGCGATAATCCGATTGCGATGAAATTTTATGGAGGCCTTGGAAATCTCTGAACTTAGAACTGCCACGTTTTTGAGCGCAATTGAAAAAATATTTATCATAAAAATCGAAATTTTACAGGTTTTTTCTTTTTTTAAACAACTCTTTGACTTAACACCTACATGCTTTATCCGATCGTAATCATTTTTTCGCAGAACCTTTATTTCATGAATTAATATATTAGTGTAAAATTTGAGCGCATCGAGAAATTATTTCTTATGAAAATCGCAATTTTACGATTTTTTTAACAATTACGATTAATTAAAAAAACTTAAAAAACTTAAGTTAATTTTTAATTTAATTTAATTTAATTTAAAAAAATTTCAACTAAGTAATGATTTTGGCCACAGAACAACAGAAAATTCGCATAACACATGGCAGCTCAATGCACCAATTACGCTCATCCCAACAACGCGGCGGGACTTAAGCGTTTTCCTAGTTAAATGAAATTGTTATTTCGTTGGCAGATCTCGGCTCTAAAAAGTATAAATCTTAAAAAGAAACCAATGAGTATTTTCTTTGTACACCGCACTCTCGACTTCTAGAGAGCGAGTAATCGTTTTAGGCGACTCCAGCGCGTCAGTTTCATTGGCAGAAGTCCAGGGTCTACTTTATGGACGTGAAGCGGAACGAACCTCTGAAATAGCTTTAATGGGACTTTTGATGAAAGAAGTAACTTTATTTTAAGACAGGCACGGCTACGGGAGTACCCAATACAGATAGAAATACTAATTAATCAACATATCGTGGAAGGAGAATACAAAAATAAAATAATTCGACGTGATTTGATGTTTTTGGTGGAGGTGCCGGGTTAGCTTAGAACTTTAAAACATAGTTCGCCTCTTGTTCCCACATTCAAAATGCTGGAGTCACTGAATCATAAAAATTCAAACTGTCTGGGTGAGGGCTATCCACTCACCCTTTACCCCCAGGGCCACCAAAAACATTCTGTATCACCTTTGTTTAAGGGCAATGCAAAAAAAACGCATTTCAATCACACGTCGTGTTTTTTCTCCTTAAGAAGTAAAAAAAAAAACATAACTAGAAGCGCTTGGGCTGATTAAACCACAATGACTTAGAAAAATAGTGCGGAAAAGCTGTATTTGGATTGATATAGTGTAACTTGTTCACAAATGTAAAATTAGTGCCTTGAGGCAATCAAATTATAGATGAAAGTTGTGTGGTATTTGTTATTTTAATTATGTATATCATTTATTTTATTTTATAAATTGTTCCGCAACTCATTCATTAATTGATTAAACGTGTCACGAGAATTGCAGAAAAGAGCAGAGCTCCAAACACACTTGGTGACTGCCAACCTTGTTAGTAAAAATAAATATAACAAAAGATAACATTATAACAATAATTAGCAAAACTAACAAATATACATTCAATGAATTAATAAAAACACACACAGGAACAATTACCACGATCAGAAATATAAAACACGTGCCAAAAGTGCGTAAATTTTCGGAAGCTCCGTTTCCTTCCTCAGACGCGAGCAAATGAATTATTATTATTTAATTATATACGGCAAAAATAATATATAATATTCAAGTGAAGATTTTGTTTTCAGCCATGGTATTAAATAATTCAATGATAAGTACTGATATTTGCAAATAAACGGCTTGTATCAGTCTTGAATATTTAAAAGATATTACGTTTCAACAGAAAAGCAAATAATTCAGTTATCAGACCTTTAAAAACACCGTTATTTTACACATTACAATCGTAAGAAACGCGTTAGGCGCTTTGAAATGAAATAGTAAATCATTCCTACGTAAGTTTACGGAAAGGTAATTCCGACAATTGTGATATTTTTTTATGTGAATATATTTCACCTACGTTCTTATAACGATGGTAACTTCAACAGTTTACTGCAGAACAATACAACACATCTTCATTTACATCTACTCTAACTTCATATATAATACGGATAATATGAGAGTAACATAATAGCACAGTTTTCTATTCCAACATTGATATCTGAGAAGTAATTATGCCCAGCGTTATGCTATTGACAAAGTGAAGAGAAGTTTAAAAGCTTTAGCGACGATGGATGAGTTTTCTTTCTAGAGAAAAGATGATCTTGCAAGAAGATATAAGATATTTCGTTGTGAAAGAAACATTGTTTGCCTCGCGCAAAGTTCAAGTGATGACTGAACGTGGAAATGTTTCATCCAAAGCTTGAGCAGCCATTATAACTGCTAACTCTTTTGAAATAAGATACAATTAATATGTAATACAGATTCTGGGATTATTAGAAACGTTAGGGTAATGAAATACAATTTTTGAACTTTTACATCTTTTATAATAGTAAATTTTTGTAAATTTTTGTAAAAGAACATGTAAAAGTCCAAAAATTGAACGTCATTTAAGATGCAACAAATACATTTAAATGCCTTCATTTTCTGTTCTATAGAGTAAATATCATCTCTAGCCAAACCGATACTAGTTTGTCGGCATCGCTTTGGGAATTAATTGCGAATTTCATAAGGTAGTTAATTATATGAAGTTTCGTCAGGGTAGTTAAAGGTGTAGATTTCAATTATTGTTCAAGTATTAGTATTACAAACGAGGCTTCTTATGTTTGAGAAAAACATCAGTTGAACCCACCAGTTAAAACTCTAATAAAAAGCCTCTCATGAAATTCCTCTGGCAAACTCTCATTGATGACCGATGATTGGAATCTAAACCGCTAGTCTCAGATTTAATATCTTGTTTTCGTATTGAGATACTTCCATCGACGCATGGTGTTAGTTATTATCATGCAGTATTTGATTGGTTTTATCAACTACCTGACTGTTTGAAAAGAGTCATTATACTACGATGGTTCTTACATGTGTGAATTATCCAGATGTCATTGAACACTCCGTTAATCAAACTGTAAGATGAATCTAACTAGGAAAACGCTTAAGTCCCGCCGCGTTGTTGGATGAGCGTAATTGGTGTATTGAGCTGCCATGTGTTATGCGGATTTTCTGTTGATCTGTGAAAAAATCATTACTGTTGAAGATTTTTTTAAATTAATTTCCAGAGCACTCTTACCGATATTTTGAAAGTCAACGGAAAATGGCTAAGAGTTGGTTGGCTGGAAGATGAACTTGAATAAAAAAGGGAACAAAATACCTTTTTTTGGACGGGACATATGCTCTATTTTTGGCCATTATATGCAAATTTTGGGTCATTACGGAAATGAATGTTTTGGATGCAATATTAAATTTTTAGCTATGATTTTTTTTTTGCTTCTACACACCTTTGTCTCTGGACTGAGTATAAGGGAAAAAAAATTTCTGAAATAATGTTCGATGTACGATTCTTTTTGTCACATGGTACAAAAAAGAGTTTTTAAACGGAACACCAAAAAAAATCGTTCATCAAAAGTTATTTCATAAAATAAGTTTCCTTGTATTCAGTCCAGAGACAAAGGTGTGTTGAAGCAATAAAAAAAAATCATAGCTAAAAATTAAATATTGCATCTAAAACATTCATTTCCGTAATGACCCAAAATTTGCATATTTTGGCCAAAATAGAGCTTTTGTCCCGTCCCAAAAAAAAGTTATTTTTTCCCCCTTTTTTATTCAAGTTCATCTTTCATCCAACCAACTTTTAGCCATTTTCCGTTGACTTTCAAAATATCGGTAAGAGTGCTCTGGAATAGCCTTAAATTTTTAATTTTTTAGTTAATCGAAATTTAAAATTAGAAAAAATCGTTAAATTACGATTTTAATGAGAAATAATTTTTCGATTGCGCTCAAAAACGTGGCAGTTCTAAGTTCAAAGATTTTGAAGGCCTCTATTAAATTTCATCGCAATTGGAGTATCGGTTTAGCCGGAATCGTGTGGACAAACACACAAAGATACAAAAAAAGAGAAAGAAAAGAAAGAAAAAAAGAAAAAAAACATTCCGGATTTTTTTCTCCAGTGTAGTGAAATGGAATCTTCGCTTCGCTCATCCAAACATGTTACATATATTTCAAACGTTGTTCGACAAGCAAAACATTCGAGAATATGTAAGGGCGTTGGTTAAAAATGTCGTATTGTTCATTGACGTAATTTAATTTGTTACATCTCTCTCTCTCTCTCTCTCTCTCTCTCTCTCTCGCTCTCTAATCACTCACTCACTCACTCACTCACTCACTCACTCACTCACTCATTCACTCACTCACTCACTCACTCACTCACTCACTCACACACTCACTCACTCTCTCTTTCTCTTTGGTTACTTAGGGCTGGTATTCTATCAACTACATTAATATCGCAAAATTTAACTTCAAAACAGTAATTATCTTAAGTACAAAGTCTGTAAGACCAGAACTTGTTTTCCAAAATTTAATTCTCAAAGTTGTAACGCGGTTAAAAGGAGATTAGATTTAATCGCTCTGGTACCAAAACTCAAAGAAAATAATTAATCATCACACCGTAGTCCAAACTACATTAATATTACTTTGGCAAATTGGTACAAGCAATTCCCCTGTAATCCCCACGTTATCACACCTTTGTCAAGATTATTACTTTAAAGCAAATAATGATATTAATAACAATGAACCATTTAATTACTTATCCTCATTATTCAAGGCACAGAAACAACAAATCTGGCTCCCATGAGGCTTATTATTATCATCCATACATATTGACGTACTTTAAGCTCTTAGTTGATATAATTTTGATCGATAACCAACTTGTGAAATTGATTTTGTTTAATCTTCTGAATCTCATAGATAACAGTGATTGATAATGAATCATATTGGAAAATAAAAAGCGTAAAACAAACTTTATTTTCTAATTTTAGCATGTTTATGTTTTAAGGGGAAAGATTATTGTCAATATTAAATCAATGCGCAATTACCCGATTGTAGTAATATTTTACAATCGCTATACGCTTAATCGAAAAAGTGAATTAAAGTTTGTATGTAGTTTCGTTAGAACCAAATTTTACATGGAATAATTATAAAGATATTATAATAAATACTGTTTAAACTACAGAATAAAGTAAATTGAATTGATACCATTGAAATTCGTACTGATCATATTTTCTTAATGTTTGTTCTCGCAGACTATCATTCAAACGAAACTATAAAGGAAATATGTGACTTTCAACTTTGAGTAGCGTTCTGTGGAATATTGCTAAAATCAGGCAATTTTGGTTGGTTTTAATATGGGCCTAATAAAATATTGCGCCCGTACAGTGGCTCGAGTATTTCATGGTGTTGGCTTTGCGAGTTATGAACAGATATGAAGCGTTAGATTAACTAAGGTACTCAAAGGAGATGAATAGAATCCTCAAAGGTAGATTATCTTCCTCTTCGTTCTAGCTTTGCATTGTCTAACGAGGCGAAGAACGAAAAGACAAATGTTAACTATGCAGATGATAGTAATATAAAAATGAAAAGTCGCGGGAACATTTTTCAGTTGTGATTTAAAATTTAAAATTCTTACCGCATTCAATGTGTAAATGTATAGAAAGCTTTAAAATAATTACGTTTTTATTTTAAAATGGGAATTTATGATTATGTCACTGTATCTGACTAATATTCTCTAGTTAATACAGAGATAAAGGGAATGGCATCTTATTTAGCAGAAAAGTGCAAGTCTTCTGGAAATATATCCACTTTACTTGGACTAGTGAAATAGAATTGAGATTTTTGCTTCGTTTACAATAGTAGAAGAATATAATATACGATAAGACATATTAAAATAATAAACCGTTAACCGTAAAATATAGGCTACATACATGTATACATACTACTTCAAAGAGTACAATAAGTTCTTATCTATTCAACTCTTATCTAACTACAGTTTGGTTCAATAGAGGAAATATTATGAATACAAACGAGATATTGACAAATTTATATAATTTATCGAATTGGTTAATTGGTTGAATTGGTCGGTGAATTGGAATTTGTGGCTTAGTTAATTTATAAATATACGAGAAACAATGCAAAAAAGTTTAGTTTGTATTATAGGTCGACATAAAAAGTCGGTGAACATAATGTTCTTGGTGCCCTAGCATTGTGTTTAAATCTCGTGCGATCCAAACATTAAAGTAATAATTTTCCTTACGATTTCCAAGCTATTCTCAAAGACAGTAGACATACAACACGCAAAGGTATGTCTGCTGTTGTCTGCTTTATCAACATCTTGATGATTGTATGAACGATGAATTATTTATAACGTTCCACGATGTGTATTTACTTTGGTCTGGAAATATCCCACTGTCAAAAAAAAAGGAATCTAATTACAAATTAGTATTTATGCTATACGGTGTGTAAACCCAGATCACTAAAAACAAATAACACTCACCAAAATTCATAAATCAGTTTTTTTATGTTTTCTTTTCTTTTTTCCTATTTCCTATTTGGTTAATTAATTAATTTCACTTTATATTGCTTATATCCAATGGTAATATGTTAACAAAATTGTTGTGTTACTATACATTGTTGTTTTAATATTACTATTTCAAACTAAACGTAACTATAGTTTATTATTATGTAAGCATTTGTGTGATTAAAATTATTCAGTTGTCCTCCTTTGTAAATCGATTTTATGTAACTGAAAAGGATATACGTTAAATAAAAGAATATGTAATCAAATAAATAAATTCGGTCATCAAACAACTGCATCCGCAGACTATTGATATTGAATTTTAAGTTTTTGTCAATATGTGCATAGTTTGATTTACATGCTTCACTCTATTTTCTACAACCCAATATTATTTAAAACGTACGATTATACATTATCTTTAATTCTCTGCTACGAAACTGGGTCTGTACCGTCTGAAAAACAACTTGGTTTCACACTTATGGAAAATTAGAATATAACACAATTTTGCATTCCAACAAAATAACGAAATACACGGCTTAGTTTTGTCTCGGAGAGTAAGTTATGGCCTTTGGCCTTTTGCCTCAATAAATACACCCGATATGCCCAACTCTGTTACACAAAATTTCGCATTGAACAAATAGAACATTCCCTGAACTCTTGTGTGCGTAACGTAAGGAAGAGAGGGCAGGGCAGGGCAGGGTGGGGGTCTCGTTTAGTTAAGTGGTAAGTTTGTACTAGATGGGGGACAAAGATAAACGGAGCTCTTAGCGTACGGCTGTATGTTTGCTGGTAAGTATGAATATTACAAACGGGGCGTGAGGGGTGAAAGTGTGAAGGGGTTGACCGGGAAGAGCTTTAGGTTGAAGACTACAAAGACGGATGCTAGACAAGTCTGAATTAATACTAGGCAAACTTTTTGCTTGTGATTTCTTGTTTATATCTACAATACAGTGTTAATTAACTATATTAGTGCAATCCTAATGATATCACTCAAAACAACAAAGATCACATAGGCGCAAGTCTTTTCTATGATGTACTGGTTAGAAGTGTACAATAAACTAATTTAAGCAAACAATTTAAACATTAATCGTTATGGTGATTAATTATTTTTTGCACGTTGATCCTGTGGGTTGTGTTCCTGCTTCTAATGCAGAGGGTCCTGGATTCGAATCCCGTTCCAAGAAAATATTTTTAACAACGATATGGATTTAAGTACATTAGTTCTTGCGATTATAAATGTGTAAACGGTGATTTTGTAGCCGTCCTAGCAACGTGGCACATAATGAATTCTAAGGTTGTTCCGAATAGCCTTGTTGATTCTGGCGCTGTCTGCGGGTGGAATCGTGTCCAGATTGATTGATCAACGGTTTTACTTAAAAATGCCAGTCTCTAGTTGGTCATTATTTGTTCGTAGATGGTGTCGGCGCCTACAGGGTTGGCTTGGACTACTTTTAATTTAATGTCCCCAACTAAAAAATGTTGAAGACATGACAAATTTTAAAATTTGTCACATCTGTTGCCATGCAAAATAGATTGAAAATATACAAATAATATATTTACAAACATTATTTATTTTTCTTTATGAAACAAATATGCAAAACAACGTAATTGATATAATTGTCTTCTTGTCGTTATCAAATTAGTACTAGTAGTTTTAGTAGGTAAATTCGCCACTTGCTTGCGGAAGAGACACCATAACTAAATAATACCGTAATGTACACTATTGTGTCAACATGCGCTCGCGTGGTGGTGTTTGGAAGGGTTGCATGACAGACCAATTAGTAGTGTGCAAACTAATTAAGAGCCTCTTGAGTCTAGAGTAAACTAATTCGTAATGTGACTTCCATTATTCGAATGAAGTTCAAAAAGTTTAAAGTAATTAACGTTTTGAAGCTCGTATTCAAATCGCTTTCTAACTAACGGCGCCTACTGTTACAAAGAGTTGGTTTCTTAAATGGGAAATAAGATGTCTGAAGTATTACTTAGAAACAGGGGGGGGGGGGGTTTTCTTGGACGTTTGATAAACGATTTGTGTGAAAGCAGGCGCGTAGGAACGTTTTGTAAGTTTGGGGAAACTTATTAGCAGATATTGTGGGCGGTAGCTGGGGTCTGGGGCAAAGCCCTTTCGCAGACGGCGACCAGAATTTTTACCATACCACAATTTATTTCATCATGTTTTAACTGCACTCGGACTCTGTAAACGATGTTTTACAGCAACTATCTGCGATCTAAAAACTCAAAAAATTAACGCAAAGTGGCCCATTTTAGTAAACTTCATTTTAACCTAATTTTTTATTTAATCACGAAGCTTACAGCAAACATATTCGTTTTACCAAGGACTGTCGAATTGTATAAGTGTATGTGCATATTTACTACGGAAATTCTGGGATTAATATTTAACTCACGTTAGTTTTGCCCCCCCCCCCCTTCCCCTCGGTTCCTACGCCACTGTGTAAAAGTATGCGTGTAATGTAATATACTGTATAGCTATCAGTCTTTTTCCATATTTGAATCAGTAACTTATTTTCTCTCCTCCGTCAGTAAACAAAAAAATTGTATACTTTTGTATTATTAAATTTGATTTGGAAAGATATTATCCCATTCTTATTATTAAAGGATGTTACGTCACCAGAGAGTACTATCTATAACTCCATGATATAACTACTTCTGTTCAGTTCAGTACAGAAAAACAACTATCGACAATGAGACCACCTTGGCTAGAGATATTCGTTCGCAAACACTTTTGTCAAATGAGCCACGTTGGCTCGAGTGTTAAAACTCTCTCTCTCATAACACTAGCGAAATAGCCGGTGTAAACTGTAGACACTGGCTTTTTTAAATGTTTACACTAGGTCCGTGAACGAACGTACCTATTATGTGAGTACGGGTAGTGTTACTTTTATTTTCAGATGTTTAAACTCAATTATGCCTTTTTCATGAATGTCGCCTTTCACATACAGAATAACAAGCGCATTTCATTAACATTGACAATTATTAAAATTTAATACAATTCAGACGTTATTTTTAACTTAACAATTCTACCTACTGGAGTTTTTCCCGACTAACCAAATCGAGAAATGGACAATTATATTACATTTTATCCAACACCAAAATTATTTACTACTGATGAAATAGTATTATAAAGCATGACGTATTAAATTAAATCATTGCCTGCTATCATTGAAACTATTTTGTAAAATCGATTACGAAGCGACTGTTGTAACTTTATCACGTTAGTCTCTGTCTTACGTCTCAAACAACACGGTATTCAGCATCAATCTCGTTCTCATTTTCAAGATGTTCAATTTTAATCAGACATAAGTGACGTTTAGTAAAATTCTTGTCACGTAATATTCGCCCCAAATTAATTAGTTCTTCACAACCACACTGAGAACAATAAGTCACGAATCCGTCTCTCTCTTAATTTGATTCAATATTTCGGTAAGGTAAAGAGGCTTAGATGACTATTCATAATGATATTTGACTAATATCATATACACCTAGCTTTACTTAATATAAAACTAAGCAAGAACCCTACGAACAACCCTTTGATTTACTGATAGCATCACTTAATTAGTTCTTGTTTTGAGTCACAAAGGATGAAAAGACGACACCCTCAAGTCTTAGAATTTCTTGCGTGTCATTACATTGCAAGGATTCCATTTCATTGTGTTATGCTCTATTTGTCAAAGTTCAAGAAATTCGCGCCGTTTGCGATTATGTCTAGGGTGCCGGATTAGCTCAAAATAGAACAGGGATATCAAATACAGATACTTTATAAACTTAGTTGGAAACCTTGTTTTTGTTTTGGAATTGTAATAACAATTCAAGGATAACTTTCTGCACTAACTATTGTACTAATGTTCTAGCTTTCATAAAGTGACATTTGTTATGCCTACTTATTTCATAAGGATGCAATATACAACAAACTGAATGAATGGGTAATGCTAACTTTTAGTCTACTAAGTAGAAAATAATAAAAACATTAATGATAATGATATGATTATGATGATGATGATAATGATAATTATAATGATGATGACAATGATAGTTATAATGATGATGACAATGATGATTATAATGATGATGACACTGATATTGATATTGATATTGATATTGATATTGATATTGATATTGATATTGATATTGACATTGATATTGATAATGATAATGATTTAAGGATAATTATAATGATAATAACAATAATATATATAAATAACATATTCGTCGATGACGTCGGCATCCCCGACATGGTTGGTTTGTACTAACAGATCAGTTGTGAAGCTGTGCAGGTAGATATTTTTTGTACGACGGCCTTGTTATGTTGATTACACCGATTCCCGATAGATCACCGAAGTTATAAGCAACATCGGACGTGGTCAGTACTTGAGTGGGTGACTACTTGGGAACACCAGTGAAACAGATCGTCAAAGTGTGCCCCGATAGAAAACGATCATTGCATTGCATAAAAAATATGTATAAAATGTTTCTGGTGTTGGGGGAAAAGAATGATATTGTAAACTAATGAATATAAACATTATTGAGAATATTATTTTAAACTAATGATTATAAAATTATTAATATTACATTTTAAAAAATAAATTGCATTCAATTGTAATATGAAACTGCGTGAAACACCTCATTGGTGTACGCGGGTAACTGTCTTTTTGTAAATGTTTGTTTCGTGATATCTTTTGAACCCATTTTCAAAACCTACACTTCTCTGCTTTAATTCGTCACAATTTGATATAGTGTTATCTTTACCACAATGGTCACACTGGTTAATTTCATGATATTGTTGAAACATATTGTAATTTTAAATTGTAAATCTATGTGCTTGGTACTAATAGAACGTTGGACTTCTTGGTCGCATCCATACCTGTTTGTCCAGCCATTAACCAATAAAGTTTTACATTTATAAGATCGTTTTCTTACAAAGAAGGACAACTTAATAAAATGAAACCTATATAAATGCATTTAAAATAATCAAATGTAAATAGGCAAAGTTTGAAATAATAATAATATGCTTGCATTCACCGTCGTTCATATTTGTCAAATCATGTGATTTTAGGAAAAAAATATATAAATTTATTTTTAAAAACATATCTCGTCTACGTTATTCATAAAGTTTTAGAAGTGAAATATTGAAATTATAACTTTTCAATATTAGCTTTTTTAATCTTCGATTTTGTTTAATATAAAAAAAAAACAGCTTGTTATACCTGCCGGATAACTTCCGCATGACTTCAAACATCACCGTGGAAGGTCATTCACCTGGATTGACATAACATCTGAAAGCGCCTTAGGTGATGTGATCGTTAAAATATTACGAACAAAAAATGCACAAAGAAAAACTTTGAATCGAACTTATCTTAAATTTTGCAATATCGTAGAATAATATAACTTAAAATATAATTTTTGTACATAGATTTGTACAGCACAAAACTTTACGTATAACTAACTAGGAAAACGCTCAGTTGGACGCGTTGTTGAGCGAGCACCACCACACAGTGTAGGCCTAACTGGATATTGACATTGTACACTATGTACTATTCCAACATCTTTGCATTGTACTAATTCACGTCATGCCTTCTAAAGTGTGTCTTTGTATCTTCACTGCCTCCTTCATTTTTAACTTCATTTTTCAAATTATGATTACCAATAAGTCTTTGAGGTCATGACCGATTTAGCTGAAAATTTGGAAAATAGGAGAGAATGTTATACTTATTGACCATGCAAAATTTCATAACGATCGGAACATTTTTTTAAATTTTTTTTATTTTTTTATTCCTAACGATAGGATTTTGTTCAAAAACTAAACAGCAACCCGCCTAGGTGGTATGTACATGTGTAAAAATTTCAGGTCGATCAGAGAAACGGTGCGACCTGTATCGAAGCAGTAACAGAAAAAAAACAAAAACACAAACAAACAAACAAACAAACAAACAAAAAAAACAGACATTCGAGCCATAAGAGTCAAGTGGAGACGCTCGCTCAATAATAATATATAAAAATTACCAAACGTGGTTTGCACAATTTCAAAATGAGCAAACAAATAAATTAATAATAAATAATAACAAATAATCTATAAATGCGTCTTATATGTAAATTATACTTCTTAACTGGAACTTGACAACAGCTCAATCAATTTGAACGCAATTCTGTTTGTATGTCTAGAGCCTTAAGTAAGAAAAATAACGCAAATTTAAATTTCCGTTTATCCACAATCTGAAATGGCACCTCTTTGAAACGCTGTCGTCACGTACAACCTAAAAGGCTTTCCTGCTTCTACGGTTGAAATTGTATATTGTCGACCGGCACCGGACTTCTTTATTTTCTATCAACCGCTGTCTGTCAGCGTTTCCTAGAACTTGGCTAGCACTAACATGAGCGAAACAATACGCACGGACATCATGCTAGTCCTCTACGTGCAATCAATACATGCGCGGTACTGGGGCTGCTCATTAATGAGTGAATTAAAATTATCAAATAATTTAACAAGGTAACAGTTTAAATTAGTGTTTCATTTGTAATATTATTTTTTATTTCACTTGGATTGTTTGTGGATTTTTTGTTGCTTAACGTCTCTGTTATTTCAACAATAATATTCGAGACTGAAAATTTTCTGGTTTGGTAGAAAAAATATATTTTGTAAATTCCAGAATGTTTGATTGTTTTGAAAATACAACAATGATGTATTATGTAATGAATACTTCTATAAATAAATAAATTTTTAACTATACGTAATATTAGTTAAGTGCGATTATATAAAAATAAGAATAAAAATCTAGTGGATGAAACAAATATCCTAATGGCAAGATTAAAGTAATATTTAATAAAATCCAGATCTTTCTTTGAAAATCTGTCCTATGATGCCCAACAATCTATAAGTAATTACCTTACCAGTTCAGTGGTTCCCCGACCGAGTTGAAATTATTATTTCTAGAATGTATGGAATATTATCAATTCACTAGTACGGGTGTGCTAATTATCCCACTAATCAAATCGAGAAAGGAGTACAGTAGTTGCCCATAAAAATGTTTTATTATATTGGCTAGTTCTTCATTACGAAGAATTAATTTGTTTCATATGGTCTTCAGGAGAACTTGATCATTACTTGTCTTCTAACAGTTAATAATCCAGAATATGGCACGTGATACACTTTTACAAAAACTTTTTTTTGTTCTATAGTTTTCCTATTATTGAACTATTATACAGTTATTATTTAAATAAAATAAAATAAAAAAATTATTACATAGAGTAACTACTTCTGAACAGTTCTGCCTTTTCAAAACACAGAATTGCAAATAAAATAATTTAGATGAACATTCCCATTTTGCATAATATTATCCTACTTATTATAAATAAGAAAATAAAAAAAGTAAAATTATTGGAAGTGTTGAGTGTGAATAAAACGATCCGATAATCACACTGCTTTTGCTAAATTAAGCTATTATAACAAAATTATTTTGTATTTACTATCACTATCTATTAGTTGAAAAAAAGTTGTTTGTATATAATAATTAAGAGTACACAATACACATGTTTTTAATTTTGCGTCCTTTCGTAACCACATGAATTTTAATTTGGTTTTAATTGTGTATGTGGTTTTATGAGTAACCATGTGAATGTGTGTGATGTTTTGGGAGTGGGCGTCGGTATTTATTAAAGCTCCAGACGTTGACTAAAAGTCTTGTTACACTATCAACATGTTGACGCAACATGTTGACTCAACTTGTTGACCAGATGTAGATAGCATTGAAATGTGATGCTGCTGTCACACACTGAAATATGTTGACTCAACATTGACGACCACGGCAATATGTTGACAAGAAGTTGAACAAGTTCAACTTTTGAGAAATGTTGACCAGATGTTGACGACGTCTAACCAATGGCTGACCGACATTTTGTCACGTGATCATTTCGTTGAGTTGATCCACGGTGTGGGCTATTATAAAGCAAATTTTGTGGGAAGAAAGACTTATTTATGCGAGTAATTTACACTAAAAAGTTATAAAAATCGTACCCGTTTAGATAAGACACAAACAATAATGATGGGGTGAGTAAAAAATGGTAAAAAAGTTTTCCCAAACGAGATTCGAACCGGGGACCCTTTGCGTGGTAGCCGAGCGCTCTCACCGTTGAGCCAGCAGCGAACTGGAATCCTGCGCCGCTTAGAGTGGTACTCATTAGCCCATCAGATACACACGCAGACTCGAGATGAACATAAAAGCTTCGGGATGGCAATTACGACACTTTTAACTCTTTTATATCGATCTGCCAATACTTTTTTAATTTTATTCACAGCTGTATATGGCATATGTACGTAATTACTATCTATTTTGGTATGAAACAGTTTCGAAGTGGCAGTTCTCTCGACGGAATGTTCCAAATGTCCGTCAACATGTTGATGGAGGTGACACACACAGAGTGTAGTCTTGTCAACAAGTTGAGCCAACAAGTTGTGTCAACATGTTGATAGTGTAACAAGACTTTTAGTCAACGTCTGGAGCTTTAATAAATACCGACGCCCACTCCCAAAACATCACACACATTCACATGGTACTCATAAAACCACATACACAATTAAAACCAAATTAAAATTCATGTGGTTACGAAAGGACGCAAAATTAAAAACATGTGTATTGTGTACTCTTAATTATTATATACAAACAACATTTTTCAACTAATTGATAGTGATAGTAAATACAAAATAATTTTGTTATAATAGCTTAATTTAGCAAAAGCAGTGTGATTATCGGATCGTTTTATTCACACTCAACACTTCCAATAATTTTACTTTTTTTATTTTCTTATTTATAATAAGTAGGATAATATTATGCAAAATGGGAATGTTCATCTAAATTATTTTATTTGCAATTCTGTGTTTTGAAAAGGCAGAACTGTTCAGAAGTAGTTACTCTATGTAATAATTTATTTATTTTTATTTAATTTAAATAATAAGTATATAATAGTCAAATAATAGGAAAACTATAGAACAAAATACAGTTTTTGTAATAGTGTATCACGTGCCATATTCTGGATTATTAACTGTCAGAAGACAAGTAATGATAAAGTTCTCCTGGAGACCATATGAAACAAATTAATTCTTCGTAATGAAGAACTAGCCCATATAATAAAAGATTTTTATGGACAACTACTGTACTCCTTTCTAGATTTGATTAGTGGGATAATTAGCACACCCGTACTAGTGAATTGATAATATTCCATACATTCTAGAAATAATAATTTCAACTCGGTCGGGGAACCACTGAACTGGTAAGGTAATTACTTATAGATTGTTGGCGCATCATAGGACAGATTTTCAAAGAAAGATCTGGATTTTATTAAATATTACTTTAATCTTGCCATTAGGATATTTGTTTCATCCACTAGATTCTTATTCTTATTTTTATGTCTCCGGTATATTAAAAAACTTTTCCATCAAACGGAAATAACATTAAATTCTGACATTCAAAATCCCTGCTTGGATTATTGAAAGCCCTCTGTGAAAAACTAACATTTTTAAACATCATTAAAACTTTTGAGTTTAATTTCCGAAATTTCACCGTCGAATGGCGAATAATTCCTTTCTATACAACAAGCGGATCTATTAAATGTTTACATTAAGGCTGAAATCACATTATTGTGTCTGGTAAAATAAATTTTCCAGGAATGAAACGAACGCACATCCAACACCCATTAATAAATTAAAATCTACGTTTACGTTGAAAATTTCATTTCAAACGCCCTTTTGACAATTTCAGTTCATTCTGACCTATCCTATTCGTATCAGTGAGAAAATCCATATGATTGCCATTCGAGTTTAAATATTTAGTTTGTCGAATGCCAAACAGGGTTTGTGTGTACCAAGCAACGTGAAGACACGCCGCCGCCGACCACACAACGTCGTGGTCGTCGGAGACCCGGCACCTCCACCATATTGTCTAGCGCATGCGCAGCTCAACGCCTTCACTGCCCACACATCCAGCCGGCGTGCGGGTATCATGTAGAAACTAAGTTATAGGTTAATGACCTCATTTTCAATTTCTGACCATACAAAGTAATCGAATATCGAAAATCAAGGCAAACTACTACCTAACAAATATTTCATGCTACATTATAATACATAGAAAATACACAGCTATATGATCTTTAAAAAAGGGTATATTATATACTTATCTAAAACCTATCGGGTGAATTACGAAATATAATGTATACTTGTATTAAATAAAAGTTGAAATATTTTTAAATAGGTTTCTGATTAGTCATGTTAATCATGTCAATTGGTAGAATAAATTATATCATTAAATGAAAACTCTTAGTTTAATTTGTAATATTTAATGTTCGGTTTTTAAAACGCACGTGTATTGCTATATTATTCGTGTGTTATGTGATATTGATTCTATATTTTTATTTTACGAATTAAAATTAAAAATACACCCTACGGTAATGTTTTATGTGCATGCAATAATGAAACTCATCCAGTAAAATTAAGTTCCATGGCTTATGATGTTGTGAGTTTCAACAAATATGATTCAATAAATATGAAAAATCAAGTATCAAAATATTGAGTTCTATTGATATAAAAAATCATTATTTTACCTATTTTAACAAAACGGAATCAAGGGAGAATTGTAACACATAAATACAGCATGACTTTTATGTGACCGTTATCAAATGGCAATACTCGCATGCGATTATGACATAGTATTATCATAAAGTAGGGCACAATATATTATTCTTTATAATAAAACAATTATGTCCACGACAGTCTATAACTACAGGATCATATATGATATCACTAAACGTTCTGTGAACCCTCTCCCACCTGGTCTGTAATTACGTTGGGTATGTCTTTGATCAGTTGAGTTGAGCATGTGATCTACGATCTACGCATTCAAATGAGACTTTCAGGAACCTAATTGCCTCGGTCAACTTGAGACATGATGAAAGTGGAAGTTAATTAACTCATCTTATACCTGTCGTTCTTACTCTTATCGTAAAGGTAGGTGCTTTGATGAGGGCAGGGAATCTAATACAGATAGTTTGGTGCTCAATTACTGTTTCTATATCATATACGTAAACGTACAAATACGTAAACGTAAAATAAACGTAAAATTAAAAATAAACTTGTAACCGATTGAATATACCTAAAAACCGATAGTTGTATGTCTTCCACTAAAAAATAATTTGTATTTTTTAGAAGACTAAAAGAGCTACTTATTATGTGAAACCGTTATTCATATAATGTTGTCGAATTTAATGTCCCCCACTGAAAACCAGTTATATGACTGAGATGGGTAGACTCTAAAATACGAATTTTATTAATTTAATACAAAATCCAAGAATTAGAAAAAATAATAGTTGCTCTGAAAGCAGTAGTAGGGTAATTGATAGTAGTTACACTTTTCTTAATAATAGATTCGCTTAAAGTAGTTCCTCGAGTTGTATTGTTTTACTGTTATTTAATGTGTGTTGGAAGAAAGATAGATTGATGAATAGATAGATATGTATTGATTCATTTCCTCTTTTTTAATGTATTCCCTATTCAGTTTAAAAACTGATTTACAAAGGAGGACAACTAAATAAATGTATAATTAAATAGATGCATGCAGACACAACAATGAATTACAGTAAATTTAAATTAAATATTTGAAATAGTGAATTAAGATAGATTAATAGATAAACATCTTTATTTTCCAGGCGGGATAAGGGCTAGCTAGGCCTATTCTTCCATCAAATCTTTATAATACAAAATAAATAATAACATATTTGATGATATTACATTTACATTTTTAAAGTGCATAGATAGGTATACATTTTACACAATCATACTCCCATTCAAAACCTTAATTAATAAGTGAGTTGTTTACAGAAGTTAGAATCATAGCATATTGAGTTTAAACGTGTTGTTTATTTTGTATTTGTCAGTATTCCAATGGCATTTTGTGAAATATAATTCATGAATTTTAATACTAAAAATATTATAACTATTACTATTGATATGGGTGTCCCTGATGTTTGTAGGTAGAGCATTCCAAGTTCTAATTGCACTGATGGTGAATGAATTGTCGAGTCGGTTTGTCCTGTGAACGGGGAAAATGAGTTGAGTACCTACATGTCCTTGATCTAGTGTTAAAGAGATGATTTGAATGGAGATACGTGAAGTGAAGAAGTTGATAATACGCTATGAACGAGACAGAGTGGAGGTTACATCGATCATTTAGACGAAGCCATTGCAGATTTTTGTAACTTGGAGTTACATGATTGGATTTTTTAAATACCCATAATGAAACGTACGCATGAATTTTGAGCCCGCTGAAGTCGAATAGATAAACTTCAGTCAAGTCATTATAAATATAAATAACGTTGCAGTATAGTCAAAGTGAAGAAATATGAGGGATTGTACAAGCATTCTTTTGAGTTTAGTTCGAAGAAAGTTCTAAGTCTATTTAATGAATGAAGCGAAGCGTAAGTCTTTTGACAAACATGATTAATATGTTCAGTCCAAGAAAGATTGTCAGTCATATAAAGTCCTAAATTCTTAACATTATGTTGTAGATGTATAGCCATGCCATTCAAGATAACATTAGGAGGTGTTGAATAATCAATTTTGTTTAGAAGTTTCTGATAACCTATAATATGATGATTCGTGATTTATTAGGGTTTATATGAATGAGATTGTTAGATGCCAACTTAGCAAGAGATTTTAGGTCCTCATTCATCATCAGTATTGATTAAGGTGATGCATGTAAGGAGAGGACGGCTCGGTGTGTGAGGGGGGGGGGGGGCGATTCATTTCATATCGTTTCGTTCGTAAAATTTGCAAAATAAGGTGATATATCACTTAGATATTGTATGTTTATTTACAGCAGGTACAATACCAAGTCGATAAGGTTATTGTTAAAGTTTGTATGGGAAACTAGTGCTTTTCGTTTTGTGGCCAAGTTAACATATGTATTACACAATGGTACTGGGAACGGTGAAATGTTATGATTAGTTATATTAGAATTGACAATGAGCGTAATGCACTGTAAACAGTGAAAATATTGATTATATAAACATATCAACAAACTATGATGGATTCATAAAGCAACGTTATAATACTTTACGTTCATTGATTGACTCATTGATTGATTGATATACTATATTCTCGCGAACGTAGTCGACTTCTGATAATAATAACATTAATGGAGTATGTAGGAACTAAAATTTTGATTTAAAGAATATGCCATTACGCACGAGTATATTACGAGTATATTACAATGGGAAAACTAAAGACCTTCATCGCATAAAGATATAATTACTCGGGGAGTTACCACTTACTAAAAATATTGTTGAACAATGATACATAAATAAAATTCTTCGTAC